>CM069153.1:28687730-29322058 GCA_035221665.1 Okamejei kenojei
TTACCGAGGATGGGGACGCCGTGCTTGTGCGCAGCATTGGTCCAGCAGGAAGGTGGGATAGTCACCATTCGATGGCTGAAGTACACAAAGATGTCGATGTACGACCAGTGGTAAAAAACAAAAGGGTTCTCATCACATGTTCCTTGTATATACCTGAAACCAAAGCAATACGTTAGTGCCAAATCTGTCAGGAACACACAGAGTAAAAACACAGGCTGGATACGATGCCAGATCTCCACGCACACAAAAATACACACACACGCACACGCACGCACACACACATGCACGCACACACACGCACGCACACACATGCACGCACACACGCACGCACACACGCACGCACATGCACGCACACACATGCACATACAAGCACGCATAGTGCTGAAGGAACTCAGCGGATCAGGCAATACCTGTGGAAGGAATGGACAGACTAGATTTGGGGTCGGGACCTTTCTTCAGACCTTTGGCGATATCGACAACCCTCTGAGTGACAATGTTGCCCCTAAGGTCCCTCTCAAATCCTTCCCCTCTCACCTTAACCCTACGCCCTCTAGTTTAAGAATCCTCTACCCTGGGAAAAAGACTGGGCATTAACTTTATCCATGCCCCAACATGGGTTTACTCTGGGTGCTCTGGCTTCCTCCCGCATTCTTCCCAATTCCATGTAAATCGTCGCTAGTGTGTAGGATAGAACTAGTGTATGGGGGATTGCTGGTCGACATGGACTCTATGGGCCGAAGGGCCTGTTCCCACACTGTATCTCTAAACTAAACCTAACACAGACCCAAGTTAACAAAATTGTGTAAAGGAGAGACGGTGGTGTAAAAGAGAATCACACTCAGTGTTTTACTTTCACCGAGATTGGCTCCTCTCTAGGACATCACACGGACGTGCTTGGTTTGAAGACACACCTGTCGTTCAAGTATCCACCAGCCATGTCGTGACAGACTAGTGTCCTTGGCCGATTACACTGCAGAGGAGGCTGGCGTGGAGCTAAGGGGATAACCGCTCTGTTGAACTGATGGTCATGCAAAGCGGGCTCCCAGCAATTGAGTTCCTCGAGTGATGGGATGTAGAAGCTGATAGGAGCAGTGGTGTTTTGGTCGTAGCAATGGCCTACAGTCAACAAAGAATCCAAACAATTAACGGGCTTAACTCCCATTGTCACACAACACTGGCAAACACTAGATCGTTTCATGTTCACGCGTGGCAGTACATCAAAACCAGCTTGTGGTAACCTGTAAACAGTATCCTACAAACATGGTTTAGATATTGTCCAGACAACATGAATGTTTCTTTCTAGAAACAAGGAACTGCAGATGCTAGTTTACACAAAAGGACCTAAAGTGCTGGAGTAACTCCGCATGTCAGGCAGCATCTCGGGAGAACATGAATAGGTGACGTTTCAGGTCAGGACCTTTCTTTAGACTTGAAACATCACCTCTCCATGTTCTCCAGAGATGCTGCCTGACCCATTAAAGTTTATTTTCTTTATTAGATGCAACTTTACTTCAACATTGAGCCGGGCACAAAGTTCTGCAGGAACTCGTCAGGGCAGGCAGCTTGCGTCGAGGGAATGGACAAGCGATGTTTCAGTCTGAAGAAGGGTTCTGACCCAAAACATTGTCTGTCCATTCCATCCATAGATGCTGCCTGACCCACTGAGATCCTCCAGCACTTTAAGGTTTGTTCAAAATTCCAGTATTGAAATTGATTAAGATACAGCATGGAAACAGGTCCTTCGGCCCATCGAGTCCATGCCAACCATCGATCACCCGTACACACTAGTTCTATGCTATCCAACTTTATCATCCACTCCCTACATGCTAGAGGGATAATTAGCCTACAATCTGCAGGTCTTTAGGATGTGGGAGGAAACCGGAGCACCCGGAGGAAACCCACTTGCTTTCAGGGAGAGCGTGCAAACTCAACATGGACAGTTATTCTAAGTAAACTGGACCATGAAAGAGCAAAAGCCAAAGTCTATACTGGTTCAGTTCCGAGATCAGAGTGTGGTTTGCATTATGGCTCAGGAATCTGATGGTTGCTGAGAAAAAGTAATTCTTAAACTTGGTGGTTCAAATGGATTTTAATTGTTGTTTAGTACCCGCCTCAGCTACCTCCTCTGGCAGTTTGTTCAATATACCCCCCACCGTCTGGGTGAAAAGGTTGCCCCTCTGGTTCCTATTAAATCTCATCTTAAACCTATGTCCTTGTTCTTGATTCCCCTACTCTAGGACCCTATTTATTCCCCTCATGATTTTATACACCTCTATAAGATCACACGTCATCCTCCTGCGCTCCATGGAATAAACTCCTAGCCTGCCAAATCTCTCCCTGTAGCTCAGGCCCTCGAGTCCTGGCAACATCCTTCTAAATCATCTCTGCACTCTTTCCAGCTTAATGGATACTGGATGCAATTGGTAATTTCAGAATACATTAATATATCATTCAGGAGACCCATTTATTCTAAATAATTTGTAGCATCTTTATTATTTGAAAAATAAAATCGGTAAACCTCACCACAGGATCACTCATTAAATATTAGAATTGCTAGCAAGTCATTTCTTCCTTACAGATAACTCCTGTTTCGAGATCAAGATGGGAGTCAGAAATCCTCAGCTGTAAGGCAGAGGCACAAATGGAGAGAGACAGAAATAAATAACTTCTGCTGCAGATTTTCCATTTCAGCCACTAATTTCACCCTTCCCATTCCTGCCACACCTCTCAACTAAAAACATATAGAAACGCCACTTTGAAGTTCTTCTCACTCCGACGGGAGTTCTACAAGACCTTCTCTCACTGCTCCCCCTCGGTGATTCCTACTGCAGCTGCATCCACCTATCACTTGTCGGGCTTTGCCCCTTCCCCCACCTTGCTTCCAGCTTTCCCCCCTCCTACCTCAATCAGTCTGAGAACGGGTCAAGACCCGAAACATTGGCTATGCATATCCTACAGAGTTTCGATCGGGACCCTTCTTCCGAAAAATTAAAACAGGGTGAAAATTAGAAACTAACTCCTCATGTAAACAAGGGCATGCAGATATAGAATAAAAAAGAAGGGTCCAGATCCAAAACGTCACCTATCAATTTTCTCCAGAGACGCTGCCTGACCTGCTGAGTTACTCCAGCACTTTATGTCCTTACTTTTATATACACAGAAACTTGTAACTGTATCACTTGTAAGTTGCCTTAATAAAGTTATTACCTATACCTTAAACATTTGAATTATTACAGTAACATTACAGCAGTATAAAATGACTAATGCAACAGGCAGGAAACAGTTTCCCTCACTCCAGGCAATGTTCAAAATAAGCATTTTCCCCAAGGAGATTTATATGCTCAAGACAGGTAGCAAATGCAAACCTCTTGAAAATGTTCTGGTTACTCCCCTCCCCTCCTCCCCTCCTCCCACTCCCACCTCCCCCATCCTCCTCCTCTCCCACCCCCACCTCCCTTCTCCTCCTCTCCCACCCCCCACGGTCTCGTCAGACACTCCACTGGGTGTGCTGGGGTTCCAGTCACTCACTGGGCATCAGAGGTGTTTCATACTGGATCACGGTCTCCACTTGATGTTCCATAGCGCAGCACTGACCACTGCCACCCCTGCAAAACAGACATCCGAGCAGGACAAATTACAACAGGATCAACTCCCACAATGTACCAAAAACTGTGATCATTGCATATGGCAAAGCAGTCAACAAAGATTAATTTACTGATGTTGCATAGGAGTATACAATCAGTAAAATTAAACCACATGGTGGGGGGAACCAGAGCTTCCAGCTTTCTTCCCTCCCCCCACAATCAGTCCAAGAAGGGTCCCGACCCAAAGCATTGCCTATTCATGTTCTCCAGAGATGCTGCCTGACCTGCTGTGTTACTCCAGCACTTTATGTCCTTTCTTGTGCATCTGCAGTACCTTGTTTCTGCCAAATAAACCTAAATGTCACATTACACTCAACTTCCTTATTTATCTGACGACTTTTTGTCTTCTTCTATCCCCATTTCCCACTCTGGCCTTTGTCCACACATTTGCCAAACAAACCCTCCACCTCACCTGCATCCACCCATCACTTGCCAAATGTTGTCCTGCCCGCACCTCTTCCAGCTTTCTCCCCTCCTATTCCATCAGCCTGAAGAAGGGTCCCGATTCAAAACATGGCCATTCATGTTCTTTAAAGATGCTCCCTTACCAGCCGAGATACTTCAGCACGTTGTGCTCTGTTATATTGCTCAATGCACAAGAGTATGGAGAAAAACAAACTCAGAGAAAACTCAAGATGTTATAGAATTTTGATATGTAGTGAATTTTGACCAAGATATTTTCATTCTAAGAAGATATTTTCCCCGTAATCACCCTTCTTAAGTGTTTCCATGATCAGCATCACACAAACCTTATGATCATTCTCGCATATTCAAAATCTAATCTGCATAGATACCTTAAGGTGCAATTTCTGACAGCATCAGGACTGCAATAAGATGTACATGAAATTAAAACACATTACCTATTAATAAAGGGTGACAAGGTTTCTGATTCAGTTTATATTTTCTGCTGCAGTAGCTGATCCTAATTAGACTGGCACTAAGGACACTGTGGCTGATGGGGAGGTGAATAAATATCATGTACTCCAACTGAAACAAACAAAAACAGAATATTCCACCTCTTTACAAAGGGGCTCATGGTTGGGGTAATATACTGGAGCCCACTATTTATAAGACACTGGGACAGGTACATGGATAGGAAAGATCTGATAATAATAATAATAATAATATATTTTATTGTCATTACACATAAGTGCAACGAGATTTGGTTTGCAACTTCCATCCAATGTCATAACTTAATCAACAAATAAAATTTAGTTTTAAATACCCTGAGAACAGGGTTTGTAAAAAGGAACATTAGACCAGTAAAATTAACACAGACTAAAGTGCGAGGCCGGGGGAGACAGTCCATGGGGGTGGGGGGGGTTACTCAGCAGGGCCGGTTCAGAGCCGCTATAGCTCTGGGAATTAAGCTGTTCCTGAGTCTGGTGGTGCGGGCGTAGAAGGCCTTGTAACGTCTGCCGGAAGGGAGTAGTTCGAACAGTCCATTACAAGGGTGAGCGGAGTCTTTATGTGTGCTGACGGCCTTCCTGAGGCACCGTGTGTGGTAGATGCCCTTCAAGGCTGGTAGCGATGTCCCAATAATCTGTTTCGCTCTGTGGACAACGCGCTGAAGAGCTCTCCTCTCCTCCTCCGTGCAGCTGAGGTACCACACAGAGATGCCATACATTAGTATGCTCTCTGTGGTGCAGCGGTAGAAGGTCGTCAGCAGTTGTTGGGATAGACCAGTCCGTTTCAATGTTCTTTGGAAGAACAGTCGTTGCTGTGCCTTTTTGACCAGCGCAGCGGTGTTGGTGGACCATGTGAGGTCCTCTGAGATGTGAGTGCCCAGAAACTTGAAGCTGGACACGTCTTGGAGGTGTTTAGCGACAAGTTGTTCCGTGAGCACCATCACTTGCCAAATGATGTCCTGCCAGGTTCTGCACCTCCACTCTATAGTTTGTTTCATCACCTTTGGTGATCAGCCCGATCACCGTTGTGTCGTCTGCAGATAAGCAGATGGGACGAGAGTTGGTGGGGCATTTCAGTCAGTGTGTCTATGGCTCTATATTGCTATTTACCACAGATTTCATATTATGTTAAAACACTTTTAAGTTTATATAGATAGTAGAAGCCATCATGTGGAGTTTCAAAATAAACGACCTGCTTTGAGTCACGTACTGGCAAAGGAGCTGGTAACCTATGTTTTGGCTGGCACAGCAGTGGCGTAGCTGCCTTCCAGCACCAGAGTCCCAGTTTCAATCCTAACTGCGGGTGTTGTCTATACAGAATTTGTACATTCTCCCCGTGACCGCATGGGATTTCTCCGGCTGCTCCGGTTTCCTCCCACACTCCAAAGACATACAAATTGTCTGTAAATTGTCCCTAGGGTGCAATAGGTAGAACTAGTGTACAGGTGAACGATGGTCAGTGTGGACTCTAAACTAAACTATCGTGAACATTTCAGCCACTTGAGATGCACTGCTTGAAGTTCAGGTTAGCTGCTGACTACCAGACGTAGATAAGCAAAACATCATCACCATCAGAAATTATTTCCAAATACCTCCATAAGGATGTACACCTCCACTAATCACAAACTTTGATCATCTGCTTCTGTCAGTAGGCTAGTTTTTACGGGAGGCACAAGGGAGTGCAGATGCCGATTAACAAAGAAATTCACAGAGTGCTGGAGTAACTCAGACAGCATCTCTGCGGAGCATGGATTGGTGGTGTGAGAAAAATGGAAGAGATGTGGGCTAGGACAAAGTCTGGCAAGTACAGTGCGAGATAAGTAGAGAGGACACTTGCCAGGCTTTTTCCCATCCCAACCTTTCTTCTGGCTTTCTCCCACCCCCTCAATCAGTCTCAAGAAGAGTCTTGACCTGAAATGTCACCATCCAACAGGCCTGGTGGAAAGTGTGTCAGAGGCAAATGTTAACCTGGTGAGAAGGATACCCAGTCTCATCACCTCCATCCCACCCCCTGCAGTACCATCCATCATCTCCGCACCACACACCCCTTCCCCACCTTTCCCTCCACTCCCACACCACCCTCCCCTACAATCTCTCTCCCCATCCCACCCTCCCCTACACTCTCTCTCCCCATCCAACCCTCCCCTACACTCTCTCTCCCCATCCCACCCTCCCCTACACTCTCTCTCTCCCCATCCCACCATCCCCTACACTCTCCCCCCATCCCACCCTCCCCTACACTCTCTCTCCCCATCCCACCCTCCCCTACACTCTCTCTCCCCATCCCACCCTCCCCTACACTCTCTCTCCCCATCCCACCCTCCCCTACACTCTCTCTTTCCCATCCCACCCATCCCCTACACTCTCCCCCCATCCCACCCTCCCCTACACTCTCTCTCCCCATCCCACCATCCCCTACACTCTCCCCCCATCCCACCCTCCCCTACACTCTCTCTCCCCATCCCACCCTCCCCTACACTCTCTCTCCCCATCCCACCATCCCCTACACTCTCCCCCCATCCCACCCTCCCCTACACTCTCTCTCCCCATCCCACCCTCCCCTACACTCTCCCCCCATCCCACCCTCCCCTACACTCTCTCTCCCCATCCCCCCTCCCCTACACTCTCTCTCTCCATCCCCCCTCCCCTACACACTCTCTCCCCATCCCCCCCCCTCCCCTACACACTGTCTCCCCATCCCACCTCCCCTACACTCTCTATCCCCATCCCACCCTCCCCTACACTCTCTCTCCCCATCCCACCTCCCCTACACTCTCTATCCCCATCCCACCCTCCCCTACACTCTCTCCCCATCCCTCCCATCACCAACTCTATCCCTCCACAACTGAACCACCCCACATCACTCAAAACTCCACACCTCCCCCCATCCCTCCACCCCGCTCAACTACTCCCCCTCCCCGACCTCCCCACCTTTATCTCCCCCTCACCCTCTCCACTCTCTACCCCCCTCTCCCCCCCCCCCCCCCCCGCTCCTCGGGGTGGCGGCGCCGCCCGGCCCGGTTCCCCTCTCACTCACCCGCTGCCCCTCGGCCTCTCGCCGCTGCCCCCCCCCCCCCCCGCCCCGCCCCGCCCCGCCCCGCCTCCGGCCCCGCCCCGCCTCCGGCCCCGCCCCGCCTCCACGGCCCCGGCCCCGCCCCGCGCTCCATGGCCCCGCCCCCGGCCCCGCCCCGCCTCCACGGCCCCGGCCCCGGCCTCGGCCCCGCCCCGCGCTCCATGTCCCCGCCCCCGGCCCCGGCCCCGCCCCGCGCTCCATGTCCCCGCCCCCGGCCCCGGCCCCGGCCCCGGACCCGCGCTCCATGTCCCCGCCCCAGCCCCGCCCCAGCCCCGCCCCGGCCCCGCCCTGCGCTCCATGGCCCCGCCCTGCGCTCTATGTCCCCGCCCCGGCCCCGCCCTGCGCTCCATGGCCCCGCCCCCGGCCCCGGCCCCGGCCCCGGCCCCGCCCCCGCCCCGCGCTCCATGTCCCCGCCCCCGGCCCCGGCCCCGCGCTCCATGTCCCCGCCCCAGCCCCGCCCCAGCCCCGCCCCGGCCCCGCCCTGCGCTCCATGGCCCCGCCCTGCGCTCTATGTCCCCGCCCCGGCCCCGCCCTGCGCTCCATGGCCCCGCCCCGCGCTCCATGTCCCGGCCTCCGGCCCCGCCCCCCGCCCCGCGCTCCATGTCCCCGCCCCCGGCCCCGCCCCCCGCCCCGCGCTCCATGTCCCCGCCCGGGTTCCGGGTTCCCAGCGCCGACGGTGGGGACTCGCGGAACTGCAGCGGCGGCTCCACACATAGAGTACACACGCATATATATGTGTGTATAAGTGTATGTATATATATATATATATACATACACAGATATACACACACATAGTGCTGGAGTAAAACACACACATACACAATGCTGGGGTAAAGCACACACACACACACACAAAGTGCTCCAGTAACACACACAATACTAGAGTAACGCACACACAGTACTAGAGTAACTCACACACACAATACTAGAGTAACGCACACACAGTATTAGAGTAATGCGCACACACAGTACTAGAGTAACTCACACACAGTATTAGAGTAACGCACACACACAGTACTAGAGTAACGCACACACAGTACTAGAGTAACTCACACACACAATACTAGAGTAACGCACACACAGTATTAGAGTAACGCACACACACAGTACTAGAGTCTCACACACACAGTACTAGAGTAGCACACACACGCAGTACTAGATTAACACACACAGTACTAGAATAACACACACACAGTACTAGAGTAACTCACACACAGTATTAGAGTAACTCACACACACAGTACTAGAGTAACACACACAGTACTAGAATAACACAGTACTAGAGTAACACACACAGTGCTAGAGTAACACACACACACAGTACTAGAGTAACACACACAGTACTAGAATAACACAGTACTAGATTAACACACACACAGTATTAGAGTAACTCACACACAGTATTAGAGTAACTTACACACACAGTACTAGAGTAACACACACAGTACTAGAATAACACAGTACTAGATTAACACACACAGTACTAGAATAACACACACACACAGTACTAGAGTAACTCACACACAGTATTAGAGTAACTCACACACACAGTACTAGAGTAACGCGCACACACACAGTACTAGAGTAACTCACACACAGTACTAGAGTAACACACACACACAGTACTAGAGTAACACACACAGTACTAGAATAACACAGTACTACTCACACACAGTACTAGAGTAAGGCACACACACAGTACTAGAATAACACACACAGAGTACTAGAGTAACTCACACACACAGTATTAGAGTAACACACACACACACAGAGTACTAGAGTAACACACACACAGTACTAGAGTAACTCACACACAGTACTACACACACACAGTACTAGAGTAACACACACAGTACTAGAGTAACACACAGACAGTACTAGAGTAACACACACAGTACTAGAGTAACTCTCACACAGTCCTAGAGTAACCCACACACACAGTACTAGAGTAACACACACACACACATTACTAGAGTAACACACACACAGTATTAGAGTAACACACACAGTTCTAGAGTAACACACACACACATACACAGTACTAGAGTAACACGCGCACACACAGTACTAGAGTAACACACACACACAGTACTAGAGTAACTCACACACAGTACTAGAGTAACACACACACACAGTACTTGAGTAACACACACAGTACTAGAGTAACACACACACACACACCCAGTACTAGAGTAACACACACACACACAGTACTAGAGTAACTCACACAAACAGTGCTGGGGTACTCAGGTGTTGTGCATTCACATATCCCTCCTCTTCTCCCCGTGTCTGTCACCCCTTTTGTCTCCTTTCCAGTGGGTTTTGCTCCAGATAACAGCACCTGTAGCCTCCTATGCTTTCATCGGCTGGATACATCAGTCTACACGTGCCAACTTGCACTGGAAACTTCATTCCCACTTTTTTTCAAACTCTGGAGCTGGCTGTTTCCGTCCCAGCATGCCCAGGAATTAAATAGAAAGGTTCATCACAGGTTGGGAATTTGTAGCTTAGACCTACAAGCCAATGCAGTGATCTGGTGGCGACAGTGGATGGTGAAGGTGAAGTCGACGGCTTTGAAGGCTTGGGAAGCGGGACACGGCGGGAACAGCTGGAGTAATTCAGCAGTAACTCAGGCAGCACCTCTGGAGGAAAAGGTTGGGTCATCATTTTTCTCCAGAGTTGCTGCCTGACCCGCTGAGTTACTTCACCACTTTGTGTCTATAATAAATTGTACTTGTTCTGTCCGGTAAACAACATGTGTTAGAAATATACTGCAGGACAGTCAACGTCTGCAGAGAACTTATGGCTTATTTCAAGTGAGGCCACACTTTGAAGTATTTACACTTGGCTTCATTCTTCTGCAACTTGCTCAAAATAGCAGAGATGACTCCTTTTGTTATTTCCCACAGTTTAGCGGTATGCGTACTGTCCTGAAACATGGTGCCTGTCACAACTGTAGAAACCCAATTCACATGAACATTTCCTTGTACTTTGTAGAGATGATTTATTGGTTCACCACACGTTTACAAGTTACTTTATCAATCAGAGCTTTGGATTATTTTATAATGCAGCAGATTTGATTCAAGATATAATAATTCACTCCCTGTATAAAGATAAGAAGTCCTTTGTTTGGAAATGTTGGTATGATTCTGAGCTAAATCCAAAAATGCTGAAGTATAATTCTATTTGGTCAACAAAACAACACTCATAATTCTCCAGCCTTTTGTGTACCCTCGATGTTCCAGCATCTGCAGTTCCTTCTTTAACACTCATAATTCACCCACTCTTACTAAATAATCACCTCATCAGTGTATGAAAATATATATCATGCAAGAGAATGTTTTTGAGAAATGAAACATTAAAAAAAATTGAGGTAACTTCTATATTTTTGATAAAGGTTTCAATAACGTAAAGAAAATTATTTATTTTCCTAATTGCTCTTTCCCATGCATGAAGATAGCTAGTAGAGCCACTGCCTCATTGCGCCAGAGACCAGGGT
This sequence comes from Okamejei kenojei, assembly GCA_035221665.1. Lineage (NCBI taxonomy): Eukaryota > Metazoa > Chordata > Chondrichthyes > Rajiformes > Rajidae > Okamejei > Okamejei kenojei. The sequence continues at coordinate 28,698,855 of CM069153.1, forward strand.
TCGATCCTGACCTCGGGTGGGATCTACATTTTCCTTGATCTCCATTCCCTTTGCCCTGTTTTCACACCTTCACATTTCCTTATCTATCTATCTCCCTCCCCCCTGACGTCTGTCTGAAGAAGGGTCTCGACCTGAAATGTCACCCATTCCTTCTCTCCAGAGATACTGCCTGTCCCGCTGAGTTACTCCAGCATTTTGTGTCCATCTTCGGGTTAATTGGCCTCTGTAAATTGCCTCCCTAGTGTGTAGAGAGTGGATGAGAAAGTGGGATAACATAGACCTGGTGTGAATGCATGGTCGATGGTCGGTGTGGGCTCGGTGGGCTGAAAGACCTGTTTCCTTGCTCTGCCTTTCAATCAAAAAAATCAGGATGAAAAGATTCCTGTTTAACGGGAACTGTAGCGCAGAGATTTAGGAGGCAACAGGGAACTATGTTACTTCTTGTAAATCTTTCACTTTAATGTTGTTTATAACATATTTTGTTGAAGAGGTTATAACATGTGGCATAACATTTATGTCACCCCTTTCCCACAAATGCCAAGTTTTAGGAATAATTAAATGCAAACGAATATATGGAGAAGATGAAGCCAACTTTTGATTGATTTCAGCCCTCAATCTGGAAACCTTTAGCTCCCAGTTTTGATGATCATAACACCGCAAATATCTTTATGCGTTCACAACCCCAAACCAGCAAGTAATAAGTAGCACGCATTGTAACTGAAAAAAAAACAATGCAGAACTTAATCAAATGGACAACTTAGAGCTGGACGAAGATGGTAGGGATTTTTTAAAAAACGGCGCAACACAGTGGCGCAGCGTTAAAGTTGCTACCTCACAGCGCCAGAGACCCGGGTTTGATCCTGACCACGGGCGCTGTCCATATTGGAGTTTGTACGTTCTCCCCATGAATGGGTTTTCTCCGGGCGCTCCAGTCTCCTCACACACTTCAAAGATGTACAGATTTGTAGTTTCATTTGCTCAGAAGGAACTGCAGATGCTGATTTAAACCGAAGATAGACACAAAAAGCTGGAGTAACTCAGCGGGACAGGCAGCATCTCTGGAGAGAAAATCACAAACAAGGAAAACCACAGTCATTTGGCTAACCAGCCCCTCATCTGGTCAGAGCAGCGGAGGGACCTGTTACGTGCTGGGTTCCATTTCACATTAGTGCCTCTCATGGTTGCTCCTTGCAGTTTAAACTTGTTTGAGCTTTAGGTTTAGTTTAGCTTAGAGATATCGTGCAGAAACAGGACCTCCGGCCCACCCATCCGCGCCGACCAACACTCGCTCCGTACATTCGCACTATCCTGCACAGATGAGGGGCTGGTTAGCCAAATGTCTGTGGTTTTCCTTGTTTGTGATTTTGGACCGTACTCCAGCAGCAGCTGTTGGAGAAAACTGACTTCACTCAGAAGGAATCTCAATGTGGGAATCCATCACAGAGTAAGGTGTGAGTTGATGAATATAGCCATCTCAGAATGTTGAGCAAATTGGGAATGATTTTCTGCACTAGCAACAAAGTCCAACAAAGACTTTAGGATACAGCGCGAAAAGAAACCCTTTGGCCTACCGAGTCTGCGCCAACCATCAATCACCCCATACACTAGCACTATCCTACATATTAGGGACAATTTACAATTTCTACCTAAGCTAATTAACCTACAAACCTGCACGTCTTTGGAGTGTGGGAGGAAATCGGTGCACTCGGAGGAAACCCATGTGGTCACAGGGAGAACATACAAACTCCATAGAGACAGCACCCGTAGCAGCAACAGCTTAACAGGCCTAAAAACACAGCGCTCATAGATAACATAATAAACAAAAAATGAAATAAATTGAAAACCCCCAATATTATTACAAAACCCCCAAAGTCCTTTGTACAAACAAAACAGTTCATCGTTTAGTTGGTGTTTGTAGTGTTCATGATGGTTATTGGGAAGAAGCTGTTCCTGAACCTGAAGGTCACAGTTTTCAGACATCTGTACCTTCTTCCCAATTGCAGCAGCGGGATGAGTGTGTGGACAGTGAAACAGCCTTTTCAAAATGTGACTGTCCTCACAAATGCTTCTCCATCCAGCATCTGCAACATGAGTGCATGCCCACTGTAATCTTAACGCAATGTACAATAACTTGGAGGGTTTCGAATTCTGTTGCATAGCTGTTGGTTTTTTCTCCTAATCGGTGCTGTGAACTGACCTCAGGTGCTGTCTGTGTGGAGTTTGCATGTTTTCCCTGTGACCACGTGGATTTCTTCTAGGTGCTCTGGTTTCTTCCCACATCCCAAAGTCGTGCAGGTTTGTCGGTTAATTGGCCCTCTGTAAATTTCCCCTAGAGTGTAGGGAGTGGATGAGAAAGTGGGATAACATAGAACTAGTGTGAACGGGTAATCGATTATCGACGTGGACTCGGTGGGTTGAAGGAACTATTTCCATGCTGTATCTCTAAACTAAACTAGACTAATCAGATGGTGACCACAAGAAAGAGGGATAGTCATCTCAGTGAACAAACTAACCAACTTTCACTACTGTGATACACCGACAACTAACTTTAGACTTTAGACTTTAGAGAACAGCACAAAAACAGGCCCTTCAACCCACCAAGTCCACGCTGACCAGCGATCACCCCGTATACTAGCACTATCCTGCACACCAGGGACAATTTACAATTTTGAATGAAGCCAATTATCCTACAAACCTGTACGTCTTCGGAGTGTGGGAGGAAACCGGAGCACCCAGAGAAAACCCACGCGGTCACAGGGAGAATGTACAGGCAGCACCCGTAGTCAGGATCGAACCCGGGTCTCTAGTGCTGCAAGGCAGCAGCTCTACTGCTGCACCACCGTGCCACCCTTAAATCTGGCAGAGCAATGAAGTAAATCTTCTTCCCTTCCTCGTAACTAGTTGGAGTGCATGGTACAGAGATAATGAAACTTGAGAAATAATAAATTGCCGATAATTTGCCGTTAAACATTAAACTTATCTTCTGCAACCATAACATTTCCCAAGCATTTATTGTCAGGTTTCTAGATATGGGTAGCACTATAAAGCAGGGTAGAGAGCCATCATATTTCATGCCCACTGCAAACGGATCATCCGAGATGGCCTTCTCTGGAAAGTATGAGGTTGAGAGCAGAGAGAATTTTGAACCATTCATGAAAGCCATGGGTAAGTTGAACCAAGCAGGATTTGATCGCAACAAACTTTATTTTCTGAATCAAAAGCTGCTGTTTGATCCAAAAATTAGCAGAGAGATAATTATCAATTGGAGGATATTGTTACTAAGTATCATTCAAGACATAATCTGAAGGCACAAGGAACTGCAGATGCTGGGATCTTGAGAAAAACACAAAGTGCTGGAGTTATTCAGCGGGTCAGGCAGCATCAGTGGAGGGAAATGAACAGATGTCTTTTTGGTAGGGACCCTTCTTCAGACAGATGGAATGAAGGGGGGGGGGGGGGGTGGGAAGCTGGAGGAAAGATGTGGGTGTAATCATCTGGGTGGAGATAGTGACAAAGGCTAGAGGTGAAACGGAGACAAAAGGGTGTCAGAAAGAGAAGAGGAGTGAAGTGTAAATCTGGAGGGAGGGATGTGGGAGGGAAATATGGGACTCGAGGATGGGAGATGAGTGTATGGATGAGAGGAAAGGATCAGGGTGGCTTGTACGGTGGAAGAAATGTGGGCACCCCGGGGTGGGTGGAGGCCAGGGGAAGTAGGGCAGGCTTAGTTTAGTTTAGAGATATGGGCACCCCGGGGTGGGTGGAGGCCAGGGGAAGTAGGGCAGGCTTAGTTTAGTTTAGAGATACAGCATGGAAACAGGCCCTTCGGCCCACCCCAGTCAGCAATCGTCCGCGTACTAGTTCTTTCCTACATACTATGGACACTTTACAGCGGCCATTAACCTACAATCCTGCACGTCTTTGGAATGTGGGACGAAACCAGAGCAAAACTACGTGGTCACAGGGAGAACATACAAACTCCGTGCAGACAGCATCTGTAGACAGGATTGAACCAGGCTCTCTGATTCTATAAGGCAGCAGCTTCACCACTGTGCCGGTATTGTCTGAAACTGGAGAAGTCACCTCGGGCTAAAGGTGGGAACAGCATATTCCTGTTGGAACCAATGCAACATTTTAACTTAATTATAGAGTCATACAGCACGGAATCAGGCCCTTCAGCCCAACTCGTCCATTACAACCATGATGCCCCATTCAGGTAGTTCCATTTGACCGTGTTTGCCCTCTAAACCTTTCTTTAATGTCTTTAATGTTGTTTTTGTACCTGGCTCAACCACTTGTTCCATACACTTGTTGGAAGTGTATGCATACACTGCATACCATGCAGCTTGTTCCATGCACCCACCATCCTCTGTGTGAAAAAGTTGCCCCTCAGGTTCCTATTAAATCTTTCCCCTCTCACCTTAAACGTATGTCCACTGGTTCTTATTTCTCCTACCACAAGTAAAATACTCTGTGCATTCACCCTATCTACTCATGATTTTCACCTAAAATCAAAATAAATAATTCATCCATGCCATATTAATTACGATAACGTTTTGCCTTCTTAAATATCAATGCATGGGATCTGAAATTTCTGCTCCTTATCTGTGACCAGGGAACTAATCTGTATTGTGTAAAAATCGATTTGCGTATTTACAGGAACAAGCTGCATGCAATTGTAGGTAGCATTTTGAAAGCAGGCTATAAACTAATTGCACGAATAATGTTTAATCCAATCTTGTTTTAAATTAAAAGCTGAATTGTCTTTCATAAAAAATAAATTTGCTTCACCGGTACTTCAAAATGTTTGCGTCCAACATTACTAATTATTTTATTGGACCCACCGTTGAAGCAAAGATTACCACCATATTGTTAAAACAGCTGAAGATGAAATACCAAATTAAAACTGCTATTGCCTTTGTCTCACTCATAAACGTCTTATCCCCTGAGTAATCAGGGAGTTTCTTAGACCTCAAGAAACAAAGATGCTGGTTTTATTTCACATTTTGCACGAAAACTAAATATTTGTACCTGCTAATTTAAAGTGAGTTTCATATCTTCTATCTGTTCGTCTGGGATAAAGCAGACCTTGTTAACAGAATTTTTGCTTGTAGCAGTAAGAGTTACTCATTCAGTGCAACAACTGGCACAGTGGCGCAGCAGTAGAGCCACTGCCTGACAGCGCCAGAGACCCAGGTTCGATCCTGACCTCAGGCACTGTCTGTGTGGAGTTTGTACGTTCTCCCTGTGACTGCATGAGTTTCCTCCAGGTAATCAGTTTCCTCCCACATCCCAAAGATGTCCGGGTTTGTTGGTTTATCGGCATCTGTAAATTGCCCCTAGCGTGTAGGGAGTGGATGAGAAAGTGGGATAAGGTAGAACTAGTGTGAATGGGAGTACGATGGTCAGCGTGGACTCGGTGGGCTGAAGCTTTTTCCACATTGTATCTCCGAACTCACTACATCTCTAAACGACCCCATTAAGATAGATAAATGCATGAAGCATCCGACCCGAAACAGCACCTATCCATGTTCTCCAGAGATACCGCCCGGCCTACTTTGTGTCTATCTATGTATGACTATCTGTTGCTTTGCTCCATTAAACACCATCACGGTCCATCCCTAAAAGCCGTAACCCAACATCAATCTGCTGAACGCAATTTTGACATTTTCAATCGAGTCAACCTCAACAGTGTACCAGAGTCATAGTGGTATACTGCATGGACACAGGACCTTCGGCCCAACCCGGCCATGCCCACCATCCAAGCTAGTGCCATTTGCTCACGTTTGCCCCATATCCCTCCAAACCTTTCATATCCATGCAAATATATTTGAAAGTAATGTGATTGGCGTCCAGGAATCTATGGAAACTGTAAATCCAAAGGATATTTTTTTTAAATTAAGAAGACCTTTACAAGGAGCTGCCAGAGGAAGCTCTCAGAGTGGATACAATTTTGAATTTTAAGAGACATTCGGACAGATAAATGGGTAGGAAAGGTTTTAGAGGAATATGGGCCAAATGCAGGCAAATTGGTCTAGAGCAGTATGCAAACTTGGACAAGGTGGGCCGAAGGGCCTGTTTCGATGCCGTACAGCTCAATGACTATAAGATGTGAGAGCAGGTGGTCACAGAGTTAGGATGTAAGGCTAATCTAGGAGAAGTAAAGGGAGACCACTAGGCTTGGCAGAGGAACTCCAAAGGTAGAGAGCCTTGGCACTTGATAATTCTGTGTTTAATGACGGAATGATGCTGGACATGCAAGAAGTCAGAGTCGGAGAACTACCATTTGAAAGGAGTATCTGGTGAGAGGAGGTCAGGAGGCAGATACCATGGAGGCATTTGGAATCCCGTGTTCAAAGATTTTCCTGTATTTTGCAAATAGCAATAACTGCAGATGCTGAAATATTAAGCAAAACAGAAAGTGATAGAGGAACTCAGCAGGTCAGGCAGCATCCGTGGAGGGAAATGGATAGGCGACATTCAGACTGATTCTTTTAGATTTTAGATTTTAAGAATACAGTGTGGAAAAGGCCCTTCGGCCCATTCAGCACTATCTTACATCTCAGGACAATTCACAAGTTTACATAAGCGAATTAACTTAGTAGTCTTAGGAGTGTGGGAGGAAACAGGAGCACCCAGAGAAAACCCATGCAGTCACAGGGAGAACGTACATACTCCGTACAAACAGCACCAGTAGTATTTGTATTTGTATAGATCAGTATTTTATTTGTCTGTTGGGTCAATAAGACATACTTTCTTCAAGGAAGATATAGTCACTGTCTGAAAAAGGGGCCAACCCAAAATGTCACCTATCCATGGTCTCCAGAGATGCTGCTTGACCCGCTAAGTTACTCCAGCACTTTGTGTCTTATTTTTGTAAACCAGCATCTGCAGTTCTTTCTGTCTATATATTTACTTCTTATTTACATAAAATGTTGTACCCATTATCCTTTATCTACGCACTGTGGAGGGTTTGATTGTAATCATGTATCGTCTTTTCTCTGACTGGGTCGCATGCAAGCAAAGGCTTTTCACTGTACTTCAGTGCACATGACAATAATAAACTAAACTATCTAATTACCACCGAATCCAATGATTCTGCTATAAAAATGACAAAAGATTGGATGCAAATTCAGAAATGTTCTCCTTTTGTTTTCCTTAGAAATGCCAAATGAACTGATTCAAAGATACAAAGACATGAAGGGCATCACTGAGATAGTTCAGAATGGAAACGACTTTGATGTCACAATCACAACTGGAGACAATGTCATTCACAACAAATTTACCATTGGGCAGGAAGCTGATTTTGGAACACTCACAGGGACTAAGATTAAGGTACGGATCTCAGATTATAAATTATTTACATAATTTATATAAGGGTGCAAAGGTAAAAGGAATATGGGCCAAACGCGGGCAGGTGGGACTAGTGTAGATGGGGCATCTTTGTCAGCATGGGCTAATTGGGCCGAGGGGGCTGTTTCGTGCTCTCTGACTCTATCTGTCAATATCACCACTGCCCCAATATTGCAGAGACTACGTAACACCCACCCACTTCCTCTAGATGCCCGATACAAGCAAATAAGGTCATACGGTCATAAGGAATAGGAGTAGAATTAGGACATTCGGCCCATCAAGTCTACTCCATCATTCAATCAAGGCTGATCTATCTCTCCCATCTAACCCCATTCTCCTGCCTTTTCCCCATAACCTCTAACACCTGTACTCATCAAGAATGACCCGTTCCCAACAGCTCAGATACCTTTTAGCTACCCAATTGTTAAGGAATCCTAAAAGTTATGTATCGATAAATTCAAATGCCTTATGGATGTCTAATTGCACTTGTTAAATTCTAATATTGTTCTGCTTTAGTCTGTAGCAAATTTGGATGGTGCAAACAAGATTGTTCTCAAATTAAATTCAGTAACGTGTGTCACTGAACTGAATGAAGACAAACTAATTGATGTAAGTGCTTCCTATTCCTTCACACAACAACCTATATGGTTTCTACTCCTGTGTCCAAGTAAAGATGTCAAACACCAACTCAGTAGGTGTTCAGTTGTCATTGTCTTGTGTAAATTAGAGTTTATTTCTGCCTGATTTTAATTCATGCATTCATACAGTCCTTTGTTTGTAGATGAGAAGAGTATAGAAGTTGGGAGGTCATGTTGCAGTCATATAAGAGTTGGTGATGCCACATTTAGAGTATTGTGGTCAGTTTTGGACACCACGCTATGGGAAAGATGTTGCCAAGCTGGAAACGGGTACAGAGAAAATTTGCGGGGAACGTTGCCAGGACTCGAGGGTCTGAGCCATAGGGAGAGGTTGAGCATGCTAAGATTTTATTCCTTGGAGTGCAGGAGGATGAGGGGTGATCTTATTGAGATGTACAAAATCATGAGAGAATTAGATTGGGTAAACACAGAGTCTCTTGCCCAGAGTACGGGAATTGAGAACCAGAGGACATAGGTTTAAGGTGAGGGGGAAAAGATTTAATATAAACCTGAGGGGTAACTGTTTTACACAAAGGGTGGTGGGTATATGGAACGAGCTACAGGAGGAGATAGTTAAGGCAGGTACTCTCACAATATTTAAGAAACATTTAGACAGGTACATAGATAGAATAGGTTAGAGGGATAGGGCCTAACCAGTGTATTTTATTTGATTGTTTATTTCCCCCCAAGTCCTTGGATACAAATTATTCAGTGAAAGGACAACTCACTGATCATGCCTGCCGGGAAAGAGTTATGGACCTGTTCCATAAAGCGTTATCCTAAAGCCTGCTTCAGTCACATGCAAGAACCCTAAAGGGTGATTTTGTTTTTAAAGTAATCTCCTGAAATCAATTCCCAACCCCACCACAATCAGTCTGAAGAAGGATCCCGATGTGAAACGCCGCTTTTCCATGTTCTCCAGAGATGCTGCCTGACCCACTGATTTACACCAGTGCTTTGTGTCCTTTCCTGAATTAATTTGTTGTTGCTGGTGTCAATGGTAAAATAATGACGTTGATACCGCAGCCTTCAATATATCGGCTCACACAATACTGTTGGCAGCAGCGGTACATCAAATATTTGCTTCCCAGCTGCTGCGATGACCACCTGTGAGAACAGTTGCTGTTTAAGGAGACACAAGCGACTGCAGATGCTGGACTCTGGAGCTGTTTAAGCTGTCTGACTGCCTAATTGAATTAAGATTATATTTTTAAACTTTAGTAATCTTTTCCAATAAAGCTGATAAATTCAAGAGTACAAAAATTAAAATTCTAAAAGTTTGAAAATCCAGTTTTTAACTTTTTAGAGATGCCGCCAGGCTGTACTAGTGTGTACCATCACTAACAAAGCACTGACTTCACATATGCTTAGAATACTTTGTATTAGAAATTAAGCCAAGGCTCGAGGAAAGGTGAGAAAAAAGTTTTTTACAATAATGATGTCGCTTTCCAAGGCACCTACAGAAGATCTAAGTAATCTCCTGTGCTTTGGCTGACAATAAATGGGTCTGGGTCTGTTTCCATGCTGTACAGTTCTATGATTGTACAGGTGGGTGTTAGGAAAATCATTCTCTTTGGGCAAGGGGGGAAACCAGAGAGCTCGGGGGAAACCAGTGCCTGTTAAAGCTGGAGAAAGTGGAAAGTGTGACATGGGACTAGCCCAGAATGCCTAATTGGTTGGCATGGAGAAAGTGGGCTGAAGGGCCTGTTTCTGTGCTGTATAGCTCAATGACTCTTTGTAATAAATGTATTATTCAGATTTGAACCTGCATTATTTTTTGATAAAGAATGATGTTTAAAAAGATATTAATTTAGAAAATCTTCGGCAATCTTTCTTGTTCTTTCAGATTCTCACGTTTGGAGACATCACCTACAAGAGAATCAGTAAAAGAATGTAAAGAGGCTTCTCTTGAACTGAACTTGTTTGCCAAGTCTGAGTTATTTCAAATAATAAACAAGATATTAGAAAAAAATCATTTCTTGTTGTCTTTTGTGGAAATTAGGGACATGTTGAGTTTATTGCAGTGACAATTTACATAATTTGCTGACTACAGCAGATCAAACCTGTATCTGGATATATATCTAATGTGTGAATTCATAATGATTACAACTTTATAATTCATGAAGTTATAATATGGAGCGAGTTGTGGATGTATCCGAGTCCATCACACAGACCAGCGTCCCCACCACCCACTCCATCTACACTTCATGCTGCCTCAGGAAAGCAGCCAACATAATCAAGGACCCTTCTCACCCCCTTCATTCCCTCTCCCGTTGGGCAGAAGATAGAAAAGCAGGTACAGGCCAACCACGATTTTACTGGTGGTCTGGAACCTCCCTTAATCCAGATACAATTATAAGAGCGCACTTGAACCTCCCACCCCCGAAAATATGGCACCTGGGCCGGGTGAGGCAGTCGATCTCAACCTCGTCAGGACGTCCGTAGCTGTATTCTGCACTATGGTATTTTTCGTAAAATATTTTTATTAGATGTACGTACATATTAAAAGAATATACTTGTCACATACATTTGTAATATTATTAATATTAACAATTATGTCTTATTTGTATTTCTATACATTTTTTTTATTGCAGATAGGAAAAAATAGAGAAAAATAAAGTAAAAATAGAAAATCAAAAAAAAGGAGTGGAGTATAAACAGGTTATCCATCATTGGAGATATATCCATGATTTGTTATATATGATTCTTCATCCATTCCATTATTCAGGCTTCAGTCAGGCTCTCGCACCGAGCCATTTTGACCCTTTAAATATTCAATAAATGGAGACCATATCCCTCTGAAAAGATCCAACTTGTCCAGTAGGACATGCCTTAATCTTTCTAGATGAAGTGTCTCCGACATTCCTGTAATCCACATTTTGGTTGTGGGGGATGTAGGACCTTTCCAGAATTTCAATATTAATTTTTTCCCAATTATTAAACTGTATTCAATAAAAATTCTTTGATTTGTTGTTATTAGTTGATCTGTTTCTAATATTCCCAATATTATTAATTTTGAGTCAGGGATCAGATTCATATTAACAACATTTGAAATTATCTTAAATATTTCTGTCCAAAATTTAGTAATTTTTATACAATTTGTAAATGAATGCGTTAAGTTAGCTTCTAAGTGCTAACATTTATCACATATGGCAGACACATTTGAAAAAATACTATGTAATTTGGATTTTGAATAATGTAATCTATGTAATATTTTAAATTGTATAAGAGAGTGTCTAGCATTTAATGAACAATGTTGTAAACTTTCATCCCATACTTCTAGTCTGATTAATTGACCTAATTCGTTTTCCCATGATTGCCTATATATTTCTGTCATTGGGACATTGTTTTCCAATAAAATGTTATAAATATATGATATCAGTTTTTCTGTGTTTGGGTGCTTATTTAGACATTCATCTAAAATTTCTGTCTTTCTATTTCTGATTTCTTGTGTGTTTGCTTTTACATAGTCTCTAATTTGTAAATATTTAAAGTAATCTTTTGAATGTAATCCATAAATTTGGAAATTCTTAATAATTCTTGAAATGATATGAAGGAGTTTTCCCTATAGAGATCGCCCATCTTATTAATTCCATAGTTTTTCCATTGTAAAAAACCTTTGTCCATGATTGAAGGTTTAAATGTAATGTTATTTACAATGGTAAGGACTAGTGGTATACATTTCAATCTTAATGTTTTCTTTATTTGTTTCCAGATACGTATCCCACTTTCTATTATAGGATTTTCACTATAGATTTTCTTACCTAGTTTAATATTAGCGAATAAAATCGAGCTAATTTCAAAAGGCAAACAATCTTCTTTTTCCATTTTTAACCAGATTGGTTGTTTATCTGTCTCTACTAACCAAAAATTCATATTTTTAATATTAACTGCCCAGTAATAAAACATAAAGTTTGGCAGTGCTAGACCTCCATTTATTTTTGATTTACATAAATGTTTGTTATTTATTCAATGGCTCTTATAATCCCAGATAAAGTTGGTGACTATAGAATCAACCTTCTTAAAGAAATTTTTAGGAAGATATATCGGAATCAATTGGAAAAATCATTTTTATTGCATTAATTCTACCTAGCATTGAAATAGGTAATGTTTTCCAATATAAAATATTCTTATTTAATTTATTCAATAAAAGTGGAAAATTGGATTTAAATAAAGAATCAAATCTTTTTGTTACATAAATTCCAAGATATTTGATTTTTTCGTTTGCTATCTTAAAAGGAAATTGTTGTAGTATATGTAAGTTATTTACCATTATTGACATAAGTTCACTTTTATTCCAATTAATACTATATCCTGAAAATAATCCAAATTCAGTAATTAATTTTAGTAAATTTGGAATAGTAATTTCCGGCTTTGTAATATAAAGTAATACATCATCCGCATATAAGGAGATTTTATTTTCAGTATCTCTGGTGTCATACCCATATATTTCAGGATGTAATCTTACACGTTGAGCTAATGGTTCTATTGCAAGTGCAAACAATAGCGGGGATAAAGGACAACCTTGTCTGCAGCCTCGGAATAAATTAAATTTAGTTGATAGCATTTGATTTGTTAGTATTCTGGCTGGTGGATTAGTGTATAATAATTTATCCCAAGTAATAAACTTCTCTCCCAACTTAAAAGATTCCATAACCGAAAACAAGTAAGACCATTTCACCTGGTCAAAGGCTTTCTCCGCATCTAACGATATAATTACTAGGTCTTTATTAATACCTCTTTTCGAATATATAATATTGAATAATCGTCTCAGGTTATATGAGGAATATCGTTTTGGTATAAATCCTGTTTGATCCAGGTGAATTAATTTATTAATAACTGTGCTTAGTCTTTGTGCTAATATTTTGGTTAGTATCTTTTGATCAGTATTTAAAAGAGCTATAGCTCTATATGATCCAGGGTCATCCAGATCTTTAATGTCTATTTTAGGTATAAGTGTTATAATAGATTCATTTAATGTTTCTGGTAGTATCTGGTGGGTATAGATGTATTTAAGACCGAGATGAGAAAGACTTTCTTCACACAGAGAGTGGTGAGTCTCTGGAACTCTCTGCCACAGAGGGTAGTTGAGGCCAGTTCATTGGCTATATTTAAGAGTGAGTTGGATGTGGCCCTTGTGGCTAAGGGGATCAGAGGGTATGGAGAGAAGGCAGGTACGGGATACTGAGTTGGATGATCAGCCATGATCATATCGAATGGCGGTGCAGGCTCGAAGGGCTGAATGGCCTACTCCTGCACCTAATTTCTATGTTTCTATGTTTCTATTCATAGAGTATCTTCAAACGTGGTGCAATCAGATCATAAAATGTTTTATAAAATTCCGAACCAATACCATCTGGTCCCGGTGTTTTACCATTTTTTAATGATCTGATAGATTCTTCGATTTCTTTTACTGATATTTCAGCATTTAGTGATTCTCTATTTTGTGAATCTAACCCATTCAGATTACATTTTTTTTAATGCTTCTATTCCTATCCTGTTTTCTGTCGTTTTAGCTGAATATAAATTTTTATAATATTGCAAAAATCTCTTATTAATATCTTTGGGTTGTACTATTGGTTCGCTATTGTATGATTTAATCCTATGGATTTTTTTTCTCCCTCCATTTTCCGTAATTGACGAGCCAATAATTTTTGAGGTTTATCTCCAAATTCAAATTGTAATTGTTTAGTGTATTGATAGAGTTTTACAACTTGATCTGAGTATATTTTATTTAATTTATATTTCAGTGCAGCGATTTTGTTATGTTTTGTTATGGATGGATTAGCAGCATTCTCTGTGTCCAATTGTTTAATCTCCTTTTCCAATTCCTGTTGTTCCCTCCGATTCTCTTTATTATAAAATGCTTGAGAAGAAATCATAATTCCACAGGCATATGCTTTAAAAGTTTCCCATAATAGGGAAGAAGATATTTCCGGTTTATCATTTATTTCAAAGAAAATCTTGATCTGTTCTATACTATATTCCTGAGTTACTTTGTCTTTTAAAATTTGTGGGTTAAATCTCCATTGTCCCTGTTTTTCCATTTTACCATTTATTTTAATCATGAATGTTAAAGATGCGTGATCTGAGATTGTAATATTATGGTATTTTGAATTATAAGTAAGTGATATGAGTTTAGAGTCTACCAAAAAATAATCTATTCTTGAATAGGTTTTATGTACAGGTGAGTAAAATGAATATTCTCGTCCAGTTGGATTTTCTACTCTCCAAACATCTTTAATATTACTAGTATCCATGTATGCATTTAATAAGTCACTGGAATGGGATTTGGTTTTCCTTTGTCTTGTGGATCTATCTAAATAAGAGTCTAGTGTACAATTTAAATCTCCTCCAATTATTAAGTTATGTTGTGCTATTTCCAGGATATTATTAAATATTTTCTTAAAGAACAATGGACTATCAAAGTTTGGTCCATAAACATTAACAAAAATCTTTTTTTGTGCATTTAATTCTCCTATTACAATAATGCATCTACCATCACTGTCAATTATAGTTGATGTATGTTTAAATAAAATGCCTTTACGAAATAATATTGCTACGCCTCTGGATTTGTGTCTAAAAGAAGAATGATACGTTTTATCTATCCATTTAGCTTTCAGCCTATGCTCGGCATCTTTATTTAAGTGTGTTTCTTGAATAAAAATTACATCAGCTTTAAATCCTTTTAAATGTGCTAGTACTTTACCTCTCTTAATTGGTTCATTAATACCTTTAACATTCCAGCTACAAAACGTTATTCCTTCATTCCCCATATTCATTTTTAAATCTTGCATCTTTTGTCTATAGGAGGTCTATAATAGAGCCAATGGTTCAATTCGACAGACCCGACCTCACACCCGAACTCCGAATAGACAAATTTTAAAACCCTTGAATGTCTCTCACATGTATATCTCCTTTGATCTAATTTGTAACTCCATTCAAACTGAAAATAATAACGATAGGTTATAATAGAAGAAAAAAGAGGATAGATTAAGAAATTAATAATGTGCACAAAGAAGGAAAAAACTACATCTAGTATTAGTGTAGTTAGTGCTAGCCATACTAGCATGGGTAACCATCTACCGACTTCCGTAGTTGATGTTACCAACTTAACCAGCTCCCTAGTTTCTTGAAATTTTTATTCCATAGCAGTATTTTACCGGGGGTATTGGATTTTAAAATATTCGGGTTCCAATAATCAGGAATGTGAGGATACATATATTTAAAACTTATTTAAGAATGGCGCCATGGAGGGCTAGAGAGTAATGCCAGCTAGCTCCGTGGAAAAAACGAGGAAATAAACGGGGAGAAAAGACCTACCTGCTGCCTGCTGTTTCTACACTGGCTGCCGTGAGTGACGTCATCAGGTGTGCGACTTGTAATGGCAACACACCGCAGCCCACCCGTGGATAAATCAAAACTTCGGTATACAAGGCAATAAACGGCAGAACAAGAACAAGGCCCGACTGAAGCCTCGGGCTCAGGTAGGACACTATCCCAAGAAGATGTGTCAAAAAAATCGAAGACAAAATCGGAAATTGAAGAACTTAAAGTTTTTTTTGTACAAGAAATGGCAGAGTTAAAAAAAAGAAATAAAGTTGGAATTAAAAACTGAACTGGCAAAAATGACTTTTAAGGAAGAAATAGAAAAAAATCAAGGAGGAGATGAAAGAGTTAAAGTCTGAAATCAATATCTCGGCCACGGAATTATCTGACACATTGCCAAAGGAATTTGCAGAAATATTAACGGATCAAGCTGCAAATATAGTAGTAGAGATGAATGATAAAATCCAAAATAAGATGGAAACAGAGCTGGAACCTGTGGAGGAAGAACTCAAGGAGCAGTCGACAGCCACAAAGAACCTTGAAGATCTAGCCGAAACACGTGCTCAGACTATGAAAACATTCCTCAAAGAAAATCAACGTCTATCTGATTTACTGGGCAAAATAACTGATAAATGTACCGAGTTGGAAGGACGCCAGAGAAGACAGAACCTAAGGATCGTGGGTATTCGAGAAGGGAGAGAAAAGAATCAAGATACCCGAGAGTTTACTGCAAACTTATTGCAAAAGGTTTTATCTCTGGAACAAAAGACTAGCCCGAGCACACAGAGTAATGAGACGTTATACAAAGCAAGACGCCCCTCCAAGACAAATGATAGTAAAGGTCCAGTATGATCATGTCCTGGAGGAGATGATGAACAAAATTGTAAAAAGTAGAAATCTTACATACGAAGAAGATTCGATCAGCATTTATCAAGACTACCCAGCAGAGGTCTCCAAGAAACTAAATGCGTTCAATTTTGAGGGAAGTGAAGAATTTGAAGTACAGTCTGAGGTACCCAGCCACCCTGAGAATTACCTACAACCAGGAAGAACATTATTTCAAAAACCCAGCGGATGCAATGAACTTTGCCCAGGGGATTAAGGAACAAGAGGAAGACTGAATGAAATCTTCAAAGATGAACTATACCAACAAATAAATTGTATTTTCAGGATTGGAGTGGACTATGGACTTGTGGCACCTAAAGAAGATGGAGAAGAGAGGCCCACGGGAGCCGTTGGAAGAGGAGGAGGGGGAGGAGCGACACCCGACCGGTAAGGTTTAAAATCAAGCGCGGGGCTTGTTTTTTCAGAGGCCCACGGGAGCCGTTGGAAGAGGAGGAGGGGGAGGAGCGACACCCGACCGGTAAGGTTTTAAAATCCAGCGCGGGGCTTGTTTTTTTCAGAGGCCCACAGGAGCCGTTGGAAGAGGAGGAGGGGGAGGAGCGACACCCGACCGGTAAGGTTTAAAATCCAGCGCGGGGCTTGTTTTTTCAGAGGCCCACAGGAGCCGTTGGAAGAGGAGGAGGGGAGGAGCGCCGACCAGGTTTAAAATCCAGCACGGGGCTTGTTTTTTCAGAGGCCCACAGGAGCCGTTGGAAGAGGAGGAGGGGGAGGAGCGACACCCGACCGGTAAGGTTTAAAATCCAGCGCGGGGCTTGTTTTTTCAGAGGCCCACAGGAGCTTACCGAAATCCATAACATTCCATTTGGAGAAGTGGGTTTTTTTTTTGAGGAAGCCGCTGATTGGTGGGAAGTGGACCAGGGTAACCAGCTGATTGGCAGTCAGATCCCAGCAGTTTGTTGTGTACTTTATATTGTATCCTGTGTTAGGGGGGAGTATGAAGGCCAGGGCAGTGTACTGTTCTGGATGTCAGATGTGGGAGGTCAGGGAATCTGATAGCCCTCCAGACATCCACATCTGCGCCAGGTGTGTTGAGATGGGGCTCCTAAAGGACTGTGTTAGGAACCTGGAGGAGCAGCTCGATGACCTCCGTCTGGTCAGGGAGAGTGAGGAGGTCATAGAGAGGAGCTACAGGGAGGTAGTCACTCCCAAACCACAGGAGGCAGACAAGTGGGTCACGGTTAGGAAGGGCAAGGGGCAGAGGCAGGGGCTAGAGAGTACCCCTGTGACCGTACACCTGGAAAATAGATACTCGGGTTTGAGTACGATTGGAGGGGACAGCCTAGCTGGGGGTAGCAACAGCGGCCGGGCCTCCGGCACAGAGACCGGCCCTGATGCTCAGAAGGGTAGCAAAAAGAGGAGGGCAATTGTAATAGGGGACTCTATAGTTAGGGGGTCGGATAGGCGATTCTGTGGACGCAGTCGGGAGACCCGGATGGTAGTTTGCCTTCCAGGTGCCAGGGTCTCGCATGTGTCAGAACGTGTACAAAAGATTCTGATAAGGGAGGGAGAGGAGCCTGATGTTGTCGTACACATAGGTACCAATGACATAGGCAGAAAAAGTGACGAGGTCCTGAAGGGAGAATTTAGGGAGTTGGGGGGAAAGTTAAGGAGAAGGACCAAAAGGGTAACAATTTCAGGATTACTGCCTGTGCCGCGTGACAGTGAGAGTAGGAATGGAATGAGGTGGAGGATAAATGCGTGGCTGAGGGACTGGTGCAGTGGGCAGGGATTCAAGTTTCTTGATCACTGGGACCTCTTTTGGGGAAGGCATGATCTGTACACAAAGGACGGGTTGCACTTGAGCCCGAGGGGGACCAATATCCTGGCAGGGAGATTTGCAAAGGCTACTGGGGTGACTTTAAACTAGAAAGGCTGGGGGGGAGGGACTCGGGTAGAGGGGGCTAGGGGTCAGGGTGTGGGGCAAGAGGCAGAGAAGGGAAGCACTCAGATCCAAAATGTAGGTGAGAAAGATGAAAAAGATAATAGACAGCGAATAAGGGATGGTGGGTTTCTAAAATGTGTATATTTTAATGCTAGGAGCATTGTAAGTAAGGTGAACAAACTTAGAGCCTGGATTGACACCTGGAAATATGATGTTGTGGCAATCAGTGAAACATGGTTGCAGGAGGGCTGTGATTTGAAACTAAATATTCCAGGATTTCGTTGCTTCAGGTGTGATAGAATTGGAGGGACCAGAGGGGGAGGTGTTGCATTGCTTGTCAGAGAAGATATTACAGCAGTGCTTTGGCAGGATAGATTAGAGGGCTCGTCTAGGGAGGCTATTTGGGTGGAACTGAGAAGTGGGAACGGTGTAGCAACACTTTTAGGGGTGTATTATAGACCGCCAAATGGGGAGCGTGAATTGGAAGAGCAAATATGTAAGGAGATAGCAGATATTAGTAGTAAGCACAAGGTAGTGATTGTGGGAGATTTCAATTTTCCAAAAATAGACTGGAAAACACATTCTGTAAATGGGCTGGATGGTTTGGAGTTTGTAAAATGTGTGCAGGATAGTTTTTGCAGCAGTACATAGAGGTATCGACCAGAGAAGGGGCAGTGCTGGACCGCCTGTTAGGAAATGAGGCAGGTCAGGTGACGGAGGTATGCGTTGGTGAGCACTTTGGGACCAGTGATCACAATACCATTAGTTTCAATATAATTATGGAGAGAGTCAGAACTGGACCTAGGGTGGAGATTTTTGATTGGAGAAAGGCTAACTTTGAGGGAATGCATAAGGATTTTAAAGGAGTGAATTGGGACACTTTGTTTCATGGGAAGGATGTAGAAGAGAAATGGAGGACATTTAAAGGGGAAAATGTAAGAGTACAGAATCTTTATGTCCCTGTTAGGTTGAAAGGAAATAGTAAAAATTGGAAAGAGCCATGGTTTTCAAGGGAAATTGGACACTTGTTTCGAAAAAAGAGAGATATCTACAATAATTATAGGAGGCATGAAGTAAATGAGGTGCTAGAGGAGTATAAAGAATGTAAAAAGAATCTTAAGAAAGAAATTAGGAAGGCTAAAAGAAGATATGAGGTTGCTTTGGCAAGAAAGGTGAAAGTAAACCCAAAGGGTTTCTACAGGTATATTAATAGCAAAAGGATAACGAGGGATAAAATTGGACCATTAGAGAACCAGAATGGACAGCTATCTGCAGAGCCAAAAGAGATGGGGGAGATATTGAACAATTTCTTTTCTTCGGTATTCACCAAGGAGAAGGATATTGAACTGTGAGTTAAGGGGAAAAAGTAGAGTAGCTATGGAAACTATGAGATTCAAAGAGGAGGAAGTACTGACACTTCTGAAAAATATAAAAGTGGATAAGTCTCCAGGTCCTGACAGGATATTCCCTATGACATTGAGGGAAGTTAGTTAGTGTAGAAATAGCAGGAGCTATGACAGAAATATTTCAAATGTCATTAGAAACGGGAATAGTGCCGGAGGATTGGCGAACTGCGCATGTTGTTCCATTGTTTAAAAAGGGTTCAAAGAATAAACCTAGCAATTATAGACTATTAGTTTGACGTCAGTGGTGGGCAAATTAATGGAAAGGATACTTAGAGATAATATATATAAGCATCTGGATAAACAGGGTCTGATCAGGAACAGTCAACATGGATTTGTGCCTGGAAGGTCATGTTTGACAAACCTTCTTGAATTTTTTTGAAGCGGTAACTAGGGAAATTGATGAGGGTAAAGCAGTGGATGTTGTCTATATGGATTTCAGTAAGGCCTTTGACAAGGTTCCCCATGGAAGGTTGGTTAAGAAGGTTCAATCTTTGGGTGTTAATGGCGGAGTAGCAAGATGGATTCAAAAGTGGCTGAATGGGAGATGTCAGAGAGTAATGGTGGATGGCTGTTTGTCAGGTTGGAAGCCGGTGACCAGTGGGGTGCCTCAGGGATCTGTGTTGGGTCCACTGTTGTTTGTCATGTACATCAATGATCTGGATGATGGGGTGGGAAATTGGATAAGTAAGTATGCAGATGATACTAAGATAGGTGGTGTTGTGGATAATGAAGTAGATTTTCAAAGTCTACAGAGAGATTTGGGCCATTTGGAAAAGTGGGCTGAAAGATGGCAGATGGAGTTTAATGCTGATAAGTGTGAAGTGCTACATCTTGGCAGGACAAATCAAAATAGGACGTACATGGTAAATGATAGGGAATTGAGGAATGCTGTGGAACAGAGGGATCTAGGAATAAACTGTGTATAGTTCCCTGAAGGTGGAATCGCATGTAGATAGGGTGGTAAAGAAAGCCTTTGGTGTGCTGGCCTTTATAAATCAGAGCATTGAATATAGGAGTAGGGAAGTAATGTTAAAATTGTACAAGGCATTGGTAAGACCAATTCTGGAGTATGGTGTACAATTTTGGTCGCCTAGTTATAGGAAGGATGTCAACAAAATAGAGAGAGTACAGAGGAGATTTACTAGAATGTTGCCAGGGTTTCCAGCAACTATGTTACAGAGAAAGGTTGAACAAGTTAGGTCTTTATTCTTTGGAGCGCAGAAGGTTAAGGGGGGACTTGATTGAGGTCTTTAAAATGATGAAAGGGATAGACAGAGTTGACGTGGATACGTTTTTCCCATTGAGGGTAGGGAAGATTCAAACAAGAGGGCATGACATGAGAATTAAGGGACAGAGGTTTCGGGGTAACGTGAGGGGGAACTTCTTTACTCAGAGGGTGGTGGCTGTGTGGAATGAGCTTCCAGCAGAAGTGGTGGAGGCAGGATCGATTTTAACATTTAAGAGTAAAGTGGATAGGTATATGGACGTGAAGGGAATGGAGGGGTATGGTCTGAGTGCAGGTAGATGGGACTAGGGGAAAACAAATGGTCGGCACGGACTGGAAGGGCCGAGAGGGCCTGTTTCCGTGCTGTAATTGTTATATGGTTATATGATTGGAGACTCGGATTGGAGATACGGATTGGAGACTCTCCTATGGATACTAACAATTAGAATAATAACACTACTAATATTAATAATTAACAAATACTAAAATTCATACAGCAGTATTATTATTAATTAAAGCTGATAACTACCAATTAATGATTAACAACTAATTATAGCTGATTTACTTAGAATTAGGTAAACAGTAAATATAATCACACAGGATATAAAATTTGACTTCATTTATCCCCCCCTGGCACTTTTTTTTCCTCCTTTTTTTATTTATTTATTTAAATTATATCTTTTAATATGTATTAAGTATAGATATTATCATATACTTGACCGATGGATCCTGTACACATCAGAGTTTAATATTCCCAGTTAAATATTTTTATGGATTAACAATTTTAAGGAACCATGGAGATGGATAAGTTTGTAACATTGACTACGGAAGTCGGTAGATTGCTAGCCATGGTAGTAAGGCTAACACTAACTCCACTAATATTAGATGTAGTTTTTTCTCTCTTTGTGCACCCTATTAATCTCTTAATCTATCCTTTGTTTTATATTATTCTTTGTTATTATTGTTTTATATTTGAATGGAGTTATAAATTAATACAAAGGAGATATATACGTGAGAGATACCCAAGGGTCTTGAAATTCATCTATTCGGAGTTCGGGTGTAAAGTTGGGTATGTCGAGCTGAACCATTTGCTCTATTACATACCTCCTTAGATAAAAGGTGCAAGACTTAAAAACGAATACGGGGAATGGAGGAATAACGTTTTGTAGGTGGAATGTTAAAGGAATTAACAAACCAATTAAGAGAGGTAAAGTATTAACATATTTAAAAGCACTTAAAGTAGACGTGGCATTTATCCAAGAGACGCATCTAAAAAAAGATGCAGAGCATAGATTAAAGGCTAAATGGATTGACAAAGCATATCATTCTTCTTTTACACACAAATCTAGAGGTGTAGCAATATTAATTCGTAAAGGCATTTCATTTAAACACACTTCAACTATAACTGATTGTGATGGTAGATATATTATTGTAATAGGAGAATTATACACACAAAAAATGATTTTTGTCAGTGTATATGGCCCAAATTTTGACAGCCCACTGTTTTTTAAGAACATATTTAATACTATCCTAGAATTACCACAACATAACCTAATAATTGGAGGAGATTTAAATTGTACACTAGATCCTTATTTAGACAGATCATCAAGACAACGGAAAATTAAATCGCATTCCAGTGATCTAATAAATGCATATACAGATACCACTAATATTAAAGATGTTTGGAGAATGCAAAACCCAGTTGGATGAGAATATTCATTTTACTCACCTGTGCATAAAACTTATTCAAGAATAGATTATTTTTTGGTAAATTTGAAACTTATCCCATTCACTTATCATTCAAAATATCATAATATAATTTCAGATCACACACCTTTAACTTTTATGATTAAAATAACTGGTAAACGGAAAAACAGGGACAATGGAGATTTAACCCACAAATTTTAAAAGACAAAATAACTCAAGAATGCATCACAAAACAGATTAAGATTTTCTTTGAAATAAATGATAAGCCAGAAATACCTTCGTCCCTATTATGGGAAACTTTTAAAGCGTATGTTCGGGGTATTATGATATCCTCTCAAGCATTTTATAATAAAGAGAATCGGAGGGAACAACAGGCATTGGAAAAGGAGATCAAACAATTAGACACAGAAAACGCTGCTAACCCAACCATGATAAAACATAATAAAATCTCTGCATCAAAATATAAATTAAATAGAATACAGTCAGACCAAGTTGTAAAACGCTACCAATATACTAAACAAATACAATTTGAATTCGGAGATAAACCACGAAAAATATTGGCTCGTCAATTACGAAAATGGGAGGGAGAAAAATTAATCCATAGGAATAAATCAGCCAAAGATGAATTACTAGTACAAACTAAAGATATAAATGAGAAATTTTTGCAATATGTTTATATTCAGCCAAAACGACAGAAAATCGGACAGGAATAGAAACATTTTTTTTAAATTGTAATCTAAAAGGACTGGATTTAGAAAATAGAGAATCACTAAACGCTGAAATAACTACTAAAGAAATCGAAGAATCTATTAGGTCATTAAAAAATGGTAAAACTCCAGGACCGGATGGTATTGGTTTGGAATTTTATAAAATATTCTATGATCTGATAGCACCACGTTTGAAGACACTTTATGAATATATTTATGCCCAACAGAAATTACCAGAAACATTAAATGAATCTATTATAATGCTTATACCTAAATTAGATAAAGATCTGGATGATCCAGGGTCATATAGAGCCATAGCTCTTTTAAATACTGATCAAAAAATATTAACCAAAATACTAGCACAAAGACTAAATACAGTGATTAATAAAGTAATTCATTCAGATCAAACAGGATGTATACCAAAATGATACTCCTCATATAACCTGAGACGATTATTCAATATTATATACTCGAAAAGAAATATTAATAAAGATCTAGCAATTTTTTCATTAGATGCAGATAAAGATTTTGATCAGGTTGAGTGGTCTTATTTATTTTCGGTTATGGAAACTTTTCAGTTGGGAGAGAAGTTTATAACATAGGTTAAACTACTATATACTAATCCAACAGCTAGAATATTAACAAATCAAATGTTATCAACTAAATTTAATTTATCCAGAGGCTGTAGAAAAGGTTGTCCTCTATCCCCACTACTGTTCGCACTGGCAATTGAACCATTAGCACAATCCGTGAGATTACATCCTGAAATATACGGGTATGAAACCAAAGAAACTGAAAATAACATCTCTTTATACGCAGATGGTGTATTGCTTTATATTACAAAGCCTGAAACTAGTATCCCTAACTTATTAGATGTAATAACTCAATTTGGCTTGTTTTCAGGATATAGAATTAATTGGAATAAAAGTGAACTTATGCCAATAATGGGAAATAACCCACATATACTACAACAATTTCCTTTTAAGATAGCAAATTAAAAAATCAAATATCTTGGAATTTATGTAACTAAAAGATATGATTCTTTATTTAAATCTAATTTCCCACCCCTACTGAATAAACTACTTAAGAATATCCTATATTGGAAAACATTACCTATTTCAATGCTAGGTAGAATTAATGCGATAAAAATGATTTTTCTTCCGCAATTATTATACCTGTTTCAACTGATCCCGATATATCTTCCTAAAATGTTTTTTAAGAAGGTGGACTCTATAGTTACCAATTTTATTTGGGATTATAAGAGTCATAGGATAAATAAAAAACATCTATGTAAATCAAAAATAAATGGAGGTTTTGCACTGCCTAATTTTATGTTTTACTACTGGGCAGTTAATATTAAAAATATGAATTTTTGGTGGAAGAATTAGATAAACAGCCAAATTGGTTAAAAATGGAAAAGGAAGATTGTTCTCCTTTCGAAATTAGCTTGATTTTATTTGCCAATACTAATATACGTAAGAAAGTTTATAGAGGAAATCCAATAATAGAAAGTGGGATACGTATCTGGAAACAATTAAAGAAAACATTAAAATTGGAAAGTATACCACTGGCTCTTCCCATTGTAAATAACATTACTTTTAAACCCTCAATGATGGATAAAGATTTTTTACAATAGAAGAACTATAGAATTAATAAGATGGGTGATCTCTATAGAGAAATTCTCTTTCTTTCATTTCAGGAATTACAACAAAATTACGGATTACACTCAAAAGAGTACTTTAGATATTTACAAATTAGAGACTATGTTAAATCAAACACATAGGATTTTAGAAATAGAAAGACAGAAATTTTAGATGAATGTCTAAATAAATATCCGAACACAGAAAAATTAATATCATATATTTATAATATTTTATTGGAAAATGATGTACCAATGTCGGAAATATATAGGCAAGTATGGGAAAACGAATTAGGTCAAACAATTAGTCTAGAAGTATGGAATGAAAGTTTACAACATATACACCACTGCTCATCAAATGCCAGACACTCTTTGATACAATTTAAGGTTTTACATAGATTACACTTTTCAAAATCCAAATTAAACAGAATTTTTTTCAAATGTTTCTGCTATATGTGATAAATGTCAGCATTTAGAAGCTAATCTAATGCATTCATTCACAAAATGTATAAAAATTACTAACTTTAGGATAGAAATTTTTAAGATAATCTCGAATGTAGTTAATACAAATCTGACTCCAGACTCAAAATTAATCATATTAGGAATATTAGAAACGGATCAACTACTAACAACACAGCAAAGAATTTTTATCGATTATAGTTTAATAATTGGTAAAAAAATTAATATTAAGATTTTGGAAAGGTCCTACATCCCCCACAATCAAAATGTGGATTACAGAAATGTCAGAGACACTTCATCTGGAAAGATTAAGACTTGTCCTTTTGGACAAGCTAGATCAGTTCAGAGGAATATGGTCTCCATTTATTGAATATTTAAAGGGTCAAGGTGGTCCGGTTCGAGGGCCTGACTGAAACCTGAATGAAGGAATAGATGAAGAACTATATATAATAGACCCCTGATATATCTCCAATGAAGAATAGCCTGCTTAATACTCCACTCATATTATTGATTTTCTACTTGTATTTTATTTATTTTATTATTTCTCTTTACTATCTTCTTTCTGTTATAAAATAATAAAAAGTATAGAAGTATAAATAAGAATGATTGTAAACTTTAAAAATATTAAGGATATATGTGATGAATAATATGTCTCTTTTTATTTTATGTTATTCTTTCTTAATATGTATTTACTTCTAATAAAAATATTTTACAAATAAAAGAAGGGAAAAAAAGAAGAAATAAAAATAAGAATAAAAATTAATAAAAAAAGAAAAAAAGGGTTTCCAAGGAGGGCAAATGAAATCAAACTCTATATTTGACTCTAAACATTCAATTATAGGTAAGTATTAGTCATTAGTGATAATTATTAGTTCTGATTAGTAAAAGTACCACGCTATAGTTTTAGTATTTATTAGTTACTTGTATTAGTAGTGCAGTTATACTAATTATTAGTATCCATTGGAGAGTTTCTGATCCACATTTTCTTCCAGCTTCCTTAGACACGACTTTAGTTCCATCCAGTCCTGCAAAGTCAGTTTATTCAGTGATGAATTTCAGTTTTTAAAGTATTATTCAAGCTTCCTCTCGAGCCTTAATCTTCTGGGCAAAGTCCAGTGCCTCCACAGGGTTGGTGAATAAGCGTTCATTCTGATTGTAGGTGACTCTTAGGGTAGCTGGATACCTCAGACCATATTTCAAGTTCTTCACTTCCCTCAAGATTCTTTTGGTCTCATTAAAGGTTTTCTTTTCCTGGAGACCTCTGCTGGGTAGTCTCGATAGGTACTGATCCCGTTTCCTTCAAATGTAAGATTTCTGTTTCTTGTAATTTTTTGCATTATCTCCTCCAGGACATAGTTGTACTGAATTTTTATTATCATTTGTCTTGGGGGAGCACCTTGTCTTGTCTGGCGTCTCATCACTCTGTGTGCTCGAGCAAGTAACCATATAACCATATAACCATATAACAATTACAGCACGGAAACAGGCCCTCTCGGCCCTTCCAGTCCGTGCCGACCATTTGTTTTCCCCTAGTCCCATCAACCTGCACTCAGACCATACCCCTCCATTCCCTTCACGTCCATATACCTATCCACTTTACTTTTAAATGTTAAAATCGATCCTGCCTCCACCACTTCTGCTGGAGGCTCATTCCACACAGCCACCACCCTTTGAGTAAAGAAGTTCCCCCTCACGTTACCCCGAAACTTCTGTCCCTTAATTCTGGAGTCATGCCCTCTTGTTTGAATCTTCCCTACCCTCAATGGGGAAAAACGTATCCACGTTAACTCTGTCTATCCCTTTCATCATTTTAAAGACCTCAATCAAGTCCCCCCTTAACCTTCTGCGCTCCAAAGAATAAAGACCTAACTTGTTCAACCTTTCTCTGTAACATAGTTGCTGGAACCCAGGCAACATTCTAGTAAATCTCCTCTGTACTCTCTCTATTTTGTTGACATCCTTCCTATAACTAGGCGACCAAAATTGTACACCATACTCCAGAATTGGTCTTACCAATGCCTTGTACAATTTTAACATTACTTCCCTACTCCTATATTCAATGCTCTGATTTATAAAGGCCAGCACACCAAAGGCTTTCTTTACCACCCTATCTACATGCGATTCCACCTTCAGGGAACTATGCACAGTTATTCCTAGATCCCTCTGTTCCACAGCATTCCTCAATTCCCTACCATTTACCAAGTAAAGGCTTTTGATCCGGAGATAAAACTTTTTGCAGTAAATTTGCAGTAAATTCTGGGGGATCTTGATCCGCCTCTTTCCCTTCTGGAATACCCGCAATTCTTAGGTTCTGTCTTCTCTGGCGACCTTCCAATTCAGTACATTTCTCAGTTATTTTGCCCAGTAGTTCAGTAAGGTGTTGGTTTTCTGTGATAAGTTTTGCTGTAGTCTGAGCACTTGTTTCGGCTAGTTCTTCAAGGTCCTTTATGGCTGACGTCTGTTGGTTCAGTGCTACCTCCACAAGATTCAGCGTTTCTTCAAGATCAGTTGTCACTTTTCTAATTTTAACATTTGTCTCATTTGTCATACTTGCAACTTGTTCAGTCAGTATTTCTGCAATTTCTTTCTTCAGTTTATCCGATGTATTCATAGCCATGATATTAATTTCAAGCTTAAAGTTCATAATTTCCTCCTTGATATTTTTTATTTCTTCCCCAAAATTCATCTTCAATTCTTCGTTCGTTTTTGCAAGTTCACTCTTTAGTTCCTCCTTTAAGCCAACAATTTCACTTGCAATAAAAGTTTTAAGATCTTCACCTTCCGATTTTTTTCATCGTTTTTTTCGACACATCTTCTTGGGATAGCGTCCTACCTGAGCCCGAGGCTTCAATCGGGCCTTTTTCTTGTTCACCCGGTTTCTGCCTAGTAACACAACTTTTCGGTTTATCCGTGGGGGGGCTGCACTGTGTATGCATAGTAAGTCGCGCGCCTGATGACGTCACTCACGGCAATCGGTACAGAAGCAGCAGGCAGCAGGTAGGTCGCTTTCCCCCTGATTTTTCTGCATGTTTTCCAAGGAGCTGGCTGGCATTGCTCTCTAGCCCTCCATAGCGCCACCAGAAGTCTCCACTCTGCTATTTTCCTCTTTGCACTACTTTTTGTACTTTTGTATGGCTTGATTGTTTCATGGATAGTATGATGTGACTGGACAGCATGCTAACAAAAGCCTTTCACTGCATCACGGTACACGTGACAATAATAAACCAATACCAATTGTCAGTTTAGCAATTTGTATTTTGCTCAAGATTCCAGCATCAGCAGTCTCTTGTGCCTCCTCCAGCAGATTAGTTGTTGCTCCATATTCCAGTATCTCATGGCTATTTATTAAGCTATTCCACAAGAGTTGTTGTTGCTGCAGGCTTTGCCAACGCTTTCGAGGCATCTCGGCTGGCATGGGCGAGTTGGGCTGAAGGGCCTGTTTCCATGCTGGATAACCAAGTTATAGAGATGGTGGGGGAGTGATGGAAAAGTTAAAGGGAACCTGTCCCAAAGATCGAGTTTTGCTGTGGGGTAAATATATCGAGGGAGCCATTTGGTTGATGAGTTTATGAGGATCACTAGGGTGAGAACACAAAGCCACAGGTGAAAGTTCAGAGCTGAAGGAAATGCCCAGACCTGGCTGATGAAGAGAGAAATCACCAGTGTTACAGTCCACACTACATTACACTAATATTAGAGTCCATGCCAACCCAGTTGGCATACTGCCATAGCTTCATTTCCTCCAGCACTTTGTGTTTTGCTCAAGATTCCAGCATCTGTAGTTCCTTGTATCTTCACAGCCAATCACATAACCTGACCCGTTTCTACCAAATAACTAAAACTATAACAGCATCTAAAAGACACTTGGACAGGTCCATGAATGGGAAAGCTTTAGAGGGAAATGGGCCAAACATGGGCAAATGGCACGAGCTTAGATGGGGCATCTTGGTTAGCATGGACGACTTGGGCCAAAGGGCCTGTTTCTGTGCTCTGTTCCTCTTCAAATGTGCTTCTTTCAAAATAACTCTGCAGGTTTTCCAAAATAAATTGCCTGAAGGGCCATTTAAAAAGGAATGAAGCCACAAAAAATATTCCATCCAGATTATTTATCTGGAATCGGCTCACAGAACAGTACATTCCTGGCAAAACAGAACGCACATATGCTGGAAATCTGAAATGAAGCAAAAATGCAGAACAAATCAGGTAACCCTTGTGGAACGAGACACAAAGATACCTTTCACAACTTGCATCATGAAATATATTCCCTGAAACTTTAACTCATTTAAGGTTACACAGATAGGAACCATTTAGAGAGATCTGGGCCAAACACGGGCAAATGAGACTAGCTTAGGTGACGCATCTTTGACAGCATGGGTGATTTGAGATGAATTGGGATGAAGTGCCTGTTTCCGTGCTGTATGCCTCTATTACTCCTCATACACTGCCAACTGCACTGAGCATTTTTCTTGCAAACTTAACAATAATTATGTAATTGTATACTTCTTGACTCACTCTGAAATCACAGTTGTAAATGAAGTTAACTGGTTTAATGAGCTATAAACTTTAACATTTCATAATTATGCGTAGCAAACTAATTGCCCTAGAATTTACATCACATCTATGAACAGACCTTACCTCCTTTCTATTTTTAGATGTAGAGATTCAACATGGAAACGGGTCCTTTGGCCCACCGAGTCCATGCTGACCTGGTCACGCTAGTTCGAAGTTATCCCACTTTCTCATCCACTCCCTACATACTGGGGCCAATTTTACAGAGGGCCAATTAAGGTACAAATCCACACCAATTCATCCAGGATGCATGTGTCATTATTCTTTGGAATACCAACAACTAGTATTAATTTCTGTCAAGCCCTCCTGTGTCCTTTTAAACAAGTACAAATGCTCTGAAGAGCATTGTTTAACACGTTTGGTTTTGAAATCGCCTCAGTAACATAAAAATGAGCAACAGCGGAGTTAAGAATGGCTAAATACTTTCAGAAATAACTCAAATATTAAAGTAAAATGTTTTGAAAGACATCAATAATTTACAAAATAAAAATGAATCAGGGAAACTATGAATGGATTAGCATTTTCATTAAAGTAAAAAGGGAATGATTTATTACATTGAAATAAAATACTATTTAGCATATTTTCCATGTGTAAGATCCAAATATAATCAAAATGTCCATTTTGAAAATACAATTAAAAGTGAGAATCATGCATTTACATCAAATAGTCTCATAACTGAAGCTACAAAAATAGCTTTAATCTTTTGAAATTGGATATCTACTTTCCACAATTCAACAGGCAATTAAATTAAAATAAAGTGAACATTACTGAAACGTCGACCTAATTAATTTGATTTCTGCCGTCTTTAATTTTAGCCATTATTCAAAAAACAATTTTTTAGTTCCAATATTTCCAGTTTTATATTGGAGACATAATTTCTGATTAGAAATTCATTAAAGTGAATATGCGTTCATGAAAGGCCTCGATATATTTCACGCTTTCTGTCTGATTTAACAAGTTATTTGCCACACTTGGATGAATATTTACGTTCTGAGTCATATCAATTCAGATCATTCTACTTGGAAAACAAAATAAATAAACCGGAAATAAATTTTATGCAAGATTTCTTTTCCTCTCCTTTTTTTCTCCCCTGTTGATCAGGATGGAAGATTATAACCAAGTAGAAAATCTGCCCCAGCTGTAGAATGGGGTTCCATGAACTAAGGACATCGACAACTTGAACAAACCATGAATAACAATGATAGGGGAAGGATGAAGCATTTAATAAGCAAACATTCCTCCCTCCTGTCCTGAAAATGTAACTTTGCTAAAATTGCCCTTTAGAAAATCAGCTGACATTTGGGTGGAGAATTTTCAGGTTATAATTGTTGAAAAAAAACATTTTCCTTTAGAACCACTTTTAAACTTTACTTTACCTTAGATTTTAGAGATACAGCGTGGAAACAGGCCCTTTGGCCCTCCAAATCCGTAACGACCAGCGATCACCCCGTACACTAGCACTATCCACTACACTAGGGATAATTTACAATTTACAAAAGGCAATTAACCTACAAACCCGCACGTCTTTGGAGTGTTGGAGAAAACCCACGCAGTCACAGGGAGAACGTACAAACTCCATATAGACAGCATCCGTAGTCAGGATCGAACCCAGGCAGCAACTCTACCTCTGCGCTACCGTGCCACCCTGGGCAATCTGTGCGCCGTCTCATTTGGAAATCTGATGATTGTGCAGCCCCTGGATATAATGAGCACAGTGGCGCAACGGGTAGAGCTGCTGCCTCACAGTGCCAGAGACCCGGGTTTGATCCTGACCTCAGGTGCTGCCTCTGTGGAGTCTGCACGTTCTCCCTGTGATGGCATGGGTTTCCTCCGGGCGCTCCGGTTTCATCCAACATCTCAAAGACATTCGGGTTTGTAGGTTAATTAGTCCTCTGTAAATTGCCCCTTATATGTAGGGAGATAATGAGAAAGTGGGATAACATAGAACTTGTGTGATTCAATAGTCGGCATCGACTCAGAGGGCTGAAAGGCCTGCTTCTGTACTCTATCTTTCAATCAATTCACCAATCAATCGCCTTCCTATCTAACAGCGTAAACCAACACAATGAATGAAAAATCCTCTCTGAATCTGAATCCATGTGTCACTGATAACACTTGAAATCAGTGCAGGCAGATGGAGCCGCAGATGCTGGAATCTTAAGCATGACAGGTTGGGATCCTTCTTCACACATAGTTCAGAGATATAGCACGGAAACAAGCTCTTCGCCCCACCGAATCCGCACCGACCAGCGATCCACATGATACTAGTACACCCTACACACTAGGAACATTTTACAACATTTTACAATTTTTACAATTTTACAATTAATCTACAAACCTGCACGTCTTTGGAATGTGGGAGGAAACCGGAGCACCCGGAGAAAATCCATGCGGTCACAAGGAGAATGTACAAATTCCATACAGACAGCACCCATACTGAGGATCGAACCCGGGTCTCTGACATTGTAAGGCAGCAACTCTACTGCTGCGCCACCGTTTACCACTTCAGTAATACAATGGACAAGTTTCACACTGAGTTTTAAATGTCCCTGCAACTCTTGCTTCCTGAGAACTTCCTTAACTGTCAAAACCAATCTCACAGCTGCCCCAGATAAAGCTGGAGTTATAGAGATATGCAGCATGCAAACAGGCCCTTCAGCCCAATTTGCCCACACCAACCGATACTAGTCCCACCTGCCTGCCTTTGGCCCACGTCCCTCTAAACCCATCCACTCCAAATGTTTTTTAAACATTATGATAGTACCTGCCCCAAACTACCTTCTCTGGCAGGAGATGGGATAGAGTGAGAGGGTTTCAGAACAGAATAGCTCAAAACTGAGCCACAGGGAACTGCAGATGCTGGAATCTGGAGCAAAACAGAAAATGCTGGAGGAACTTAGCCCTCTGTTTTAGCTTGTGACAGGTATCTGTTGCCTTTCTTATTGCTGAAGATAGACACAAAATGTTGGAGTAACTCAGCAGGTCAGACAGCATCTCTGGAGAAAAGGAATTAATGACGTTTCGGGTCGAGACCCTTCTTCAGACTGACGAAGGGTCTCGACCCAAAATGTCATCAATTCCAGTTCTCCAGAGAT
This sequence comes from Okamejei kenojei, assembly GCA_035221665.1. Lineage (NCBI taxonomy): Eukaryota > Metazoa > Chordata > Chondrichthyes > Rajiformes > Rajidae > Okamejei > Okamejei kenojei. Next base: position 28,731,764 of record CM069153.1, read on the forward strand.
GTTATCTGTCCTGCTAAGTTACTTGAGATTTTTGTGTCTATTTTCGGTTTAAACCAGCATCTGCATTTCCTTCCTACGCCTTTCTTATTGCTTGAATGTTGAACGTGTACAGTTTGTGGTGTCCAAATCAGATTGTGTATGACTCTTTCACACATGTGAACCCAACTTATTCTGCATATTCAACCAACGGCTTGTAGCAAATTGATTAGATTCATAGAAAGGGGATCTTCAGAATCTACAAGGGCAGATCGAGGGGCAACACAGAGCTGCTGCCTTACAACGCCAGAGACCTGGGTTCAATTCTGACTTTGGACACTGTCTGTGAAAGTTTGCATGTTCTCCCTGTGACCACGTGGGTTTTCTCTGGGTGCTCCGGTTTCCTCCCACATTCCAAAGACGTGTGGGTTTGAAGGTTAATTGGTCTCTGTAAGTTGCTCCTAGCGTGCAGGGAGTAGATGAAAAAGACGGAACGAGTGTGAATGGGTCAATGGTCGGCATGGACTCAATAGGCTGAAGGGAATGTTTCCATGCTGTATCTGTAAATGTATAAAGGCCACGGAGAATGCAACTCAGCAGGAATAGAATGAGGCCATGCTGTTTGTATATAGTGCTGAGGAATACTGCAGCACCGTAATACAAAGATGTTGAATAAACAAATGAAAAATTCAACATTAATGAAAATAACAGGCTGCCAGCAGAAACTATTCCAACACTTGGGAGACTTTGGAAAATTGGAGGAATGGAGATAACGATAGGATGTTTTGTCATTCAGGAGAAAATTAAGAAAATTAAGTAGAGAACAAAAGAGGGCGTGGGGGTTCGCTGGGAACAGTGGGACATATGGAACTACATTGAACACTGCAAAATTGTCGACTCTTTGCATAATTTGTGTACGGTATGCAAAACAAAGCATTTCACTGTGACATGTCACATTTGATAATAAACTATCATTCATTCATTTATTCAAGAATCCATTATTGAATGATTGCAGGATTTGAACAGTCAGCCTCTTATGGTTTCAAGTAGCCATATTGAGGCAGGTGATTACAATTCAAACCATCAAAACAAGGAGACTACAGAGAGTGGTAGACATTGTTCAGTCGATCGCAGGTACTGACCTCCTCCCCTTCCTTTATCCCCCCCTTCTTTTTCCTCCCCCTCTTCCCTGTGCCCCACTTGGATTCACACCCATTTTTCCCCCTCCCCCTCCCCCCACCCCCTTCCACTGATTCCTTTCTCTGGCTTTATAATTCTCACTTCTTCCATACTTATCTCACTCTTTTTGCCTTTTCATCTCTGGCCTGCGTCCATCCATCTGGCAAGCAACCACCCCCCCCCCTCACCGCACCTACCTGTATCCACCTATCACTTGCCAGGCTTTGTCCTCTCTTCAAGCGTTCTCCCCCTACCCCCCCCACCCTTTACTCACCATCACAATCATCTGAAAAAGGGTCTCGATCCAAAACATCACCTCTCCAAGTTCACCTATACATTCTCCGGAGATGCTGCCTGACCTGCTACGTTACTCCAGCACTTTTGTGTTCTAATTGTTCTATGCAATGGCCCAAATGTAATCTCAGTCCTGAACAAACTCTAACCTGAAGTATTTTTTTTAGAGATACAGCGTGGAAACAGGCCCTACCGCCCATGCCGTAGTCCACACTGAATAGCGATCACCCGTTCACACTGGTTCTATCCTTAGGGACAATTTAGAGGCCAATTAAACCACAAACCCACATGTCTGTGGGATGAGGAAGGAGCTCGCAATGAGGACCACTGTTTTCATGATGACATTCAGTGTTATTAGATAATCTATATAACCAAAAGTCTCATCTTGACCACTTCCTGCCTGCGCTGTATATTGATTTTAGAAAAAGCGCTACCATATATCGCTATGATTTTTGGTCATCTTACTCAAAGTCCTCCTCCCCTGAGGCAGCCCCGAGGATTTTTCCGATCGAAGAAAAATAAAAAAGTTATGAATGTTTAAAAAATCTTGAGATCAGCTGATTGGTCCTCTCACCTGTCAATCACCATGATGAAGGTAGCACCTCTTCTGGGAGGCCAGGAGTATAAAGCCCAAATGGTATGAAATTGCATTTGAATTTGGTGGCCTGCACTCTGCTTGAAATGGTATGAAATTGAACTTGAATTTGGTGGCCTGCACTCTGCTTGAAATTGTATGAAATTTAATTTGAATTTGGTGGCCTGCACTCTGCTTGAAATGGTATGAAATTTAATTTGAATTTGGTGGCCTGCACTCTGCTTGAAATGGTATGAAATTTAATTTGAATTTGGTGGCCTGCACTCTGCTTGAAATGTTATGAAATTGAATTTGAATTTGGTGGCCTGCACTCTGCTTGAAATGTCATGAAATTGAAACTCCTGCTTTGAAATGGAAAAGAAATGCAATTTGAAATTAAATTTGAATTTGGTAGCCTGCACTCTGCTTGAAATGGAATTTCAAGGAATAGCCTTGAGTGAACTGCCAGCCCTCCAGCCGTGAATCAATCAACTGCCAGCCCACCAGCCGTGAGTCAATCAACTGCCAGCCCACCAGCCATGAGTCGATCAACTGCCAGTCCAACAGCCGTGAGTCAACTGCCAGCCCAACAGCCATGAGTCAGTCAACTGCCAGCTCATCAGCCGTGAGTGAGTGAACTGCCAGCCTACAAACTGTAAGTGAGTCAACTGCCAGCCCACCAGCCGTGAGTGAGTGAGTCAACTGCCAGCCCACCAGCCGTGAGTGAACTGCCAGCCCACCTTTGGCCTACCTGAAACCACTCATTTCGGCCCACAAGGCCCCTATTAGCCCAGAACTGTATTAACACAGGAGGAACATTTTGGCCCAAAAGGCCCATGCCAGGCCAGGAAAAATCCACAAAAAGTGCTTCACTGAGATTTCATTCTCTTTTGTCCCTTTGGCCCATCAGGCATGTTCTAGCCCAGGAGGAGTCCCTTCGACCCAGTAAGTATTCCCCCTCTAAGTATTAAACCTCACCCCAGTATTTTTCTCCCTCCCTTCATTGGCTCCCTGTGAGATCCAGGCCAGGATAGACTTTCCTCCTTCATTGCTCTGATCTGTAGAAAAAGATGAAAAATATCTAAAATTGTTTCTCCACCCTCTCCCCCTTCTCTCTCACAGAGTCTCACACCTGTTTTGGGCAGAATTTCTGGCAGTTTCTGAGCTGCCAGCCCACCAGCCCTGAGTGACTGAGCTGCCAGCCTCCCAGGCCTGAGTGACTGAGCTGCCTGCCCACCAGCCCTGAGTGACTGAGCTGCCAGCCCACCAGGCCTGAGTGACAGAGCTGCCAGCCCACCAGGCCTGAGTGACTGAGCTGCCAGCCCAAGAATCCTTTTGGCCCACATTGTCCATACTAGCCCTCTGGAAACCAGTCCCTTTGGCCCACAACATCCCTACTAGTACTCCAGAATGCCCCCCCTCCCCCCATTGGCCACCAATATTGGAATTGATGGAGAGGTAGAATATTGCGTTGGGGGACCAGCCCACCCGTGTGAATATGGGTCCCAACGGGTCCCACTAGTAATCTTCTAAAGTTCCACCAGTAACTCACCCACCACAAAGGATACCCACACCCTCATCCTTTCACCTCCACCCCAACCCCCCCACCTCTCCAATCCCCATCATTCCACCACCCCCCTACCCCAACCCCCCACCCCATCTCACTCCTCACCCCTCCTGACCCACTCCTCACCCCCACCCCACCAGACCCTGTTCCACCCACCCCAAAACCGCCCCCATTTCTCCCCACCCCATCACATCCCACCCTTCACCCTCACCCTATCCCGGCTCACTCCTTACCCCTACCACGACCTACCCTGTTCCACCACACCCCACCATCAACATCTCTCCACACCCATAGTGTTCACATTCATAGAAACATAGACATAGAAAATAGGTGCAGGAGTAGACCATTCAGCCCTTCGAGCCAGCACCACCATTCAATATGGTCATGACCAATCATTCAAAATCAGTACCCCCTTCTGGCTTTTTCCCCATATCCCTTGATTCCTTTAGCCCTAAGAGTTAAATCTATATCTGTCTTGAAAACATCCAGTGAAGTGGCTTCCACTGCCTTCTGTGCCAAATAGCCTACCCCTTATTCTTAAACGTATTGTTGATCCCTGATTCTGGACTCCCCCAACGTCGGGATAATTTTTCCTGCATCTACCAAGTCCAATCCTCTAAGAATTTTATGTTTCTATAAGATCCCCTCTTATCTTTCTAAATTCCAGCGAATTCTCATAAAATTCCAAAAGATTAGTCAAGCATGATTTCCCCCTCATAAATTCATGCTGACTTTGACCGATCCTGTCACTGCTTTCAGAGGGTTCTCCAATTCACCTTGATAAAATTTAGATCATGTAGGTTGGCATTTTTCTAGTTCAGCTGTTTGTCCAATGTCAGCAGAAATATACAGGATCAATCCCTAAACAGTTTGGTGAGATAAAAGTCACGTTGCTCCGTGCTGACTATGGTTTGTATCGATGACTAGTTGCAGTCATCGATACAAACCATATATATCACATGCCCCCGTTCCATTATCTAAAGGGGCTGCTCCTTGCCTTCTGGCTGCACTACTCACCCACCATCCTCATCTTTGGACATCCTGTGCGTAGGGGAGAGGATAGGGTCGAAGGTGTCCTGGTTGGGTTGCTCCTGGGCCTGGCCAAGCTGGCCATCCGCGAGTCACGGCTCCAGGCGGAAGAGGGCTCTGCCCGAGCCAGCTGCCTGCCCCTTCTCCAGGGTAACGTCCGTGCCTGGGTGGTGTTAGAGAGGGACTTTGCACAGTCCAGGGGCGACCTGGGGGATTTCCGGGACCGCTGGGCACCGCGGGGGGTTGAATGCATCATTGACAAGGATTGTAAGATAGTTGTATAATGGTTTATCGTTTGTTGTGTATTATGGTGGTGGGTTCTGTTTTTTTTTACTGTAGTATATATTATTTTAATATTTGAATAAATATTTTTGATTAAAAAAAAACCATATATATCATCTGGTCGAGGACAAGATTGTGCCAGATACTGAATTGTGGGGATTGATCTCTCATGCTGAGTTCAAAGGTGGTAGGAATTTATGAGTCTCTACATTTTGAACAACTTTGAACCTGAAGGCTACATATGCCACTGGAGATGTGAGAACCCTTGTCTACTGCTTTCTACTATTGTAATCTACTATTCTTACACTCTTGTACTTAAATATGATTGTGTTTATGTATAGTAAGATCTTTACTGAACTGTATGCAAGAGGAATATCACTCCACCTAGGTGCAAGTGACACTAAAGTATAATTGAACCATTAATATTCTGTTTATTTCCTGTTTATGTATGGCGTGTTTACTTTGTTGTTGCCTGGTAGTTTTATTCACACGCGTCCGCATCCAAGATGGTGACAAGATACAGAATGCAGAGAGCATGTTTGCAGTTGGTACTTTACTGAAAATATATCAAGAAGAAAGCAATACACAAGTACAATTTTATAATGTTTGTTTTTTTATAAACTGCATTTGTGTGGCATTAATAGCTCATAATTTTTGAAGCAGGTGTCAAACCTTGATCACAGTTACAGGCGCGTAACATCAGAGACAATTTTCAAAACATTGAATTCATATCTCTGTTCCTAGAACTGAAGCCGTAGGGGCTGGTATTTTGGGTTTCAATAGGATACAATCCTATTTCATCAACCACAACTTCTATACATTTAGTTGCATAGAACTGTACAGCTCCAGAACAGGCCCTTCGGCCCACAATGTCTATGCCAAACATGATGCCGTTAAATTAATCTCTTCTGCCTGCACATAATCCATATCCCTCCATTCCCAGTATATCCATGTGCCTATCTCCAACCCTTTTAAAAGCCACTGCCCCCACCACCGCCCCTGGCAGCATGTTATTCTTGTGTAGAAATATTGCCCCACACATCTGCCTCCACCACCACCCCTGGCAGCACTGTTCTTTGTGTAGAAATCTTGCCCCACACATCTCCTCCAAGTATTGCCCCTCTCACCTTAAAGCCATGCCCTCAAGTCTTTGGAAATTTCGCCCTGGGAAAAGGTTTTGACTGTCTACCCTATCTATTTTTATACACTCTCTCATAATTTTATATACTTCTATCTAGACTTCTGCTCGTGGATATTCTTTCACATATTATGGTGTAAAAATATACAATTTGACTCATCCAAGTATTGCTTCTTTATGATTCCTGCAATAAGGGAGCCCAACAACAGGCTTGACCAGAGGTCAGAAGGTTCCTCATCCGACCTCTAAAGCAGCAAAAGAAAAATAAACTGAAAATCATGCTGTAGGAAGGATGCCATCGAGCTGGAAAGGGTACAGAGGAGATTTACAAGGATGTTGCCAGGACCCGAGGGCCTGAGCTACAGGGAGAGGTTGGGCAGGCTAGGACTATATTCCCTGGAGTGCAGGTAGATGAGGCGTGATCTTATAGAGGTGTATGAAATCATGAGGGGAATAGATGGGGTGAATGCACAGAGTATTTTACTCAGAGTAGGGGAATCAAGAACCAGAGGACAGAGGTTTAAGGTGAGAGGGGAAAGATTTAACAACAACCTGAGGGACAATGTTCTCACCCAGAGGGTGGTGGGTATATGGAATGAGTTGCCAGAGGAGGTAGCTGAAGCAGGTACTATTACAGCACATGGATAGGAAATGGGACAATCGTGGGCAAATGTGATGAGCTTAGATGGGGCATCTTGGTCGGCATGGATGAATTTGGCCCAACGGCATGTTTTGGGCCTCTCTATCACTCTACGGAGATCTGAAATAAAGACAGAATAAAGACGGAAATTGGTGGAAACACTCCGCAACAGGCAGCATCTGTGGAAAGGGAAACAAAGTTCAAGTTTCAGGTTGAAAACTGGGAAAGTAAGTTTTAAGTTGTAGAGAGTACAGAGGAGGAATGCTAAGGACAAAGGGAATACCTTTGAGAGGGTGACACCAGGATTGTAGTAGTGAAGGTTTCACTGTGTGTAGTTTGCACTTTCTTCCTGTGACCGCGTAGGTTTTCTCCGGGTGCTCCAGCTTCCGCCCACATCCCAAAGTCGTGAGGGTTTGTAGGTTAATTGGCCTCTATAAATTAGTGTGTGTGAATGGGTGATCGATGGTCGGCACGGGCTCAGTGGGCTGAAGGGCCTGTTGCCATGCTGTATCTCTATGCTATACTGAACACAACTAAACTTCCACGGTTCAGACAAAGGGCCTTCAATGTGAAACGTTAACATCTGATTTTCCACAGATGACACCTGACCTGTTGAGTATTTAATGCATTTTTTTTGTGCTTTTAACTCTTAAACTGGGATCAGTCTCATTAAAGGAGACAGGATAAGTAATGAAGAGCTGGCACAGGATATAAATAGCCAGCTGTTGTACTGTAGATAGTGGAACAGATACCTCTGGTGTATCACAACTCTTTACAAGACTCAGCAACATGGGGAAAGCAAGCTCCTGGCATCCTGCCAGAGGAACTGAGAAAGCAGAGACGCCTCTATTGCGTTGGAACATCACAAGATCCCCGCGTGAGCGCCGCTGCAGTGTTGCACAAAATAACCACCAGTATCAATTCTGTAAAACAGACCTCAAAGCATGATACATCACGAGACCACACTCTGCACCATTGACTCCATCTACACTTCACGCTGCCTCGGCAAAGCAGCCAACATAATCCAAAGACTTGTCCCATTCCTTCTCACTGCTCAGGTCGGGCAGAAGGTACAGAAGCTCGAAAGTGTGCACCACCAGGCCCAGGAACAGCTTCCTCCGCTCTGTTATCAGGCTTCTGAATGGCCTTTCCATGAGCTAGGGTACTGTCCAATTCACCCCTACCCCATTGTGGACCTGGTCTACAGCAATAGAACCCAGAGCTACAGTCCTCTACTCAAAAACATTGAGATACTTTGTCCACTGTATGTGGATGTCTCTAGACCTGGTGCAGCACAATGCTGAGAACTATATTCTGCACTCTCCATCCTCCCCTTTACTCTACCTATTGTACTTAGCTTTGACCTGATTGTGTTTATGTATGGTATTATTTGATCTGATTGGATAACACGTAAAACAAAGCTTTTGGTATAAGATGTCACGTGGTGATTGTTGTGAGTAGTCCCCCAAAGAGTCGTACCTTTTTCTGGTCGCCGCTGGATATTCAATATTGTGACATTTTTAGGCGACCTGCTGCGACTATGACGGGTGTTGGCAAGTCGCCGAAAAAATCGCGTGAGTGGGACAGGCCCTTTACATTAACCGGAAGTCACAAAACCTTCGGATAACACGTTGTTACAACCAAAATTGGCAGCCCCTCTGAGGAAAGCACAGGGACAAAAAGATAGGAATAAATAGAAAATAGGTTAGGTGTGTGCTACAAAAACTGAGATTAAAAAGTATTTACAAAGTAACCAGGATGATTTTATGCACCATAAATCAAGAGATAAAAGTAACTTTTGAAGTAAAACCTTGTCTTTAACATGCTTCATAGTGACCTTCCTTCAGTTAGTTTCAATGTGTAGAAAGGAACTGCAGATCCCTGTTTATACCGAAGACAGACACAAAGTCCTGGAGTAACTCAGCGGGTCAAGCAGCATCTCTGGAGGAAAAGAATAGGTGATGTATAGGGTTGGGATCCTTCTTCCTTCTTCAGACCCTGAAGAAGAAGTGTCTGAAGAAGGGTCCCAACCCGAGACACCTTACCGTGCCAGAGACCCGGGTTCGATCCTGACTATGGGTGCTGCCTGTACGGAGTTGGTACATCCTCCCCGTGACATGTGGGTCTCCTCCCGATGCTCCGGTTTCCTCCTACGTTACACAGACGTATAGGTTTGCAGATTTATTGGCTTTGGTAAACATTGTAAAATTGTCCCTCATGTGTCGGATAGTGCTAGTGTGCGGGGCAATCGCTGGTCACCGCAGTCTCAGTGGGCTGAAGGGCCTGTTTCCACGCTGTATGTCTAGAAGCAAAACTTAACTAAAATGCCACCTGACCCATTGAGTTACTCCAGCACTTTGTGTATATCACCAGCGCTTTTTTGTCTACAAATGTGTGCCGACACTCATATAACAGTTGATGCAACGCTTATGGCTGCTAGACATCAATCTAGCTTTTATTTTTTAGAGATACTGGAGCGGACTGTCACAATAAAAGCACTGGTTATTTCTCACTAGATGGACAAAAATGCTGGAGAAACTCAGCGGGTGAGGCAGCATCTATGGAGCGAAGGAAATAGGCAACGTTTCGGGTCGAAACCCTTCTTCAGACTATTTCTCACTATTTGGTTTTATCAGGAAGCCGTTGAAGGTGATGTAGGTATCAAGGCCATCGCTGAATATGGCATTCTCTCGTTCCCCTTTGAACAGGCGAACCCAGACCTCATCATTCTGCTGCAGGTCCAGCATGATGCTCTGACTCTGCATGATACTGCGATCACTGGGCTGGGTGTACAGGACAACTACCTCCTCCTCATTCTTCATGATGTGCATGTAGGTTTCCTTCTGATTCCAAGTGTGTACGTTCAGGCTGAAGTGATAAACGCCTGGGATGGTGCAGTAGAACTTCCCGGAGAACATATTAAACTGGTCGTACAGGTTGACAAACACAGTGTCAAACACCAGCACCTGATAGTAGTCATTACTGTGCAGCTCCTTCTTTCGGCCCACCGAGAAGGCAGCATAGTACAACTTGCAGGGATCCCCAAACTTGCCTGGAGTTCCCTTGGCACCCTTTAGCCCCGCTGGTCCCCGTGGCCCAGAGGTGCCATCCTTGCCATGGATGCCGTAAGAACCTCGAGGCCCTTTTTCACCCTTCTCACCTGTAAGAGAATGAAGCAACATGTTAATAACTAGTTCGCTAGTGCCTCACAGAGCCAGAGACCCTGGTTCAATCCTGACCTCGGGTGCTGTCTGTGTGGAGTTTGCATGTTCTCCCTGTGAACGCGTGGGTTTCCTCCGGGTACTCGGGTTTCCTTCCACACTCCAAAGACGTGCGGGTTTGTAGGTTAATTGGCCCTCTGTAAATTGCCACTAGTGTGTAGGGAGTGGATGCGAAAGTGGAATAACATAGAACTAGTGTGGACGAGTGATCAATGGTTGGCATGGACTCGGTGGGCTGAAGGGCCTGTTTCCATGCTGTATCTCTAAAGTAAACTAAGCAGGGAGTGAGGTGTATGTAGTCTGTGTGGTTCTTCTTGGCATTAGTCATTGTTCTACACCAAGTCACTGTGGCACATTATCTGATATTGCACTCTCCAATTTTATTTGTGAGAAATACCAAATTTTACACTGGTTAATCTCACTGTCATTTCAGTACTTTAAGGCCTTTTTATAACTTTTTAGATATATTTGGGCAGAGATGTGCATAGGAAGGGTTTGGAGGACAACTGTAGGCAAATGGATCTAGCCCAGTATGCTAACCAGGTTGGCATAGACATGACGGGCTGAAGGGCCTGTGTCCATGCTGTACAGCTCTATGCCTCTATCACCAATATCGCAGCTCACAGCTGTCCTAACCCATTAGCCAGCGTCCCCAGAATGACTTGCTCCATCTCAATTGCATTTCCTATATTCAAAATCACAAGGGGAATAGACAGGGTGAATATTTTCCCAGGGGAGGGGAATCAAGAACCAAAGGGCATAAATTTTAAGGTGAGGGGGGAAAGATTTAATAAGAATCTGCGGAGCAACCTTTTCACATATACCCACCGTGGGCATATTCAGGGTGGGTGTATGGAACGAGCTGTCAGAGGAGGTAGTTGAGGCAACATTCAAACAGACACATGTTCGGGCACATGGATAGGAAGGATTATAAGGGACATGTCCCACACACAGGCAGGTGGGACTAGCCCAGAATACCAAATTGGCTGGCATGGACAAGATGGGCTGAAGGGCGTGTCCCCATGCTGTGCCACTCGATGGCTCTAACTCCACAGCTTGCTTAACTGACCTTTAACAAACATCCCTGTGCTTTGGAATCAATATTTCTTCTCCAGTGATAATTTATCTGTGATTTTTTATCTTCCCCGAAGCCGACCCCGTGTCCCTTCCCCTCCGCAGATTATTTATTGTGATCCAAATGTACTCATTTAAGTTTTAATCAGCAGGAGAACCATGATTCATCGCCACTTCCCCAGGGGGACGCTCTCATCCTCAGGAAGAGTGCGTAAGAAAGAAAGACTCTTCAAACACCATTCACAATTCACAGAGTCATACAGCACCGAAACAGGCCCTTCAGCCCAACGTGTCCATGCCGTTAATGATGCCCCGTCTAATCTTGTTCCATTTCCCATGTTAAGGACCATATTCTATAATCTGATGGACAGAAAGTGCTGGAGTAACTCAGCAGATCAGGCAGCAAGTCTGGAGAACATGAATAGGTGACTTTTAGGATCAAGATCCTTCCTCAGATTCATTGAGTATTCACCAGCATCTGCAGTTCTCTGCTCCTTCTAAACCTTTCCCTATCCATGTATCTGTCCAAATTTCTGTTGAATATTGCTATAGTACCTGTCTCGCTGAGCTTCTCCGGCAGCTCGTTCTTTATCCCCACCACCCTCTGTGGGAGAAGGTCACCTCTCAGGTTCCTATTATAGATTTCCAGATGTACCAAAGCAGTTTACAGCAATAACGTATGTTTGTAGCCACGGCATCATTATAAAGAGCACTACAGTGAATGCTGTTCCTACAGTGATAATAAGCAGAAATTTAGCTTTAGTAGTGTTGCTCAATGTACTAATATTGGCCCCAAGTCAACTCTTCAGAAGTGCACCATGCAATCTTTTATGTCTCTCTGAGAGATTGCAGACTTGATCGCACATCAGACGGTACAACACTCCCGCATTGATACAAAGGTTAACATTCAAATCATACTCAGCCATAAACAACCTTAATCCACCTTCATTTTTAGCCAGTGGATCCAAATATCCTTTGCTGGCAAGAAACCTTTGTAGGCTTATTCTCAATGTCTGTTCCTGCCTCAATATTTTCTGCCTCTATACTCAGAACTCGTTCAATATTGCGCCTCTGTGAAAATCCAAATATTGCAGATGCTTGAAATCTGAAATAAAAACAGAAAATGCTGGAAACACACAGTGGGTCAGGCAGCATCCGTGGAGAGAGAAGAAGAGATCACGTTTCAGGCCTTTTGTTGGCTCTCGGGGATTTGTGCTCATCTTTGAGACTCTCATATTGTCCACCTTAACTCCGAGTCAGATGATCTGCCATCCGCTCACACCTTTTCCCCTATCTCTCTCCTGACGTTAGTTCAGATATATCACTCTCCTCCCTCTGTGCCCCCCTCCTGCTTCATTGCACTTATCTCTCTATTCTTATTTATTACTGACCTCCCAGCTTTTCCCTTTTTCATTTCCCCAAAGATGTCTCCATCTGTCTCATCCTGACTCATGGATGGAGGAACATATTGGGTCGAGCAGCATCTGTGAAGGGAAATGGACCGTCAATGTTTCAGGTTGGGATCCTTGACCTACAGTCCCAATCTGAAGCATCAACTATCTATTTACCTATCTGCTCAACCGCTAAGTTCCTCCAGCACCTAGTTTGTAGCTCCAGACTCCAGCATCTGCAGTCTCTGATGGGTCCCAACCTGAAATGTCAACCGTCCATGTCCTCCACGGACGCCGCCTGACCTGCTGAATTTCCTTTGTTCTTTGTATAAGACTTCAGCATCTGCAGTCTCTTGTGCCTCACCCTATGCCTCGTTCCCTGTGTCTCTCCCCTTGTCCTTTCCCCCTCTATTTTCTTTCTCTCTGGCCTGACAATATATTCAGGAGCAGCTTCTTCCCCTCTGTTATCAGACCTCGGAACGGTCCTTCCATAAGCTAGAGTAATGTCCAATTCACTTCTATCGCATTGCAGACATTGCACTTTGTTTCTGGATCTGATACACTATAATGCTGAGAACTCTATTCTGCACTCTGTATCATCCCCTTCACTCTACCTATTGTCCTTGAGTTTGAGTTGATTGTATTAATGTATAACATTATCTCATCAGATCGGATAGCATATAAAACAAAGCTTATCACTGTATCTCGGTAAATGTGACAATAAAAAACCTAAACCTGAGCCTAAACCTCCGGCAGCGCCCAGCACAAGAGTGAAATCAATTGAAGCCGCCTGTACTGCTGAAAGAGGGGCGGCTGGGAACTAAGAGAGCGTGATGGACCTACCCAGGCAACCTCCACTGCAAATGTGCCCAGTGGAGTTCACCCTGTAACAATCTCCTGGAAACTATAACATTTGAACAGACTACATGCTGACACGGATGTTCTAAATATTTAGTTTAGTTTAGAGATTCAGCATAGAAACAGTCCCTTCAGCCCACCGAGTCTGCGCCGACCAACGATCACCTGTACACTATTACTACGTTATCCCAGTTTCGCATCCGACACACTGGGGGCAATTTACAGAAGCCAATTAACCTACAAACCTGTACGTCTTTGGGATGTTGGAGGAAGCCAGAGCACCCTGGAGAAAACCCACGTGGTCACAGGGAGAATATACAAACTCCATAGATGGGGCATTTTGGGTCAGCATGAATGAGATGGGCTGAAGGGCCTGTTTTCATGCTGTATGACTATGACTACATTGAGTAGTGGATCAGTCCAAAAGGGCCTAATAGCCTGCTCTACCTTGTTCAATGTATCTCGCTAAGTGACCAGGCTATATTGGTAACACAAGAGACTGCAGATGCTGGAATCTTGAGCAAAATACAGACTGTTGGAGGAAGCGCCAGGTGGCGCCAACAATGGCTGCCTCGCCAGTAGTCTGTTTGTCTCTTCCTTCTTTGTTGTTTATTTTAGTATGTTAAATGTATGGTTTTAGTGTTCTTCAGCTTGTTTTATGTGGGGGCTGGGGGAGGGGGTTGGGGGAAACATTTTCTAATCTGTTACCTCGATGGAGATGCGATTACTTTTCCTTATCATATCTCCGTCCGTGCTGCGGCCTAACATCGAGGTGTTGCCGACCTTTGCTGGAGACCGACTTTGGGAGCTTCACCGCGGGAGCCTGCGGACTTTAACATCATGGAACTCCAAGCCGCAGGAGCTTTGACCGCACCAACGAGGGTGCTTCGATCGTCCCAACGCAGGAGCTTCGATCACCCCGAAAGGGGAGCTTCAATCGCCCCAACGAATGGTTCGAGTGCCCCGACTTTTTCACGCTAAATGGTATAGTTCAGAGTTGAGGTTAGAACTGATCTTGACTGGCATCGTGTTCCGCTGCAATGCATGAATTTGGTTAAACATAAAGTTGTTTATGTTACAGGCAAAGTTAAAGAAGTTACAATATTATTGAAGCAGTTTAAGAACAGACATTGCAAAGCGAGTATGACTGAGGAGCGAGACCGCGGGAGAAAAATGAGAGAAGAAGATTAGACTTTATTGCCTTCCATCACAGTGAGGAATGTGGGGAATCCACTGTGGTGGATGTTTATGTTAACTTTTCTGCAGCTGTGTGTCTTGGTGCTTTTTTAGTATGGCTGTATGGTAATTCGCATATCACTGTACCTTAATTGGCACACGTGACAATAAAAGACGTTTGAAACCTTTGAAACCTTTAAAGTCAGTTGGTCAGACAGTATCTGTGGAGGGAAATGCACAGACGACGTTTCGGGTCGTGAACCTTCTTCAATTCCATGTACTCAATTTTGGTTAAAATCAGGCTACATTGGTTAATTGATGAATTTGTGAAGATTGAATGTCTGGGAGAGTTTGCATTTGCTACATCTTATTTTCCCATGAAGCAGCCACACGGACCACTGGAATGGAATTATTATGCAACGCTATTTATAAAAGTGACATTTTTAGTTGCCAGCCAGACCGCTTTCGGCTGGCCTGTTGCCACCTATGCTGCTTGTGTTCGTTGGTGCTCGTTGGTGGCCTCGCTCCTCAGTCATACTCGCTTTGCAATGTCTGTTCCTAAATTGCTTCATTAATATTGCAACTGCTTTAACTTTGCCTGTAACATAATCAACTTTATGTTTAACCAAATTCATGCTTTGCAGTGGAACACGATGCCAGTCAAGATCAGTTCTAACCTCAACTCTGAATTATACCCTTTAGCGTGAAAAAAAGTTTTGTGTGTAAAAAGTTGCCCCTGAGGTCCCTATTAACTCTTTCCCCTCTCACCTTAAACCTATGTCCTCTGATTCTTGCTTCTGCTATCCTTGGAAAAAGACTTTGTGCATTCATTCCACCTCAAGATTTTATACACCTCTATAAGATCACCCCTCAGCCTCCTGCGCTCCAAGGAATAAAGTCCTGGCCTGCTCAACCTCTCCCCGTAGCTCAGGCCCTCAGGTCCTGGCAACATTCTCGTAAATCGTCTCTGCATTCTTTCCAGCTTAGCTTTTGCAGTAGAACCACAACAACAACCTGTGTTTCACATATGCAATTAAATATTCCAAGGCACTTAGCAGGAGAATTATCAAAGGAAAAAAGGAAGGGATTTTACACAAAGCCACAACGCATGAAGTTTGGCCAAAGACAGATAAAACCTGGAAATACTGGAAACCCTGAATGGCAGCAGAGAGAAGCAGAGTCTAAATTTCAGGTCAAACTTTCATCAGAACTGGGACAATTGACAAATATATCATACTGAGACCAGGCGCCAGCTCTCAGACGCCTCCTCCTACTTACACCTGGACCATGACCCCATAGATTAGCATCAGGCCATTACCTCTCAGACCAACCTTGCTTTTATCATTTCTGGCTGTTTGCCCTCAGAGCATCCAACCTTCTTGTTCCGCAGCCTCGCATGGCCTGCTTTTACCTTCTCCCCAAAATCCAGAAGCAGAACTGTCCTGGTGGTGGTGGTGTGATGAAGGACCTTTTGGCCCTTCATCAGTCAGGAATTGATTATAGAAGTTGGGACGTAAATAACCATGAAGTTGCACAAGACATTGGTGGAGAGCCGTACTTGAGTATGTGTGTTCAGTTTGGTCAGCCTGCTGTAGGAAGTAATTCAATTAGAGACTTGAAAGAGTGCAGAAGAGAGATTTAACGGAATATATTGCCAGGTCTCGATGGTTCCTGAGCTCGGCGGGGAGGAGAGGGGTAGGGCAGGCGGAGGACTAATTTATTCCTTGGAGCATAGGTAGGCGGAGGGGTAGATCTTATGGAATAAAGATAATGGTAAAAAATCATGAAGGGAATGCACAGTGTTTTTCCAAGGGTGGGATTCAAGAACTAGGGAGCACAGGTTTAAGGTGGAGAGGAGGGGGGGGAAATTATATTGAGTTAGGAACCTCAGAAGTAACTTTTTTACGCAGAGGGTGGTAGGTATATCAATGAGCTGCCAGAGCGGGTATGATAACAGCATTTAAAAGACATTTGGACAGGTACTTGGATAGGAACGTTTTGGAGAGAAATGGGCCAAACACAGGCAGGTGGGACTTGACAGGGCATCTTGGGGTGGCATGGACGAGATGGGCTGAAGGGCCTGTTTCCTGCTGTATGACTTTAAAAACTGGCAAATAGTTAGTCATCTACCAGCATTGCTTGTGAACGGAAGCCGACCAAAATATTAATTATTAGGCTGTGTAAGTATGATTGTGCCATGATCTTAATCTTCAAGAATAATAAAACTTCTCAAATGCAAGAAGTACGTGGAAATATGAAGGCAATAAATTACCACATCGTTCTAACTGGAAAATAATTTCAAGAGAGAATGTTTTGAGATCCCGTGCCATCAGCTCCCTAACATAAAACCTTGGAGCATAGTAACAAAATCATGACGAATGGAAAAATAGACCCGGGTAGATGCACAGAGCTCAACTCTCTTGCCCACAGTAGTGGGGAAATTCGAGGGCCAGAGACATTATGTTTCAAGTTGAAGGGGAGAAAAGATTTTAAGAGGAATCCAAGGGGTTAAGTTTTTTTCCACTCAAAGAGTCGTGGTGGGTGTATGAAACAAGCTGTGCAGAGGAGGTTAGTTGGAGGCTGGGGAACTATCCCATTCGTTTAAGAAACAGTTAGGACAGGTTCCAAGGATTTAGGACAGGTTTGGAGGGAATAAGGAAGGACCAAACGCAGGCAAGTGGGACTAGTGTGCAGCTCAGGTACTTTGTTGGCCGAGAGTGGGCAAAGTTGGGCCGAAGGGCCTGTTCCACAACTGTAATCACTCTATCTGACTCTATGGCTCTGAGGGGACAGTGCTGTTGGTGAAGGCAGTACTGGACTGGCGAGCCTCCATATCTGGGGAAGGCGGATATTGAACAGGAGATAAGCTACCCAGAGTAAGAGCCGACTTGAATGAAGGATAATCATTGGCACTGACTGTTATGGGCTGGAATAACATAGTTCCTGGGCAATAGGAACTGGAATGCAAAGCAGGCGAAGAGTGGAGAGGGCTTGTACCCGCCTCTTTGTTGCTGTTGGTTCCTGCTGTTTTGTTTCCTTGGATTTGGGATGAAGAAATGGGGGCAAACTATGCCTCTCTGGATGATGCAGTCCACAGCACTTTATCCTTCTTGTTTCCTCCTGACACATTATTGATCGCGCATCAAAGGGACTTCAATATTTCTTAAATCTGAAGGGAAGCTAGCTTTCCGCTCGAATATTTTTAATAAAGGCATCAAAAGCATTCAGAATAGGTCTTGTGCATGGGGAGAAACTGCACAAAAAACAACAATGTTCGGGGTAGGAAAGTGAAGTCTGCGTCTCATGTTCTTACGTTTCCAAAGCACATTTGGTCCCAGTGGTTTACTATTACAGAGGACCCTCAGAGGGTCAGCCTTTTCACTCTCTGAGGGGAGTACGTATCAAGAAATGAGCTGGGGAGGAGGGGGGGGGGGGGGGGCCAGAGGGAAGCTATTGAAGCAGATATACAAATTAACGAAGTTTTAAAAGACATTTGGGGACAGATAGTATCTGGATAGGAAGAGTTTAGAGAAAACAATAGGTCCCTGACCACTGTATATTTCCATCATTCAAGTCTAACGTAGAGTATTGGCTTGATTGCATTCATGTACAGTCTAGTATTATCTGATTTGATTGAATGGCTTGCAAAACAAGGCTTTTCACTGCACCTCAGTACTTGACAATAATAAACTTAAACATAAACAGAATTGTGCGACAAACACAGGCAAGTGGGACTAGCCCAGTACGCTAGGTTGCCATGAACAGGGAGGGCCAAAGGACCTGATTTTGTGCTGTACAGCTCTATGATTCCATGACTTTAACTGGCTAATTCCTATTTCTTTCTCCGAACTCCTGTTTTCCAAATATCCTTTCCTTTCATGCTTGATTATTTTTCCCTGTCAAAATAAGGAAGTGCAGATTGCTGGTTTTACAAAAAATAAAAACCCACAAAGTGCTGGAGTAATCTCAGCTGCTCACATCAGGCATCTCTGAGAACATGGGATAGTTTAGTTTAGTTTATTAATGCCACATGTTCGCGATATGGTGAAGCTTTTGTTTGTGCATTATCCAGTCAAGATAATAGACTATAGAGGCTATACATGAACGTTTCGGGTCAGGACCCATCTTCAGATGCTTTTGAAGAAAGGTCTGGACCTGAAGGGTCACGTATCCATGTTCTCCACAGATGCTGCCTGACCGGCTTATTTACTCCAGCAATTTGTACCTTTTATTTGTCCACTCTCTAAAAACCTCTTTACCGCCCGTTTGGTCCACGAAAGACTAAATATTCAACCAGGAGGTTTCAGTGTCTCTGCACACACCGAAGTCAAAAAGGCCATCCACTTGTAGCGATTGACCTTACCTTGAGGAATATAGTTGAGGTTGATTCTCTGAGGAATTGCTCGGAATTCCAGGTGGGTCATCGCGCTGTAGTAATGGTTAACGATACTGCGGCGTGTGGCGTCTGGTCAGCGCGAGTCACAACACTGCGACACAGCGGACCAGTGCGGCGGTCTGGGGTCCCCGCTTCACCCACCGGCTGCGGTCCCGACCTAGCTCCAGGCAAAGGCCGGCTTGGTTTGTAGGAATTGGCGCTCGGTGAAGAAGAAGATGTTCTCTTTCACCCTCTGGTCATGTCTCAGGCAGACGATGGGATATGTGTGTTTATCACTCACGCATCCATCAGTACATGAATACGCTGGGAGAAGTTCAATAACGAGGAAGAAAGTAAAAGG
Source organism: Okamejei kenojei (assembly GCA_035221665.1). NCBI lineage: Eukaryota > Metazoa > Chordata > Chondrichthyes > Rajiformes > Rajidae > Okamejei > Okamejei kenojei. The sequence continues at coordinate 28,750,899 of CM069153.1, forward strand.
CTGATTCATGTTGAACTGCCAGTTCCGCCTATTATTTTAAAAAAAAAGGAAATATGAATTTTTGTACAAAGAGACATAGCAGTACTGGAAAATTAGATAATTTACTTCATATCTGTCAAAATGTATAGATGTTGTCAATCATAATTGTATCCGCTTCTAGAGTTTTTTATGGCAACTTTTATTTCTTCCCAGATAATAGGAACATGAACATAGAAAGGGAAATTAGGTGCAGAAGTTATGCCATTCAGCCTTCGAGCCTGCACGCCATTTTCATAGATCCATGGTGATCATCCAACTCAGTAAAAAAAATCCGTACCTGCCTTCTCTCCTTACCTACTGATCCCCTATAGCCACAAGGGGCAACATCCACACTCACTCTTAAATATATATAAAAGCCAATGAACTGGCCTCAACTACCTCTGTGGCAGGAGAGTTCCCAGAACTCACCACACTATGTGTGATGAAAGTCTTTCTGGACTATCTCTCTGTGAAAAAAGTTGCCCGGAGGTCCCTCTGCTCTCAACTATATGCCCCTCTTACTTTTTTTGAAACCTCTCTCCCCTGGGAACGTTCACTTATCCTGCTCCTCATGATCTTGTTACACTCTCAATAAGGCCACGTCCTCAGCCTCCTATCTGGAGCGAACCCTGAGCTCCTGGGCTCGCAGGGGGGGGGGGGGGGGGGGAGGACCCACGCGCGTCGCAGGGAGAACGTGAAAACTCCGCACAGACAGCACCCGTGGTCAGGATCGAACCGGCATCTCTGGCGTTGTGAGGCAACAGCTTTACCCACTCCGCCACTCTGCCGCCTTACTGTGCTCTGGTTAAAAACTGAGCTACATTTGTCAACAACCAACTTTTTCCCATCAATATACCCTCATCTTCTGTTTTGACTTTGTGACCAATCAACCTCTGATTTAATAAGCCAATAAGTAAAAAGCATCAAATCAACCGTATTAAATATTAAACATTATTTGAAAGTCTAGTTTTTATTTTTGAGGTAATGGCAGGTACCATCACAAAAAAAAAACACTGGCTTTATTTGGCCACCATGTTAAACAGAATCCAGTTTACTGATCTGGTGCAAGAGAAAATTCCCATGACCTTGCCATTAAGTGCAGAGTCTTGAAAGAGAATTTCTATTTATATCTATGCAAAGTCAAAAGATTTCCTTGAGCTAACAACGCTGCTAACTACAGTGACGTTGTTATTTTATTGTCAGTAATAAACAGCAGACAATTACATCTCAAAGTTCTACTGCAAAGACAGCAACTGATGGAGAGTGAATGATAAGTTCCAACCTTGCCAAGGCCACTCTTTCTAACAGAACATACTGTATATTATCGAATTAACCTAATTTCAATGGATTTTAACCCAAGCCATTAAGATAATTTGCCACTGAAACCTCTGACAAAGTGTGCCGAGATTTCATTGCCTTTCAAAACATGTTTTTAACGGAACGTTGGAGTTGCTGCAGGCATGTGGGAAATGGCCAAGTGTTTCCTGAGGTTTTGAGAAAATTGTCTATTTGCCTGTGAATTAGAGAGGAGCTTCCTTTGGCCAACACAACGTGAATCCCCTGGGGAAAGACGGCTCGTTATCTTTATAATTGGTTCTTGGAAGCAGAGGCTCTCACACTGTGCAGGGCTCACTGCTCGCATCAAAACGCTGCCAACACAGCTCTTGTTTTAAGATGGCCATCTCACACTTTACTCCTTGATGTAGGGGCATCCTCGGCACAGGCTCACAGCCTGGCTGTGCGTTCTAATTCAAGTCACGTCCAGTCTGTCAAGCAGCAGGACTGCCAGAGCTGATGTGCAAGGTGTGGAGGTGTGTAAGAAGGGAACACACACAGTTCAATCAGTACTTTCATACACAGATTCTATGTTCTGCTTTCAAGCTAAAAAATGGGAGCCACAGTATGGCAACTCTTTGCATGCTCTTCTAACCAGACAAGGATCCCCACATTAATCACAAGACTTGCCCCATCCCTATAGTCATTTCTTCATTCTTCTACCTGCTCCCAATCGGCAGAAATTACAGGAAGCTTTGAAAGCACGCACCACCAGACTCAGGAACAGCTTCTTTCCCCCTCTGTGTTAAATCAGGCTTCAGAATGATCCTTCCATAAGCTAGATGATATAATCCCAATTCACACTCCACACTATTCCGGTACATTATTCAGACTTTGACTATGCGAAACTGGCGCGCTACAATGCTGATAACCTCAATATCTCTGCACTCTGTGTTTTACCCCATTTAGCTCTATCATTTGTAACTTGAGTCTTTGAACTTAGATGCTGCATTTATGTATAATACTATCTAATCTCGATTGGTTAGCATGCACAACGTAGCTTTTTACGCTGTACCTCGATACACATGGGACAATAACAAACGGTGTCGGTACGGCATAGCGGATTAACCCAATGAAGCTAACATTTATTTGAGGCATGCTATTTCTATCAATTATACCTCCCCGATATCTATTTTAATTTTCTTTTGTCCAATCACACAGACCTGCCATCCCATTATACGGGAGGGGCAGTTAACCGCCACTGGTGTCAGGCAGGATGGGAACAAAGTGTATAAGAGATGTTGCGAAGCTGGCCATCACAGGAGTCACGGTGCCAGGGGCAGAAGAAGGGCCTCTGCCCAAGCAGGCTGCCTGCCCCTTATTCTCCGTGGGTATAACGCCATGCCAGGGTGGGTACTAAAGAGGCTGACTACGCACTGACCACGGGCTTCCTGAGGGATTCCCGGGACCGTTGGGCAGCACGGGGAGTGGGGGGGTGGAATAAATGCATCCTTGACATGGACTAGACAATAGACAATAGATAATAGGTGCAGGAGTAGGCCATTTGGCCCTTCGAGCCAGCACCACCATTCAATGTGATCATGGCTGATCATCCACAATCAGAGCCCCGTTCCTGCCTTCTCCCCATATCCCTTGACTCCGCTATCTTTAAGCGTTCTATCTAACTCTCTCTTGAAAGCATCCAGAAAACCGGCCTCCACCGCCCTCTGAGGCAGAGAATTCCACAGACGCACAACTCTCTGAGTGAAGAAGTTGTATATAGTTGTATCGTATATATTTGTTTTGATTTGTATATATTATTGCAATAATTTATTCAATTTTATTTTGTTTAAAAAAAAAAGATGTGGAAGTTTTTTACACAGAGGGTGGGAAGTGTCTGCAACTTACTGCCAGGTGGTAGAGGAGGCAGATACGATAGTGACTTTTGGATAGGCACATGGATATTCAGGGAATGGAGGGATTACATGCAGGCAGTTAAGATTTGGCAATCTCTACTTTACAGTCCGCTGCCTCCATTTCTCTTTGTGCTGTTTCTACCTTCCCTCCCTGAGGAGGAAGTAGGCACATTAGCACAGTTACATTTTGTACTCAAATACATTCCTTTATCAACGGAGAACAACACGGGAGTAAACTGAAAAGTCAATCAACACCCAGACAGTCTCTGTATACAAGTGTGGTGTTATCAATATTTCTACGTCGGAAAAGACACAAAGTGCTGGAGTAACTCAGCGGTCAGGCAGCATCTCTGGAGAACATGGAAGGTGATGTTGTGGACAGGATTTAGGAACATCTTGGAAATGCCAAGAAGTACATGTAGTCAACATACAAACCAAACTATTCAAGAATCCATGCACACTAAGGATCAATACATCCAATTAGTCTTGTGAAATATTTACAGTTCATTTGTGAATGAATTGTACATGTGAAAATTAATTCATTTTAATTAACTGACATGTTGAATAGGCTGCCATTTGTTCTGTCCTAAATATTATTACGGTCACACCCAAAACCTCCTGTTTTGTTTTTGATTGCGTCTTGCAAGAATTATAATTTTTCCTCCCTATATATTAGAGTCAAGACGAAGCAGTATAATGAATGCAAAACACCATTTAAATATTTTGAATTACAACCATCATCCGGTAGTTAATTGTCTTTTCTTTTATAAAAGGTATTTGAAAGTATATAGAATTAACCTCCGATCAGAACTACCAGTCCAATGTTGGAGAATAGCAACTGAACAGACTGCCCATGCACTTGGACTAACACAAAATGAACTTTTCTGAAGTTTGTCCTAGATCTTTCTGTCACGTCTGTGTTACTGTGTGTATGCTGGTGCTTACCTGGATATGAATATTCAAAGTGAAGAAAACATTGCTTCTTCCTCCGTTCGGACAGCTTGTTCAGAATATTTTGAGTGCGCTTCTTATCCTCTGGCTCCCAGACTCCTTGCTGGCAGCGTTTCCCGAATTCTGAGTCCGATTCCAGATTCCAGAGGCTGGAGCTGAGAGTTATGCAACTCTCAGCTTTCCTCCAACAGATACCATCTGCTCGAGCTTTCCAGAGTAACAAAAGGGAGGGGGAATCTGTCAGAAAGCAGAAGATCAACACATGGATCAGGGCCGGGGAGACGGGGAAAGTGAAAAGATGATCCTGGGGAAAGCAGAGGCACCGAGGAACGTACGTGTAGTGAAATTAGTTTGGGAGGGAGATAGAGAGGGCAAGTGACATACGGCGGAAAAGAGTAAAAATAGGTTTAGCCTGGAGATGGGGACGAATACTCCATAAGAAGGACAGGGATAAAAGATGCCCAATGAGACTTAAGAAATTAGGAAATTATATAGAAAAACAAAACAACACCAGAATCAACTCCATCAGAGATTTAAGAAGTAACCCTGGCGATGTGAAGTGGGTTGGAATGAGCACTGACCTATTAAACTTGGCTGAGCTGTTTTCCAGCTACAATAAAGTAGGAGCTTAATCAGTCAGTCAGGCCAGTCAGTTAGTTAGTTAGTTAGTTAGTTAGTTAGTTAGTTAGTTAGTTAGTTAGTTGGTTAGTTTGTTAGTTAGTTAGTTAGTTAGTTAGTTGGTTAAGTTAAGACACTAATAACCAACTGAATAGCACACAGACAAAATAAGTATTTCTCCACCTTCATACACGTGTCAATAAACTAACCAGCTGGCTGTACAGTGAAATGCTTGTTCTGCATGCTATCCAGTCCAGTCATACCCTACACGAGTACCTTAGATCATCTTCTGGAACAGCAGGCAGAGAGTCGCCACGTTGCAGGGCCATCTTGCAACTTCCAAGTCTCTGAAAGGTGCGATCTTGCCAACCACTTGTGTGTGGTCTGTGGCGGAACCTGAGATGTTTCCCTGGGACAGCACAACCCACGCCCAGTGTGTGGCATTGAGGTTTAATAAAGCCCAGCATACCCACTGGACCGCCCGTATTAGGCTAAACTCTCCCAATGTCAAACTCTTCTAATGTCAGAAAGGAGCATATGTTGCCGCTGCCAGCTGCTCACTTGTGAAGTTAAAAGTCAGCCAGGAAAATAAAACTGGAAATACATGGTAACACTGAAGACATAAATCTTTTTACATCCAAGTCTTCCTTCAGAATGAGAAAGTAAGTCAAAATTACAGTTTTTTTTATTTTACTTCTCATTTTATGAGTAGCCTGCTATAGGAAGGGTTTTGTTAAGCTGGAAAGCGTGCAGGGAAGATTTACAAGGGTGTTGCCAGGATTTGAAGGCCTGAGCTACAGGGAGAGGTTGATCTGGCTAGCAATTTACTCCTTGGAGTGCAGGAGGATGAGGGGTGATCTTATAGAGGTGCATAGACCCATGAGGGAAATAGAAAGGGTGAATGCCCAGAGTCTTTTTTTCAGGGTTGGGGTAATCTCCTTTCACAGTAGGCATATGGAAGAACCAGCGGCATAGGTTTATGGGAGTGAGAGGAGAGACGTGCAGATTAATAGGTAACCTATTAAATCAGGGTGACCATGGAGCGATGCTGTATCTCTACACAAACTAAAAATGCTGAAGAAGGTTCTCTCCTGACCCAGTGAGTTACTCCAGCATTTTGTGTCTGCCTTCGATTTAAACCAGCATCTGCAGTTCTTTCCTAAACAAAAAATATCCTCCCTGTTAAAAATGCATTGCAAACCATCCGTTGTACTTGTTTTTACCAATATAATTTGCAATCTACATCCTGTAATCTGCAGTTTTTATTTTGATTTTGGGAAGACAGGAAGCTACTTGGGAGTGAGAGTTTAGTGATCTCCAGAGACAGTGAGAGGAAACCATAACACAGTACAACAAGCAAAATTAACTTGAGCCAACATGTGCAGCACAAGGGAATAAAGAAAGTATGCAGTTTTAGAACATAGAATAGTGCAGCGGGGGGGGGGGGGGGGGGGCTGGGGGAGGGGGGGGCGCAGGGGAGGCGGGGGTGCGGCAGGGGAGCGGGGGGGTCGGGGGGGGAATGTGGGCGGGGGGTTGTGGGGGACATTGTGGGAGGGGGAGAGTGGGGGGAGGGTGTGCGTGGGTGGGGGGAGAGTTGTGGAGGGGAGGGGTGTGTGGGCGGGGGAGGGAGTTGTGGGGGAGGGGGGGTGTGGACGGGGGGGAAAGTGAACTCGGAAAAAAGACCGGGGGAAGAGCCATGGGCGAGAGGGGGATATCACGGGGGAGCGGGGGAGGAACAAGCAAGAGGGACCAGAGGGGAATTGGTGGTGCGACGGGGACTCACAGCGGGCGCTGGTCATTCTCCTCCGCCGGGATCAGAGTCTCCGCTTTCTGTTTGGCGACATTGGCGACATCTCCGACTCCGGGTTGGGCTCGGTCTCCAACGCTGGGCTGGGTCTCCAACGCTGGACTGGGCTGGTTCTCCGACCCTGGGTCTCCGACGCTGGACTGCTTGGGGCTGCTCTGCTTGGGGCTGGGCTGCTTGGGGCTGGGCTGCTTGGGGCTGGGCTGCTTGGGGCTGGGCTGCTTGGGGTCCCTCCGAAAATTGTATCTGGTTGGAAACCTCCGCCGGCCATCCTCAGCTCCAGTAAGGACGCGATGGCACAGGAAGGGGTGGACCGTCCCGGTGAGTGACAAGGTTTTAAAGATTTTTTAAACCTCGCTAACTATTACGACATTCAACCGATCAGAACGAAACCTGGTGCAATCGCAACATGGGATATCGGTGAGTGAACTGGTGAAAAATCGTAGCGCTATCGCGAACCATTTTGGCGCAAATAGAAACACCGCACAAACCAGAAGATAAGAAAATCTGATTTTTAGTTATGTATAGATAGATGGGCCAAATGCGGGCAGGTGGGACTAGTGTAGATGGGGCACCTTGGTCAGCATGGGCAAGCTGGGCTGAAAGGCCTGTTTCCATGCCTTATGACTATGCCATCCCCCCCTTTCAGTTTTGATTACAACCAATCAATTAATTTAATAATCTAATAACTAAAAAGTTTAATATCAACGTTAAAAATCAAACATTGGAACATTTAGTTTTTGATCTTTAAGGTAAGTTTATGTAGTACTTAAGGCACGTTTGAGAAAGGGTTCCGACCCGAAACATCACCTATTCATTTTCTCCGGACCCGCTGAGTTACTCCAGCATTTTTTGTCTATCCTCCGCATAAATCAGCATCTGCAATTCCTTCCTACACGTATATGTAGCATGTACTGTACCATCACATAACTAGCACTGCCAATGTATAGCCACAGAAGATCGACACAAAGTGCAGGAGTAACTCAGAGAGTCAGGCAGCATCTCTGGAGAAAAGGAATAGGTGGCATCTCAGGTCGAGACCCTTCTTCAGAATGGGTCTCACAGAACTCCCATCGGAGAGAGGAAGAGAACTTCTTCAATGTTGACATGCCTTGAGGAGATTTTGCAGTGGAGCAGACAAATGTGTAGGAAGGAACAGCAGTGTCTTTGGCGAACAGGAATATGCAACTGAAGTCAGTCTGCAGAAAGTTTCCGACCCAAAACGTCACCTATTCCTTTTCTCCAAAGAAGCTGCCTAACCCGCTGAGTTACTCCAACATTTTGTGTCTATCTTCGGTGTAAATGGTATCTGCAGTTCCTTCGTACACATTATAGACACAGAAGAGTGGTAGGTCTTCAATTCTAAATCCTAAACAGCACCTCCACCTAACTTAGGAAAAAGGACCTTTAAATACATTGCTCATGCACTGAAAAAGTGTTCAATTGTACACTGCTGAGTTCTGAAGGGATACAGGTGGACTTCACTGACTTGCCACCAGAGGTCTCCAGGCGTCACAGTACTGCTTTGCCCCATTGCTTCCAATTAGAAAATTACAGTCAATGTGCTGGGAACAAGGATTTTCCTTTAAACCTCCCTCGCTACTGCGCCTCAGTGAGAAATTAGCAGTGCCACGTCTTTTATTTAGAAAACTCACAAAAATCTGTTTCTAGAGTGGCAGCACGTACACCACTGGTAGAACCCAGGGTATTTTACCTTTGTTCATTTTTTGCTCCATATCTCTTGTGTCTCTTTTCTCATTGCCTACACAGTTGTCCTGAATGTGGCCTGGAACATTGTATATCAGAGAGTACAGTTCACACTGCTTCACAGCATGGTTTGACAACTTGAACGTCCAGGAACAAAGGAGGTTTACGGGGAGTGGTGCACACTGCCCGGTCCATCAGAGGTACTGACTAGGGTTGCCAACTGTCCCGTATTAGCCGGGTCATCCCGTATATTGGGCTAAATTGGTTTGTCCCCTTGTCCCGTATTTGACTGCTCCTACGCGGGTCGAGGGGACTGTCGGGTCGGAGCGCCGCATCCGGCCCTGCCGCACCCGTCCCGACGTAGCGCAGCCCATGGAGTGCAGCAGCAGCGCCTCATCCGTGGCCCCGTCGGTCGGCAGCCCGGCCAGCTGTCCAACCTTCGGACCTTCGCTTACCGCTGACACCACCGCCCCTCCTTCTCATGGCCGATCATCGGTTCATGACGTCGAGCGCAAAGTCCGCCGCCCATGCCAAAACTCCTCAGCTGGCCCGCCGGCTGGGCGTTGTGTGCAGTCCAGCACTTGGGCCAACTCATCATTCACCCAGTCACGGCCGAGTTGGTCGACGAATTGCCATCGGGAATTTGCCCCTTATTTTGACCTATTGTCCCTTATTTTGGAGTGAGAAAGTTGGCAACACTAGTACTGACCACCCCACCATCGAAGGGATCTACAGGAGGCACTGCCTCAAAAAGGCAGCCAGCATCATCAAGGACCCACACCACCCTGGCCACACTCTCATCTCACTGCTACCATTGGGAAGAAGGTACAAGAACTTGAATACCATGACCACCAGGTTCAAGAACAGTTTCTTCCCAACAACCATGAGGATCCTGAACACTGTACAACACTAACCTCAGCAACTGTGATCTTGTTGCACCATGGACAGTAGTTTTGCATTTTCATGGTTATGTAGACTTACTATTATTAATTTATTGTATTATTATTGTACATTTATTTGTTTGTTATGAATCGCTTTGCAGCAGGTAAGAATTTTATACTGCAGCAGGTAAGAATTTAATAGTTTCTTTGCCAGTATATATGACAATCAATAATCCTTGACAACAGCAGTAGTTACTGAGTGAGTGGAATGTATCTCACAAACTTCTCACCACCCTGTGGTAAATCCACTGCCTTTCCTGTAATCAGCTGTTGTCAAGGGTTGTTAGTGATTGATGTAATGTCATCATATTGGCTGAGCAATCAATAATAATACAGAATTCTCAGAACGAGCCAGGAAGGAATAAGATTACGTTAAAGAAAGGAAAGCTACAAACAAAATGGAGGTCAATGGGATTAGTGAAGTTTGGTCTCTTTGTATCAGAGCACATGGTATTGGGGGTAAGGTATATACGTGGTTATCTACTGGGCCTCTTCTGGTAGGTGAGACCAGGAACCGCAGATGCTGGTTTACCAAAGAAAATACCTACCTCCTTTTTCTATCTCAATGCAAAGTTCTGGAGGAACTCAACAGGCCAGTTAGCATATGCAGAGGGAATAGGCAACAGAGGAAGCTACAGTTTAATTTAATTTATTATTGTCACATGCACATTGAAAAGCTTTTATGTGTGTGCTATCCAGTCAAAGAAAATACTATACATGATTACAATCAAGCAGTCCACAATGCACAGGTAAGGAATAAAGTGTTCAAAATTTAGTGCAAGATATAACAATGAAACAAGGAAGGATTTGAACCAGTGATGGAAATGGGGGGGGGGGGGGTACGCAGGGGTACAGCGTTCCGCTAGTTTTCAATTTCCAGCTCGGGTTTAATGCGTACTGCAGAAAGATTCTCACTTTATTCAACTCAGACGAAAACGATTTGTTAACTGCCACTGTTAGCACTTGATAACAGCCAGTAGTTAACAGTAGTTATACAATGTGTCATCAATACATCGATCCACATTCCTCAGTAAATGTAACTGTGTTTTAACACCACGTTCCTTTGGAGAATTTCTTTAACTCACTGTCAGGGCTACCGGACCGCAAGCACGGGCTCAGGTAAAGTCACGTTATTTTATTATTCCACGTTATTTTATTTGCCTCCCTGCCTCTCTGCCTCCGTGCCCCTCTCTGTCTCCCTGCCTCTCTGCCTCTGTGCCTCTCTCTCTCTGCCTCCATGCCTCTCTCTCTCTCTGCCTCCGTGCCTCTCTGCTCTCGAAAACTCGATGAGGTATTTTGGGAGGTATTTTGGAGAAAGGAGATGCATAAAATGTGCACATTTAAAAAATCAGGGTTCAGATATACAAACCTTCAAAAGCAAATGGGAAATAATGCTTAAGAAGCTAATAGAAAACTTGTATAAATCATTGGTTGTGCCATAGTTAGAATATTGTTTTCAATTTTTCTGGAACGATATGTCCTTCAGCTAACAAAAATAATGAATAATTAGTCTGAGTTAGTCAATTAGTTAATGGTGCAGTAATGCTTTGCTAGCCATCACCGTTGAATGGTATTCGATAGACTAGTTAAGAGGGAGAAGGATGAGGCAAGTTAAGTAAACTTTGGGAAAGTGAGGCAGAAGAGTAGACTATGCAGAGCATTGACAAACAATGTGAAATGTTCCAAGATCTTCTTGGTAATAGACCTGTAGATTTTGAATTGAATTTAAATTATTTGTTATTCAAAAATGACTTAAAAGAAATGAATGTTATCCCTAACAACTAAGTTCAGGTAGACAGTAAAATGGATAAGGGAGAGCCAGTGGATGTAGTGCACCTGGACTTTCAGAAAGCCTTTGATAAGGTCCCACACAGGAGATTAGTGGGCAAAATCAGAGCACATGGTATTGGGGGTAGGGTATTGACATGGATAGAAAATTGGTTGGCAGACAGGAAACAAAGAGGAGGAATTAACGGTTCCCTTTCAAAATGGCAGGTAGTGACTAGTGGGGTGCCTCAAGGCTCGGTGCTCGGACCACAGCTATTCACAACATATATTAATGATTTAAATGGGGGAATTAAAAGTAAACTTAGCAAATTTGCATATGACACAAAGCTGGATGGTAGTGCGAACTGTAAAGAGGATGCTATGAGGATGCAAGGTGACTTGGATAAGTTGGATGAATGGGAAGATGCAAGGCAGATGCAGTATAATGTGGATAAATGTGAGGTTATCCACTTTAGTGGCAAGAAGAAGAGCAGATTATTATCTGAATGGCAGGTAGACACAAAATGCTGGAGTAACTCAGCGGGTCAGGCAGCATCTCTGGAGCAAAGGAATGGGTGACATTTTGGGTCGAGACCCTTCTTCTGTATGGTGTCAGATTAGGAAAAGGGGAAGGGCGTACTTGTACATCAGTTACTGAAAGTAAGCATGCAAGAAACAGCAGGCAGTGAAGAAAACTAATGGCATGTTGGCCGTCATAATGATAGGATTTGAGTATAGGAGCAAAGAGGTCCTTCTGCAGTTTTACAGGGCCCTGGTGAGAATGAGAATGCCTTTTTATTGTCACTATACACATGTACAATGAGATAAAAAGCTGCTCCTACTCAGTGCAAAAACAAAAAGGGGGGGGGGAATAAGGTGCACAGTTTCTGCGGCGCTATATACATATCTATAAAAGACAATGGATAAATAGAATGAATAAATAGGATTCCTATATCCAGTATGGGTTATTGCACATATTGGAAATTACAGTTACAGTACAAATTACAGTAGGTGGATAGATGAAAGTCCGGGGGTTAGGCTGTGAAGTCAGTGCATGTGTGAGTTCAGGGAGATAATGGATTTTGGAAAGAAACTGTTCTTGAGTCTATTTGTCCTTGTGCTGATGCACCTATAGCGCCTCCCTGAGGGCAGCAGGTTGAACAGGCCAAATGCAGGATGGGAGCTGTCCTTGGTGTGGTGAGACCACACCTGGAGTATTGTGCGCAGTTTTGGCATCCAAATTTGAGGAAGGACATTCTTGATATTGAGGGAGTGCAACGTAGGTTCACAAGGTTAATTCCCGGGCTGGCAGAAATGTCATATGATGAAAGAATGGAACGACTGGGCTTGTATCCACTGGATACAATTTAGGAAGAGAGGGGATCTTATAGAAACATAAAATTATTAAGGGATTGGACACGCTAGATGCAGGAAACATGTTCCCGATGTTGGAGGAGTCCAGAACCAAGGGCCACAGTTTAAAATTACAGGGTAGGCCATTTAGAACTGAGGAACAACCTTTTCACCCAGAGTGTTGTGAATTTGTGGAATTATCTGCCTCAGAAGGCAGTGGAGGCCAACTCATTGGATGCATTTTAAAGAGAGTTAGATAGAAATCTTAGGGGTAGTGAAATCAAGCCTACTCCTGCACCTATTTTCTATGTATCTATGTAAAATGCTGGAATAACTCAACGGAACAGGCAACATCTCTGGAGAGAAGGAATGGGTGACGTTTCGGGTCGAGACCCTTTTTCATACTGATGTTGGGGATGAGTGGGACAGAGATAGAATGCAGTCGGAGACTGTAAGACTCGTGGGAGAACTGGGTGTAAGCTACCCAAGTGAAATATGAGGTGCTGTTCCTCCAATTTGCACTGGACCTCACTCTGACAATGGAGGAGGCACAGGACACAAAGGTCAGATTGGGAATGGGAGGGGAATGGCATGAATTCACAGCTTTATCCTACGCTACTTAATCCAAGGGTGAGCAGACAGATGGACAAAACCAATGACCATAGAGTGGAATAGATGACATTTCGGGTCGAGACCCTTCTTCAGACTGAGTCAGGGAAAGAGGAACAAGAGATATAGACAGTACATAGAAACATAAAAAACATAGAAAATAGGTGCAGGAGTAGGCCATTCGGCCCTTCGAGCCTGCACCGCCATTCAATATGATCATGGCTGATCATCCAACTCAGTATCCTGTACCTGCCTTCTCTCCATACCCCCTGACCCCTTTAGCCACAAGGGCCACATCTAACTCCCTCTTAAATATAACCAATGAACTGGCCTCAACTACCTTCTGTGTTAGAGAATTCCATAGACTCACCACTCTCTGTGTGAAAAATGTTTTCCTCATCTCGGTCCTACAGGAATTCCCCCTTATCCTTAGACTTTGACCCCTTGTTCTGGACCTCCCCAACATCGGGAACAATCTTCCTGCATCTAGCCTGTCCAACCCCTGCACCTGCATGCCTACTTTCAATGACTGGTGTACCACAACACCCAGGTCTCGTTGCATCTCCCCTTTTCCTAATCTGCCACCATTCAGATAATAGTCTACCCTCCTGTTTTTACCAACAAAGTGGATAACCTCACATTTATCCACACTAAGGACAAATGAATGGAAGATATGCCTATATCTCCGGTTTCCCTTTCCCTTGACTGTCAGTCTGAAGAAGGGCCTCAATACAAAATGTCATCTATTCCACTCTATGATAATTGCTTTCGTCTGTCTGAGAGAGAGAGAGAGAGAGAGAGATGCAAGAAAGCAGCTATGACATATAATACACAATAAACTATGTTATTAATACACAATAAACAATTATGCATTCTTGTACACTTTCATGGGAATGACCGCATATGAACCCCCACCCCCCCCCCCCTCCCCCCCCCCTTCCTTCCCAACCTCAGCCTCACGGACCTTAGAGTACCCCTAGTTCCTAAAACCCATTTCTATCACTGCCCGGGACCTTAGCGAGAATCATACCCCTAGACCAACAGATGCCGGAATCAATCTGAAGAAGGGTCCTGACCTGAAATGTACACTGTCCATTCCCTCCACAGCTGTTGCCTGACATATTGAGTTCCTCCAGCACTTTGTGTTTTGCTCACCATTCCAGCATCTGCTGTCTCTTGTATCTCAATAATACTGCCCTGCCTTCTATGGTTCTTTAGTGAGTGGTCAGGCTTGGTGCACTGTGTATAATGCAACAGCAGATGGTGGTATTACCCCACACATGAGAGCTTTCTTGACCTCTCTCCACACTGCATGGTAGAGTAACTGGAATCCCGTGTCAGGTTGAAATGAAGGTAAAATTGAAACACATTGTGCTATTTATAGATTCTCTTTTAATATGTTAAAAAAATTCCCAGAAATCCAATTAAGTGGGTTGGTTAACACAGAATTTCAATCAAATCAATGCAAAGCAAAACAAGCAAGTTCCTTACTTAGTCTTATTTAGCCTCAGTCTGAAGAAGGGTCTCCACCCAAAACATCATCTATTCCTTTTCTCCAGAGACGCTGTCTGACCCGCTGTTACCCCAATTCTTTGTGTCTATCCCGGTTTAAACCAATTCCTTCCTACACAACCTTACCTAATTGATCACCCTACCCACCAGCCGCACAACAATAAATCATTCACCACAAATGCACTTTAGCTGCCGTGTGTACCATCTACAAATGCGTGCACTGTTACTGCGATAGCATTTCCAAAGCCCCCTACCTCTGTCTCCAAGGACAAGCATAACAAGATTAGTGAAGCATAATATATACAGGTAAAGAGAGAACACATCACCAAGAAAGCTCATCAATGTCCCAACTTCCCGAGAAGATTGAGGCGATTCGGTATGTTTCCGAACACCTCTACAGGTGTGCGGTAGGGATCAGGAGACGGCGCTGCCTCAAAAAGGCAACTAATATCATCAAAGACCCACCCCAGCCTGGCCACACTCTCATTAAAACATAGAAACATAGAACATAAGTGCAGGAGTAGGCCATTCTAGCCCTTCAAGCCAGCACCACTATTCAATATAGCTCATGCCTGATCATCCAAAATCAGTAACCCCTTCGTGCTTTCTCCCCATATCCCTTGATTCCGTTAGCCCTAAGATGCTACCATTGAGAAGAAGGTACAGGAGTCTGAAAACCATGATCTCCGGGTTCAATAACAGCTTCTTCCCAGCGACCATTTGCCTCTTGAACTCTGCACCACACTAACCTCAGCAACTGTGATCCACTGTAGGCATTGATTTGATTGCACCATGGACTTCAGTTTTGCACTATTATGATCTGGTTACCTAGTATTATGGATTATTAATTTATTATATTATTGACTTTTGTATATTTATTATGAGCTATTTTGTTTATGGGTCTGTAAAGCTGCAGCAAGTAAGAATGTAATTGTTCATAAATTGCCAGTACACATGACAATTAAACACTCTTGACTCTTAATGAGAATTCTGATGCCTTCTTATTCACGGCAGAGACCCAGAAATAATCTGTTTTAAATAGCCCTGTGAGTGGACATTGACAGGGCATTCAGAGTGTGACCAGGGTGCCAATGAGGAACTGAAACCTTCCAAGAGTCATCATAATGCAGCAAAGCACAGTGGTAGAGTTGCTGTCTTACAGCGCCAGAGACCCGGGTTCGATCCTGACATGAAGCATCACCAATCCATGTTCTCCAGAGATGCTGCCGGACCTGCCATGTTACTCCAGCACAATGTCTTTTTTTTGTAGATCAGCAACTGCAGTTCCTTGTAAGTCCTAGAGGTTTACAAGGTGGAATATACCAGGGTTTGGAGTTAGAGTTATAATCAATGATTGCATTGCAGGGGTCTTGAAATTGGCATCATAGGTAGACAAGATGGTGAAGAAGGCTTTTGGCATTCAATTAGTCAGGGAATTGGGTACAGAAGTTGGGACATATTACAATTGTGTCTGAAGAAGGGTCTTGACCCGAAACATGACCTGACCTATATATATAGAAGATGTTGGAGGTCAGATGTTGGACTGAGCTATAGGGAGAGATTGAGCAGGTTAAGACTTTATTCCTTGGAATGCAGGAAGCTACGAGGTGATCTAATAGAGGTGTATAAAATCATGAAGGAAATTGATAGGGTAAATGCAGAGAGTTTTTTAATTAAAAATACTCATACGAACATAAATATGTCAAATTGAATATCCAAATATGGCAACTTGGTCAGCATGGAGAAGGTGGACCGAAGGGCCTATTTCCGTGTTGTACAGCTCTGGGAGGCACAAAAGAGCTCCACCAATGTCCAGCATAAAACCACTGAAGGCCCACTTATTGCTCTCTTCACTGTCCTCTGGTTTAGTTTAGGTTTATTGTGGTCATGTGTACCCAGGTACAGTGAAAAGCTTTGTTTTGCATGTTATCCAATGAAACCAAATATACTAAATATAAAAACAACCATGTCAAATGCAAGTACAATAGATAGAGCAAAGGGGAAGATGCTGAATGCAACATATAGTTTGCAGCATTGTGGTGCATCAGTCCCATAGACAAGGTCCAATGTCCTGCAGTGGGGTAGAGGTGAATCAGGCATTATCCTAGCTTAGGGTAAGGACAGTTCATAAGCCTGATAAGAAAGGGGAAGAAGCTGTCCCTGAGTCATGTGGTGCGCGCTTTCAAGCTTCTGTATCTTCTGCCTGAACAGAATGGGGAGAAGGAATGACTGGGGTAGGACAAGTCTTTGATTATGGTGGCTGCTTTTCCAATGCAGGCATGAAGTGTAGATGGAGTCAATGGTGGAGAGTCTGTTCTGTATGATGGACTGGGCTACATCCACACTGTACTCTGCGGATGGCTCGATTCTAATCATGTCTAGGCTTCCCTCTGACTGCTTAGCACGCAACAAAAGCTTTTCACTGTACCTCGGTACACATGACAAAAACAAAACTAACCAACTCTGCGATTTCCTTGTTTGTTAGCTGGCCGTGTCCTCAGTGGCTGGGTGAGTATGTGCTGGAGCCCACTGGCTGACTGTGTGCTTGCACCGTGCAGTGGAACGCACCCTGTAAATCTGCCATCATCCCACACTGTGGGGGAGCAAGTCTACGTGTGTCAACCCAGGCCCCAAACCTCAGCCACGCCTGTAGCTCTGGCGTGTCAGTGCAGAGCTAGGCGGTCTGCTGAGACCGCTACAAGCATTCTTCTGGAGCCTGAACTGATTACAATGACACGGCATGATTTAAAGAGACGGCTCGTGCATCATAGGAGGTTTAAACTGCTGGGAAAGTGAGCTCCAATTTCTCACAGGATTTTAAGATTAGAATTTAAGCGACCAAGTTCAACAATTGATGAAAGCCAGGAGGAAATGACAGAGTCCCAGTGGCCACTAGAAGTTGACGCTCATGTTTTGGCACTTTCCAGCAAAGAAAAAAATCAGGAACAAAGACTTACAGTCACTTTTCATAACATCTCACTTTGCCTTTGTGTGTGTGTGAGTGGGGGTGTGTGGGGTGAGTGGGGGTGTGTGTGTGTGGTTGAATTCCTCCAGTGCTTCAGGCATTAGGAGGCACAGTGGCGCAGCGGTAGAATTGCGGCCTTACAGTGCCAGACGCTCGGGTTCGATCCTGACCAGTGTGATGCCTGTACAGAGTTTGTACATTCTCCCTGTGACAGGATGTTTTTCTCTGGATGCTCCAATTTCCTCCTACATTCCAAAGATGTTCGGGTTTGTAGGTTAATTACCTTCTGTAAGTTGTCCCTAGTGAGTGGCCTAGTGCTCGCGTACGGGGTGATCGCTGGTCGGCGTGAATTTGGTGGGCCAAAGGGCCTATTTCCCGCTGTATCTCTAAACTAAACAAGATTCCAGCATCTACAGTTCCTTGTGTCTACATTAACTGTGTGATTTCTGTAAAGCTTAAACCACCACATATGGAAAATACAAAGAGTTGCTGAGCATTTCAATATAAATGAACAGTCTCGGTTTTAAGTTTTTATTCGAATTATCAGTTTAGGTTAAAATGGCCATGTTTATGCAACGTACATAAATCTCCCTCTCTGATGCTGATGAATTTTCTGTAGGTTCCTGCCTTGTTCTTTGTTTGAACATAGATTTACATTGCTGGAGCAATTATACAGCATGCACAGGCTGTATTTAATGGGATTACTATCATACCGGATATGAAAATAGCTTCTGCAAGGTTCGTTAAACCCTTCCTGACAGAAGCACTCAGCAGCTGCTCAATTGAATTCACTACCCAACTCACAATACACGGCTCCTCCTCCGACTGTTGCCGTAGCAACAGCCGAACATCCAGAATGCAACCTCATCTAATCCACAATCAGGTCATCAGTCAGTAAACAGCACCACACAACAGCACAAATAGATTGCAAAAGGAAGACACAGAGAAAATAAATGTAACTTACATCAGCAAGTCAAGTGTCCTCAGAGTCTTTAATGAAAAGTCAAAGACTTTTAAGAGTTACTATTAAAAGGAAAACTACCCTTAACAGCAATACTCCAACAATGAACACAAATGAACAATGGGGTGATGGAGAGTGAGATACAAAACAAGCGTCTTTTTAATGAAAATTGCAGAGTTTTTGCCAAAGAGGAAAAAATAAAACTCGAGCTATTGAATGTCGGAAGAAATGGTCAACAAGTTAAAAAGGAAACATAGTACAACATTTAACAACGTCAGCAGGAGTAATGAAACAAAAATTACATAAGAAAAGACACCTTGTGCTGGAATAACTCAGCGGGTGTGGGAGCATCTCTGGAGAACATGGATAGGTGATGTTTCTGGTGGACCGTTCTTTAGTTTAGTTTTGTTCATTGTCACGAGTCAGCGAAAAGACTATACACGATGACAATCGAGCCATCCACAGAGTACAGATACATGATAATGAGAATGATATTTAATCGAGATAAAGTCCAGTAAAGCCCGATTAAAGATAGTCCAACGATCTCCAATGAGGTACATAGTAGCTCATAACCACTCTCTAGTTGTTGATAGGGTGGTTCAATTGCCTGATTACAGCTGGAAAGAAACTGTGTGTGCTTTCACACTTCTGTACCTCTCGCCGGATGGGAGAGGAGAGAAGTGAGAGTCACCGGGGTGAGACTGGTCCTTGATTATGCTGGTGGCCTTGCCGAGGCTACATGAAGTGCAAATGGAGTCAATGGAAGGGAAGAAAAAGGGTCTCGACCCGAAACGTCGCCTATCTCCTTCGCTCCTTAGATGCTGCTGCACCCGCTGAGTTTCTCCAGCCTTTTGTGTACCCTCAATGGAAGGGAAGTTGGTTTGTGTGATGGTCTGGGCTGTATCCACAATTCTCTGCAATTTCTTGCGGTCTTGGATGGAGCTGTTCCCAAACCATGATGTGATGCATCCCGATAAACTGCTTTCTATGGCTTTCTGTAGAAGTTGATGAGGGTTGTTGGTGACATGCCAAACTTCCTAAGCCTTCTAAGGAGCATTGGTGTGCTTGCTTACCCTTTGCTTAGATATGGGAGGTCCAGGACAAGTTGTTGGCGAATTTTACTCCAAGAAACTTCTTCAGAGATCCTGCACTTTGTGTCATTTCTTTTAGTAAACCAGTATCTGCAGTTCCTTGTGTTGACATTAAATGGTTTCATTGCAGACAGTTCCACACACAATAACACAATAACTCTCCAAGCAGGAAATGTGAAAATGTTAAATCAAAACATCTCATGAGTAAAAAGTATGCAGAATGGGATACAAGGAACTGCAGATGTTGGAATCTTGAGCAAAACACAAAGTGCTGGAGGAACTCAGCGGGTCAGGCACCATACGTGGAGGGAATGGGCAGATAACGTTTCGGGTTGTGACTCCTCCCGCTGACTCAAAGGTTTAAGGTGAAAGGGAAAGGGAAAAGATTTAATAGGAATCTGAGGGATAACTTTTTCACATAAAGGGTGGTGGATGCATGGAACAAGCTGCCAGAGGAGGTAGTTGAGGCAGGGACTATCCCAATGTTTAAGAAATAGTTAGACAGGTACAGGAAATTTGGGACAAAGGGCCTGTTTCCACACTGTATCACCCTATGACCCTGCAAACATTGATGCCTTCCCCAGATGGCTGTAAATACTGATGCTCTCCTCTTGAGCCACTGTGTGCAGAAGGACAGGCCTAGCCCAGAGGGTGGGCATGTTCAACCCAGTCTGCAGCTGTGGGAAAGGAAACAGGGTCCTTAAAATGTTTCAGGTCCCAGACCTTCTGACCAAGTTTTGTGGACATGTCTTCAACCTAAAACTTTACCTCTGTTTATCTTTCCACAGATGCTGCCTGATCTGCTGAGTGTTTGCAACGTTTTCTGGTTTTAATGTTGATTTGAACTATCTGCAGTTTATTTTTGATTTTCAGGCCGAAGCATCGAACTTGACCAAAAACAAGTGGTGACACTAAATGAGGCGGAAACAGAACTAAGCCAAATCTGTCCAACTAGTTTCATTACCATGGCTGCTACAAGATCCAACTTGACCATGTTTGTCACAGTGGCGCAGCGGTAGAGTTGCTGCCTTACAGAGCGAGAGACCCGGGTTTGATCCTGACTACGGGTGCTGACTGTACGGAGTTTACATGTTCTCGCTGTGACCCCGTGGGTTTTCATAGAGTGCTCCAGTTTTCCTCTCACATTCCAAAGATGTACAGGTTTGTAGGTTAATTGACTTCTGTAGATAGTCCCTAGTGTGTAGATTAGAACTTGTGTACGGGTGAACGTTGCTCGGCACGGACTTGGCGGGTCAAAGAGCGTTTCCACGCTGTATCTCTAAACTAAACCAAACTGGACCGAAAAATAATTTAGTCCTGAGGCAGAGTAACCAGTCAATCCAGAAGAAATAAGAGATTAAAATGGGTCGGTGAGTGGAGGGATTATAGAGGGGAGACCTGATGGAAGTACTGTAAATAAGATTATGAAAGGCATAACTAGGGAGGCAATGAGAACCTTTCTCGCAGGGTAGAAATGTATAAACTAAAAGAGATGAGGAGGAACTTCTTTAGTCAGAGGGTGGTGAATCTGTGAAATTCATTACCACAGACGGCAGTGGAGGTTTAGCAATGGATAATTTTAAGGTGGAGATTGATAGTATGGGTGTCAGGAGTTATGGGGAGAAGGCGGGAGAATGGGTTTAAGATGGGACAATAGATCAGCCATGATTGAATGGCGGGGTAGACTTGATGGGCTGAATAGCCTAATTCTGCTCCACTTACGAACATGAACATGAACCTATGCTGCCTGACCCTCTGACTCGTATTTTCTTCTAACAACAGATCTGGAAAAAAAGATAATGATAATGGATCTTCACTGCAAATTACTGTTTTTTCTATCCTGGGCTCTCTTCCATGACAGAGTGAGGCCAAATGCAGATAAATAAATTAATGAAAAACATATCTATGAAAAATCAAAAATAATTGCACTGCCCCTGTACCCTTGGAAAAACTTATAAAGAAAACTAATAGAAATGGAATACGTACCATTAAAATTACAATGTACCACTAGCTCTCCCAATAGTAAACAATATTTTTTTAAACCTTCACTGATGGACAAAGTTTCTTAAAATGGAAGAACTATGGAATAAATAAGAATCTGATCTGAGAATTACACAAAATTATGGATTACATTTTAAAGAATATTTTCGATATCTTCAAATTAGAGACTATGTTAAATCAAATACACTGGATTTTAGGAATAGAAAGACCTTAGATGAATAAATTCCGAATACTGAGAACTTTACCAAATACGGATAAATATAGACAAGTGGGGAAATACTAGTCAAGTAATCAGTAGAGAAGTATGGAATGAAAGTTTACATATAACATCATTGTTCATTTAAATTAGACACTCCTTGATACAATTTAAAGTTATACATAGATTTACATCTCTCAAAGTCCAAATTAAATGTATGTGTTGCAATATGCGATAAGTGTAGCTAATTTAACGCATTCATTTACAAAATGTATAAAAATCAGTAATTTTTGGATAGAGATTTTTAAGATAATCTCAATTGTAGTAATGCAAAGTTGACTCCAGCTCAAAAACACTGAAACAAATCAGATATTAACAACACAACAAATAATTTTTATCGGTTATAGTTTAATAATTGGTAAAAATTTAATACTAAGATTTGGAAAGAAAGGTCCTACTTCCCCCACAACTAAAATGTGGATTACAGAAATGTCGGAACGTTGCACCTGGAACGATTAAAGGCTGTGCCTGATCAGGCTGGACCAGCAGAAATATGGTCTCCATTTATTGAATATTTAAAGGGTTAAGATGGTCCAGTTCACGAAACCACATGGATGAAGAGTTCATAAATATATCTCCATTGAAGAATATCTTGTTTAATAATCCACTCAATCATTTTATCTCTCTTTTTTTTCTTTTCTTTTTCTCTTTTTTATTCCTACTGCTATAAAATAAAAAAGAAAATTTAAAGTACAAATGAGATTGACTGTTAATTTTAAAAATATTAAGAATGTATGTGACGTAATATTTTCTTTTGCTTTAATTGGATTTTTATATTTCTTCTTAATATTATACTTCTAATAAAAATATCTTACAAAAAAAAAAAAAAAATGCAGATTGAGGAAACAGCACCTCATATTACACACACACAATATCTCATGTGAGCAGCTCACAACCCCAGCAGTATTAATATTGATTTCTCTAACTTCAAGTTACCCATGCATTCCCCTCTCTCTCTGCTCCTGCCCACCCTAGTCGTCGTACTAGTTTCAACGTTATCCTGTTGAATTTCACTGTTTGTATTACTCATTATCACCTTTCCCACAACCAACAATGTACCATTGTGGGCTCCACCTTTCCTTAATAATCATTGCTGGCTTTGATCTGTTTTCTTGTATATTTTTCATTAATTTGTTCCATGTACCTTTTCATACCACTCGGTTCCCACTCGCCTGACTCTCAGTCTGAAGAAGGGTCTCGACCCGAAACGTCACCTATTTATTTTCTTTACACCAGCTTTTTGTGTATATCGTTACCATGTTGCCTAAGCTAGGGTTGGAGATTGCAACCTTCACGTGGTCCACCCTGTTTCGACAAATGCAATCAACCCGGCGTGCACAATCAAATAAGATCAAATAGAACAAGTTGTCCGACAACTTTAAGCTGTGCACGCCATACGAAAGAAGAAGAAGAAGACACAGAAAGCTGGAGTAACTCAGGGTCGAGCCCCTTCTTCAGACTGTTGCCTGTCAGAATCAGTGACTGAGGATAAATAGTGGACTACATTTCCCAGAGGGCACCTCTTCCAAAGGACCCGTCAGATGGGCGCGTGACGTCACCAGTCACCGCCCCGTGACCAAGATCTTTGCCGGTGACGGCGGGCGGCGGATGTGACGTCAGGCGGCCGCCTCAGTAGAGTAATGGCGAAGTAGAGCTCGGGAGGGAGAGGGAGGCAGCGACCAGAATCGGACTCAATCCTGCGCGCAGCAGGGCAGAATGATAATAAAACTTGGCGGAGCATAATCCGCAGTTTCCCGCTCGTCGCTCGGTACCGATATTGCCCGGGTGTGTTTGACAAGGAGCGAGAAAAGTGATAGTGAAAATCGTTGCCTGAGATAGATCCGGGACAGAGGGAGAGGAAGAGAGAGGTGCCCTCAGTCAGCGGGCTCCAGTCACTGGGCGCCAGCAGCAAGGCCGGCCATGGAGCTGAGAGTGGGCAACAGGTACCGGCTCGGCAGGAAGATCGGCAGCGGCTCCTTCGGAGACATTTACCTGGGTAAGAGCTGAGTGGGGACGGGAAGGAGGAGGGAGGGAGAGGAAGAGGACAGTGCTCATGGTAACCCAGTAAAAACAGTGTGTGTGTGGCGTCTCCTCCTCTGTGTCTGTCCCAGGCCGGGGTGGACATGGCAACTGCTCGGAAAGGCGAACTGTCATCCACACTGTCAGTCTCCACCTCTGTCAGTCAGCCACTGAAAAGGCTGAAGCCTGGGACTCACACAGCTGACAGGCACTACACCAGCCTGCTGCAGTAAGCCACAGGAGAGAAGATCACACCCTCCTGGAGCAACTTCAGTTTAACAAACCCAGCTGTGATCCTTAAAACAAAACTCAGCTGATCTAACACTCCTGGGGCCTGAAATCTGTGCCCAATTGAAGTGGTCGTTTACATGTTCTACTAAAGTTGAAATTGTCGCAAGTCTAGGTCCAGGCTTCCTGTTTTCTAAAGGAGTGTTTCAAAGTAATTGTTTGTGTAGAAGTAATGGATTATGGGAGCTTAGTGAATAATCAAATTTGTTTCCTGGTGGAAACACAAACAGCTACTTGAGCCATGGTTATCAATTGATTTTTACATAATTGCAGTTCAGATCAGGTGAAAGTCTTAACGGTCTATCGTTTAAATATTGAGCTTGTGGTAGAAGTTATCTGAGTATAAGCTAGGAAACGTCGCGGATGGTTTGATGCTGGGGTCTCCAACACACTACTGCCAGTGTTGTCGATAGTTTGTGTTTACAGAATCTCACCTTTATAAAGCACTACAAAGGATAAGACATCAGGTCTTTTCTGGGAATTCTTACTCGAGTATTAAACAAGTACATAAAAATGCTGTTACAAAAAGGAAGGGCTTATACTTGCTTAGATCTGGCAGACCTTTGTCTGGGTGTGCATGCTGTGTTGTGCACCAGAATAGACCACAGAGAAAGTTGAAGGGAAGGGCAAGACAAATGAAATATCATAATGGTTTATGGTATTTTTATATTGTTTAAAATAGTAAGCTAACACAATAGAAAAGACCATGTTCTGTAGTGTTGATCTAATCAGCTGTGTCTGTCCGACACTTACAGATATCCAGCTGGCCTTCAGCTGTAACTGAAACATTTGCTTGCGATCTCATCAATGGATGTCAGTTCTCGAGCATCAAGTGTTTTGCACACTTTAAAATTGGCAGATATGATATGAAACTGGGGAGGGGAATCTAATTAATAACCCAAAATAAATTGAGGAACTTTTTGATAAAAATCACCTCCCACTGAATGCCATTCTCAACGGCAATCTGGACTTTCGCTGTAATGATGTAGTGTGAACATATTCAACGGATTGTTTCCTGATGTGTCAAGAGCATCCTTGAGTGTAATAGCTTTCCAAAGCACTCAAGATAGCCATGCTGTAACCGTATGCTTGATTTCGCTTCCTGAGGTTTCTGAATAATGTCCAATTTGTCTATTGCAGTCTTCTGAAATTTCCATTGTGATTCAGAGGGGGCGAGTTGGAATTGGGTATCGCAAAACACCAGATTTATTACCGTGTTTGAAATTTTATTTTGCTGAATGTCACTCCTAGAATTCCCATTGGAAGCTTCTGAATTTTGGCAGGTTATTTCTAATGAGAAATGTTAAAGTTTGCATTGTTTCAGGAAATAAATGCCTCGGGTCAAAGTGTGTTCAGTGCACAGACTAGATAATACTGTAGAAGCCATTTAATCTTTAATAATGCAAAGTTCAGCAATATAGATTTTATTACAGTTGTGTATGAGGATATTTGGTACACCATAGACTACAATTTTAAAGATTGGTTCTGGTTTTTGTTTAGTCAATTGAGGTCTAATTGTGACTTTTACAAATATTGAGTTTAACCATTTGTCCATTATTTCTGCAAAGCTAACCCTGGAAACTTTTCCTCTATTTCTATGCGGGGGGAGGGGAGAGAGTCTGCAATTTTAGTCTTGCAATAGAGAATTCTGATCCCGCCTCTTCAACTGGCAGAACAAGATAATTCCTAATATCGTGTCAATTTAAAATTATTTGGTGAGATCATAATCATCGCACAATTTGAACAGTATAGTTTTAGTTATCATTTTGATTTTGTTAGGCTGGGTTCCTTTTAAAAAAAATTGTGACTTGTGCTTTTCCTGCCACTTCCCCTCCCCCTCAAGGGCCTGATTCCTTTGTTTCTTTGTCCTGGAGCTATATTGTGTAATTTGTTTTATACAACTCTTAAAGACGGCTTTAGATGATGCACAAGAATATAGCAATGTTTGTACAGAAAGTCCTTTTTAAAACGTAGTTACCCCATGCTTTTATTACTAACTGGGAGCTCAATTACCATTGTAATTTATTATATTTTATTTTCAATTTACTTCATTGCTTTGAAGAAGGAAAAAAAATGTTGCTATTGGTTAATTGACCTCAAAAGCAGAAGTATGCTGAAAGTTTTATTGAAATTTTGAACTCGGATCAGCTGATGAGGCGGTCCGTTCTAATACCATCTGAACATGGTTGACAGTTTCCACCAGCTGGACATGAATGGATTTTATTCCCATTTTTTACAAAGATCATGCATTCCTCAGATTAAATGTTTCTTTTATGCGCAATTTTAGAAAAGGAATAAGCAGCCAAAGCACAAAAGAATGAAAGCGGAGCTTGGGCTTGTGAGCTTTCATCGTTTTTGGTTGAGGCATCTCGTATAATGGAGGTTAGTGAGCATCTGCAGGGTTCAGCCTGGGCAGGAAAGGGGCCACCTTGATGATTAAAAGCTGTCTTGTCTGATTTTTAAGTACATTTGATTATGCCAAGTATGTAATCTGCTATGGATGTGAAGATGCTTTCGTGCACCTGTCCATTTCTGTTTAGTAGTATTAATAGAATTGCACTGTGTGATTTCGCTGAGTTTAGTCTTGATTTCTAAGGTGTTAGGAGATTTCCTGAGGCATATGGTTTTGGTTGGAAATAAGGGACTAAATCTGAGTCTTGCTTCCTCTTTTAGAAAGATTTGCTTTCTCGTAATTATTCTTGATCTTGAACTTGTTCAAGAAAAGTGTCAAGAGTGTTTAATTGTAATTTTACTGAAAACGGAACAATGGAATTCTTACTTGCTGTGGCTTAACAGGTCTGTGAACACAGTACTCTTAGGTAACATACAAAAGAAGGTTTTCTAAATTAATAAAAAAAATACTGCAAAATAAAAGCCGAAAGTCCCTAGTGCAACCTGGACAGTTATTAGTTTACTTAGTGTTTATAGTGTTCAAGAGTCTGATGATTGTGGGAAGAAACTTGCAGTTAGTTACAGTTTATTGTAGCTCTTTGCTGCCACAGAGGGCAACAATGAGGGGATCATTTCTCTTTGTTGTGAATTAATATTCCCAATTTTGACTTTTTTTTTGCAGTTGCTATTCTGAGGTTATTGGATTTCAGTCCATTAGCATCCACAATTTAAATGCATGCCACCATCTTTAAACCATTTATTATCCTGCCGTTTATCATATATAGACTTCTGATTTCTCCATGCCTTTGAAGACTGTGGCTTTTTTGATAGGGGAGGGGTGGGGAATCAAATGAGAACATTTCAGTTTCAGTTTGTGCATGAATTGGAACACAGTGATCAGAAATACATTCTGGGCAACTCGAGTAAACAAGATTCTTACCTATGGGAGTAAAGGTTAGTGTATTGTGTTTTCTGTTAGTTAGATTGTTTGTCCTGCGATGGTGAAATGTTTACATTGGTTTATTTTAAGCAGATGCAGTTGTTCTCAGATGAGATGTTTTGATTTGACACATTCAGATTTCCTGTTTGGATAGTTATTGTGTGTGAAACTGTCTGCATTGAAGCCATTTAATGTAGACACAAGGAACTGCAGATGTTGGTTTACTAAGAAAATCACAAAGGGCTGGAGTTGCTTGTCAGACCGCCTCTCTGGAGGACAGGGATGGGCGACGGGTTGTGACCCTCTTCAGACTGAAGATGGGTCCCGACCTGAAACGTAATTTATCCATGTCCTCCAGAGATGCTGCCTGACCTATTGAGTTACCCCAACATTTCATGTTCTTTTTCTTTCTGAAGCCATTTAACACAGACAAAATGTAGGATTCAATGTTAGGAAAACAATTCTGTGATTCAATGTCCTTCTGGAGGCAAGCAAAAAACATAAATGTCATTAGAACAAGTTCAAATAAAAGCTGTACCATAATTGGGAATTAATAGGATGATGTAATTGTCATTGTTTCAACTACCAATTTTTGGGGGGAAAGACTACTTATTAGCAGGGCTCTCGCTTAACTTTTTTTCCCTGTTGCCAGCCGGGCAACCTTGACAGCTTTTTAGGTTGCCAAATGACAGTTTAGGTGGTCATTTAAGATGGTTTGCATGACGCGTGCGATAATGTGCTCGGAAGGTCTGTGCTGGATGAATGGAGATCACTACAGGATGAATGAGGGGATCAGTAAAGGATGAATGGGGGATCAGTACGGGATGCATGAGGGATCAGTACAGGATGCATGAGGGGTCAGTACAGGATGAAGGGGGCTTCAGTAAAAGATGAATGGGAAGATCACTACAGGATGGATGGGGGGTTTGGTGCAGGGTAAATGGAAGGTGGATCAGTATGGGATGAATGGGAGGATCAGTGCAGTATGAATGGGGGGGGGAGAAGTGCAGGATGGATGGGAAGGGGGGGTCTGTACAGGATGAATTGGGGGACCAGTGTAGGATGGATGGGGGGGGGGGGGGGGTGGCAGGAGAATCAATGCGAGGTGGATAGGGTGATGAATAGATTGGGGTGGGTAGATGGGGAGGGGAGCACAGGGGATGTCAGTGAGGACTGAATAGAGGAGGGAATGGGGATCAGTGCGGGATGGAGAGGAGGGGTCCCAGTATAAGATGGGTCGAGTGGGGCGTGCGAGAGAGAGAGAGAGTGGGGGGGGGGAGAAAGGGGCAGAGGACGTGGGGAGGAAGGTCAACGGGACAACAACCTTGGCCGCCCCTCCAAAGTGCCGCCGCCGGAACTACTCGTCACCGCCTTCCCTCCTCCGACAGCCCCCTTTGGTGCAGCTGCTTCAGACAGTGGAAGGAGGCCTAGGTCTCCGCCTCCCTCTCTCTCTCTTTTTCAAATATTTTCTCTTCAAATATTTGAGAATCTCACATCTGTTTAAGGAGCAACTAAAATGCTCCCAGGAAATAAATTATGAACTCGTAGAGAGTTTATGCAGCAAAGAGATCAGAATTACTAGTTAATGCAACTTAATGCTTGTAATTGGACATCTGAACAAGGTAACTAGGACCACAATAGATTCTGGCTTCTGAATTTTCTATATAATTTTTCCTAATTTATTACTTGTCCAGAATCAACGTGTAAAATAATCAAAAATAAAATGTGGTAGATAAAAAACGGAAGCTTGTGCTAATATTCAGGTCAGGTGGTGCCTGTACAAAAAGTTAACAATTTTTTCAAAACCTACACAATATGCTGGAGTAACTCATTGGGTCAGGTAGCATCCCTGGAGAACATTGATAGGTTTGGATCGGGGCACCCCTTCCCATCCCGACAGATGTCAGCCCTCAACAGAAGCTGTAACTTTGTATGGTTATACATGTAAAAAAATGTCCAAAGTAGCAACCTGATCTTGTGTAGGACTAGCATTTTGTGAATTTTTTAAAATGCAACATCATGCTTTAAGCAACAATAGATCCAAATAGTGCATTCCCTTTTGAACTATTGTTTATTGACCGAAGATAGACACAAAATGCTGGAGTAACTCAGCAGAACAGGCAGCATCTCTGGAGGGAAGGCATGGGTGACGTTTCGGGTTGAGATGCATCTTCAGACGTTTAATAGTTTTCTCTATATGGTGTTTTAATTGGTTGCTTTAAGAATGTGATAGGAAAATGTCGGCTGCCTCAGATATTTTTTTCTGATAGTGCATATATGGTAGAGCTTAGTTTCAAATTTGTAAATATGTGTTTTTAATTTGCAGAGGAAATTATGGTATTTTTCACGCTTGTGTTCTTGCCGAACACATTTTGCTCAGTACATTATCATGGGACAGGAAATGAGACGTGTTAAATGCTCTTTGTTGATGATGAACTTTAAAATTGCTGCTTTGGGTTCCACTGAGGAAGAATGATGTGAAATGTGTTTGTATTTAATTATATTTCAATAAGTAGGTTGAGTGGACTCACTCAAGTACATTAACTCCCAGTAAGCTTTGGAAACAATTGAGATGTACAAAATTCTGAAGAAGAGTCTCGACCCAAAACGTCACCCATTCCTTCTCTCCAGAGATGCTGCCTGTTCTGTTGAGTTACTTCAGCATTTTGTGTCTATCTTTGGTTTAAACCAGCATCTGCAGTTCCTTCCTGCACAAATTGTAGATTGGTTTTAAGCTCACCATTGATGGAACTTATTAGAAACATAGAAAAACATAGAAACATCGAAAAATAGGTGCAGGAGTAGGCCATTCGGTCCTTTGCACCAGCACCGCCATCCAATATGATCATGGCTGATCATCTCATTCCTGATTTTTCCCCATATCCCTTGATTCATACCTCATTCCTGCTTTCCCCCATATCCCTTGATTCATTCTAACTCTCTCTAGAAAACATCCAGCAAATTGGCCTCCACTGCCTTCTGCGGCAGAGAATTCCACAGATTCACAACTCTCTGGGTGACGAATATTTTCCTCATCTCAGTCCTAAATGGCCTACCCCTTATTCTAAAAAAACTGTAACCCCCTGGTACTGGACTCCCCTAAGATCGGGAACATTTTTCCTGCATCTAGCCTGTCCAATCCTTTCATAATTGTATATGTTTCCATAAGATCCCCTCTAATCCTTCTTAATTCCAGTTGACCCATTCCATATTACTAAAACCGTTGACCCATTATTTCATCATATGTCAGTCCCACCATCCAGGAAATTAACATAGGTGAACCTACGCTGCACTTTCTCAATAGGAGACCAAAACTGCACACAATACTCCAGGTGCGGTCTCACCAGGGCCCTGTACAACTGCAATAGGACCTTCTTGCTCCTAAACTCAAATCCTCTCACAATGAAGGCCAACATGCCTTTAGCTTTCTTCACTGCCTACTGTACCTGCATGCTTACTTTCAGTGACTGATGAACAAGCACACCTGGGTCTCATTGCACCTCCCCTTTTCCTAATCTGACACCATTCAGATAACAATCTGCCTTCCTGTTCTTGCCACCAAGGTGGATAACATCCACATTATACTGTACCTGCCATGCATCTGCCTACTCACCCAACCTATCCAAGTCACCCTGCAGCCTCATAGCATCCTCATCGCAGCTTTGTGTCATCCGCAAACTTGGAGATGTCACATTTAATTCCCTCATCTAAATCGTTAATATATATTGTAAATAACTGGGGTCCCAGCACCCCACTAGTCACTGTCTGCCATTCTGAAAAGGACTTGTTAATTCCTACTCTTTGCTTCCTGTCAGATTCAGGTTCACATTTATTGTCACATGCACCAATTAAGGTACAGTGATATTTGAGTTACCATGCAGCCATATAATTAAAAGAACGCAACACAATTAAAAAGAACAATAGAACTTAACATAAACATCCATCACAGTGATTACTGTGATGGAAGGCAATAAAGTTCAGTCAGTCTTCCTCCTATTGTTCACCTGTGTTTGGGGCCTTGACCCTCTGCAGTCGCCGCTTCGGACGGCCTGATGTACAGGCCCTCTCGTCGGGATGATCGAAGCTCCAACGTCGGGACAGATGGAGCGCTCTTCGTGGCTTGGAGTGCCCGAATCGGCCACTTTATTACCGGAGACCGCCTCTTCTCGATGTTATAGGCCGCAGGCAGGCTAGCGGCGGAGCTCTTCTCCGGCAATCTCTGACAAGGGATCCCTGGCTCCGGGATGGCAAAGTCCGCTCCACGCCTGCTGCTAGAAGCTCCGCAGACCACAGCTTCACGATGTTAAAGTCAGCAGGCCGGCGGTCGGAGTCTTTCTTCTGGCTCCGCGATGGAAATCCTCGCAGCGCCTGCTGCTGAAGCTCTGAGCCAGTCTCTGGGAAAGGCCGCTCCAATCCAAGTTGTTACGTCGCGAGGGAGGACGAAAATGCGACTGGGAAATAAGTCGCATTCCACCGAGGTAAGTGACTGGAAACAGTTTCCCCCACGACCCTCACATAAAACATACCTAGAGACATTAACACATACATTTAGAAATACAAAAAAAAATTAAAAAGACGAAATGACTGACAAACTGCTGGCGAGGCTGCCGCGCGCGTGCCACCCGACGACGTCTGCCAACCTGTTCTCTATCCATGTTAATACTCTACCCCCAATACCATGTGCTCTATTTTTGCACATGAATCTCTTGTGTGAGACCTTGTCAAAGGCTTTTTGAAAGTCCAGATACACCACATCCACTGGCTCTCCCTTATCCATTCTGCTTGTTACATTCTCAAAAAACTCCAGAAGTTTAGTCGAGCATGATTTTCCCTTCATAAATCCATGCTGACTTTGACCGATCCTGTCACTACTTTCCAAAAATGCGCTGCTAATACATCTTTAACAATAGACCCCAGCATCTTCCCCACTACCAATGTAAGGCTAACTGGTCTATAATTCCCTGTTTTCTCTCTCCCTCCTTTCGTAAAAAGTGGGGTTACATTGGCAACCGTCCAGTCCACAGGAACTGATTCAGAGGTTATTGGGAGGGTTTGAGACCTGTATTTGGAACGATGGATTAATAAATAGATATCTTGCTCAGAAACTGGGGAGGGGAAGGCAGCCCAGACAATTCCAACCTAATGCAGTGAACCCCGTCTTCACTATTGCAATCTTCAGCTGGTTGATTGATATGCAAGTGACCCTAGATAATGGCTTGACAAGCGTTATGTTGCATTACTTTCCTATTTTACGGCATATCTTTGCCTTAATTCTGTCGCTCTATATACATAGGAACTGTGCTCTTATTGTACTTTTAGTAAAACACAGGAACTGATTTATGACTGTTTTTTGAGGGGGGGGGGGGGCCTTATTTATCAATTCCTTTCAACGTTCAGATTTTGGGCGTTTGTGACATTTCCATTTACTTGTTTAAATATTTGGACAGTAGAGCAAGTGTAAAAGCAAAAAGTCTTACCGTCTCTGTATTGAGAATAGTGTGTGATAATAGATTTGTACAGCTCGGAAGCAGGTCTTTCAGCCCAACTCATCCATATAGACCATGATGGGTCTGATTTGCCTCTTCCCCACAATGGTCTTTGTCTATGAAACTAATGTTCTACAATGCAGAGAATGACATGCATCTTTCCCTTTGCTCCACTGTACTTGAGGTTGACTTGATTGCATCTATGCATGATATATCTGATCTGCATGGATAGCATGCAAAACAAAGCCTTTCGCTGTACCTTGGTATGTATACATGACAATAATAAACGTAAATCTAAAGATGCCCTTCTGAGCCAGTCACATTTACCTAGGCTTGACCCATGCACCGTCTGTATTTATGTGCGTATACGATGGTTGTCTCCGAATTATTTAGCTATCTATGAAGGAAAGCCTGGCAAAACGCAAGCTGATAGGAGGTACATTTGCCAAATAGTGTCAGCAAAATAGGAAGATGTGATTTTTTTTTTTTTCCCTCTCCTGATGACTTCACCATATCTGGTTGAAGAAAAGGAAATGAGATTTTATGGCTTTTAGTCTCTCCATAAAAGATAGCACATCGATCATTTTATGTTTCAGAATACCGGCATTATTTTTTTTTATCACCTCTTCATAATTCTGGGAGACCAAATAACTAAGTTCCAATGTTAAAATTAGCAAATTCAGTTCAGCTGTCAGACATTTAGCCTTTTGCAAAGGTAGTTCACTATGTGCAAATTTCAGCATTAATTCTTGTTCCCTTGCACACAGATATATTAGTATGCTGATGTCATTCATATTCACTCTTATTATGTTACAACTCGCCCCACTCCTAATTTATTTTGAGTAATCATTGGCAGTATGCCACGTCTCTTCCAATTGGAGATGTAACCTGACCTGTCCATCTGCCTTTGGAGGTTAAGGGGCCTCGATTCCATGTTTTCTTTTTAAAACCATGATTTGTAAAATCAATGCCACATCCTTAATGGATCTTCATTTTCCACTGCATCGCCCTTGGTCTCACAGCTTCCATCTCTGTTTCTCCATTACTACAGGGTTTTTTTAATTCCTCCACACTTCCCATAGCTCCATTGCTTTAAAATAATTTTAAGAATAATATTTCAGAAGCATTCAACAACTTTGTTTAAATCGGGGGTCGGCAACCTACGGCCCACGGGCCGAATCTGGCCCATAACCCAAAATCATCTGGCCAGCAGTCGTCTTTTTTCAATTAGTTTTCGCGACCTGGTAACTGCAGCCAGTCCCGGGGCACACAGGCGACGTGGGAACTGCAGCTAGTCCAGGGGCACGCAGGCGACCTGGGAACTGCTGCCAGTCCCGGGGCACGCAGGCGACCTGGGAACTGCAGCCAGTCCCGGGGCACGCAGGCGACCTGGGAACTGCAGCCAGTCCTGGGGACACGAGGGATCTGGGAACTGCAGAAAACGAATTGAAAAACACGTGAAAACGAATGCGAAAAACAACACCAAGTGTCACACTAGTTAGTATGTATTATTACTTATTTATGTATTATTAGTATGTATTATTACCAATTACTGATTTAGTTAGTATGTATTATTACCTCCATTTATTAACTATGGCGATAGATGTGGCCCACCATCTGCTCACAGACATGGGTCATGGCCCCTATGCAGAACAAGGTTGCCGACCCCTGGTTTAAATGAAACAAATTGCCAACAATTTTTCTGTATTTTCAGTAAGCGCATAACATTGAGAAATAATGGTATTTATGCAACATGTATTTGTGAGAGGTGTTTAAACCATTTTGGACAGTTTCATTCACTCAACTTTTTAAACAGTTTTATTTTTCAAGCTATATGTGACA
This sequence comes from Okamejei kenojei, assembly GCA_035221665.1. Taxonomy (NCBI): domain Eukaryota; kingdom Metazoa; phylum Chordata; class Chondrichthyes; order Rajiformes; family Rajidae; genus Okamejei; species Okamejei kenojei. The sequence continues at coordinate 28,785,610 of CM069153.1, forward strand.
GACAAGATTCAGGAGTGTTTGATTGTCATGTGTTCCAGCAATGGAATATTGAAGCTCTTACCAGCTGCATCTTTACAGGACCATTATTCCAATTATATACAAGTAAATACGCAATAATTAATAACACTAAATTAATGGTAGACAAAAATGCTGGATAAACTCAGTGGGTGAGACAGCATCTATGGAGCGAAGAAATAGGTTAATGTTTCGGGTCGAGACCCTTCTTCTCGACCCAAAACGTCACCTATTCCTTCGCTCCATAGATGCTGCCGCACCCGCTGAGTTTCTCCAGCATTTTTGTCCACTTTCAATTTTTCTAGCATCTGCTGTTCTTTCTTAAACATGAAATTAATAATGTGATACTTGGTAGCTATTAATACAATATATGAGATGATATTTCAGCACCTCAGCTTACCTTTCAATGAAAGCAAGGAGTGAAATGGTGGTGCTAAGCTAAAACTTTACTTAAGCTTTGAGTAAAATAATTTTTCTACAGTAAGCTTTTATAAAGTAAACATTTGAATTATTTCTAATTGAATTAATTGTTGAACCATGCACTGTATCACTTGGATCATTCACGGCTGCATAGATAGATATTTTTATCTATAGGAAGTGCATTTTGTCTTTGTTCCATACGGTTTGAAATCAGTATTGGAAATGCGACAGTAAGAGATGATTTCTTATGTACTGTCATTTAACATTTTGCTGGGTGACATTTTCTTGCTGCTATTGTGCTAAATCTTGTGGCACATCATAAATCTTGTACCAAGAGCATGGGACAAAATTGTAAAAAAGAAAAGTCACAAGTGTGGATGTCAGTTTGTTACAGTGAATGTATCAAAAATAACCAGTTATATACACAGAACTGGCCTGATCAACAATTTGTAATTCAGCCAAATTGATGTCATGCAGAGCCATACATTCCTGGCATAGGAACGCATAATTCAGCCCCTCGTGTTTGCTTGCAGTCTTCCTCCCCATGCATTTTTCAAAGCTCTAATTTCCTTTCAATATGAATTTTTGAACCATACTTTAGTTTTTGGCAGAGCATTCAATATGTTTGTGACCATACTTTTTGTACCTTTTAATTATTCAGCTTAATACCTTCTCATTCCTGTCTTGGTGATCCAGAGCAAGTAATCTCCCCTTGTTGCTCTAACTATCCTCAGTCAGTCCAGCTGCAATTATATAAGGCCCTAATGGGGAAAAAAAAAGCTTCTCAAATCTCTCCGGGTATACTCATCACCTGCGGGAACATTGTGAGTTACTGCTTCACATATGCTGTTCCTTTTCCATTTTAAACTAAATTGGCCATTGTCAGAGTGAGGCTAAATGCAAATTGGAGGAACAGCATCGCATACAGTGCCCTCCATAATATTTGGGACAAAGACCCATCATTTATTTATTTGCCTCTGTACTCCACAATTTGAGATTTATAATAGAAAAAAAATCACATGTAGTTAAAGTGTACATTGTCAGATTTTATTAAAGACCATTTTTATACATTTTGCTTTCACCATGTAGAAATTACAGTTGTGTTTATACATAGCCCAACCCCCTCTGAGAGCTTACAAATCACAAAGGGACTGGCAGGCCAAGGAAGACCGCGTTTCGCCACCGCCAACGTGACCCCTCCACTCGCCACATCTTCCCATCTCCCCCCCTGTCTGCCTTCCGCAAAGACCGCTCCCTCCGCAACTCCCTTGTCAATTCTTCCCTTCCCTCCCGCTCTACCCCTTCCCCGGGCACTTTCCCTTGCAACCGCAAGAAATGCTACACTTGTCCCTTCACTTCCCCCCTCCACTCCTTTCAGGGACCCAAGCAGTCCTTCCAGGTCCGACAGAGGTTCACCTGCACCTCCTCCAACCTCATCTACTGCATCCGCTGCTCCAGATGCCAGATGATCTATATCGGTGAGACCAAGCGGAGGCTTGGCGATCGTTTCGCCAAACACTTCCGCTCGGTCCGCAAAAACCAACCCGACCTCCCGGTGGCTCAGCACTTCAACTCCCCCTCCCATTCCGTATCCGACCTCTCGGTCCTGGGCCTCCTCCACGGCCAGAGTGAGCAACACCGCAAGTTGGAGGAACAGCACCTCGTATTCCGCTTGGGGAGTCTGCATCCTTTGGGCTTGAACATTTAATTTTCTCAATTCTGTTAACCCTTGCTGTCTCCTCCCCTTCCCACCTCTCCCTCAGCCCTCGGGCCCTGACATTCCCTCTATCTCTATCTCCCTCCCCCACCCCAGTCGCATTAGCTTCTCATCTCACACCACAAACAGCTTACAATGGCTTGTTCCCTTTATCATCAATACTTTTTTGCATATCTTTCATTCATTGTTCTTTATCTCTCCACATCACCGTCTATATCTCTCGTTCCCCTGATCCCTGACCAGTCTGAAGAAGGGTCTCGACCCGAAACGTCGCCTATCTCCTTCACTCCTTAGATGCTGCTGCACCCGCTGAGTTTCTCCAGCCTTTTGTGTAACCCTCGATTCTCCAGCATCTGCAGTTCCTTCTTTAACACCTTATCTGTGAAACATGGTGGTGGGGGTGTTATGGCCTGGGCATGTATGGCTGCTGAAGGTACTGGCTCACTTATCTTAATTGATGATACAACTGCTGATGGTAGTAGCGTAATGAATTTTGAAGTGTACAGACACGTCCCATCTGCTCAAGTTCAAACAAATGCCTCAAAACTCATTGGCTGGTGGTTCATTCTCCAGCAAGACAATGATCCCAACATACTGTTAAGGCAACAAAGGAGTTTTTCAAAGCTAAAAAATGGTAATTTCTTGAGTGGCCAAGTCAATCACCCAATCTGAACCCAATTGAGCATGCCTTTTATATGCTGAAAATAAAACTGAAGCCCCAAAACAAGCATAAGCTAAAGATGGCTGCAATATAGGCCTGGCAGAGCATCACCAGAGAAGACACCCAGCAACTGGTGATGTCCATGAATCGCAGACTTCAAGCAGTCATTGCATGCAAAGTATATGCAACAAAATGCTAAACATGACTACTTTCATTTACATGACATTGCTGGTCCCAAACATTATGGTGCCCTGAAATGGTGGGACCATGTATAAATACTGCTGTAATTTCTACATAGTGAAGCCAAAATGTATAAAAATGGCCTTTATTAAAATCTGAAAATGTGCACTATAACCACATGTGATTTTTTTTTTTTTATGTTACATATCTCAAATTGTGGATTACACAGGTGAATAAATAAATAAATGGTGGGTCTTTGCCCCAAACATTATGGAGGGCACTGTATTTCACTTGGATAGCTTTCAGGCCAGTGGTATGAATATTGATTTCTCTCGCTTCAGGTAGCCCCTGCATTACCTCTCTCGCAATCCCTCTCCCACCCAAGTTGCACTAGCTTCTCATTTTTGTCCTATAAACAGCTAACAATGACCTGTTTCCTTTATCATTGTTACTTTTTTGCATATCTTTCATTCATTGTTTTTTATCTCTCCACATCACCATCTATATCTCGTTTCCCTTATCCTATACCAGTCTGAAGAAGGGTCTCGACCCGAAACGTGACCCAGTCTTTCTCTCCAGAAATACTACCTGTCCCGCTGAGTTACTCCAGCTTTTTGAGTATCTTTGGCTATAATACTCCAGCTTGAGTCACGTTTGTGCAGCATCAATCTGCTTTTATTTATCCCCAAATGCATTATTCCCCATTCTTTATTTTAAACTGCCAATACAATCTTACTGGCACTTTATTTTTGTATACACTGGCTTCCCAGTTTTCATCACAGCTTGTTAATTCTGTTTTGCTCTGGTAGTATCAATTTGTGTCCTTTTGTTTTTCGATGAGCTAGTGTTTCTTTTTTTTAAATTCACTGCTTCAAAGTACAGAACATTCTGAATACTAATTTAAGCAACTTTAACATCCAAAAATAAATAGAATTATATCACCAGTTCATTCATGTTTGAGGGTTCTAATCTAGTAGAACGTTTCCTATTTTGATGTCCATGTGAAATGGCAGTTCAGAACCAACTTTAACTTTTTAAAGAACCACTTGCCTTTCGTCTGCCTTATCTGTACCCAGTAATGTACAATAGAATTAATTCCAAAAAATGTATTTTTGATAATCGCAGGTTAAACAGAGACTAGAACCTTGCTGTCCACATAAGTGTAAAAAATAGAAACTGCAGATGCTGGTTTATACCAAAGATCGACACCAAATGCTGGACTAACTCAGTGGGCCAGGCAGCATCTCTGGGGAAATTGGATAGGTGACATTTTGGGTCGGGGCCCTTCTTCCGATTACATAAATGCATGTGTGGCTATTTTTTTCAACGTAAGGCATTTACCATGTATTTACCTAGATAATGTCATAAAGTGATACAGTGTGAAAACAGGCCCTTCGGCCCAACTTGTCCACACCGGCCAACATGTCCCATTTACACTAGTCCCACTTGCCTGCATTTGGTCCATATCCCTCCAAACCTGTCTTAGCCATGTACTTGTCGAACTGCTTCTTAAACGTTGGGATAGTCCCAGCCTCAACTACTTCCTGTGACAGCTTGTTCCATACACCCACCACTCTTTGTGTGAAAATGTTACCCCTCAGATTCCTATTGAACCTTTCCCCTTTACCTTAATACTAAGTCCACAGGTCCTCGATTCCCCTACTCTGGGCAAGAGACCAGAGATGCCAAGTGTCCCGGATTCGCCGTATTTTATCCCGGCGAAATAAACTTTTTACGGTGTTCCGGCAGCCAAACATGCTGTTACGGAACACCGCCGCGCCGGTGTTCCTCCCGTGGTGAACACCGGCGCCATGTGTCCCCGGTTTGCCAGCCCGCGCGATCAGCGGCACTTTGCCGGGCCCTAGTGTCCGCGCCTGCGCAGTGGGGGAGGGTTGCCAGGCCCCAATGGCCGCGCGTGCGCAGTGGGGGAGGGTTGCCGGGCCCCAGTGGCCGCGCGTGCGCAGTGGGGGAGGGTTGCCGGGCCTGGCGCCATTTCGAGCCACGCCACGCCCGGCCCAGAGCCCGGGCGGCGCCGGCCCGCGCGATCAGCGGCACTTTCTTGCCGCCAGCCGGCCGCTCGCGGCAGCCCCATCACCGGGCCTCCCCCCACCCAGTGCGCAGGCGCAGACCCGCCGGCAACCTTGCCAAGTGCGCATGTGCCGCACCCGCCCGCCGGCAGCCCGCTGATCTGCACCGGTGCGCAGGCGCATAGCCGCCGGCAACAACCCCAGATGAGTATGTTACGGAGAGAAATGCATTTAACCCCATTTGTTACGGACAAATGGGTTAAATGTTACTGTGAACTAAATTTAGGGTTGGCATCTCTGCAAGAGACTCTGTGCATCTACCCAATCTATTCCTCTCGTGATTTTATACCGTTATAAGATCGCCCCTCATCTTTCTGCGCTCCAGGGAACAGTCCCAGCCTCTCCCTATAGCTTAGACCCTCTAGTCCTAGCAACATCCTCGTAAATCTTCTCTGTACCCTTTCCAGCTTGACAACGTCTTTCCTATAACATGGTGCCCTGAACTGAACATGATACTCTAAATGCAGACTCACCAACATCTTGGTGAGACCGCATTTAGAACCTCCCAACTTTTATGCTCAATGCTCTGACTGATGAAAGCCAGTGTACCAAAAGCTTTTTTGACCACCTTATCTATCTGCAACTCGACCTTCAAGGAACCATGCACCTGGACCTAGATCCTTCTGCTCTACAACACTCCCCAGTGCTCTTCCATTCACTGTGTATGTCCTACCCATGTTTAGACTTCCTAAAATGCAACACCTCATGTTTCTCTGCATTAACCATTCCTCGGCCCACCTGGCCAATCGATCAAGATCCTTACAATCTATCACAACCATCTTCATTATCTACAAAACCACACACTTTTGTATCATCAGCAAACTTGCTAATCTTGCCATGTATGTTCTCATCCAAATCATTGATGTAGATGACAAACAGTAACGGGCCAGCACCAAACCCTGAGGTGCGCCATTAGTCACAGGCCTCAATTCCGAGAAGTAACCTTCAACCATCAACCTCTGCTTCCATGAAGCCAATTTTCTATCCATTCAGCTATCTCTCCTTGGATCCCATGCGATCAAACGTCCGTGGCAACCAGCCATATGGAATCTTTTTGAATTCCTTACTGAAATCTATGTATACAACATTTACAGCCTGCTCTCATCGACCTTTTTGGTCATGTCTTCAAAAAACACAAAACAGATTTGTGAGACATGAACGCCTACGTACAAAACCATGCTGACTGCCGCTAGTCAGCATTTGTCCATCCAAATGTCTGCTTATCCTATCCCTCAGAATACCCACCAGTAACTGGAAAAAAGGAATAGGTGAGAAGGGTCTCTACCTGAAACTTCACCTATTCCTTTTCTCCATAGATGCTGTCTGACCTGCTGAATTACTTCAGCTTTTCGTGTCTTTCTTCGGTTTAAACCAGCATCTGCAGTTCTTTCCTACACATGTTTCAACAAATAGTTTATTATGTTATTTTCTCCCTCCTTTGCCTTGAGGTTGGGTTGGTTCTATGTCTGTAAATAATGACAGTGCCACAGTCATTATATAAAAAATCATAGGATGTTACTCTGTAATTATTTGTATTTGTCTAATTTGCTGCCCAAATTGTATCACCGCTTTGTATTTAGCAGACATTGGAAGTGGTTTAGGGAGGTGTGAATTTTGATGACCTCTAATTCCACTGGGACAACAGCTTACATTTTGCAAGTTTCTGATGATTTCAATTCCTTGCTGTTAAATTTGTTGTTTACCAGTTGGCTCGTTCTTCAAGATAAGTGTATTGCATTCGCCAGTTATTTTGCATTAGTGCATCGGGGGCATACTTTAGTCTTCAAAGCAGCAGCTTTGATTTAATGGTGATGTTCCTTGCTGCGATTCTGTATAAGCCTTCCATTGACGGCATAAACCATTTGTTTGTTTCTCACAGGGACCGACATTGCTGCAGGCGAGGAGGTAGCCATCAAACTGGAATGTGTGAAAACCAAACACCCCCAATTGCACATTGAGAGCAAGATCTACAAGATGATGCAAGGAGGAGGTAGGTGTTTTATTTACTGTGTTTGCCATGTTGGTTTTATATCTTCAGAATTGTGAGGTTGTATTCATATTTGCTTATGTACTTGAAATGGCCTTATAGTCCTTATAAGGCCATTATAGACAACCTTATAGTCGTCTTCTTTTCGAGTCCACACACAAGATCAGTCAGAGCTGAACATACTTCTCGGCATCTGCATACAATGGTGTCTGTCTTGCTCTTCTTGTGCGTGGTGGTGGAAAGATTGGTGAAAATAGGGCCGCGACGTGAACGCTCTTCCCTTGACCCCACCTTATACTTATAGTACCCGATGGTTAATATGAAGTCACTTCATGGAGAAAATTAACTCTTGCAATTTTCTTTTCAAGAATCTAGAGTGTTTAATTGTCATGGATTAAACGAGAACTCACCTGTTCGAAGTTTGATCGTTATTTTACGAGGAGTTACATGAGGGATTACGTGAAAACCCGCCTCACGCTGGTAACGGCATACTTCAAAGCAACGGCATGAAAAACACAGAACACCAAAGCCGGAGTAACATAGTAAGGCTCATAAAAAGACTTAGAACCACCATTTGATCATTTATTTTACGAGGGTGGGAGTGGAGGGCACGTAATCCCTCATCGTAACTCCTCGTAAAATAACGATCAAACTTCGAACAGGTGAGTTCTCGTTTAATCTTACTATTTTTACTTCGGAGTCACGTGAGTGACTACGTGAAGAGTTTTAAAGCTTTCTGTGTTTTTTATGTCGTAGAATTAATCCGTACGACAATCCGGCTAAGTAAACACATACATGAGAAAGCACACAAATGTTAGATCTTTTCACAATCAAGTTTTTTAATGGCTGAAAGACCATATAATACCCTCCTTATATTGAGGGAAAAATGATTATAAGTGACAAAAAATATCAGTGACTACACAACTGATTATAGCAATTAATAGCAAACAAAGCAGGTGATTATAGTGCTCCCCAACACCGCGTGTCCAAAGCTTGTCATAGTGTGAACAGGTTTGTTGTAGAACTTTGAAAAAATTTCTTCTTTACTCCACCCTGCGATTTTTAAAAATATGCTCAAGAGATACGTCCCGCCCCTTCGTCGCGGACGTAGCTGCCGCCCTGGTGGAGTGAGATTTGAAGACATCAGTGTCTATTCCGCTAAAACCAACACCTGTTTCAACCATTTTGAGATAGTTTGAACTGAAGCTTTTGTGTGTGGCTTTTTGTGCGTAAGCAGCAATGTCTTTTCGTTTCCTCGAAAAGTGTCCGTCACTTTAATACATTGGTTCAAATGTCTAACCACACACAAAGCAAGCTCAATATGAAAAGCTTGAAAGGTTACCTTTGTTCCAGATCTCCCTGGTCTACTTTGTTTGATCAGATCGTAAACATAGAATACAACGTTATCTGTAGTCACATGCATACAGTCTAAACGCAACATTTGTAAAGTTTGCACTCTTTGGGCTGAGACCAGTGACATTAACATGACCAATTTCAATGTTAACCTATCCAATGACACCTTCAATTGGCGTCCATTCTCTAAGTAGAGCAAGTACTATGCTCACACATCCCAAATCTCTGTATATCTAGGTTTTGGCGGATTCATGTGAAAAATTCCTTCATGAATCGTGATATTAATGGATGCGACCCAATTGATTTTTCACCAGTCATAAGTCCTAAATAGGACGACAAGGCACTGCGTGCAGTGTTAATGGCACTGTAACTTAAATGTTGGCCAAAGCGCAAATTGGCAAGGAATTCCAAAACATGAGTAACATTCACATAATCATCAGAAATATTTTGACTGTGTGCAAAATTCTTCCTATTTCTTAATATGTGTCATATATTGTTTCTGTGTGCTATCTCGTCATGATGTGCCAATAACTGTCAAGTTTGGTCCGACAATCCCAGTTCCTGTAGTGGTCTGGTCAAAACCTGCAGATTAACAAATTCATATATGCATATAATGGATAATCTTCATTTGTTACTGGATTAGTCAAGATATCACTACAGTTAAGAATCTGCATATACGGTTCTTTAATCATATTCAGCATAACTGGGAACCAAGGTTGAGTTTGGCCAATTTGGCCCTACCAACAATCCGGAAGCTGAATCTTGCTCTATTTTCTTCAAGCATCTCTGGATCAGAGCAAATGGTGGAAAAGCATAAAAGAACATTTTTCCCCAGTGTAATAAAAATGCATCTACTGCAACTGCGTCCGGATCGTGTTCCCAAGACACATAATGAGGCAAATGATGATTAAGCCTGGATGCAAAATCAATTTCTGGCAACCCAAATCGTCGAACAATATTCTTAAATATTGGTGGCTTAAACATCCATTTCGTATTATCTTTAAAAATCCTGGACCTTTCATCTGCTACCACATTGTCTTTACCTGGAGTATAGCTTACTGCAATCCATATCTGCCGACCAATACACCATTGCCATATCTCATTGACCAGACAATCACATGATACTGATCCAACTCTCCCATGTGATTAATGTAAACCACAGCTGTTTTATTGTGTAATTGTATTAACACATGCAGACCTTGTTTAGCACAACAATATGCTTTAAGCCCATAAAAGGCCCCCAATAACTCCCAATAGTTAATACCATACTCTTGGAGAAACACTTGTTCTTCAGTTTTCCATCTACCTCCACAACTGGAGGATAAATCTGTGGCCCCCCATCCGAGAGCACTAGCATCTGTATGTAAAACCATTTCAGGCTGTTTAATCATAATATTTATTTAGCAGCTTGTGGGACATTTTCCTTTTTAACCCACCATTGTAAATTCCAATACAGCTTCTTTTGTTAATTACATAGGCCTGTCAAATGGCCTGCCTTCTCTTTGAGAGCTTGTATCTTGTACCTTCGAAGATATCAATAAATGTAATGAACCAAATTCTAATGCAGGAAAATGCTGCTAGCAGTTCACAATGGTTGTCACCATTTCTCGGATGGAAGGATAAGGTTTTGAATGAGATAATGACAAATTTACCAAAAATATCATCGACTTTAACTGTTGGTAAAGATATTAACATAGTCACTGAGTTAATTACAAACCCCAAAAGTAAATTGTTTGTGCTGGCTGCAGCTGGGGCTTAATTAGATAATTAAGAACCTTAGCTTACCACAAAGCTTTAGTAACTGAAACTGAGTCCTCAGCTGACTCCTGATAATCACTAATGACCAGAATGTCATTGAGATAAGCCATAATGATGTGCATTTTGTGCTCTAATTGGGCTAAACTGGTTTCAACAGTTTCGTAAAGAGTAAAAAGCTGAACTCAGTCCATTTGGCAAAGCTTAACTGCCATAATTGTCACAACCAATTAAAATTTAAGTATCACCGAAACCTGATACATAGGTACAGAATAATAGGCGTCTTTTCATCAATCTTAGCCATATAACAACCTTGCTGAATTAAATATTTTGCAGTAATTCCATGACTCCATTTGAACATGTTTGTATTCTACAAACTTATTTAGACCTGTAAGATCCAGAATACTTCTGCAACCATCATCTGTAATGCCTTCTAACATTAAAGACAAATTTATGCTCGTGTTCAAAATCTTTTCCATTACCCCTTTTCCAGATAATTAGGCAATGTGGACATAAAACTCTGCTTTTTCAATGCAGAAACACGAAAACATAAGCAGGTTTATTCTGTACAGGAGGATTAACCTCTTGTTTTTAAAAGTAATAGTAGTTAATGAAACTGCTCGTAATATACTGATCAAAAATAATAGTAAGCCAGTCTTAATAAACTTTTTGTAATCTCCCTCTAACTGGAGATTAATCCGCAGTTTCTTTAAGCAGGGAACACGTCTTTAATTCCTCTGCATATGAGCGTGGTGGTCTCCTTATCCCTGAATTCGGGTAAGTATTTGGTTGTGCAATACAATAAAACTTCCTTGACATATTTCTGCCTCTATTTCCAATATCAAATCCCCTTCTGGGCGAAAATACCTTTTCGTCCAAAGACGAAGGTTTCATGCAGCTAAAATATTTTAGCTTTTCATCCAATTTCAATAAGTTAGGCAGATTATTCCAAACAGATAACCAAGAGCTTAAACACCACTTGCTCGACCCAGGTATGCAACCTTGGGTGAAAAATGGGCCAAATAGCCATTTATTTTATACAAAATTCATAGAAAAAATTGCACAATAGCGTCTTTATTTTATGTTTTCCTTTCATCTGCCCAAAAGCCATAATAGCAGCAGAGTAATTTGTGAGGATTTTTAAACCTCACTATTTGACGCTCTCATATTTGGAGTCATGAATGCCCATATTAACGGATAAACCGTAGGCTCTTCCAATGAGGCACAATTTCCTGTGCTGTGCAATTTTGATATTTCAATCATCACAGAATCATGAAGTTGGTGAGATACCATATATATGTTGGCAGCTAGGATTTCTTCCATAGCCTCACCACTTCCTTCATATATAGCAAAACCTTTTGCTATTCCATGCATCTTTGGCCTCTTTTCATATTTTTTCATTTTATTTTTATTTTTATTTTGTGGTGTGCTTTCAAAAATGCAAAATCACCATCAACAGGGTCTGCCTTCTGCAGCCCTAAATCAATTGGGATTTCATCCATGAGACTTCTTCCGGCCCAAATCCTGGGTCCGGAGTTCCAATTCCAATTAGGCCCATGGCCATATTCAGAATAAATAAAACCCCTCAGGCTAACCTTAGGAAACTTCAGGGTACTATGACTAGTCTCATAATTATTTGGAGAACTTTCTCCATATGCTCCATAAACAGTTCACATAGTTTACTTATGTGGAGGATTTTTCAATTGTCAGAAGTCATCAGAACCACGGGACCTCTCAGATTTTTTATTTATATTTTTATTTTCCCATTTTTACTATTCGGGAGCATTTCTCTCCGAGGTTATCATTTGTAAACTAATTCCGCTAACGGGTATATCTGCGGCCTACCGGTAATCGGAACCGGCTCCGCACTAGCTTTCCCTTATATTTATTTTTCCCACCCCCCAGGAAGCATTTAAACCCTGCGAATATAAATTTACTTCATCATTTGTGCTTATCCAGCACTAATATGAACTCTGACCTGTTTTAACAAATTTCCTATACTGCTGGACCTACCCAGCGCCCGCTAAAAAACCCAACTTTTACTGTTTCCTTACCTGTCGGGCCGTTCCGAACCGCTGCGAGGAGCTGCTCCCTTACTGCAGTTTGCTCCACCTTCTGCCGTCACCGTCGACGTCATGCCGTTACCAGCGTGAGGCGGGTTCTTCACAGTAGTCACTCACGTTGACCTCCGAAGTAAAACAATTGTCATGGAGCACTGCAACATAAACTTGTTGCAGTGCTCTAGTTTACTCTGCATGCAGGATTTTGATCCTTGGCTCCAAGTTGTGCAGGACTTTGTGGTACCAAGTTTGATCAGTTAAATGAGGAAGAATGATAGATCTGCTTCCACAGCCTTCTTCTTTCGTGTCCATCTTCCTTTCTTTTAAATCTTTTTATTTGTTTTTCAAAAACAAAAACAAAACAACAAAAAAGAATAATGATAAACATAACAATGATATTGATACACAGGGATTGGGATTACATTAATAACAGGTATAACCTAAATATGAGTCCAGTGTCAAAATACGCATTGAATATAGACATCCCGGTCTCTATGTAAATATAGTTAAGTGTTTAAAAGGGAACTTGTGTATATATAAAAACAAAAAGAGAAAAAGAGAAAAAAAGAGAAAAACAAAACACCCTAAACTAGAAAAAAAAAAGCAAAACAGAATCTGGGCTGCAAAGAATTTCAACAATTTAAGCCCCTGTTTGTTGTCAAGTTCGTTCCACCGTATAAAGATAAAATAATTATTATAGCAGTTGGAGAGGGGGCAATTTCTGTCGTGTGAAAATGTTGAAAAAAGCTTCCCCAAGTCCTATCAAATTTAACCAAGGGTTCAACAATGTCACTCTTAATTGTTTCTAAATTTAAACATTATATAGTTTCAGAGTACCAATGGAGTGTGGTCAGAGGATTAGTCTTTACATTTAAATAAAATAGGTCTTCTGGAAATTAATGTGGTAAAAGCACTCAGCCGATGGGCGGAACGGGACAGATGAGTTGAATGGGTAGCCCAAAAATTGCAGTAATAGGATGAGGTTGTAAATCAATACCTAAAACTACAGAAATAGTATCAAAAATTGTATCAGAGCGTGTCTTGCACACATTGAGGAAGTATTAACTAATTGAAGATTCCTCTCCCGTTTCTCTATAGGTTGAGAAATTTGGAGTTCTCTTTCCCAGTCACTCTTAATTTTATCAAATGTATCTATTTGTAATTTCAAAATCAACTCGTAAATAGTTATTAAACGTTTCTGATAAGGGTTCAAATGTACACTTTTTTCCAAGATTTCAGTTTGACGTGGTAATGGAAAAAAGGGTAGCGAAGCCTTAGAAAAATGTCTAATTTGTAAATATCTAAAGAAATGTGAGTTAGGCACATTATATTTATTGGAGAGTTGTTCAAAGGACATAAAACAACCATCCAAAAACAAATCAAGAAAAGCTGCTAATCCCTTCCTCTTCATAACAGAAAGGCTTGATCAGTACTAGAAGGTTGGAAGAAAAAATTAGATATGATAGGACTCGATAAGATAAAATCGTTCAATCCACAAAACATACAAAATTGAAACCATATTCGGAATGTATGTCTTATTATTTGGTTAGTCGTATATTTATTCAATCTCGTAATTGTAAAAGGTAACGAGGCCCCTAGAATAGAAGCCAATGATAGCCCTTGCATAGAATTACGTTCAAGATTTATCCATCCTGGGCATTGGGTATCTTCTAAATCTTTTGTCCAAAACATTAGATAGCGAGCATTAACTGCCCAATAGTAGAATCTAAGGTTCAGCAGTGCCAAACCACCATCTTTTTTTTTGATTTCTGTAAGTTTTTTTCATAGTCATTTACAAAACTAAATATTGTCAAAATAGGAACAATAAATCTCCAATTGTAACTTATCGACTATCAGTAACTCCCCATCGTGGCTTCGACCCCATAAGCCTTCAGAAAGCTGGAAGCTTCTTGGGATTGTTAAAAAATCGGTTGTTACCATTAAAGAGTCGTATACACAGTCTAGCTAGATAGAGCAAGGCGGGGCACAACTATTTCTTAAACGACTCAGACATTACATTATGGAAAGACTTTCTCAATCCCATAAACTCACGGCTGTAATCTGGAACAAACCGAAACTTGCATCCTTCATATTCAACCATGCCCAACTTTTTTTGCTGCTCGGAGAATATTCTCCTTCATCTGCAAAAAGTGAAACCAAATGATCAAATGTCTCGGTTTATCTTGGAGACCAGATTTCTTCCCGATCCTGTGTGCGTTATCCAAAATCGGAAGATTTTCATACTGCTCGGTGTTGAAAGTCTCCTTTATCATTTTAGAGGCATATTTTATAACACTATCCCCTTCCTTGACCTTCAGGCAAACCAACAATTTGCAAATTCAGTCGACGGCTTCTGTTTTCCAGATGTTTTCCATGTTTTTAATCTTGTATTGCTCAAGTGCCTGAGTGTTTTCATTCTTTTTCCGTTCCAGTTTTTCAATCTTCCAATCTCTTTCCTGGCCCAAGGTTCGCAAGTTATCAATTTGTTCCTTCTGTTCACGAGATTTATCTTGTAACATAATCAGCTTGTCTTGAACATCCTTCAATTTGCTCGAAATTCCTTTCATAATTTCTTCCAAACTGCAGAATCTTGTTCTCATTTCTCAGTTCATTTTCGATATTGCTTCTAAGATACCAGAATCAGAAGCTGCGCCTTCCCCCGCTCCTTCCTTGGAAAAACTCTTTTTCCTCTTGTCTCCATCCTTTACCCGACTGAAGCGTATAAAAGTGTTGTCAACACTTTAAGAAAGGTTAGACTGTGCCTTGAAATCAAGTAATAACAAGTAACATTGAAAGAGTGGTAAGCAAGAAGTTAAATGTTGAGGGAGCAAACAAAGTTACAACCTTTACAGCATGTTGCCACTTGGAGAGTCCGTCCATCTTCCATGTGTCAAATGTTGACGTCGCTGTCATCATCCATCCAAAAAAAGGACGCAAGCTTCCGCCGACAATCAGTGGGAGCCATCACTTGTTGCAATGGATGGTGGTGAGAGCAGAATTAGCTCAGGATACTTCCAGTTTCCAGTTCTGCGACGTGGTCGCTTCTGCTCTGGGGCCGCTTTCACAGTGAATACAGAAGAATGGCATGCAAAAAGTTACAACGTGGGTTCAGTGCATTTAGGACCACAGCTGTAGAGAAACATGCTTGACTACCCCTCTCATTACATTTTTTTCAATTCCCTCCTTGAATACAGGTCCGCTCTATGGTGTCTTTGGTTTGCGTGGTAAAACTATCATGGATAGGTGCATGGGCTGAGGCACCTACAGCATTGCCTTCTAGGTCTCGTTTATAGTCACATTCTCTGACCCCTGTCAATGCTGAATTCTGCAGCACTTAATCTAAGATTGATCACTTGGATGAGGTGCTTTTTTTACCCGGTTAACCCACCTCAACACAGAAGTAGGCCACCCAGATGTGTTTTTAGACACAAGGGAATGCAGATACTGGAATCATATGTAGAACGCAAAGTGCTGCAGTAACACAGTGGGTCAGACGACTTCTCTGGCGGACAAGGACGGGTGATGTCTCACGTCAGGACACTTCTTCATATTCCCAAGTCTGCAGAAGTGTCCCAACCCAAAATGTCACCTATCCATGTTCTTCAGAAATGCTGCATGAGTTATTGTGCTACATTGAGTTACTCCAGCACTTTATGTTCAGCCAAGATTTTTTTTTTGCTTTGTCATGGTATAAATAAATGGGGCATTGTCACAATCTATCTCTTGATGATATTGATGTCCTGTTTTTAAGTGAAATCTTTTTTTTTCATGAGGGAAAATATGGGTATCTGTTTGGCTATTCAGGTATTGATTGGATTGACGTTATCTTACGGAAAGATATTTCACACCAAGTATTTATCACTGATTTCTCTTCCATACTTGCTACGGGATTGTTGCTTGGTAACCCAGTGTTTTTTAGTATTGTTCAGCGGCTGTCATTAGTGGATTAATTGTCTTCGTGAGGTTAAGTGGGGCAGTCATGATCGGGAAGGAAAGTCTAGTTAATATCTCTCTTTTTGTTGCTGTTTAGTAAAACAGCCTTAGTCTGCAATTGTGGTAAAATGGTGTAACACACCCACCGGAAGTGGGACATTCCTGTTTACTCTGTAGTTGCGTTTGCTCTTGAAGTTGTGTTCTTCCTTCAGTGAACAAATCCAAAATACTTTGTTGTGCTCGAACAATTTACAATAACCAAATATAACAGAAAACGATTAATATTTACAGCTGCAAAATTAATATTAGCTTCATCTTTTATTGTTGGACACAGTTTTTAAGTAACATCAAGATATTTTGCCCACATTTTCAAGTCATTAGATTAGATGGACAATGACTTCAAAATGTGGCAAAATGTTTGCAACCTTTTAACCTTGGATAATGAAAATATTAGTTTTTAAAAAATGAATAATTCAAAGTTTGGCACAATCAAACCTGGAATACGTTTTAGGATAGACTGGACATTGGTAACGTTATAGTTGAAGATGGAGATTGTGATTAACTAAAGTGTAAAGTGAGTGCGAGTTTAGAAACATAGAAAATAGGTGCAGGAGGAGGAGGTTCGGCCATTCATGCCTGATCGTTCATGCCTGATCGTCCCCTATCAATAACCCGTGCCTGCCTTCCCCCCCATACCCCTTGACTCCACTACCCCGTAGAGCTCTATAACTCTCTCTTAAAACCATCCAGTGACTTGGCCTCCACTGCCTTCTGTGGCAGGGAATTCCATAAATTCACAACTCTCTGGGTGAAAACGTTTTTTTCTCACCTCAGTCTTAAATGACCTCCCCTTTATTCTAAGAATGTGGCCCCTATTTCTGGACTCACCCAACATTGGGAACATTTTTCCTGCATCTTGCTTGTCCAGTCCATTTATAATTTTATATGTTTCTATAAGATTTCCCCTCATCCTTCTAAATTCCAGTGAATACCAGCCTAGTCTTTTCAATCTTTCCTCATTTTTTTTTTTGTTTGTTTATTTTTGTTAGAAGTAAGTACAATAGTCTGGTACTTAAGTACCTAATACATATTTTCATTCTTGTACAACTTCATACTTTTGATTTAATAATAAAAGAACAGTGAGAGAAAAAAGAAATAAAGAGTGTCGGAATAGATAGACAAGTGAGTAGAAACAGAAAGCAAAAGAAATAAAGGACAGAGATGTGAAGCTAAAAGATTGAAAGAAAAGGAGAAAGTAAAGAAAAGAGAGATTAGGAGAGATCTACCTATCTCGTATTTTTGCCCATCCGTCACCCAGTTATAAACCATTTAATTTCTAAGGTTATGTTATGTTGCACCATATGCTTGTAAAAAGTTGATAAAAGGAGACCAAATCTTTAAGAATTGGTCTACTTTGCCTAGTAGGAGGAATCTCATTTCTTCAAGATGTAGCGTTTCAGACATGCTTGAGATCCACATTTTGAATGTTGGCGTAGGTGCGTTTTTCCAAAATTTAAGTATAAGTTTTTTTGCTGTTATTAGACCATAATTAAGAAAAGCTTCTTGGAAATCTTTCCTCATATGACAGTCCCGCCATCCCAGGGATCAATCTCGTGAACCTACGCTGCACTGCCTCAATCACAAGGATGTCCTTTCTCAAATTAGGAGACCAAAACTGTACACAATACTCCAGATGTGGTCTCACCAGAGCCCTATACAACTGCAGAAAAACCTCTTTACTCCTATACTGAAATCCTCTTGTTATGAAGGCCAACATTCCATTAGCTTTCTTCACTGTCTGCTGTACCAGTAAGCCAACTTTCAGTGACCGGTGTACAAGGACGCCAAGATCTCGCTGCACCTTCCCCCTTACCTAACCTAACCCCATTGAGATAATAATCTGCCCCCTTGTTTTTGCTGCCAAAGTGGATAACCACACATTTATCTATATTATACTGCATCTGCCCACTCACTCAACCTGTCCAGGTCACCCTGCAACCTCCTAACATCCTCTTCACAGTTCACATTGCCACACAGTTTTGTGTCATCTGCAAACTTGCTTGTGTTGCTCCTAATTCCCTCTTCCAAATCATTAATATATGGTAAACAGTTGCAGCCCCAACACCGAGCCTTGCGGCACTCCACTCACCACCATTCTGAAAAGGACCTGTTTACTCCTACTCTTTGCTTCCGGTCTGCCAACCAATTTTCTATCCATGTCACCACCCTACCCCCAATACCATGTGCTCTAATTTTAGTCACCAGTCCCGTGCGGGACCTTATCAAAGGCTTTCTGGAAGTCTAGATATACTACATCCACTGGCACCCCTTCATCCATTTTACTTGTCACATCCTCAAAAAATTCCAGTAAATTAGTCGAGCATGATTTCCCTTTCATAAATCCATGTTGACTGGGACTAATCCTGTTACTGCTATCCAAAAGCCCCATTATTACCTCTTTAATAATTGACTCCAGCATCTTTCCCACCACCGAAGTCAGGCTAACTGGTCTGTAATTTCCCGTTTTCTCTCTTGCTTTTTTTCTTGAAAAGTGGGATAACATTAGCTATCCTCCAATCCACAGGAACTGATCCTGAATCTATTGAACATTGGAAAATGATCACCAATGCGTCCACTATTTCTAGAGCCACCTCCCTGAGGACCCTGGGATGCAGACCATCAGGCCCAGGGGATTTATCATCCTTCAGTCCCATTACCCAATACTATTTCTCTAATGAAAATTTCTTTCAGTTCCTCTACCCCCTTAGATCCTCTTTCCTCCAGTACATCTGGGAGATTGTGTGTCTTCCTTAGTGAAGACAGATCCGAAGTACCTATTCAACTCTTCTGCCATTTCCTTGGTGCCCATAATAATTTCCCCCGTGTCAACCTTCAAGGGACCCATATTTGACTTTGCTACTCTTTTTCCCTCAACATATCTAAAGAAGCTTTTACTGTCCTTCTTTATATTCCTGGCCAGCTTTCCTTCGTACTTCATCTTTTCAGCCCATATTGCCCATTTTGTTTCCTTCTGTTGTCCTATGAAAGTTTCCCAATCCTCTGGTTTACGGCTACTCTTTGCTGTGTTATCATCTTGTCAGCCACGGTTGTCTCCTACTCCCCTTAGAATCTTTGTTGCTTTTTGGACTGAAATGATCCTGCGTCTTCTGGATTATCCCCAGAAATTCCTGCCATTGCTGTTCCACCTGTTCCATTCCTGTCATTCCTGCTAGGATCCCGTTCCAGTCTATCTTGGCCAGCTCCCCTCTCATGCCTTCTTAGTCCCCTTTGTTCAATTGCATCACAGACACTATCGATTTAACCTTCTCCTTCTCAAATTGCAGATTAAAACTAATCATATTATGATCACTACCTCCAAGCGGTTCCTTTACCTCGAGTTCTCTTATCATATCTGGTTCATTGGACAACACTAAATCCAGAATTGCTTTGTCTCTGGTCAGCTCCATTACAAGCTGCTCTAAGAATCCATCTCAGAGGCATTCTACAAACTCTCTTTCTTGGGATCCTGAATCAACCTGATTTTCCGAGTCTACCTGCATATTGAAATCCCCCATCACCACAGTGGCATTACCTTTGTACCTGCCAGTTTTAACTCCTGCTGCAACTTACACCCAACATCCGGACTACTATTTGGGGGTCTGTAGATAACACCAATTAGTGTCTTCTTGCCTTTACAATTCCTCAACTCAATCCACAGTGACTCTACCTCGTCAGTCCCTATGTCTTCCTCGCAAGGATCTGAATTCCATCCCTCACCAGCAGAGCTACCCCCCTCCTCTGCCCACCTGCCTGTCCTTTCTATAGGATGTATAACCCTGAATGTTAAGTGCCCAGGCCCGATCCTCCTGCAGCCACGTCTCAGTAATCCCCACAATGTCATATCTCCCAACCTCTAACTGAGCCTCAAGCTCATCTACTTTACTTCTTATACTTTGCGCATTCATATACAACACTTTTAATTCCCTACGCATCTCACCTTTCACATCGATCCCTGTTGCACTTGGCCATACTCTCCTATCCCTTTGTGAGCTTCCTTTCCCATTAATTCTGGGGTCATTAACCATCTCTTTACTCTCTTTCCCTTTAACTCCGTCCTCGACTATCCCATTTGCCATCCCACCCTATTCAGTTTAAAACCACTCATGTAGCAGTGGCAAACCTGCCTGCCAGAATGCCGATCCCCCACCTGTTAAGATGCAATCTGTCCCTTTTGTACAGTTCCCCCTTACTCCAAAACAGATCCCAGTGATCTAAGAATCGAAATCCCTGCCGCCTGCACCAGTTCCTCAGCCAGCAGGTCCCGTGTCTCACTGTTCCTGCTCTCGCCAGCACGAGGAACTGGAAGCAAACTGGAAATAACAACCCTGGAGATCCAAGTCACGCTGCAGAATATTAATCCCCTTCTTTCCGACATCGTTTGTGCCGACATGCACTGCCACTTTCGGCTGTTCACCTTCGCCCTTGAGGATTTTCTGCACTCTGTCTGTGACATCCTGGCACCAGGAAGGCAGCACACCATCCTCGAATCCCGTCCGTTCCTGCAGAAACCCCTGTCCGTACCTCTCACAATGGAGTCTCCATCTACAATGGCGTTGCCTGACATTGGCCTCTTTGGTTTTGGCTCAACGGCCCTTTTTGCTTCGCAAGCCAGTCCGCCGCTCAGTGTGATAACGTCTTCTGTCCCGACAGCTTCTAAGTGGGTGAACCTGCTCACAAGAGGTACAACACCCGGGGATCTTTGCATTCCATGTTTCCCTCCATTTCTCACCGTCACCCACCTTCTCTCTATGTTTTTATTTATTTTGTTTTTTCGTTTGTTTTTATTTCTGTTTGTTTTTCTGCTTGTCTGTTCCGTTCGTTTTATTTTTTTTGTAAAATATTTTTATTAGAAGTAATTACATATTAAGAAGAAATATAAAATCAAAGCGATACAAAAAGAAAATATTATCGTCACATACATTCTTAATATATTTAAAATTTACAGTCAATCTTATTTGTACTTCTATATTTTTTTATTTTATAACAGTAGGAAATAAAGATAGATAACAAAGAGAAAAAGAGAAAAAAAAGAGATAAATTAATTGAGTGGAATATTAAACAAGATATTCTTCATTGGAGATATATTCATGATCTATTATATATAATTCTTCATCTATTCATTTATTCAGGCTTTAGTCATGGCTTCGAACCGGACCATCTTGACCCTTTAAATATTCAATAAATGGAGACCATATTCCTCTGAATTGATCCAGCCTGTCCATCAGGACAAGTCTTAATCGTTCCAGGTGAAGTGTCTCCGACATTTCTGTAATCCACATTTTAGTTGTAGGGGAAATAGGACCTTTCCAAAGTCTAAGTATTAATTTTTTACCAATTATTAAACTATAACCAATAAAAATTATTTGTTGTGTTGTTAATATCTGATTTGTTTCTAGTATTCCCAATATGATTAGTTTTGAGTCTGGCATTAAATTTGCATTAACTACAATTGAGATTATCTTAAAAATATCTATCCAAAAATTAGTAATTTTTATACATTTTGTGAATGAATGCGTTAAATTAGCTTCTAATTGTTGACACTTATCACATATTGCGGAAACATTTGAGAAAATTCTATTTAATTTGGATTTTGAGAAATGTAATCTATGTATAACTTTAAATTGTATCAAGGAGTGTCTAGCGTTTAATGAGCAATGGTGTATATGTTGTAAACTTTCATTCCATACTTCTCTACTAATTACTTGACTAGTTCATTTTTCCCATGCTTGTCTATATTTATCCGTATTTGCTAAATCATTTTCCAATAAAATATTATAGATATATGATATTAATTTTTCTGTATTCGGATGTTTATTTAAACATTCATCTAAAATTTCTGTCTTTCTATTCCTAAAATCTAGTGTATTTGATTTAACATAATCTCTAATTTGTAAATATCTAAAATATTCTTTAGAATGTAACCCATAATTTTGTTGTAATTCCTGAAATGAGAGAAATAAATTTTCCCTGTAGAGATCACCAATCTTATTTATTCCATAGTTCTTCCATTTTAAGAAACATCTTAAAAGAAATATACAATTGGAAGAGCTAGTGGTGTATTCTGTAATTTTAATGTTTTTTTAATTGTTTCCAAATACGTATTTCACTTTCTATTATTGGGTTTCCTCTAAGTTTTCTTATGTATTGTAGTATTTGCAAATAAAATCGAGCTAATTTCAAAAGGTAAACAGTCTTTTTCCATTTTTAACCAATTTGGTTGTTTATCTAGTTCTCCGAACCAGAAATTCATATTTTTTATATTAACTGCCCAATAATAAAACATAAAATTAGGCAATGCAAAACCACCATTTATTTTTGATTTACATAGATGCTTTTTAATTATTCTATGATTCTTATAATCCCAAATACAATTGTTAACCATAGAGTCCACTTTCTTAAAAAAGTTTTTGGGAAGATATATCGGGATCATTTGAAACAGATATAGTAATTGTGGAAGAAAAATCATTTTTATTGCATTAATCTTACCTAGCATTGAAATAGGTAATGTTTTCCAATATTGAATATTCTTAAATAATTTATTCAATAAGGGTAGAAAATTAGATTTAAATAAAGAATCATATTTTTTGTTGCATAAATTCCAAGATATTTAATTTTTTTCATTTGCAATCTTAAAAGGATATTGTTGTAATATATGTGTTATTTTCCATTATTGGCATAAGTTCACTTTTATTCCAATTAATTCTATATCCTGAAAACGATCCAAATTGAGTTATTAAATCTAACAAGTTAGGGATACTAATTTCTGGTTTTGTGATATAAAGTAATACATCATCTGCGTATAAAGATATTTTATTTTCAGTTTCTTTAGTTTCATACCCATATATTTCAGGGTGTGATCTTACAGATTTTGCTAGTGGTTCTATTGCAAGTGCAAACAGTAGTGGAGATAAAGGGCAACCTTGTCTGCAGCCTCGGAATAAGTTAAATTTAGTTGTTAACACTTGGTTTATTAATATTCTA
This sequence comes from Okamejei kenojei, assembly GCA_035221665.1. NCBI lineage: Eukaryota > Metazoa > Chordata > Chondrichthyes > Rajiformes > Rajidae > Okamejei > Okamejei kenojei. Next base: position 28,808,819 of record CM069153.1, read on the forward strand.
GCTGTTGGTCTGGTATATAGTAATTTAACCCATGTTATAAACTTCTCTCCCAGTTGAAAAAATTCCATAACCGAAAATAAATAAGACCATTCAATCTGATCAAACCGTTTGTTTTATTTCTTGGTGAGTGGGTTTCCCTGATGAAGTTAAGTAAACCAATGATTGGTTTTTAACTAATACCCCCTCATTATTTCAATACTCTAAATTATTTATATCGTGGAAGACCATTTATTAGCTTTTTGGGGTTTTTTTTTTTCAAATTGTTCTTCACACTCATTGACGGCCTGAAATCAGCCAAGTGTACAAGTGAGTAATCAGTGGTTTGAATCTTAAGCCGTTTCCTTTTGAAATATATGTTATATTGAGAGAGATTTCTATGTTTATAATCGTACACAGATCCATCACCAATTTTCCTGCACCCTTGGTTCCAGAGCCTTTCTGGATTATCCTTTTGCCAGACCAACAGAGGTCACGGCCTCCAAGAGGAGGCGTGTGTGGGGGGAGAGGGGCGATACATTGGCCCGCAAAGTTGGCCCTAGGGGTGGATCTGCTGGCTTCCATAGACCCCGCTGCAGGGGGCAAACTCGGCCTGCTGAATGGCCACAGAAATCCCGATGAGGTCGAGATTGTCCGTCTCACTCTGCCTAAGCGACGCATTTTCGGGGGGGGGGGGGGGGGGGAGATACTTCAAGTGCACTCTCGTCATTTTGTCCGGATTAAAGTTGCCCGAAAATCGACAATGGAACTGCAATAAAATCTAACTTAGAACTTGGTATTTAAGTAAGGCTTCTGTAACTCAATTTCAAACTTAATAAGAATGCAATTACACAAATGTTTGAGCTTTCTTTGTGCTCACTTGTCTTAAATTACTTTCTGTTCTAGTTGGGATCCCCAACATCAAGTGGTGTGGCGCAGAGGGAGATTACAATGTGATGGTGATGGAACTGCTTGGACCAAGTCTTGAAGATCTCTTTAACTTCTGTTCTCGTAAATTCAGCCTAAAGACAGTTCTCCTCCTTGCTGATCAGATGGTAAGAAATATTCCTGCTTGTAGCTTCTGTGTGAAAGTGTGTGTATGCAATTGCCAGTAAAAGGCTAAAAGTGATATTTTTCTCCTTTCCAGTTTGAATCCATTTTCAACCTCCTGATATAATATGTGCCTTTCTTTCCAGCAACTATCAATATATTATATTGAGGTGAAAAGATTTGTGAAAGAATCAATGTGATGCTTCTGGGCTACAAGGGGTAAAATATGGCTTTTTGATTGCTGGTTCCCATCTGTGGGAACCCCGGAGGTTTCAGTTGTGGAAATGTGCTAAGTGGAAACTAGGTTGCTTCTCAACCAGAAACGGAGCAAGGATGGAAGAACCCTTCTCCAAGAACACCATCTGGCTCTTGGTTGACTACACCACGTCAATGCAAATTGCTTTGGGTATACGTTGATGCAGAGGTGCCAGGATTTCTGGGGAGTCCAATGTCAGTCTGATCCCCACATGCAGTTTGAAATCCATTGTCTTGTGAAAGTAGGCTCTTCCAGTTGTGCAGTCCAAACATAAACAGTGAACAGTGCAGGACCTTTGATTAGTTTGTTTTAAAATTCGGAAGGGTGACAGTGTTGGCTGTTTGTGTTTTATCAAATTACATTTTGCTCCTCTGTTGTAGTCTGCTGGTAAAGCCAACCTAATTGCATTATTTACAAATTGGCAAGATGGTAAATGGGGAAACATGGTTATGTAAGGTATATGGTGATAAAGAGGGAACTTATTATTATATAGGGTGACACAGTGGTGCAGTGGGAGAGTTGCTGCCTTACAGTGCCAGAGACCCAGGTTCGATCCTGACAACGGGTAGATTCAAGATTCAATTTAATTGTCACATGTACCAATTTAGGTACAGTGAAATTTGAGTTATTGTTTGTAAAGGTCTGTATTGGAGTTTGCACGTTCTCCTTGTGACCGTGTGGGTTTTCTCTGGTTTGTAGGTTGATTGGCTTTGGTAAAATTGTCAATTGACCCTAATGTGTAATGTGTGCTAGCGTGTGGGGTGATCACTGGTCAGCGCACACTCGAAGAGCCTGTTTCCGCTCTGTATCTCAAGTCTAAATTGATGCATTGGGAAGGGGAAGTGTGTGGAGGCTTGAACATATAGGTTTCCAACTTTAGTCTACAACAGTTCCTGTTTATATTAATAATGACAGGATTAGGAATTCTGAAACAATGGCTTATTTCAACGAATGCCAACGGGAGTTTTGCCCCGAACTGAATTTGAGTTAAACTTCCTTTTGTCCCTGTGTTACTTTTTGTAAGATTGGCTGATGGGCTGGAATGGGCGAAGATGGATGGAAAAGATACCAGTCCCGTCTTTAGTTCAGAGATACAACATTGGAATGGCCCTTTGGCCCACTGAGTCCACTCCTACCATCAATCACCCGTTCACACTAGTTCGATGTTATCCTACTTTTTCCACAACTCCTTGAACGCTGGGGCAATATACAGAGGACAATTAACCTACAAACACGCACGTCTGGGATGTGGGAGGAAACCGGAGCACCTGGGGGAAACCCAAGCAGTCACGGAGAACATGCAAACTCCACACAGCCAATGCCCAAAGTCAGAATCAAACCTATGTCTCTGGTGTTGTGAGGCAAGGATGGTACCGGCTGTGCTTCTGTGCTGCCCAAAAGTGAGTCTTCCTGTACGAAACTTGCAAGATGGTCTCACCCATTATTTAATGATGGGGGGAGGGGGGGGTGGAGGTTTGCCGCAAGGGTGTACAATTCAATTCTACATCAGAGGGCTCTCTGACCTTTCTCTTACAAATCTATGTCCTCTTTGTATTTAGATCAGCAGAATTGAGTTCATTCATTCAAAGAATTTCATCCACCGCGATGTGAAACCGGACAACTTCCTAATGGGACTGGGAAAGAAAGGCAACCTGGTCTACATTATTGACTTTGGGCTAGCAAAAAAGTACCGGGACGCACGAACACATCAACATATACCGTATCGTGAAAATAAGAACCTTACAGGAACGGCTCGATACGCCTCCATAAATACACACTTGGGAATAGGTAGGCATATTGGCGTCATGTTGCTTGGATTTCCAGTAATTATTCTTTGCATTTCATGCACATATTGTGATATTGAAATCCCAATCCTTGAACATTATTTTTCTCCAATCAGCAGAAGTCATTTAGATTTAGGTTTATTATGTATTACGTATACAGAGGTGCAGTAAAAGCTTTGAGGGGAAATATTAATTAATTTTTGGAGGTCTGTGTTACCCAATAAAATCACAGAGAATACTGTAGATGAATGCAATCAAGTCAAACTCAAATACAATAGGTAGAGCAAAGGGGGGAACACAGTGCAGAATATAGTTCTCAGCATTGTAGGGAATCAGTTCCATAGACAATGTAGTTTTCCCAATGGGGTACAGGTGAATCAGGCAGTACCTTAGCGTATGGAAGTGCTCTTCAGAATCCTGAGAAGATGGTTGTAGGATGACTCCATCCACTGCACCATGATGCAAGGTTTTGCAGCTTTATGACGCATGACAACCTTCAGTCTTGTTGCTAACGATGCTGCAGTTGTACTTCTAAGCTGTTAATTTATATGAAGCAGGTTGAAAATGTCCAAAAACATTGTTGAAGCACAATAGAAACATAACTACTTCTGTCAGACAAATAATATATTTAGTACATTTTAGGATAAAGGGGATTTTAACGCAGGTAGCTCTAAAGTTTTTGCGCTGTGATCTTTCACAACAATACCCAGTTTCTAAAGACCTAAATAATTGGTGCAAATATGAAGTGATTTTGATATTTACTGTGCAATATTTTTCCAGGCTGATGTGCACGTTTCTTTTCCAGAGCAAAGTCGACGTGATGATCTGGAGTCTCTAGGCTATGTTTTGATGTACTTTAACTTGGGGTCACTGCCTTGGCAAGGTCTGAAGGCAGCAACAAAAAGGCAGAAATATGAGCGCATTAGTGAAAAGAAAATGTCAACGCCCATTGATTCTCTCTGCAAAGGTTACTCGTGTAAGTGGAAATTTTAAGTAAAGGCCAAAATGTCAGCAAAATAACTTGACTGTAACAGTGGTGCTTGTAAAGATTTATAATCCAATCAAGTGTCCTTTGTTAATATTTTTGTTTTTCTGTCCGATTATTGTAATTTGTCATAGTAGATTCTGGGAAGTAAGCCCTAATTTATAATTACAACATAGTTACTAGCATGACTTGATACTTCTCAAAATTTGATAGTTGTGAAAGATGGCCTCGGGCCACTTATCACATAACACTATTTTCTTTGAGCTGAATCTCTTTTCATGCTCAGTCTAGCTCCTACAAGGCAATGCATCACCAGATTCTTTCTGCATGTATCCAATATTCAGGCTTGTACAAGGCCAGTGTTTAATTTTGGTCCCTAATTAGCCTGAGACAGTGGTTGTGAGTCATTGCCTGGAACTGCCACAATGCTTCTGGTGCAGGTGCTCCCACTGTTAATACCGAGAGTTCTGCCTCCCAGCCCAGTCGTATATTATTGTCTGGAAGCGTCCAGGCCCAATGTTATAGGCCCTTTCGGGTGCCTGAGCTGTACAAGTTATTGGGGAGACCACACTTTGAGATCGGGAAGGAACTGCAGAAGCTGGTTTAATACCGAAGAAAGACACAAAATGCTGGAGTAACTCAGTGTGTCATGCAACATCTCTGGAGAAAATGAATAGGTGACATATCTGGTCGGAACCCTTCTTCAGACTCAGTCTTCAGTTTTGATCACCCAGCTATAGCAAGGACGTCATTAAATCGGAATGATTGTGGATGCGTTTCCCAGTCTGAGGAAGATCCTCGACCCAAGACTTCACCAATCCATGTTATCCAGAGATGTTACCTGACCTGCTAAGTTACTGCAGCACTTTTTTTTTTTTTTTAAACCAGCGTCCACAATTCCTTGTTTAAACCAGCATCCACAATTATTGTGCTTCCTTCATCATAGAGAAAAATCCTTGAACTTTGGAGATCTTGAAACTAACATTTAATTTCATAATTCCACTCATCGAAGCGTACAGCACAGAAAGAGGCCCTTTGGCCAAACCCGTCCATGCTCACCAAATTGCCCCATCTAACCTAGTCCTATTTGCTCAAGTTTGGGGCATATTCCTCCTAACCTTTCCTATCCATGTACCTGCCAAGTGTCTTTTAAATGCTGTTATGATATCTGCCTCAATTACCTCCTACGGCAGCTTGTTCCATATAACCACCACCCACAGTGAAATAGTCGCCCCTCAGGTTTATTTCTTGCGCCTCTTAACTTTAACATATGTCCTCGTTTTTTTGAATTCCCCTACCCTGGGTAAAGATGCTGCCTATTCCCCTCAGGATTTTATACACCTGTATAACATCACCCCTCAGCCTCATGCACTCCTAGGAATAAAGTCTTAACCTGGCCGATCTCTTCCTATGGCTCAGCCCCTCAAGTTCTGGCAACATCTTTGTGAATTGGCTACATGAAATAGAACAAGGGTTGAATAACTCGTATTTCAGGTAGATTTGATAAGCTTTGTTGATTTGGTATTAACCACGTCCTACTGGTCCGACAACATTAAATTTAATTTTGAGCCCTTTCTGTCGGTAATATGGTGGTACATAGTAAATCCAAGTTTGGAACTATAACCATTTACTGTGACTTTTTCTCATTTCCTCTCAGCCGAGTTTGCTACTTACTTGAACTTCTGCCGCTCCCTGCGTTTCGATGACAAACCAGACTACTCGTACTTGAGGCAATTATTTCGAAACCTTTTCCACCGACAAGGCTTCTCTTACGACTATGTCTTTGACTGGAACATGCTCAAATTTGTACGTTTGATTTGTGTTTACAGCAACTGTTCTATGTTTTGTATAAGTTCAAACTTTAGTTCTACTTTATTATTGGAAATGTAGTTCACTAAAACCTATATAATGCGGTAATCCTTCAGACTGATTTTGGGGGGGGGGGGGTGGAAGAGGGAAAACTGGAAGAAAAGGGGCAGGACAAAGCCTGCAGGCATGGGTTGGGCAGCTTACAACCGAAGGATATGAGTATTGAAATCTCCAATTCTAGCTAACCCTGTGCCCCACCTGTACTCGCACCTACAGTATTTCAAAGACATTTTGATCTGTTTTCACTTCTATGTTTTGTTTCCCCTCTCTTGAACAATTAGCACAGAAGCATTGAAAAGAAAATCAGATCTTTCTAGCTGTGAGTGCAGGACTTCAGATGAAGAATATTTGCACGATGGAACTGTTAGAACCTGATAAAGGTTTAAATGTCATTTGCGCAGGAAATACTGCAGATGCTGATTTAAATCGAGTAAATATCAAGTTTGGGGGGGGGGGGGGGTCCCTTCTCTTTGTCATATAGCATGAAAATGGTGCCTTTGGCCCAACACATCCATGCCAACCAAGATGCCATATCTAAGCTAGTCCCATTTGGCCCATATCCCTCTGACCTTTTCCTATTTACTTGAGCATTTCCAATTATTAGTCCTGTAAAAGCAACATTATGTAGATAATCTTGAATATTTACTCAGATTAAGTTTCTAAAAGGGATGTTATTATCCTGCTTTTATGTTAGAATGTTGTTTTAACGATTATTTGGACCCTGCCTTGATTTCATAAAACTTATTTATTTTTTAATTTATTTACCATGGTTACATTAATATCTTGGATCTGAACATGTTGGTATATCATAGACTATCCCCGTATAGTTAAAACCATTCATTTTTCCCACAACTATCGAAAATTATTCTGCTTTACCTGATTCAACTATCTCGCAACCCATCTTTTATTTCAAAAGCCTTCCTTTACTGTTGGGCTTTTCAGACCTTTCCCTCCACTTTCCTCGATTGTATGAAATATTGCTTAATTTTATAACTTTCTAGGAGTCACTGAGTCCATGTTGACTATCAATTGCCCATTCACGCTAGTTCTATGTTATCCCACTTTCTCATCCATACCCTACACATTTGGGGCCATTTACAGAGGACCACTTAATCTACAAACCCACACGACTTTGGGATGTGGGAGGAAACTCACACGGTCACAGGGAGATCGTGTAAACTCCACACAGACAGACAGCACCCTAGTAAGGATTGAACCATGGTCTCTGGCACCATGAGGTAGCAGCTCTTTTATCTGTGCCACTGTGCACCCAATAGTTATACTAAAAGAGAGAGGAAGGGGGAGAGACATACATACATACATACATACTGGCCATCATCATTGTCCTGCATTGTTTTCTCTGCCCTGCCTGCTGAGCAGCTAAATTTTATTTCCAATGTTTTGTATTTTCTTTTCTATCTTCGTGTGCTTTTGATAAGATAGGGATAATGCTGGCCAAGTCATTCCTTGAATTGTTTAGTTGATTTGTGATGAGAAATGATTGGATTTCTTTGCATCAGGTTTCTTCACTCTTCATTTCAGGGAGCCAACAGAGCGGCAGATGAAGATCGCGAGCGCAGGGAGCACGAGGAACGGCTGAGGCACAGTAGAAATCCAGCAGCTCGCGGCTTACCCTCCACCGCCTCGGGGAGACTGAGGGGAAATCAGGAAGTGGCCCCACAGACACCTCTCACTCCCACATCCCACACCGGTCAGTCATTGACTGGAATTAGATATGTTGGTTGTGTGTTTAAATTTCATTTGTGGTCAGACTTCCATTTTTGAAATGTCCTTTCTATAATTTACATGAGAAATATGTAAGACGTGAATGCTTTGAGCCTCTATTAGTTAGTTAGCTCATATTACTTATAAAGGCTTAGATTGTTAATTTGTGTGAATCTAATGTGTCCAAAAATAACATAATTAACATCGGGGTACAAAACCACCACTGAACACTTATTAAGATTTGATTCCCGTGGGAGAATGAGGGGTGATCTTATAGAGATATTCAAAATCATGAGAGGAATAGATCGGGTCGACGCACAGTCTCTGGCCCAGAGGAGGGGAATCGAGAAGCAGAGACCATAGGTTTAAGGTGATTGGGGGGAAGATTTAATAGGAGCATGAGGGGTCACATTTTTACACAAAGAATAGTGGGTGTATGGTTCAAGCTGCTGGAGGAGGTAGTTGAGGCAAATGCTATTGCAACATTTAAGAAACATTTAGACGGGTACATGGATAGGATAGGATTAGAGGGATATGAGCCAACTGCAGGCAGGTGGGACTAGTCTAGATGGGGCATATTGGTTGGTTTGGGAAAGTTGGGCCAAAGAGCCTGTTTCCACTCTGTATGACTGTATAAAATAAGGCTTCAAAATTATTTGTGTGAAGTTTCGTCGGATTTTGTACATGGAGTATTTTGTATTGGGTTTTACTTCCACTAAATAAACATGGACAGTCGCATTGGACAAATGAACATTAATCTCTTTCTACCATGCATACAAAGTGAGAGATTTTAACTGGTGTTTTGCCATTTACTCCTCAGCTAATACATCCCCACGCCCTGTCTCAGGTATGGAACGGGAGCGCAAAGTCAGCATGAGGTTACACCGCGGTGCTGCCGTTAATGTTTCCTCAACAGATCTCACTGGCCGTCAGGACACATCACGAATGTCAACATCACAGGTATATTCACTACAAAACTTTAAACCGTGCGTAAGGCACTGCTTTGTTTTGCAGCAGACCTTTCTAAAATTTAGTTGCTGTTTGATATGGTTTTGGCCAACCGTGCAGAAAAATATTGGAAATAAAAAGCGGCTACCAATAAAAGTGATCATGGATCTGCAACTTTTTTAGGGCTCGCCCAACTAGTTCTCCCGCGTTTGTTTGGGAAAGAAGCTCGTAGGCCTAAATATGCCTTCCACAGGGGAGAGGTGAACGTGATTTTTCAGGTAGTCCATGTAATTATATCTGGCAAACAGGATGGGCAGTAATTGCTATCCCTAATAGTGATACCAACATTTTAAGTAGAAGAAAATGTGCTGCAAATTTAGATGGAGACTGGTTTTCATTCCACTTCTCCTGGTGGGAGACTTCTTGGAGAGGATGACAACCCCTGTGTGCAGTTGCTTTGTGTTCGTATCATGACTTTCCATAAAGTGAAGCTGCATCATGTGCACGCCTTAAGAAAATAGAGTATTTATTTTCGCCTAAAGTTTGTAGCAATTTTTATTCCATATCCCAGAATTTTTGGTAGTGATTACCTTGACTGCCTGTAGCTCCATTCCCTTGAGCTAAAGTAGTCACAATGAAGTATAGATAGGTTTTAACCACCGTCCCTGTATATACAAATTTTGTTATAGCAAGATTAGCTTTCAAACCACCTTTTAAAAGTAGATGAAAGTGAAAGATGTACATATTTCTTATTATTGCAGTTCCCTAGTTTTCTGTTCCTCTGCTTCCTCTGGAAATGAAGAGAGAGGTTGATTTTGATGACTGTCATTGATATCAGAAATTATTAGCCAGGATATCACACTAAGGACTGAGTGGACTAAATCTTTGAACCTTTGCCATTCCTACCGGCAGTTTAACTTGACATGACACTGGTATTTGAATCCACGCTGTCTCGAATCGGGACATGTTCTGCAGGAAATTAATTTCTTTGGCCATCAATAAATTAGTTTTATTCTTCCCCAGACATTCAGCTCCGAATGTTGTGGAATTATGTGTATGAAAATGATCTTGCCCTCTCACTCCGTATTGATCTCTCAGCTGTGACAGGTTATTTTTACCCCCTTAATTCTCAGAATATCTTGATGTCACAGAAACACATTGTGAAAGAATTAGCAGTGCAACAAAAAGATAGCTAAATCAGTCACGATTATGCTTTGTTCACTGGTAGGCTTTGTCAAGGTGTCTGGCTAGCATTACACGAGTTAATGTGTAAAATGGCGAATCTTAAGGAGGTGGCAATTAATTTTAAATTGTACATAAATGCCCATTGCTCTGCTTTTTAATACTTTTGCAGCATTAACATTTAACTTTATTCAAGGAACTAATTTCATGAAAACTGTTGAACAAGGATTTTACATCAACACTAACAGTAAAAAAATAATAATAGCAAGATGTTTAAAATAACGTGAGAGGCTGGGTCGTGCTGCCGGGGATGTGCTTGAAGCAGATACGTTGGTCGCATTTAAAAGATTTTTGGATAGGCACAGGCATTGTGGGCCAAAGGGCCTGTTCTTGTGGTGTACTGTTCTATGGTTAATTTACTTTCACTTGGGTCCACATCATTCACCACTCCTAGATAGTAACATTTTATCAAAAATGTTCACTTTTCAAGGTGCCTCCATTCAACAGTATTTGGTATCCACACATTCTCATCAGTACATGGATTTGCAATTATTTTGTGTACAAGGCCCCCAATGAATAAAAGAATCCTCAATGAATAAAGTAACAATCCCCTCCACCTCGCCTGTCACAGTCACAGTCATACCTGCATGGAGATAGTGCAAGCATATTTGTTAGCATAATTCTACAGAATGGCACAAGGAAAGGAACAATGATAAACCCTGCAGTGGGTCAGCAAAGTGTTTTGCTGTATGCTGTGGCAAATTATACAAAGAAGAAACAAAGCTCTTGTCACTCTTGTTAATATAATGAGTTTGGCAGGCTGTAAATGAAGCTTTGAGAATCCAATGTTTCTGTTCATTGTGATCTATAAATTGTTCTAACATGGAACTGATTTTTTCTGGAAAGAAAAGTTTGAACATTTCCTATGAATTCAAGAACAGTTCTTGGTGCAGTGCTATTTGTGACCTGTTTTGGTTAGCAATTGTTTTAAGCTGGCGTATTTAAAAAAAAAACACAAGCATTGAGACAAAAGGCACTGTTTATACCTTGATAAGGAAGTATTAGGTTCACAATTAATACAGAATAATGGCTGGGGGAGGAGTTGTACTGAATTTCTTCAATCATTTGTTCAGTTCCTTATTCTCTATTACCGTATGAGCTGGCCCCTGTTTTGCTTTTATGATAAAAGCAGGAAGTGTTTGAAAGTGAATCACGAGGAGCGTCTGTACTCCTACAAGATGGTCTTCCACTTTGAAAGCTTGCAATTCTGCAAAAGCCTTCATCTCAAGTTTCAAGCCTGGATGTAAATTGAGCGCCATCTTAATGCCAAAAATGAATATGTTGAAATTTGATTTTGTGTAATATTTGCGCAGAGCGGGGAATTGCTGCCTCAAATGATTTTGCTGTGGTGCATTGGGGGTAAAAAATGTTGGCGGCACTAATACTAAAGAAAAATAATGCCAGTGGCTTTGAGTATAGTTTCTCTGACACATGCAGCCTTTCCTCTGTAGTTAATATATACACAGTTAAAATTTAAAGGGTATTGGTTCGACATTCACAAATGGGGAGTGATAAATAATGAGAGCATGTTGGTGAAATTGTGTACTTAGCAATGCTCTCTCCCTCTCCCTCTCCCTACCTCCCTCTCCCTCTGCCCCCCCTCTCCCTCTCCCTACCCCCCTCTCCCTCTCCCTGCCCCCCTCTCCCTCCCTACCCCCCCTCTCCCTACCCCCCTCTCCCTCTCCCTACCCCCCTCTCCCTCTCCCTGCCCCCCTCTCCCTCTCCCTGCCCCCCCTCTCCCTCTCCCTCGCCCTCCCTCCCTCCCTCTCCCTGCCTCCACCCCTCTCCCTCTCCCTAGCCCCCCTCTCCCTCTCCTGCCCCCCTCTCCCTCTCCCTCTCCCTCTCCCTCGCCGTACCCCCCTCTCCCTCTCCCTACCCCCCTCTACCTCTCCACCTCTCCCTCCTTCATGCCCTTGTCTGTCTGTCCCTCCTTTCCCCTCCGACGTGTTTTCAGGTCATTTTAGTAAATAGACATTGTGTACCATCTGGTTTTCCTCTACAGATGTTTGTGGATGAATTACGTTGGAGGTTGTGAGGATACATATCTGGTAATTGTAAAAGAAAAATTATACTGCACTGATTCTAAATAGCAATTTTTACTGGAAAAAATAATCCGTGCATACCATGAAAGTTTGTCCAGTGTGATGTATATTGCATTTAGTATTGAATTTGCAAATGATTGCTTACATTTTATACAGATAGCACCTTGATTGTACTTTTCCTGAATGCAAAGAGTTCTTAAAGTTTCCTGAATGCAAAGAGGCTTAAAGTTCACCACTGCATTTGAAATAATGATGAATTAATTTGGCACTTTAAGTCTACCTTGAGGACCACACACCTTGCTCCCTTCCTGCCCCACTGCATACAGATCACTAATGCGCTGGTGATACCATCTCGTGCACAGTCTGATCAAGCTGTGCACTGCAACCAGTGTGTGTGCATTAACTGGACTGGTTTGGCTTGTGATGTGACTGTTGTGTGCGCTGTACGTGTGTAGGCTGGTGATCTGTGCTTCAGTCATAATGAAGATCTACTTGCACATTATGCAATGCTGAAATGATTTCTGAACGTGAATGGTCTTGTGTAATTCAAAGCATAAAATAGGTTATTTTATACATAGATACCAGTGGACGCATTCAAGAGTCTGGCTTATTGTTTTAGCTTGGGGTAACATTAAATTATTTTGTGGTCCTAAAATCATTGCTATAGCTTGGCATTCATATGTTAGGAAGTTTCTGCCAAGTCCCATTAATAAGATTTAGCAGTTTGGATTCTAATCACCAATTGACCTAACATTAACACAAACTCTGTTGTGCTAAAACTGAAAACAGTTGAAAGTAGCAAAATGATTAAAATGTTCAACTGTTTTCAGTTTAAGCACAACAGAGCATGAGCTAAACATTTCTTACCTTCATAATGTTCGATATGCTGCAACAAACATGACTGAGCGTTGGAGAGTGGGACTGGGTGAATGAAGAATGAAGATGCCTGTGCGTGTGTTTGTTCAACGTGTACTTGGCGTTGTTCTCCAAGAAGCACACGGTCCTTCACAAATCAATCAACTAATTCCAATGGCAAGGGAACCAAGACGATTGGAGCCGATGGATCTGTTGCAGCCTTCATCCGCCTTCACAGCCGTTGAGTTCAAGAGTCCGCCGTTGTGATCTTGTAGGTTGGATTGTTCTTAGTCTGGACCCTCATCCTCGACCTTACCGCCATGGGTGGCCTTACCAGAAACTGGTGCTTCCGATGGCATTGCTCTCGGAATCATGGGGGCACACAAGCCTCTTCACCAAGTTCTTTCCAACAACTTTCCTTTATCATAACATCTTTGCTGTTGATCACCACTTGAAGCTAAAAGTAATTACAGATGTAGATCACAAAATTATCCTTTTTCTACATCTCCAGTTCTTTGTAGCACTACTAAAGTATATATGATGCATTTTAACTTTATGCAACTTGAATTTATTTCCATTTAACACCAAGACATCATTTCAGACATGGTCATATAAGGTGGAGCAGCATTTGCATTGCATTATCTTGGGTCGTGGAGGAGGCATTGTGATAAAGAATTTCTTGAACTTCACAGGAATGTAGTCAAGCAAACTGATAAGACCAAAACATAAACTCAAAGGGGTAACTCTCTAGGCACATCTTACAGAAGGGAGAGGTGGGCAAGTGGGGAAATAGGAGGCATGAAGGAGCTAATAAGGGGATTAAGTATCTTAAATCAGAAATATTGTTGGCGATGCCTTTACAAATGATGGGTGACTAAGATGGTGAGAGTTGGATTCCCAGTAACAGTCTTGGACTTGGACAGTGGCTGATGAAGCAAGCAATTGAAGTTGTTTGGCAATCCTACAGATGTTGATCAGTAGGAAGCCTTGGGCGTGGAGTTGATGGATGAGCAGCGAGTGATGGTATGGATATTACATTGGAAGTCCATCCTGGAATGTGATGGCAGCGCTGTGTGCCATTCAGTTTAGTCAGAAGTGATGAGGTTGGGCTGATATTGGGATATGCCTTCAATTTGTTTAACTTGAGGAAATTTCAGCTCAGTAAGGGTTGAATGCTTTAGAACAAAGATAACAAAGTTGTGGAAGATAAGTGATGATGTGGTGGAAGTGGAGACTGCAGTGTTTCACATGATATTTTCAGCATGTTGATGAGAAGTGGAGGAGAGGTGAATAAACTATAAAAAATGTCACATCTATGCTTTGGCAAACTTAATCTGAACTTCAATATAACTTCTTGCTACAGTCAGTGCCAGATGGGGAAAGTATTGTTTTCAACTTGAGGAGATTAAAAGATCCCCACCAGAATACTGTTCCACCGGTTAAAGATGGTGTAAAGAAGTTTATAAATTGCTTCAAAAGGCTACTTGAACAAAGTTGTTTGGGCTGAAATGTGCAATTGGAGTTGAAATCTAATTCTCTTTACGTGCATAGCGTACCTCACCAGGAACCGCACCAAACCCTTTAAAGGTCTTCCATGCTATTTTTGTCCAGAGCAAGATGTCTTGGGATAACTTTTATTTAATTTAAGGAAAACAATTCTGAAGTGTCAGTGAGTGGTCACATTTAAAATGTTACCATTGCAAACCAGTTTGTTCACAGGTGTGGATTGGGACCTGTTTTCCTCCAATAAATTCAACATGGTTCCCACTTTCAACCTGCTAATTAAACCGGATACTTGATTACTTGAGATTTGCGGCTCACTGTTAACGATGGTCTTGTGTGGGTATGGCACAGATTACAATTGGTTGTCTTTTCCCCCACATTAGAATAGCCTATCCTTCGAGCACCAAGGCATGTAGCTGGTCCACACGCACTGAAGGCTCCGCTGGGTGAGTTTCTCAATCCCATCTCGTTAAAGTAGAAGAGATTGAGGATGGAAGGCAGTCTTTCTAAGGGTCAAATATTTAATACTTTGACTACCCACTAATAATTAGTTTCTACATCCAAGGTGCTAATCTTTTTTGTTTCAGGTACTTATCAATGACTTCCTCTTTGTGTAGATGTTTGCAGGAATATACAGTGCCCTCCTTAATGTTTGGGACAAAGACCCATCATTTATTTATTTACCACTGTACTCCACAATTTGAGATTTGTAATAGAAAAAAAAACACGTGGTTAAAGTGCACATTGTCAGATTTTAATAAAGGCCATTTTTATACATTTTGGTTTCACCATGTAGAAATTACAGCAGTGTTTATACATAGCCCCCCCCCCCCCCCCCCCCCCCCCCCCCCCCCACACACACACACACACACATTTCAGGGCACCATCATGTTTGGGACACAGCAATGTCATATCCTTTCCATGCAATGACTGTTTGAAGTCTGCGATTCATGGACATCACCAGTTGCTGGGTGTCTTCTCTGGTGATGCTCTGCCAGGCCTATATTGCAGCCATCTTTAGCTTATGCTTGTTTTGGGGGCTAGTCCCCTTCAGTTTTCTCTTCATGCCTTATAAAAAGGCATGTTCAATTGGGTTCAGATCGGGTGATTGACTTGGCCACTCAAGACTTGACCCTTTTTTAGTTTGAAAAACTCCTTTGTTGCTTTAGCAGTATGTTTGGGATCATTGTCTTGCTGTAGAATGAACTGCCGGCCAATGATTTTTGAGGCATTTGTTTGAACCTGAGCAAATAGGATGTGTCTAAACACTTCAGAATTCATTATGCTATTACCATCAGCAGCTGTATCATAAATGAAGATAACTGAGCCAGTACCTTCAGCAGCCATACATGCTCAGGCCATAACACCCCCACCATCATGTTTCACAGCTGAGGTGGTATGCTTTGGATCTTGGGCAGTTCCTTCTCTCCTCCATACTTTGCTCTTGCCATCACTCTGATATGTTAATCTTTGTCTCATCTGTCCACAAGACCTTTTCCCAGAACTGTGGTTGCTCTTTTAAGCACTTCTTGGCAAACTGTAACCCGGCCATCCTATTTTTGCGGCTAACTAGTGGTTTGCATCTTGCAGTGTAGCCTCTGTATTTATGTTCATGAAGTCTGCTGCGGACTGTGGTCATTGACAAATCCACACCTGACTCCTGAAGAGTGTTTCTGATCTGTCAGACAGGTGTTTGGTGATTTTTCTTTATTATAGAGAGAATTCTTCTGTCATCAGCTATGGCGGTCTTCCTTGGCCTGCCAGTTCATTCGTAATTTGGTAAGCCTAAGGTTTGGCTAATGTCTCTAACAGTTTTATTCTTGTTTCTCAGTCTCATAATGGCTTCTTTGACTTTCACTGACACAACTTTAGTCCTCATGTTGATAAACAGCAATAAAAGTTTCCAAATGTGATGGAAAGACTAGGTGCTGAGAGCTCTCTTCTACCTGCATTTAACGAGGCAATTAAACACACCTGAGCAATTACAAATGCCTGTGAAGTCATGTGTCCCAAATATGATGGGGCCCTGAAATGGGGGGGGGGCTATGTATAAACACTGCTGTAATTTGTACATGGTGAAACCAAAATGTATAAAAATGGTCTTGATTAAAATCTGACAATGTGCACAACAACCACATGCAATTTATTTTCCTTTAACAAATCTCAAATACAGAGGCAAATAAATAAATTATGGGCCTTTGTCCCAAACATTATGGAGGGCACAGTATGTAGAGTATGTGCTTAGTTCACACTCAACTAAACAGTGTGGATCACTGCAAATCTGTAAAACACCAAATGCTAGAGGAACTCAGCGAGTCAAACAGCATCCGTGATGTAATAGGTAAACAAGGTTCAGTTCCAGAACCTCAGTACCCCCAGGGTACTGACCCAGAATGTCTGTCGATCTCTCTCCACAGATGTTGTCTGACTTGCTGCTTTCCTACAGCACTTTGTTTCGCTCAAGATTCCAGCATCTGCAGTCCTGTGTGTCTCCAAGTGCTACATATTTGTGTTTGGTCCAGGGAGGAAGAAGGCACTGGCTATCTCGGAGTCTTCAGCTCCCTTCACAGTAAAGATGTATGTTAAATTTTAATTCAAAGAACTTCTAAACCAGCTCTACAAGTGACTGGATGTTGATCGAAGTGTTGGCTGTCCATTCCATGCTGCCTCTGTGTGACCATACAAGAGTGTAAAGTTGGTTACACTTAGCCGATTGTAATTTTCCAGGGGATGCAGCTGAACCTATACTATTCAACCAAATGTTTAGCATGTTTTAATATCTGGTTCAATCAGAGGTGGTGGAGTGGAGCTGAATTCAGACTTGTATAAAAGATGTTGGACAGTGGCTTCAACGTTCCTCGTGTTTACCGGTATGAACAAAGATTGGCAATTAAATACGGATATTTGAAGTAGTAAGATGCATGTACCTTGCCTGTAAAAACAAAGCTGGATGTAACCTTTGGGGATAGGGAATAGGGTACGATCCTACTTAATTTTTACATTCCAGGTCTGTTTATTGAAAAAAAGGCTTGAAGCATGGGCATTGAAAGTAGTTCAACAATTCCATGCTAAAAATGGAAGTGCAGGTGGATTTTTGCCTCCCTATTGTTTGGTGTTGTACTCCCAACCATGGCACTTCTTTAACCTGCTTGTGGCCTCCCACCCCCACCCCCAGGCTGCTCCCTGGCTTCTCGAGTGTTAGAGTGTGCATTATCCAGTTTGAGTTGACGCTTCTGCGGTGATACTTGAGTTTTGGCTTGATCTGTCATATCTGCTTGTGAAGTCTTACTGCACGGCATCCTGGTTTAATCAACCCTCTGCATCAGACGACACTCGCCTTCTGCATGAAGGATGGTTGCTGTGCTTCTGTTTTCAAAACAAAATGGATGGAAGAGTAGATATGATCCTTAAACAAGATTTTGGTGTCATTTGATTGACACTGGTTCAGTAAGTGAATGGATCATTAAAGGATTGGTATCAAACATTTGTGATCAAACATTTGCCTGATGTTTAATGCTACAAAACTAATTGCAAAAGAAAATAATGGTAGCAGCTGGTACCGTGAGTTAGTGATATAAAGTTGCAGCAAGAGGCAATATGCAAAGCTGTTTCCTGGTTGTATCCGCTTTTATCGTCAATTATAAATGTCTTGCCCAACACTGCAGAAGCAGCTGCCATGTAAATAAACATGGTTCCCTTTCACTGTTTAAAAATCCTGCAGTGTTAGCAGAGTATTGAGGTGAATACTAGCTGATTCGATTACACATTGCGCTGCAAGCTACCAAATGAAGTGCTTGTCTATTTTGTAAATAGATGATTAGGACAGTGAAATTGACTATCTGCATCTTACATTTTGAATATTTGGAATACTCATGCAACTGCTGCTGAACTAAAATAAGTTTGAATATTGAAGAAAATTAAAACCAATTGCATTATGATAAACTGGTAATAGCCTCAACACTTTAACCTTTTGGATAGATGCAGCTTTTCACTGCTCTAAATTATTGCATTGCCAGTGGGGGTGTGCAGTCAAGGTACAGCTTTGTATAGATTTCTTTAGAAGTTTTGTCTAATCATTGCACTATTCTGTTTGTCACCAATTACTTTTCAGGAAATGGTTAATATTCGTCACGGCTGAGGTAAAGGGGAAAACGTCACTGCATTTTCTTGCAAATCTTCATTCACTTGTCATCATGCTGCAAGGCTGAAGATTATTTCAGTAGTTTAATAACTTTTCTATTGAACATATCAGATGCATGTGTGGGAAGCTTGCAAATTCTTAAACTTAATCTCAAGTAATTATGATAAAGTTGTTTTAAAGGTGTGAATCTTTAATATATATCAAGAATCCATGCTTTTACATCTAAGAAATGATTGATTAATACTGCATTTTGCTGTTGCTATTGCAAGTATCATTTTGGATCTTTATATATGAGATGTTGTACATTTATCCACTTCCAATATAAGTTCAGGGAGCATGTCTTTTGTAATTTCAAAATGAAACAAGAATGAATGGTGGATTATTTGAAATTGAAAATACTCTATCTTGCATTTGAATGGAATTTAATATGCACTTGGGACAATCTGGTCTTTCCAGTAAATGTACACTGAATGCCAGCCCTACAGTAATACATGCAGCATTACTGCACAATGGCCATTCATTTGTCAGTTGTGTTGCTGAACTCCACTTCAGATATCCTTAGGGAGGTCATTACCAATTGGAACGTGTTTTCCTTTTTTTTACTTTACATGATTCCTTTCCCAAACTGGAGTGTGGCAGCTTTGTGTTCGATCCTGCCCTTTGAGCAGCTGACTGGTGTTGTTTCGGACCACTCCAATGGGCAAAGTCCCTTTATTCACATTTAAGCAAATCACGCTTCCTGTTAATTTAAAAATGAATATATTTTACTCTTGAGTTCTAACTATTGCTGGCAAACCCAACATTTATTGCTCATGGCTATTTAATGGATTTTATGGAAAAGTTCAACATTTGCTTTTTAAGTTGAACTGTATGGATCTTGGCAATTGTGCTTTTTGCTACTTAATGTTTAGGTTTGTTTATGGTCACATGTGCAGTGAAAAGCTTTGTTTTGCATGATATCCAAACAAATCAGATATAAATATACACAATCAGTTTAAACCCTAGTGCAATAGAAAAGAGATTGCTACATCTGGTGTGCAATATAATAAAGATTGGAGTTTACTCATTCATTCAGTCACCTGCAACTCCTTTGCAAATCATTCCTCTCTTAATTAGTATTTTTACAGTTTCTGAATTTGTTTGCGATTTTTGTCCTAATATTTGCAGAATTATTTGTTTTTGTTCTGCTACGTCCACAAAGGATTGGTCACCGTGCCTTTGCAAGACTCTTATTAACCATGTGACAGTTGGGCTGACCAGATAACATCCGGCTGGGCTGGGCTGGGCTGGATTGTTAAACAGAACTACAAATTAGTCTCCAATTTTCTTGAGGTTGAATTTTTGTTTAAGATGTGTTATTAAAATTTAGATGTCAGCTGGCTTCTAATCATTTAATACAGGATGTATTTAGACTTTTGCATCAATTCTTGTTTATACATTATGAGTCTAAAGAAGGGTCTCGACCCGAAACGTCACCCATTCCTCTCCCGAGATGTTGCCTGTCCCGCTGAGTTACTCCAGATTTTTGTGTATCTTTGGTTTAAACCAGCGTCTGCAGTTCTTTCTTACACATTATGCATTTTCTTCTTCATTGTAGTGTGGTGTTCTGCATTTCCTAATCTATACACATTGATGGTTATCCAGTGCTGGTGTGGGGAAAATGTCTTGGCTCTTGACACTTGTAAGGGATTAACACAATCTTTGTCTGTTGCTTTGGATAGATCCCAGCCCGGGTGACTACCAGCGGCATCCACTCGTCTGTTCCTCGATGAAAGGGACTCACCATGGAGAGTGATCAATGCATGGCCAACGTCCCATTATAACCTTGAAACTCATGACCCCCCCTCCCCAACAAAGCCAACCGACAAAGTGAAGCTCTTGATGCCTTTAAATGCAGGAAGAAAACTTTAAAGTTTTTTTTAGGAACATCTTTGCAAGGAGAATTTTTGCCTGACTGCAGTATAAAATACAAGTTAAAAGATTGTGCCCACTGCTTCAGCAGCGGGGTGGTTTTCTAAAGACGGTTTACAGAATTTACCGCAAATAGAATAGGTATCGCCATCCCTTCTCCTTCCATGATTGGCGTAATGTAGCCTTTTATTACTCTACTGTACAACGTAGACTATACCTGGTTTAAATATTTTGTATTGCCCTTCTAAATTTGACAGCAGCATCGGTGTAGAAAAGTAGAATGTTGTCCTGCCTTTGTCTGTGATGCTCTAGAGGTCTGAGAATCCGAAATGAGAATTGACTGACTTGAAAAATCCTGTCATATGTAGGGTTGGCAGTGAGTGTTTGTGAATTTAAAATGCAGCTGATTTTATTTAAAAGCTTTTTCCAGTCTTTTTGTATTAAACTTGAGTTTAAAAATGTTTTTTGGTAGTACACTGTAACAATTAATGTTTTTTGGTTTAGTATCTAGATTTGTTTGCACACTTTTTAACTTCCACATTTTATTTTTGTCATGAAACCTGAATGCTGATTGATGCCAGTGGCCATTTGGCATCTTGTGGAAGACACTGACAACGGACAGGGAAAATGGCAGTGCCAAGGCTTATCAAAAACTGTGACCTTAAAAATGAAAATGTGGAAGAATAAAGTTTTTTTAAAAAGTTAAGGTAAAGCTGTGTTTTGGTGAATTATTTTTTTAATTTCTGATTAGTGTTGGTACCGAGTTTGTTCTCGGGATTCCCTATCCTAAGGATTTGTAGCATCTCCATTAATCACATAGGCGTAGCAAAGTCTTTTAAACAGAGCTGTGAAGGATTTGTACAGTTAAAATGTGAATTCTGCCATTAGCTTAGGGGGGGGGGGGGCTGGTGAAATTTTACATTCCAGTGCGCGGCTTCTAAACCTATATCTTGATTTTGTTTTTAAATGTTTACACGTGACAACAGTGACGACAACTCAAAAGTTTTTGAAAGCCAACTAGGTTTCATCTTAAAATTGAGTTTTATAAGAATTTTTGGCCATTGGTGTAGTTTCAGGTAGCTGAAGGAATGGAGGAAGTTCAGCCTAACTCATGGATGTGTGTGTGTATATGTGCGTGTGCTTCATCCTATGCATAGTCTAGACCCTTTTTTGTTCGTAACAGCCAGGTTTGTAATTCACTAGCCTTTTGGGAGGTTGCATGGATGGGCATCTGGAGGGATGTCAGCAATGCCTCACCACGTGTGCATGCGCGCACACTGACATGTTAAACAGGAGCACAGCACGGCTGCCATTGTTACCCCCCTCCCCCCCCCCCCCCCCCCCCCCCCCCCCCTTTCGTTTCAGCAGTCCCTCAGTTTTTATTTTGTAAATATGTGTGTGTGTGTGTGGTTAAATTCATGTTTTCCCCTAGAGGCTGAGACTTGAGAATCAATGTTTTCTTTCTAACTGGCGGTGCCTCCAAGACAACGGGCTCTTCCAACTTTTATTTTGCGTGGATGGACCATCAGTATCTCAGGTGGCTGGTTTCCCCTCTAGAATGTCTGTGTATAACATGTGATGGTAACAAATGCTGGTAACCTATTTGTATTGCAGCTGTATTTGTGTACTTTAAAAATGTAAATAAATTCATAATAACTTGTAATGGGTTCTCCTGTTTTGTTCTAAAATGCTACGTTGTTGGAATCTTTATAATTTATATTTTGGGGTTTTTAACTTAACAAGCTATACTGATGAAGGTTTATAAGATCCCAGGAATGATTGGGTTAACATATGATGTGCGTTTGGCGGCTCTGGGCCTGTACTCGCTGGAGTTCAGAAGGATGAGAAGGGATATCATTGAAATTTACTGAATAATGAAAGCCCTGGAGAGTGGATGTGGAGAGTGGGAGAGTAGGAAGAGAGGACACAGCCTCAGAATAAAAGGATGTACCTTTAGAAAGGAGATGAGGATTTTTTTTTTATCCAAGAGGATGGTAAATCTGTGGGATTTATTGCCAAGTCATTAGGTATTTTTAAAGTGGAGATTGACAAGTTCTTGATTAGTAAGGGTGGTAAAGGTTACTGTGAGAAAGGAGAATGGGGTTGAGAGGGGAAAAATGGATCAGCCATAATTGAATGACGGAGTTGACTCGATGGGCTGAATGGCTTAATTCCGCACCAATTTCTTACCGAGGTACAGTGAAAAGCATTTGTTGCATGCAACAAGTCAGCAGAAAGACCATACATGATTGCAATCGATCCATTTACAGTGTAAAGATACATGATAAGGGAATAATGTTTAGTGCAAGGTAAAGCTAGCAAAGTCCGATCAGGGATATTCCGAGGGTCATCAAAGAGGTAGATAGTAATCCAGCACTGTTCTCTGGTTGTGGTAGGATTCAGTTGCCTGATAATAGCTGGGAAGAAAATGTCCCCAAATCTGGTGGTGTGCGTTTTCACTCTTCTATACCTTTTGCCTGACAGTAGAGGGGAGATGAGGGAGTGGCCAGGGTGCGACTTGTTCTTGATTATGCTGCTGGCCTCGCCGAGGCAGCATGAGGTATAAATGGAGTCCATAGATGGGAAGTTGGACCATATGAAGTTATGGCCTGAAACTCCACCTACCCATATTCTCCAGAGATGCTGCCTGACCCGTTGAGTTGCTCCAGCGCTTTGTGTCCTCTTGAGCTTAACACCAAGTTGGCTGTAATTAAAATTTGAAAATTGTTGATTTGTGTGGCATTAGAATCCCAGATCTTTGCCATCTCGAAATTATGTGAGAACACCTACAATTTATGGATAATTAACACTTCATCTGCATGAAGAAACAAGTTGTGGGCAAGTTTCCCGCGTGCATCTGGTCCCAAATGATCATTACTGGACCATAATTTTAAACCATTTTGTTCCCCTAGATATGAAAAAACATTGTATAACCAATGAATGTTTCCCTTAGCCGGTATAAACTGCGATGTCACCTGGCTAAATTAGCTTAGCCCTGGAGAAATGGCTACATGAATGAGAATACGTATTATTGATCGTTCAAATAGATTATTTTTATTTAATAAGCTACATTCCTATATTGTAATTACTAATCTTTCTGCCAGCAATACTTACATCTTGTGTAATTGACAACCACTCTTACCAAAAGCACTTGTATTGATTAAAACATTATGCAATAATAACATAGCTAGATGGAGTAGAGCGCATTGCATTAAGGTGAGAGGGGCAAAGTTAAAAGGAGATGTGCGGGGCAATTTTTTCTTTTTACACAGAATGGTGGAGTGCCTGGAACGTGCTGCTGGGGTGGTGGTGGAGGCAGATGTGATTGTGGCGTTTAACATGCTTTTAGATAGGCACATGGATATGCAGGGAGGGGTCACATGCAGGCAAAGGAGATGAGTCTAACTTGGCATCCTGTTCAGCAGAGGCATTGTGGACTGAAGAGCCTGTTCCTGTGCGGAACTGTTCTATGGATTACTGATCTACATTTTAAATGTGCCTGATATGTATTAAAGCATTATGCAGTAATTAAATATTTTGTTAACATAGATTATTGAAAAATGTGTCTTGAGTTTCTATCCACTTTAAAGCATCTGTTAAGAGTAATTGTCACCGTCTTTGGCTACTGTCATTAACTCTTCTCAAAAGTGGTAAATGACTGATACAAACTGACCACACAAAATAATCTAAAACACTTCTTGTTAATTTGTCTGTGTTGTTTTCTATTCATAGTGATTTTTATTTGTAGACAAGAAGGTGCTGGCATGCATATAATTTAAAAATAAAGCTACAATTATTGGCAGCTTTTCAATACAACCCTCTCTTTTTTGATTTTGTGACCAATCAACTTCTAACTTGATAAACGAATACCTAAAAAGTATAAAAATCAACGCATGGCGACTCAAGGTCGGTCCCAGTTGGAGGCCCCCAGCTCCACGATAGGCCTCAGCGCAGATGGAGATGGGGATACGACAAGAAAGGTCGCATCCTCCTGAAGGAAGAGTCAAAAAACATGTTTCTCCCACCCCCCCACACATAAACAACTAAAATAAACCGAAATAAACTAACAACGGGACAAAAGAAAACAAAAAATGATGGCCAAGCTAGTGTTTGCTGTCCGATTATGCTATGTAAAAGAGCTTGCAAAATGTAATGTGTAAGAAGGAACTGCAAATGCTGGTTTAAACCGAAGAAAGACAAAACCTAGCAGGACAGGCAGCATCTCTGGAGAGAAGGAATGGGTGACTTTTCGGGTCGAGACCCTTCAGACTGGTAGGGAATAAGGGAAACGAGAGATATAGACGGTGATGTGGAGATAAAGAACAATGAATGAAAGATATACCAAAAAGTAACGATGATAAAGTAAACAGCCCTTTGTAAGCTGTCTGTAGGGTGAAAATGAGAAGCTGGTGCGACTTGGGTGGGGGAGGGATAGAGAGAGAAGGAACGCCGGGGCTACATGAAGTGAGATAAATCGATATTCATACCACTGGGCTGTAAGCTGCCCAAGCGAAATATGAGATGCTGTTCCTCCAATTTGCATTTAGCCTCACTCCGACAATGGAGGTGACCGAGGATAGAAAGGTATGTGTAGGAATGGGAAGGAGAATTAAAGTGTCCAGCAACCGGGAGATCAGGTTGGTTCAGGCGGGCTGAGCAAAGGTGTTGCGGGAAACGATCGCCCAGTCTGCGTTTGATCTCGCCGATGTAATGATGGCCAGGCTATGATAATGTCAGGTTCACCTCTACTCCATTGTGAACATTGGACTTTGTCTATAGAACTGATGCACGACAAAGCTGAGAACTATATTCTGCATTCTATCTTCGCCTTCACTCTATTGCAATTGAGTTTTACCTGATTATCTTGTCTGCACCAAGTCTATGCCGACCAGCGATCTGAATGCACTAGCTTTATCCAACACACTAGGGGCAATTTATAATTTTACAGAAGACAATGAACCTACAAACCTGTACTTTGGAATGTGGGAGGAAACTGGAGCTCCTGGAGAAACCCACGCAGTCACAGGTAGAATGTACAACCTCTGTACACACAGCACCCGTAGTCAGGATCAAATCTGGGTCACAGGCGTTGCAAGGCAGCAAATCTACCCTTGTGCTAGTGTATGGCCGCAGGATATAGTATCTGATCTGATTGGATAGCAGACAAAACAAAGCTCTTCGCAATAGGGAGGTTGCACGGCAGTCAGGTCACGACCCATGACCCATACTGTTGCCACGCAACGCCAACTGGAGTACACGCAGTGAACTGCAGGTAAGCACTTACCATGGATGCCAGTACAGCGGGCCTGTCTTCTGTCCCAGCATCCGGACTCCACGCTGACTGGTTCCACACTCGCGGATCCCGGGCTGTCTGACCCCGCGGCCGGGGGTGGGGAGGCAGCGTGGTCAGTGACTCTGGGTGGGCGGTGGGACCAGACTGTCCCCAACTCTGCTGCCGCTGAGGGGGATGTTGTCGGGGGGCTGGGGGGGTCAGTGACTCTGGGTGGGTGGAGGGACCAGACTGCAGATGACGGGGACCTTTCCAAGTTTTCGTCCCCGTGAGTCCGCTGCCAGGATCCGTAGCCCCGACCCACAGCCCGTGACAGTGCGGCCGCACGGGGAGGGTGGCCGTAGCCGGACAGCGCTGACCCCGGGGGAAGAGTGGGGGCTGTCCCGAGGGATTCGCTCCTTCGGCCGTTTACACGCTGGTGCTCGGGTTCAGAGCAAAGATACTAGAGCATTTGGTTCAGAGCGCTCAGTCACCCTCCACAATTATTTACGGCGCAAACATTTACCATTT
Source organism: Okamejei kenojei (assembly GCA_035221665.1). NCBI lineage: Eukaryota > Metazoa > Chordata > Chondrichthyes > Rajiformes > Rajidae > Okamejei > Okamejei kenojei. The sequence continues at coordinate 28,834,906 of CM069153.1, forward strand.
CAGCGGTTTTTAACAGGTAAGAAAGTATGCGTTTCGTGTGTTAACCGTGTATGCCTGAAGTAGCAAAGTCCTCTAGACGGATTGAGCTGCCCCATGTGTCATGCCCTTTGACCCGATGACCTTACGGGCAACTCCCCTATACCTCAATATGTGACAATAATAAACACAAACCTAAGTATGTATGGAACATATCGTTGTTTTTATGTAGATGTTGGCATGGTTCAGCCTTGCAATCCACTTTCTGCAAAAAGGTTCGTTGTTCTTTGATCGGAGATCCACCTGAGCCCTCAACTGCATTCAGACGGGGAATGGGAAAATTTCCCTCTGCGGATGCTGTTTTTTGCGTTGTCTAATGAATGAATATTAAAACTGGCACTGTAGAAGTGAGGCTGGATTGTGAATGGGCAGGTGCTAACAGCAGCCATGTCAAAGGAAGCTTTGGGATTTGACCTTTTAATCCCTCAATATAATAATATAATAAAATTAGATTAAAACTCTGATTTTTACAGCATGGCTTAGATTAAAAAAATCCCCATAAAATGGTCACATGTTGATCTCGGTATTGTTCCATGAATTGCTTTCTCATGGGGCGGCAGAGTGGCGCAGCGGGAGAGCTGCTGCCTTACAGTGCCAGAGACATAGGTTCGATCCTGACCTCGGGTGCTGCCTGTGTAGAGTTCGCTAAATCAAGATGTTACCATTTCAGCTTGAGTTTGACATTGATTGATAAAGTCTATTCATGGAGTTAGATCTTCATGCGTTTATTAGTGTAGAACACGTTCGTACAAATGAAATAAAGATTTGTAAATTTAATAAGATTCTTTAAAAGCTGCTAGAAAAACCTGAAGCAATTCTCATTCTCATTAAAAGTTTGATACAGCATCTCCCAACTTGTGGTGACACACATTACATGCAGGGAAATGGTGCAAAAATATATCTGTTCAGGATGAATGATGTAAAGGGGCGCCCTAATTGGCGAGTTTAGAAGAGTTTGAAAAAATGATATGTTGAAGACCCCCTTCGACTATGTAGAAGACCAGCTTCGACTAGCTATGACTAACTTTGGGAAAATTGGACACTGAATAGTGGAGAGCGAAGACGATCTCCTTCGACCTCCCTTCGACTCCGCTGAAGACTACGACTACCTTCGACTACCCTCGATTACCTACGACTAACATGCCGACCTACTACGACTAAACCTATGAGTAAAAAAAATATCGATTTTTTCCATGGAAACCTTTTTTTACTCGCGGGCATTTTTTAACATATTGAAAAAAACGCCGTGACCTAGCTGAGGCCTTGAGTAGACGGAGACCACTCTCGAGCATGAAGGAGAGTTACGAAGACCTCCTACGACCTCGTGCCGGCCATGCTGCGAGTATGAGTCGAGGGCAAACTCGCCAGAACTTGCGGATTAGGTCACCCAAGAGGGACAGGCCCTTAAGTGAGAGATCTCTATCTCTCACAGTCAAGTCTCTCAGAGAGGCTGGAGTGAAGATTAGTGAATTAAAACAGATGTCCAATTCAGTGGATGTCTTATTAAGGAAAATGCCTCAAAGCTCTTCAACGAGGAAGGAATGCATTGATTGGAAATTAAATATGTACAGAGCTTGCAAAATGACGGGTATTAACAGTGGGTCAATATTGTCATCTAATCTTAATGTGCTCTATACATCATCAGTCAGTGGCTGATATGTACAAATGTTGACACTTTACTCTTTAGAATTATCAATGATATTGTGAAATAAATTTTAATGAAGGGAATCCACGTGCAAGATTTTCAATTAAAAATGTTTTGTGTGCTTTGATATTTAGCTCTGGCAGGTGAGTGATGAATCAGGGAAACTGCAGATGCCGGTTTACAAAAAAGGAAACAAAGGGCATGGATAGGTGACGTTTTGGGTTGGGACCCTTCTTCAGACCTTAACAATCAGTCTGAACAATCAGTTCTCAAACTGAAACGTCGCCTATCCATTCCCTCCACAGATGCTGCTTGTTCTTCCATCACTTTGTGTTTTGCTCAGGACTCCAGCATCTGCAATTCCTTGTCTCTGATCACTGAGGCTCTCAACTTTCTCTCTTGAGCTGCAGTCACTAATTATTCCAGTTGAGGTCACTGTTTACCAATCAGGAATAAAAGCTGTGGACCATTTCTCTGCTGGACTGAAGATGTGGAGCTACTTCAATGGACCTCAGCAGGTGGGGCAGCGTCTGTGAAGGGAGTAGACGGTGTTTCAGGTCGGGACTCTTTGTCAGCTATTTCTGTGCTAAATGGCTCAGTGATTCTAAATTTGCTTGAATGGTTTCCTTTCAAGACTTGCGTTTCAACAAGGCCTATTTCATAAGGAATAGGAGTCGAATTAGGCCATTCAGACCTTCAAGTCTACTTCGCCATTCAATCATGGCTGATCTATCTCTCCCTCCTAACCCCATTCTCCTGCCTTCTCCCAATAACTTCTGACCCCTGCACTAATCAAGAATCTATCTATCTCTGCTTTAAAAATATCCACTGACTTGGCCTCCGCAGCTTTCTGTGGCAAAGAATTCCACAGATATGCCACCCTCTGACTAAATAAATGTCTCCTCACCTCCTTCCTAAAATAATGTCCTTTAATTCTGAGGCTATGACCTCTGGTCACTTGTGGAAACATTCTCTCCACATCCACTCTATCCAAGACGTTATTTTAGAGGAAGGTTTTGTGTCAATCCCACAATTGAAGGGGTAACGCAATGAGTCTAAAATGCCCAAAACATCTTGTGTTCCAAAGTTGAGGAAAGAATATTGCCAGCACTGACCACATGCTATGTTAGTACTGTTAAATTTGGAAACCTTTCTGCAAGTATACTGGTTCCTTTGTAAGTAATTTGGTATTCAATGTTAAATGATTCATTAAGATGATTCATACAGATTCATGTACTGGTCATATTCTCAGTAGGATGTTATATAGGGTTCTTCAAATATAATCATTCGATAAAATTGTTACGTGTTCAGCAACAAGTCTCTTGGTCTGGATGTTAGGGCATTTTCTGGAATTAATGATCAACATCGTTTGAGGGTTTGCCTGACACATCGACAGGAACCTTGTGGTCCAGGACATGCTGCAAGGTTGCACTGGCATGGCACTTGTTGACAGCTGCCTGAGGGACTGCACTGAACGTACAGGGCGGTGGGGTTGCAGAGGAGATTAAGGGGACCTGATCTTTCTCTGGATGGGGGGTGAGAGCAAAATTGTGGGAAATGGACTGAGGCGGTTGACAGTCTGGTTAACTATAGCTAAACTACCGTTACAAGAAAAGGAAGATATCTGGCAAACAAGTGCTACCCTCCCTCTATTTTTAGATTTCACCTCCTCGGGAAAAAGACTAAGCATTCACTTTATCCAGGCCCCTCGTGATCTTGTACAACTCAATAAGGTCACCCCTCAGACTCCTACGCTTCAAAGAAGAAAGTCCCAACATGCTCGCTATAACTCATCCTACGAAACATCCTAGTGAAGACACAAGGAACTGCAGGTGCTAGTTTACAAAAAAAAAGACACAAAATGCTGGAGTAACTGCAGGTCTCTGGAAAACATGACTTGGCGACGTTTTGAGTCAAGCCCCTTCATCAAACCAGAAAATCTCCCCTACACACTTTGAACATCAATCAAATATATTGCTTTGTACAGCAGACGTTTGTTCTCATGATTAAGCCTTGAGTGTTAGGTTCTGAGAGCAATAGAGTGTGTTGCTGTGGAGATGTAGTGTACTTGGGCTGGTCTCTTTCTCTCAATGTCAGGCCATTTTGAATGTTCCTCCAGGAGGGACCTGCATGGTTTGAAGTTTCACCCCACCAGTCAACAGGAACGATGTGGTCTAGGACGTGCTGCTAGATTGCATTGGCCTGGCGCCTGCCTGAGAGTCTACATGAGACTCCTGCCTTATAGGATCATTGGGAGAATCTCCCAGGAGAAGTTAATGGCACCACTGGTGGCCCTCGTCAGTGGTCCATTGTCTAACTTTGCATTTTCTGAGGTGGTTCATGATGAAAAATGTCTGAGAAATCAGTAGCAGTGCTGTCAATTCTCAGTGTTTATGGAGTTTTAAATTATGAACTATTGATTCTCAATATTTCTGCATCTTTAGATATTTAGTTTATCATTTGGGTAAATGATGCATGCAATATTCCAGCGATCTATCACAGAATAAACTAGGTGACTGGATTAAAAATTACTAGGCATTCACGACACCGGTCATACCTCTGCACTGTACAAATCCACCTGCTGTTTGAATAGAAGTTGGAGACCTCTCGTGGTTCACCCTGCTAAAGGAAAGATATCATCCAACTGGGAAGAGTGGAGAGAATATTCATGAGGATGTTAGCAAGACTCAAGGGTCTGAGCTATAGGGAGAGGTTGGGCAGGCAAGGAGGCTGAGGGATGATCACACAGGGCTGTCGAAAATCACGAGGGCAATAGATAGGGTGAACGCACAGTTTTCCTTTTACACAGAGTAAGGGACAAAATTTAATAGGAACCCAATGGGGCAACGTTTTCACAGAAATGATGGTAGGTATATGGAACAAACTGCTGGAGGAGGTAGTTGAGGCAGGTACTATAACATTATGTAAAAGACATTTGGACACGTACATGGATAGGACAGGTTTAGAGGGATTGGGCCAAGCACGGGCAAATGGGACTAGCTTCGATGGGGCACCTTGTTTAGCATGGATGTGATAGGCTGGAGAGCGTGTTTGCTCGCTGTATGATTCTATTTACATTGTACTTTGTGGCAAGCTTGAAGCCAGTGTTGGTGTCTCGCTCACCATGCTGCCTCTCAGAGACTGATGCACATGTGAATTGTACCAATGTGATCTTTTCAATGTTGGAACCAATAAAGTGCAAACTTCCTTCCTAAATACAGCAAATGCTGGAGAAAAATTGGCGGCTCACACTGTTCAAGGACAGAGTCTTGGACCTAAACAGTATCTGTTTATCTTGGGATGAGTGTAGAAGACACAAAGTGCTGGAGTGGCTCGGCAAGTCAGACAGCATCTCTGCATAGCATAGATAGGTGATGTTTCCGGTCAGTCTGAAGAAGGGTCCTGACCCAAGATGTCACCTAGCCATGTTCCTTGGGAATTCTGCCTGACCTGTTGAGTTGCTCCAGCAATTTCTGTCTTCTTTTGTAAATCAGCATCTGCAGTTCCTTGTTTCTACATTGGGCCTAGTGTAGATGGGACTTCTTGGTCGGCATAAGCAAGTTGGGCTGAAGGGCCTGTTTCCGTGCAGAATGACCTGTTCTTTCTCACTTAGATTCAGGTTTTTGACATCGGCATCGTTCTGGTTTTCAAGCAGGTCACTTGTCACTGCAGCTTGGAAATGCAGTGGACACCGTGTTTCCTGGATTGTTTTAGTTGGGTAGTGTAAGCTCATGCAGTTATGATATGTAAATAAACAGGGATGAATAAAGGAGCGTTTGATTTTAGTAAAACATAATTGAACACTTGCCCTCAGGATGACCTTTCCATTGCACACACAGCAACGCATTGTTTTAAGTGCAAACACTGGATTTCCACACCTTGCCTTCCCCCCTGGTGGAAACGTGTTGTGTTGCATTCGCCCCCAACCCCCACCATCGAGTCCGTCTGCACTTCACGCTGCCTTGAGAAGGCAGCCAACATATTCAAGGACATTTTTCACCCCATTCATCCCCTCTTTTCTCCTGTCCCATTGGATAGAAGATACTAAAGCTTAAAAGCGTGAAGGACCAGACTGAGAAAACAGCATCTACCCGCTATTATCAGATTATTGAACGGTCTTTCCATAAACATAGAAACATAGAAAATAGGTGCAGGAGGAGGCCATTTGGCCCTTCTAGCCAGCACCACCATTCATTGTGATCATGTCTGATCGTCTGCTATCAATAACCCGTGCCTGCCTTCTCCCCATATCCCTTGACTCCACTAGCTCCTAGAGCTCTATCCAACTCTCTCTTATATCCATCCAGTGATTTGGCCTCCACTGCCCTCTGTGGCAGGGAATTCCATAAATTCACAACTCTCTGGGTAAAAAAGTTTTTTCTCAGCTCAGTCTTAAATGACCTCCCCTTTATTCTAAGACTGTGGCCCCTGGTTCTGGACTCACCCAACATTGGGAACATTTTTCCTGCATCTAGCTTGTCCAGTCCTTTTATAATTTTATATGTTTGTATAATATCCCCCTCATCCTTCTAAACTCCAGTGAATACAAGCCTAGTATTTTCAATCTTTCCTCATATGACAGTCCCGCCATCCCAGGGATCAATCTGGTGAACCTACGCTGCACTGCCTCAATCACAAGGATGTCCTTCCTCAAATTAGGAGACCAAAACTGTACACAATACTCCAGATGTGGTCTCACCAGAGCCCTATACAACCGCAGAAGAACCTATTTACTCCTGTACTGAAATCCTCTTGTTATGAAGGCCAACATTCCATTAGCTTTCTTCACTGCCTGCTGTACCTGCACGCCAACTTTCAGTGACTGGTGTACAAGGACACCCAGGTCTCGCTGTACCTCCCCCTTACCTTACCTAACCCCATTGAGATAAACCAAGGGTGAGGTCCCAATCTCCCAACCTATCTCAATGTAGACCTGGGACCTCTTCTCTAACTGTAACGCTAGTGCTGTACCACTATATTTTACACTCTGGCAAGGGTGGGGGATAAATTTGTGTAACCTGTATTGAATGTATGTATAGCCTCCGAGAATGTTGGATGGAGTCTTGTAAGGATCATGTATTGGATATATTTATTTCTCAAATAAAGTATATTTTGAAATAAAATATTTAACACTCTGGTATTTTTCTCTTTGCACTACCTGTAGCACTTGTGTGTAGAAACAAGTAACTGCATGGGGCTGGTTTACAAAAGAAGACACAATGTGCTGGAGTAACTCAGCGGGTTACTCATGCTGCCCGACTCGCTGAGTTACTCCAGCAGTTCATTGTACTTATGTATACTGTAAACCCTAGTTTTTACAGACCTCTTTATAACGGATTTTGGTTATCATAAGGTCGTACGAGTAGAATTAGGCCATTTGGCCCATCGTCTACATTCAATCACGGCTGATCTATCTCACCCTCTTAACCCCATTCTCCCGACTTTGAAACATAGAAAAATAGGTGCAGTAGTAGGCCATTTGGCCCTTCTCCGCTGATTGGCTGATCATCTAAAATCTGTACACCTTTCCTGCTTTCCCCCCATATCCCTTGACTCCTTTAGCTCCAAGAGCTGGATCTAACTCTCTCTAACCCTTCTCCCCATAACCTTTGACACCTGTATTAATCAATTAATCAGACGGACCTACTGACCTTCACCACCAGGCCAGGCTGCCGACACCACCCCTGGCAGCTCCCTAGACCGTGCCCACCTCACTGCCTGTATTGCTGTGTTGAGACGTCGGAGGACATGGCAGGTTCGGCTGTGATTTAAAGTTTCAGCTGAGAAAAGACACCTCTGTCTGTGCAGTTGTAGCTCATCCTAAATGTTATTGTTGGGCCTGTACGCATGAAATGCCATAGATTACTTCTTGGTTATAGCAGACAATGGGCAATAACGGACACCATCCCCTCTCCCCCACTGTGGTTATATTGTGGTTATATTATAATACGGGTTTACTGTAGTATAATTTGACTAGATATTCCCCAGTTGTTTCACGCATAGGCTTTTCCCTGTATCTCGATACACATGACAATAACAAACCAACGCCAACACTGTCAGCACCCGATTGCTACAATGTTATGTAACACAGGAGAGGAAATCTACTTCTCACCAGCTAGTGTGCAAGTGCACCATTGTCAAACTGTCCAATTGCCTTTTGATTGTGTGCGTTGATTTGATGCCCAGTGCCGTTGAGTAAAATCTGCATGTGTACCTTCCGTTCCTCAGCCAAAGCAAATAGTGGTGAAGCTGGAGTTGTTCATCACTTCATAATTCATAGGAACACAATTAGGCCATTCGGCCCATCAAGTCCACTCCGCCATTCAATCATGGCTGATCTATCTTTCCCTCTCGACCCCATTTTCCTGCCTTCTCCCCATAACCCCTGACACCCAAATTAATCAAGAACCTGCCAATCTCCACCGTAAAAATTTACATTGATTTGGCCCCCACAGCCATCTGATTCACCAGCCTCTGAGTAAAGAAATTCCTCCTCTTCTCCTTCCCCTAAAGGTCCGTCCCTTTATAGAGGCAGTGGCCTCTGGTCCTAGACTCTCCCATTAGTGGAAACATCCTCTCTATCCAGGCTGTTCACTATTCAGTAAGTCAGAGCTGCCAACTCTCGTAGAAACATAGAAACAGAAAATAGGTGCAGGAGTAGGCCATTCAGCCCTTCGAGCCTGCACCGCCATTCAATATTATCATGGCTGATCATCCAACTCGGTATCCTGTACCTGCCTTCTCTCCATACCCCCTGATCCCTTTAGCCTCAAGGGCCACATCTAACTCCCTCTTAAATATAGCCAATGAACTGGCTTCAACTACCTTCTGTGGCAGAGAATTCCAAAGACTCACCACTCTCTGTGTGAAAAATGTTTTCCTCATCTCGGTCCTAAAGGAATTCCCCCTTATCCTTAGACTGTGACCCCTTGTTCTGGACCTCCCCAACATCGGGAACAATCTTCCTGCATCTAGCCTATCCGACCCCTTAAGAATGTTGTAAGTTTCTATAAGTACCCCCCTCAGTCTTCTAAATTCTGGCGAGTACAAGCCAAGTCTATCCAGTCTTTCCTCATATGAAAGTCCTGACATCCCAGGAATCAGTCTGGTGAACCTTCTCTGTACCCCCTCTATGGCAAGAATGTCTTTTCTCAGATTTGGAGACCAAAACTGTACGCAATACTCCAGGTGTGGTCTCACCAAAACCCTGTACAACTGCAGTAGAACCTCTCTGCTCCTATACTCAAATCCTTTTGCTATGAATGCTAACATACCATTTGCTTTCTTCACTGCCTGCTGCACCTGCATGCCTACTTTCAATGATTGGTGTACCATGACACCCAGGTCTCGTTGCATCTCCCCTTTTCCTAATTTGCCACCATTCAGATAATAGTCTACCCTTCTGTTTTTGCCACCAATGTGGATAACCTCACATTTATCCACATTATACTGCATCTGCCATGCATTTGCCCACTCACCCAACCTATCCAAATCACCTTGCAGCCTCCTAGCATCCTCCTCACGCCTAACACTACCCCCCAGCTTAGTGTCATCCACAAACTTGGAGATGTTGCATTCAATTCCCTCGTCCAAATCATTAATATATATTGTAAATAGCTGGGATCCCAGCACCGAGCCTTGCGGTATCCCACTAGTCACTGCCTGCCATTCTGAAAAGGACCCGTTTATTCCTACCCTTTGCTTCCTGTTTGCCAGCCAGTTCTCTATCCACATCAATACTGAACCCCCAATACCGTGTGCTTTAAGTTTGTATACTAATCTTTTATGTGGGACCTTGTCGGAAAGCCTTCTGAAAGTCTAGATATAACACATCCACTGGTTCTCCCTTAACAACTCTGCTAGTTACATCCTCGAAAAATTCTATAAGATTCATCAGACATGATTTACATTTCGTAAATCCATGCTGACTTTATCTAATGATTTCACCACTTTCCAAATGTACTGCTATCCCATCTTTAATAACTGACTCTAGCAGTTTCCCCCACTACCGATGTTAGACTAACTGGTCTGTAATTCCCCGTTTTCTCTCTCCCTCCTTTTTTTAAAAAGTGGGGTTACATTAGCTACCCTCCAATCCTCAGGAACTGCTCCAGAGTCTAAGGAGTTTTGAAAAATTATCACTAATGCATCCACTATTTCTGTGGCTACTTCATTGACTAATCTGGCCCTGGGGATTTATCAGCCTTTAATCCATTCAATTTACCCAACACCACTTCTCGGCTAACCTGGATTTCACTCAGTTCCACCCCCTTATTTGACCCCCGTCCCCTGCTATTTCTGGCAGATTATTTATGTCTTCCTTAGTGAAGACAGAACCAAAGTAGTTATTCAATTGGTCTGCCATGTCCTTGTTCCCCATGGTCAATTCACCTGTTTCTGACTGCAAGGGACCTACATTTGTTTTAATTAATCTCTTTCTCTTCACATATCTATAAAAACTTTTGCAGTCAGTTTTATTTTCCCTGCCAGTTTCTTTTTCTTTCCTGATTAAACCCTTTGTCCCTCCTCTGCACTCTGAATTTCTCCCAATCCGCTGGTAGGCTGCTTTTTCTGGCTAATTTGTATGCTTCATCTTTTGTTTTTATACTATCCCTGATTTCCCTTGTTATCCATGGATGCACTACCTGCCCTGATTTATTCTTTTGCCAAACTGGGATGAACAATTGTTGTAGTTCATCCATGCAGTCTTTAAATACCTTCCATTGCACATCCATCTGTCAACCCTTTAAGAATCACTTGCCAGTCTATCTTGGCCAATTCACCTCATACCTTCAAAGTTACCTTTGTTTAAGTTCAGAACCCTTGTTTCTGACTTAATTATGTCACTCTCCATCCTAATGAAGAACAACCATATTATGGGTCACTCTTGCCCAAGGGGCCACGCACAACAAGACTGCTAACTAACCCTTCCTCATTACTCAATACCCAGTCTAGAATAGCCTGCTCTCTTGTTGGTTCCTCTACATGTTGGTTTAGAAAACTATCCCGCATACATTCCAAGAAATCCTCTTCCTCAGCAACCCTGCCCATTTGATTCACCCAATCTATATATAGATTGAAGTCACCCATTTATAACTGTTTTACCCTTGTTGCACTCATTTCTAATTTCCTGTTTGATGCCATCCCCAACTCCACTACTACTGTTAGGTGGCCTGTACACAACTCCCACTAGCGTTTTCTGCCCCTTAGAGTTTCGCAGCTCTACCCATATCGATTCCACATCCTCCAAGCTAATGTCCTTCCTTTCTATTGCATTAATCTCCTCTCTCACCAGCAACACTACCCCACCTCCCTTTCCTTTCTGTCTATCCCTCCTGAATATTGAATATCCCTGGATGTTCAGCTCCCAGCCTTGGTCCCCTTGGAGCCATGTCTCCGTGATCCCAACTATAGCATAGTCATTAATAGCTATCTGCACATTCAACTCGTCCACCTTATTACGAATGCTCCTTGCATTGAGACACAAAGCCTTCAGGCTTGTTTTTACAACACTCTTACTCCTTATACAATTATGTTGACAAGTGGTCCCTTTTGATTTTTGCCCTGGAAACCCACCACCTCTTATTCTCTGTTTATTATTTTTTTCTTCTTTCCCCGCTACATGTTGGGTCTGAGTGCTTCACATCTCTGCCTCTGCCTCCTGCCTCAGACCCTGTCTACTGGCTTTCTCTATTTGAGTCCCTCACGCATTGAGCATGAGAATCACGCATTTCGACAAATTCTCATGCTCACACGCTGACCACAATTTCTCACGCTCTGTCCTGAGAAATTCTGTGACCAACGACAATTTCAAAACTCATCAACTGCATGGGCTGCGGGTGTTGGAGAGCCGTGGCCGAGGGAGGGATGGAAGCATAGTTAGTAGTGGCGGGGACAGATGAGGACGGGGAGCCGGGGCTGGTGAGTGTTTGCCAGGCTGGCAAGTTGCTTTCTGCAGCGCCGGCCATGGAACAGCCTCAGTGCAAGTGTCCCGGGCCATCGGAGGCGTGGGAAGCTTTGTGCCACTGCCATGAGAATCTCTGCGTCAAATTCGCCCTGGTGACTGGCATGGATCAGGCTGCGGCTCGGTGCATCCTGGAAGACAACCAGGGGCTGCTGGGAGTAAGTACCAAGCACTGGGTAGAAACATTGGAAGATAGTGGCTTTCAAATGGGGGTGGTTGGAGAAAGCATCCTGCTTGCCTGCTAGATTTTCACTAATGTAACTGCAGGAGAAATGTTCCCAATGTTGGGGGAGTTCAGAACCAGGGGTCACAGTTTAAGAATAAAGGGTAGGATAGTTAGGACTGAGATGAGAACAAACTTTCTTCACGCTGAGAATCTGTGTAAATCTGTGGAATTCTCTGCCACAGAAGGCAGTGGAGGCTAATTCACAGGATGTTTTCAAGAGTTACATTTAGTTCTTGGGGCTAGCAAAAATCAAGGGATATGGGGAAAAAACAGGAAAGAGGTACTGATTTTAGATGAACAGCCATGATCATATTGAATGGCAGTGCTGGCTCAAAGGGCCGAATGGCCTATTGCTGCACCTATTTTCTATGTTTCTATGCTTGAGTATATGGCAATAAAACTTGACCACTTGATTTTGAAAGCATTCATGCATGGTGGAGGTATAATGTAGTCATAGAGTGATACAGTGTGAAAACAGGCCCTTCAGCACAACTTGCCCACACCTGCCAACATGTCCCAGCTACACTACCAGCTTTTGGTCCATATCCCTCCAAACCTGTCCTTTCTATGCATCAGCCTAACTGTTTCTCAAATGTTGGGATAGTCCCTGCCTCAACTACCTCCTCTGGCAGCTTCTTCCATACACCCACCACCCTTTGTGTGGAAAAAGTTACCCCTTAAAAAGTTACCTCTTATAAATACCTCAAACAAAAACATTGACATCATACTTCTACAATGCACTAAATTACTGGCTTGAAGGGGAAACTCCTGCACCTGTTGGCTGTTGTCTATTATTGACTACTTTCATTCACATGACATTGCTGTGCCCTCAAACATTATGGCGTCCTGAAAATGGGGGGGGGGGGGGGGGGGGGGGGGGGGGGGGGACTATGTATAAACACAGCTGTCATTTCTACATGGTGAAACATAAATGTATAAAAATCGCCTTTATTAAAATCTGACAATGTGCACTTTAACCATGTGTGATTTATTGAATTACAAATGTCAAATTGTGGAGTACCGAGGCAACTAAATAAAGGAACCAAGAAATGATGGGTCTTTGTCCCAAACATTGTGGAGGGCACTGTAGGCGTGAGCTGGGGACTACACGCCCCAACATGCTCTGCGCTCTCCCCGCGCCGACGCAGACAGGGGGAGTTTCCAGACGTTTCCAGACGTTTCCACGCCTCTCCCTCCCTCGGCTACCGGCTCCTCTGATCGCCGTTCTCCACTCCGCGCGAAGATGTCTGGAAGTGTCTCTCGGAAGAATTTAATCTCTGGAATATTCCTATTTTCCCTCATTGATGCCGTCACAGGTGAAAGGAGACGGAGGGTGCGGGAACGTTTGGGAAGATTTGAGAGAGATAGCGAGAGGGAGAAAGAGAGGGGGGAAGAGGGAGGAGGAGCGAGAGGGGGGGTGTGGGGAATGTTTGGGAATGTTTTGAGAAAGTTGGCAAAGTGTGAGAGACGGAGGGAGAGAGGGAGGGGGTGAGAGGCTCTCTCTGTTTCCCCTTTAAGTTTGTGTGAGTGTTTACAAGATTTCTCCAAGTCAGTTCTGGAAAAGAATTTCTCTCGAAATATTCCTATTTCCTTGTGGAGGGATTGAGGGGGAAGAGGGAGGGAGAGAGAGAGAGTACGATGGTTTTGAGAAATTTACACGCTCCCCTCCCTCCCTCTCCATTCCCTTAAGTTTTACTGTGTGTGTGAGTGAGAGTTTTGAGTGTGTTAGTGAGAGAGAGAAAGGGGGGAGACACAGAGAGAGGGGAAAGGGAGGGAGAGGGGAGTAAGAGGGGGAGAGGGAGAGAGAGAGATAGGGGGGAGAGAGAGGGAGACACTTTGTAAGACAAATGTGATGAAGATTTAGAAGGTGATTGTAGCTCAACAGGAAACTCTTTAGTTTAATGGACTTTATCTTGCACTAAACATTATTCCCTTTATCCTGTATCTGTACACTGTGGACGGCTTGATTGTAATCATGTACAGTCTTCCTGCTGACTGGAGATCAAAGAAAGAAAGCTTTTCACTGTACCTCGGTACACGGGATAATAAACTACACTCAACTCAAATGCCCTATTTTGATTTAGGAAATGTCAACCAAGTGGAACAAAATTACATGTGTAAAGTTTCAGGAGTTCAAGCTATACCACAAATCGAGTCTTTCCAAAATTGCCAATCAGATGTCATGTTTATTAATGTAAGTATTTTTTATCTCTGTGTAACTTTGATTGAGAGGGGGGGGGGGGGGGGGCAGAGAGGGGGGGGGGGGGGAGAGATAGGGAGGAAGTGGGAGGGTGAGGGGTTGAGCAATTTTTTGGGAGTATGAAAAACTGATACTAATGCCTCCTCTCCCTGTCTCTCCCCCCCTCTCTCTCTCCCCCCCCCCCTCTCTCTCTTCCCCCCCTCTCTCCCCATCTCTCCAGGGAATAGTAGTTTGCAATCTAACAGGTTGTATCCCACCGATGATAAACAAAACAGCGTTTACTGGTTGCAATATTATTGAACGTCATTGTTTTTATGTAAGTAATAACTAAATATCATTAAATCTCTCTCCCCCTCCCCCTTTCCCTCTCTATCACTCTCTCTTCCCCTCTCATTTTTGTACAGTTATTAATTCTGTTCAATTTTATTCACAGAATGGCATTGAAACACGGCTACTTTTCAAACGTAGGTCCAATGTCTTTGTTTATAGATAATAGCAATATTAAGTATGTTCTGCTAATCATATTATATAATTTAATAAGAATGTTTCCTGCATGCTGCGGGGAAGAAACAATTTTTTCTCCCCTGCTTTGGATTGTTTAATGCATGACAGCTTTTTTTCCTGACTGTTATTTTCCTGACAATTACACAATTATGGATGATTTTCTGACTGACAATATTGTTGGTGAGGCCGCATGTAGAGTATTGTGTTCAGTTCTGGGCGCTGTGTTACAGGAAAGATGTCTTCGAGCTGGAATGGGCGCGGAGAAGATTATGAGGATGTAGCCGGGACTCAAGGGGCCTGAGCTACAGGGAGAGGTTGGGGCAGGCTGGGACTCTATTCCTTGGAGCGCAGGAGGATGAGGGATGATCTTATAGAAGTGTACAAAATCACCAGAGGAATAGATCGGGTAGACACTTGCCCAGAGTAGGGGAATCAAGAACCAGAGGACATGGGTTTAAGGTGAGAGGGACGGGGGCAGGAAAATTGAATAGGAACCTGAGGGGCAACATTTCCACACAGAGGGTGGTGGGTGTATGGAGGGAGAGAGAGAGGTTTCTATGGTGCAGTGGTTCATATTTTGCACCAACCAATAGACAATAGGTGCAGGAGTAGGCCATTCGGCCCTTCGAGCCAGCACCGCCATTCAATGTAATCACGGCTGATCATCCACAATCAGTATCCCGTTCCTACCTTCTCCCCATATCCCCTGACTCCGCTATTTTTAAGAGCTCTATCTAGCTCTCTCTTGAAAGTATCCAGAGAACCGGCCTCCACTGTCCTCTGAGGCAGAGAATTCCACAAATCCACAACTCTGGGTGGAAACGTTTCTCCTCATCTCAGTCCTAAATGGCCACAGAGTCACAACTCTCTGGGTGGAAACGATTTTCCTCATCACAGTCCCAAATGGTCACAGATTCACAACTCTGGGTGGAAAAGTGGAGAGAGAGAGGGAGGGAGGGAGCGAGAGAGAGAAAGGCCTACTCTTGCACCTATTGTTGCTGTTTCTCTGTTTCTGTGTCATGCGTTTACTGTTCTTTCAGCTCTACTAGAAGGTGCCAATTTGATCACGATGTCTGGACGGTACAGACAGGGAGAAAGTGTTCGGATAATCTGCAGTGCCCCAGAAAGTTATAACGCACACTCGTTCCGGCTAACTAAAGATGGAACAGACACAGGGAGTTCCTGGATAACCACTCGATTAACCAAACACACAGTGGAATTCCACATCCCCAACATTAGCATGGCTGATAGCGGGAACTATAGCTGCAGTTACGAAGCAGAAATTCGCAATGAGACCTTCAACTGCAGCCAGAGTAACATCGTAGCTATCAACGTTGTTGGTAAGTAGAACTCTGGTTCAGTCATAGAGTGATAACAGCGCGGAAGCAAGGCCCTTCGGCCCACCGAGTCCGTGCCGACCAGCGATCGCCCGTTCACACACTAGTTTAGTTTGGAGATACAGCGCGGAAACAGGC
Source organism: Okamejei kenojei (assembly GCA_035221665.1). Lineage (NCBI taxonomy): Eukaryota > Metazoa > Chordata > Chondrichthyes > Rajiformes > Rajidae > Okamejei > Okamejei kenojei. Next base: position 28,850,956 of record CM069153.1, read on the forward strand.
CCTTCGGCCCACCGAGTCCGCGCCGACCAGCGATCGCCGCACGCTAACACTATCCTACACACACACACACGGGGACAATTTTACAATCTTTACCGAAGCCAATTAACCTACCAACCCACATGTCTTTGGAGTGTGGGAGGAAACCGTAAAGCCCGGAGAAAACCCACAGAGGTCACAGGGAGATAACGTTCAAACTCCGTACAGACAGCACCCGTGGTCGTGATCGAACCCGGGTCTCTGGCGCTGTGAGGCGGTAACTCTACCGCTGCACCACCACCTACCGCTGCACACATCAGCCTACAGTTCCCTGAAAGTTATGAAATATGGATTTGAGTCGGACCAATTCTCTCTGTCTGGTGATTAATTCCGATACTCTGAACTCTGATTGGCCGAACGTACAGATCGTCCGGTCCGCTTTCCCGGAGATTTCCCGTAGTCTGAGAGAAACAAGATTAGGAATCAGTCGGAATGAAATGCAGAGAGATACAGCGTGGAAACAGGCCCTTCGGCCCAACTTGCCCACACTGGCCAACATGCCCCATCTACACTAGTCCCACCTGCTGCCTGCGTTTGGCCCATATCCCGCCAAGTGTTGTGATAGTCCCTGCCTCAACTACCTCCTCCGGCAGCTCGTTCCATACACCCACCACCCTCCCACCCCCCCTCACCTGTCCTCTGGTCCTCGAATCACAATATGTATTATAAAGTTTTATAAATGGGACTATTTTTGAGTTAGAGATTTCCAGAAGGACAGATTGTTATGGATAAGTCTGCATGAATTTTTATATTATAAGCACTATATATTGTGTGATTTATAAATGAGATATATATACACAGGATATCCTGGTAGTTATATCGTAAAATTAATACATTTTGCAATATAACTTTTATAAACATTTTCTTCTCCCCACTCATAGAGAGGGAGAGATCAGATATTTCCCATCCGGGTCTATCAACTGGTGCGACAGTTTGGATTTGTGTTGGGATCGTCGCTCTGATCATCGTTATCGTTGGATGGTATGTTTACCTCCCCCTCCCTCTCTCTCTCTCTCTCTCTCTCTCTCCCTCCTTCTCTTTCTCTCTTTCCCTCTCTCCTCTCTCTCCCTCTCCATCTCCCCCTCTCTCTCTCTCTCTCTCCGAACCTTTCTCACAAGTTGTATGAGCAGAATTAGGCCATTCAGCCCATCGAGTCAACTCTGCCATTCAATCATGGCTGATCTATCTATCTCTCGCTCTCTGTCTCTCTCCCTTTCTCTCTCTCTCTCTCTCTCTCTCTCTCTCTCTCTCTCCTCTCTCTTTCTGCCTGTCTCTCTCTCTCTCCAAATCTTTCTCACAAGTTCTGGGAGCAGAATTAGGCCATTCGGCCCATCTAAATCCATTGTCAATCATTCCTTTTAGAGTTGCAAATAAATATATTCCGTGTGGTACACTTTTCCTGTCTAGTTAATTCATATATTTTCTTCCACTTTATTATCAGATCAAAAAAGATAGATCAGTTTGGTGCCAGTGTCGGCCATTTTAGGAGCAGTCAGTCATTTTAGGACAGATTGCTTACCTCTCCTAAGTTGGCTGAGGTTGGCGGCAGCCTGCTCCAGAATGGCCGACCCAACAATGTTCTGGGAGCAGAATTAGGCCATTCGGCCCATCGGGTCCACCCCGCCATTCAATCACGGCTGAACTATCGCTCCCTCCTAACCCCATTCTCCTGCCTTCTCCCCATAACCCCTGACACCCGCACTAATCAACAATTATTTATCTCTGCCTTAAATATATCCACTGACTTGTGGCCTCCACCGCTGTCTGTAGCAACGTATACCACAGATTCACCACTCTCTAGCTAAAGAAATTAATCCTCATCTGTTTCCTAAAGGAACGTCCTTTAATTCTGAGGCTGTGCCCTCTGGTCCTAGACTCTCCCACGAGTGGAAACATCCTCTCCACATCCACTCTATCCAGGCCTTTCACTGTTCGGTAGCGTTTCAATGCCCCCCCCCCCCCCCTTGCTTACCCAAAAACTATTGTCTATTGTCCTTTAATTCTGAGGCTGTGCCCTCTAGTTCTAGACTCTCCCACTAGTGGAAACATCCTCTCCACATCCACTCTATCCGGGTCTTTCACTGTTCGGGTGAAGTTTCAATTAGGTCCCCCCGCCCTCGTTCTTCTAAACTCCAGCGAGTACAGGCCCAGCACTGACAAACGCTCATCGTTAACTCACTCGTTCTTGGGATCGTTCTTGTAAAAAACCTCCTCTGGACCAGAGCCGGCTCTTCCTTCTTCAGAGACAATGGACAACAGGTGCAGAATTAGGCCATTCGGCCCATCGTCCACTCCGCCATTCAATCATGGCTGATCTATCTCTCCCTCCCAACCCAGGATTTATAGGAAGAAAAATTTCCGGAAGAAAAATCTCACAGATGGCCCTTGCAAAGAAAGAGAGAGAGAGAGACTGTTATATCTTGGGGGAGAGAGACTGTTGCATCTTGGGGGGGAGAGAGAGAGAGAGAGAGAGAGATCAGTCATGATTGGTGGGGTGGATTCGATGGGCCGAATGGCCTAATTCTCCTATCACATAAATAGAGAGGGAGAGGGGAGAGAGGTTAGGGTAGTGGGAGAGAGGGGGGGAGAGGAAAGTGTAAGAAATATCTTCTCAATAATCTAATCTTTATTGTTCTAGTGTTTGTTGCAAGTGGCGACAGAGAAAGACGGGAAACTCTTAAAAGCTCAAAGGATGAAGATATATTAATTGAATGCTGCAGTGTGGAAACAGGCCCTTCGGCCCAACTTGCTCTTGAAAGAGCTATCAGTCGGATATAATACGGTTTACAAAATTGAGCCATACTACAAAAGCATGGTCTAGTAGAATACAAGAATGGTTCCGATGCCAAGTGTGAATGACTGCAAATTATATGGAACACAATATGAAAACTAGGTTGTCCTTTTAATGAAGACATTAAGATGGAAACCTGCAGAATAACATGGGTCACAGTTTAAGGATAAGGGGGAAGTCTTGTAGGATCGAGATGAGAAAAACATTTTTCACACAGAGAGTGGTGAATATCTGGAATTCTCTGCCACAGAAGGTAGTTGACGCCAGTTCATTGGCTATATTTAAGAGGGAGTTAGATGTGGCTAAGGGGATCAGGGGGTATGGAGAGAAGGCAGGTACGAGATACCTAGTTAGATGATCAGCCATGATCATATTGAATGGCGGTGCAGGCTCGAAGAGCCGAATGGCCTACTCCTGCATCTATTTTCTATGTTTCTTAAGGCCATAAAGAAGCCAAGATTGGAAAAAAATGAAGCTCCAGAGATAAGCTATAATTTACACAATAGACAATAGGTGCAGCAGTAGGCCATTCCGAAAGAATCAATACTATTATTGGTTGCTGTCATATTTAAACTTTCCTGTTGTAAAAAGGCAATTTCTATTGCATTGTGGGACACTTGGCCAAATATCATGGCAAGGTTTTTTCAGTAAGTTGAATAGTTTAATCATATAGAAGGGGCCAGCTAGGGGAACTACTGATAACGGGACTGACACGACCAGGCACAGAAAAACAGCTCATGGTTACGACTAGACTGTTGCATCTTGGGGGACTATAGCTAATGTCTTTGGAATGCCTGGCTTTTGGCAAAGAGTGAAAAACAACTCCATATTTAGAGGTGGCTGGTGCTTCCTGGGACATTATCTCATGCAATTGATACTGAGTCTGGGGGTATATTAATCCCGGTTTTCTGGTATTTTTGTGTGTGTTGCTGGAGAACTCAGACGTAACACCGTTGTGTCTGGGTCTCTGGAACCACGCCTGTCGGACGTTAAAGTTAAAGCTTTGAATGGTCTTAACTATGTGTCTCTGTTTTTAAATGAACTTTTTCAATTCGGCCCTTCTTAAGGGCTTAAGAAGAAGAAGGCAATGATTATAAATGTACTTATACGTGAAGAAACTGTTATGAATTATCTTACTGCCTTGTACTTCAATAAATAAACTATTAATCAAGAGACTATTTGGAAAATGTATCATTCTACGGCATTGAATGTCTTGTGGAGAGCTCGTGAGTGTGTATTCATTACCTTCTGATCCATAGTCATCGACTAAATAGATAATAGGTGCAGGAATAGGCCATTTGGCCCTTCAAGCCAGCACTGCCATTCAATGTGATCGTGGCTGATCATCCACAATCAGCACCCCGTTCCTGCCTTCTCCCCATATCCCCTCATTGCTCTATCTAGCCCTCTCTTGAAAGTATCCAGAGAACCAGCCTCTAACGCCCTCTGAGGCAGAGAATTCCACAGATTCACAACTCTGGGTGGAAAAGTTTCTCCTCATCTCAGTACTAAATGGCCACAGATTCACAACTCTGGGTGGAAAAGTTTCTCCCCATCTCAGTCCTAAATGGCCACAGATTCACAATTCTGGATAGAAAAGTTTCTCCTCATCTCAGTCCTAATTGGCTACAGATTCACAACTCTCTGGGTGGAAAGGTTTCTCATCTCAGTTCCAAATTCCCACAGATTCGCAATTCCGTGGGTGGAAAAGTTTCTCCTCATCTGAGTTCTAAATGGTCGACCCCTTATTCTTAATCTGTGTGTGTGTGTGGCCCCTGGTTCTGGACTCCCCCAACATCAGGAACATGTTTCCTGCCTCTAGCATGTCCAAACCCTTAATAATCTTATATTTCAATAAGATTCCCTCTCATCCTTCTAAACTCCAGAGTATACAATCCCAGCCACTCCATTCTCTCAGCATATGACAGTCCCACCATCCAGGGCCGGATTTACGTATAAGCTTAAGCTTATGGCCTCGAGATCTAGAGGGACCTCGGCAGGGCCGGATTCACCTATAGGCTTCATAGGTTGAAGCCTAGGACCTCAAAATCTAGGGGGCCACTGGCCAAGTTGCCTTTTTCCCCCAGAGTAAAAAAAATTAGGGCGCTATCATCGTTTCCACTTTGACGGAAATTACCCAAAATTCTGGTTCCGGCCCGCTGGAAGTTTTGGGGAAAAAAATTACGACCATCCGCGCCTGCACTGTTGGGGGAAGCTGGTGACACAATAGCGACGCAAAATGACGCTGTCTCTCCGCGCGTGCGCAGTGGGCCTGGGCGGTTTCAGATCTCCATTTGCACTCCACACAATCGTCTCGATGCCTCGTGTCTACTCCAGGTAAGTAGTGGAATATTGCGTTGCGGGAGTGCCCGTTTCTCCAGGCTGGGGGAGGGGGCTGCGGTGTCTGCGGCGTGGAGTCGGAGCCTCGCGCCGTGGGAGGGAGAGAGAGGGGGAGGGAGGGAGAGGTGGGATGTGAGAGGGGGAAAGGGGGGGGGTTGAGACAGGAGGGAGAGATAGGGAGGGGAGGGAGAGAGAGAGAGAGGGAAGGTGGGAGGGGGAGAGAGAGATGGGGAGGGAGAGAGGTGGAGGGAGGGGGAAGGAGGAGGGGAGAGGGAAAGGGGGATTATCTTTAGTGAGGTTGCAAAATTAAGGTAGGCTTTGGAGCAATTATATTTTCTCCTCCATATGTATAATATCAAACAATTGGAACTGCTTTCTTTTCCTTGATAACAATGCTAAAAAATATGAATTCCATAGTCTGCGACTTTCATATTGCATCATATTTTTAATGTGCACACACTAACACAGTCGAGCAGTAACAGGCAAACAAATCAACACACAAAACATTTTCTAAAAAAAGGTTTTATTTACTGCAAAAACGTAGTATTATATTTGCAGTGTTTGCATGCTCCTTTATGACATTTTACATAACATTTTACAGTACAACTTGATTATTAAAACAGGGACAACTTCAATTCTTGATTTTAAAAAATGTATACAACAATGAACCCAATCATCCCATTCCAACAATTCATTATTCTTGACTCAAGCAAAATTATTTCTGATCTATTGGTCATGACTTGGTGCAAAAATGCTCCAAAGTAAGGCTCAGAATGCACCAGAGAGCATCTAAAACCCCAGAGCTTCCAGAGCATCTAAAACCCCAGAGCTGGACCCCGGCCGCAAGGGACTTTGAGTTTCCCGCTTGTGATATACGCTGCGTGCACTTATTTCACATAAAATGTTTGTAAATCCTGCCATGCCACCCCCCTTTTTGAAAAGCTTCATACGGACATTTTTGACACTGTCATTGGCCTTTCTTACATATGCTGTCACAACACACTGTAGTCTCTAAACAACACTTCAGTAATTTTCCTTGCCTTCCATTTCAGAATAATAGTGTTTTAAGCCGATAACTCGACACTAGCACTGGCAATAAATAAATAAATAAAATCACAGCTTTCCAGCCCTTATCTCATTGGCCACGCTCGGCTGCACATCGGTGTCAATCTGGTGGACTCTTCTATCCTCCTGCCGCCGTTGGGGTGGGGGATTGGGAGGGGCCTCACAAATGGAATAGGCTAGGGCCTCTCTTCATCTAAATCCGGCCCTGAGGCTCAGTGCAAGCCTCGGGCCGTCGGAGGCGTCGGAAGCGTTGCGCCGCTGCCGTGCGAGTCTCTGTGCCGAATTCGCCCAGGTGACCGGCATGGATCAGGCTGCGGCTCTGTACATCCTGGAGGACAACCAGCGGCTGCTGGAAGTAGGTACCAAGCACTGGGTAGAAGCGGTGGAACATAGTGGCCTTCAAATGGGGGTGGTTGGAGAAAGCATCCTGCTTGCCTGCTAGATTTTCACTTACTGTAACTGCAGGAAAAATGTACCTGATGTTGTGGGTGTTTAGAACCACGGGTCACAGTTGAAAAATAAAGGGTAGGCCAGTTAGGACTGAGATGAGGAAAAACTTTCTTCACGCAGAGAGTTGTGAATCTGTGGAATTATCTGCCACAGAAGGCAGTGGAGGCCAATTCACTAGATGTTTTCAAGAGAGATACATTTAGCTCTTGGGGATAGTGAAATCAAGGGATATGGGAAAAAACAGGAAAGAGGTACTGATATTAGATGAACAGCAATGATCATGTCGAATGGCAGTGCTGGCTCGAAGGGACAAATGACCTATTCCTGCACCTATTTTCTATGTTTCTATGCTTGAGTATAAGGCAATAAAACTCGACCACTTGAAGCATTCATGCATGGTGGAGGTATAATGTAGTCATAGAGTGATACAGTGTGAAAACAGGCCCTTCGGCGCAACTTGCCCACACCCGCCAACATGTCCCAGTACACTACCTGCTTTTGGTCCATATCCCTCCAAACCTGTCCTATCCATGTATCAGTCTAACTGTTTCTTAAATTTTGGGATAGTCCCTGCCTCAACTACCCCCTCTGGTAGCTTGTTCCATACACCCACCACCCTTTGTGTAGAAAAAGTTTCCCCTTAAATAGTTACCTTAAAAATACTTCAAACAAAAAACATTGAAATCATACTTCTACAATGCACTAAAACATGATTTTAATACATCAAATTTCAAAAAGTCTCTACCGTGGGAGGGGGGAGACACCCTCCCCCCACTCAGTTGCTCCACTCCCCCAAGGCCAGTGATCAGTTACCGCTCAGCTCCCCACTTTCAAAAACGCTCCATGGGCCCTGGATCAGACAGAGAGCAGTGCCAGATGTGAGCAAGGAACTGAGGCCAGTTGTCCGTGATGTCTGGACCCCAATGCTCAGCACTTCGTTTTTCGGAGTTGGCTAATGTTATTGATTTGTAATTAGTTTGATTTGTAATTAGTTGTCAAAACCTTAATTTATTAATCTGGGATATCCAGGGGGATGGGATAAATGTAATATTAAACTTACATGCAAGGTGTCAGGCTGTCTGTCACAACATACAGCCCCGATAACCCATTATTTCCTTCAGTTAAATATTGGGAAGGTAGCACTATTGTCATTTGCCACTCAACTATTATGTTTGTTTACCTCACTGACTATTTCTAAACCCTCCCCTCAAATTCCTTTGACAGGTTGAATAGAAATGTCCCCAATCTCATTGTTTGATTAATTGAACAGATGAACATCCTCAAGGAGTGTAATCGGATGTAAACTAATCAGTCCGAAGAAGGGTTTCGACCTGAAACGTTGCCTATTTCCTTCGCTCCATAGATGCTGCCACACCCGCTGAGTTTCTCCAGCAATTTTGTCTACCTTCGATTCTCCAGCATCTGCAGTTCCGTCTTGAACATGGAAACTGATTCAGATGTGATGTTTAAGAGCTTGTTCAAAGAAGGGGCATATTTTAAAGGAGTGACAGAGATACTTGCTGGGGAATGTGTGAGGAAGTTATTATTTGTCTTTAGTTTTTGCGTGAACCAGGATATCTGAAGATTCAAAGTTTAAATATGTTAATTGCGCTGATACTGATTCCAACCAACCACGTAATGAATATCATCCATTCCGGAGGTTTTATTTTTCTAATGCCATTTAAACTTCACTTGGATTTCAAATGTAAAAGTAATTGGGAATGGAACAAAAATTTGCCCTTGGTAGATATTAACTGTAATATAATAATGTATGCATGCTGGTAGGTGCAATCAAAACAAAGATCTTATCAATGTTCTATTATGAATACCACAGAAAATATTAAGTATTCTCAAGATCACATTAAATAGAATAATATTGCTTAAATATATAGTTATTGAGCTTTGCATTTCGGAAAAGTCCCAGTTGAAGACAACAAAATACTGAAAATATTGAGGGTGAAAATGACTTCAGGACAGTTTGTTAGGAAAATGAAGGAAATGGTAACAGAATACTTATACAGCTGAGTGAGCATAATTTTATGGATGAGAAATTGTGTTCATCCAATTGATGACTTCTTTGACAAAGTAACTAGCATGTTGGATAACAAGGAAGCCAATGGGTGTAGCAAATTGTGTTATCCATAATTTTGTCTGTGAAGTGCCCCGTAATGATTACTGCATTAGATAAGCACCTATGGACTTGAACGTAATAGGTTAAGTCCAGGGGGTCAGTTATGGGGCTTTATGTGTGGGCCAGATATATTGTCAGTGCAGAGGGGCTAGGAGCAAGGCCAAGTAGGTAAGCAGCTATGATCAGGGTAGAATAGGGGGGGGGGGGGGGGGCAGGTGTAAGGCTGGGTCAGGAATGAGAGAAGGTATGCAACTGGAGTCAGGGTCAGGAGTAGTACCAGGTGTGCAGTGAGACCCAGGTTGGTCAACATGGGAAAGTGTTTGATTAATATTATCTGATTTCCATACATACATACACTAAGATCATTCATGTGCTGCACCTATCAATCGGAGTCTGGCTCTACTGTGGAATGTAATTAGGAATGTAATTTAGCCTAACCTTATTCATAGCTAATCCAATTTAAAGCATAAATAATGCATTCAAGTGCAAGATAAAAGACTCGCTATAGTGTGCACCAGATTGCACAATTTCAAGTTGAAAAATGCAAAAGCTCCATACCAATTGGGAGTGAGGACAACCCGCTCCAACATCCTCCTTCCCCCTCGCAATTGGTCTCTCGCAATTTCGCATTCCCAACTCTCACTCATTGTTGGCAGCCCTGAGTAAGTTTCAATGAGGTCCCCCTCATCCTTCTAAACTCCAGCGGGTACAGGCCCAGTGCCTTCAAACTCAGAACAAACTATTCTGCACACAGGTGGTGGGAAGAGAAAAATAACCTGCTGTGCTTGCGAATGCCTTGATTGTACTCATGTATGGTATGATTTTACTGTGTAGCCCACAAACAAAAGCTTTGTCCCATATCTCAGCACATGCAACAATAATAAACTAATGCCAACTTATAAGACCATAAGGCATAGGAGCAGAATTAGGCCATTTGGCCCATTGAGTAAACTCTGCCATTCAATCATTGCTGATCTATTTTTCCCTCTCAAGCCCAACCTGCCTTCTCCCGGTAATCTTTGACACCCTTATTTTATCCATTCATATAGTTTCCTCTGGTAGCTCATTCCAGAAACAGACTACCCTGTGAGTGAAAAAGTTCCCCTATTAAATCTCTCGTCTTACCTGAAGCCTATGCCCTCTAGTTTTAGAATTCTCCACCCCGAAATAAAGCGTTCACTTTATCCATTCCCCTCGTGATCTTGTACACCTCAATACAGTCACCCCTTAGCCTCTTGCGTTCCAAAGAATAAAAGTCCCATCCTATCACAAGTCTCCCTGTAACTCAAGCCCACACGCCCAGGTAACACCCTGGTGAATCTCTTCTGCGCCCTTTCCAGTAGCTGAGCAACCAGTCTGGTCACACTGAAGATTTTATTCTGCAACTGAAGAGAGTGGCATTGCAGCTTCGACAGTAAATCCATCAAGAGCGAGCGGCGCAGTGGTGTAGCGGTAGAGATGCCGCCTCACAACATCAGAGAACCAGGTTGAATCCTGACTACGGCGCTGTCTGTACGGAGTTTGCATGTTCTTCCTGTGACCGCGTGGGTTTTCTCCAGGTTCCTCCTCCCTCTTCATGTCATTTTCCTTGATCTTGCCAACACGTTCGGAGCTGTCCCTCACAGATTCCTCTGGGCATCCTTTGACTTCTTCAGGATACCAGAGACTATCGCAAGCCTTGCCAAGGCTTATTTTCAAGATCTGCAGCTCTGTTTCGCCGCGCCTGACTTCACGACCACATGGCACTGCATGGAGATTGGCATTATGGCGGTGGTGTACCATCTACCCATTGATTTTTACAATGGCGATGGAAGTCATCATAAGGGCCTTCAAGTGGTAGTGGGTGGCGACCGGCTGAAGCCTGGAGTCTGTCTACCACCCATCTGGGCCCACATGGATGACATGACAGTCATAACAACAACAGCACCTTGCACCAGGCGCCTTTTAGGGAAGCTTCAAGAGAACATCACTGGGGTCAGAATGAAATTCAAGCCACCCAAATTAAGAAGCATTTCTATAATCAAAGGCAAACTGACAGATCAAAGGTTCTTCATTGAAGAACCTATTCCAACTGTGTCAGAGAAGCCAATCAAAAGTCTGGGAAGATGGTATAACTCCAAACTGAAGGACACTGATCAGGCTAACGAGTTTAGGCAAAGTCATCAAAGGTCTGGCGAACATTGACCGATCCATGCTGCCTGGAAAGCTGAAAATCTGGTGCCTGTAGTTTGGGTTACTACCTCGCCTTATGTGGCCACTAACCATGTATGACATCACCCTCACAAGAGTAGAGAAGATAGAATGAACAATCAGCTCTTTCGTGAGAAAGTGGTTAGGTGTTCCTCGGTGCCTGAGCAGCGTAGGCCTGTACGGTCAGGGGGTACTCCAGCTGCCTCTCTCTAGTCTCACAGAGGAGTACGTGCACTAAAGTCAGACTAGAGATGACCCTGGCAGAATCAAGGGACACTGCCATCCGAGCTGCTGGTCCAACCCTGGCAACAGGAAAGAAGTGGATGGTTAAGAATGCGACACAGCAGGCAAAATCTGCTCTCCAGCAAGGCGACATAGTAGGGCAAATCCAACATGGAAGAAGTGGCTTGGGGCTTGGTGGAAAGCGACCTTGCTGGAACAAGGCATCATCACTGGAGCGCCGGAAGTTGGTCGCGGCAGAAGTCCGCCAACAGGAGGAGTTGAGTAGGTGTGCCAAGGCTGTGTCGCAAGCTAAACAGGGCCAGTGGATGAGATGGGAGAGTGTGGAAAAGAGGAAGATCAGCTGGAAGGACATGTGGGAGATGAAGGCGAGCAGGATAAGTTTCCTCATTCGGGCAACCTATGATGCCCTTCCAAGCCCAAAAAATCTCAACCAATGACTGGGTGAAGATCCATCATGCCCCCTGTGTTCAACACCAGCCACACTTAGGCACATCCTCACTGGCTGTAAGGTAAGCCTCTCCCAAGGACGGTACACCTGGAGACATAATCAAGTGCTCAAATGCCTGGCAGCGACTCTGGAACGCAGGAGGAACAGCCAACAATGCCTTGCCGCCCAGAACAACCAACCCAGTTAAGACAATTGCCTTTGTTCGGGGGGGGAAACAAAGGAAATGGAAAATTCCACGAAGGACCAGGTTTGGACAGCTGGAGGCAGCCTGGGATTGGCAGATGCTGGTGGATGTGGACCAACGTCTTACAGTTCCATCAGAAATAGCCATCACCAACTTGAGGCCTGATCTTGTGCTCTGGTCGAACTCTCAGTGTTTGGTGTATTTTGTGGAGCTCACAGTCCCTTGGGAGGATGCTGTGCAGGAAGCCTTTGAAAGAAAGAAACTGCGATATACAGAGCTTGCAGCGGAGGCAGAGCAGCGGGGCTGGAGAGCGAAGATCTGCCCGGTAGAAGTTGGATGTCGAGGATTCGTGGCAACATCTACCTTAAGACTGATGAAGGACCTGGGGATCAGCGGACAAGCCCTACTCCAGGCCATCAAAGAAACTTCACGGGTGGCAGAGCGGAGTAGCCAGTGGCTCTGGCTGAAGAGGAAAGACCCCATTTGGTCTCCCAAATAACCGACTAGACAGATGCAGAGGGGGGTGGTTCTGGGACGCGAGAATGCACCGCTGAGCCTACTGGAGACGTCGTGGGTTCAATCAGCGAAACGTCGATGAAAGTAGGTGCCCACTTGATAACCCTCAATGACGTGTCTGTCTAGCCTTTCTCAACATCGGAGGAGCATAGGTGAGTGCAGAAGGCTCCCATCACCATCGGGAGTAAATTAATATTTGGCACTTTGGACTTTTAACATCTAGTCCTGTGTATTTGTAAACTGCATTTGAAATATGTCCAGGATTGTAGGTTAATTGGCTTCTATAAATCCTTCCTAGTGTGTAGGATAGAACTAGTGTAGGGTAATTGCTGGTGGGCGAACGGCATGTATCTCTTCAATATAAAATTCAGCTGTCTCATTTAAAAAGCAATATGTGTGTAAATGGGGTTAGTAGAGAACTTGTATGTTCAAATTTCTGGAATCAGCTTGGAAACCAGACACTTCGGAGTCAGTTGACAGTGTGACCTTACTAATCCACAGCTTGACCTTATTAAGCCACAGCTAATGCCATGAACAGAGGTTAATGTGCTCTGTTATTTCAAATGAATTAAAATAATTTACTATGAACCAGGCATGACTGGTATTAAAGGTGCTCAGATCCACTCTGACCTTTAGCAGGGAGAGAAGCCAGTAAATTGTACATTATTTACCGAACCATTATTAATCTGCAATCACTATCGAACAATGCAGGTTCTAATCAGGCTTTTAGTGCCTGCACTGATAGCCACGTAGATGTGTTTTTTGCAATCTATTCCCTAATGCACTTTAATCCACGAACTGTGTGCCAAACCTTTAATATCTTACCATTATTTCAGAACACTAATTAAATTCATGCAAATTTCAGACCCATCACCTACTGTAATTAAGCTGAAGAGTGCAGAGAAGATTTATAAGGATGCTGCCAGGGCCTGAGCTATAGGGGAAGGTTGGGCAAGCCAGGACCATTCCTTAGAGTGCAGGAGGCCAAGGGCGGAGAAGTGTATACAATCGCGAGGGGAACAGACAGGGTGAATGCACAGAGTATTTTACCCCCATGGTACAGGAACCAAGAACCTGCGGTCATAGGTTTAAGATGAGAGGGAAAAAATATTTAATGAGAGGCAACTTTTTCCACATATGGGGTGGTGCGTGCATGGAATGAGCTGCTGGATAAAGTAGTTGAGGCAGGTACTACAACAATATTTAAAAGACACTTGAACAGATACATGGAAGGGAAAGGTTTAGAGGGATATGGGCCAAATGGGACTATCTTAAATGGGGCATCTTGATTGGTATGGACAAGTTGGGCCGAAGGGCTTATTTCCATGTGGTAGGACTATGATCCATTTTATGAATGCACACATAGCCAAATATTAATTGGTGCTTGGTTAGAAATTAATTGCCAGGATGTCAATACATTTCTCAGCAACAGTTTTGTCCTCCCGAGGGTAATTATCGTAGTGAGAATATATTCTGAATAGCCCAGCAAAACCAGCCGATTAGAATCACTCAGGTTACTGACTTAACCTAACTCACCAGCAGACACCATCAATCTCAGTTTAAATTTGGATTGAATAGGCATTGTTTGGACAGGGATAAATAATTGTCATGATAAAGCTTGGATTTAGCTCAGAGATACAGCATGGAAACAGTCTCTTCAGCCCACGCCGAACATCGATCACACTAGTTCTGTTAGGGGGGAGTGGAATAATGTTCGATGTTATTACAGAGGCCAACAAACCCACACGGCTTTGGGATGTGGGAGGAAAGCAGACAAAACCCACGTGGTCACAGGGAGAACGTGCAAACTCCACACAGACCGCACCACAATTCAGGATCGAACCTTGGTCTCCAGTGCTGTGAGGCAGCAGTTCTAGCAGCTGCGCAACTGTACTGCCCTTTTTAAGCAGGTGACTTGTCCTTTCCTTTTATCGCTTTTAATTTCAAGTTTGTGTACTTTCGTTATGTGTTGTGACTGATGGCCGACCAATTACCCTCCGGGGGATGAGATTTTGTTTATCGTATCGTATCGGAACAATAAAATCACAAAAAGATGATTAAAACAAAGTGATTTTACTCGAGTCACAAGGGGTCGGGAGTGAGCTATCCCATCAGTCCACACTACTGCTCACCTGCAGTAACAAGCCAGATAATCCCCAGTGGTGGCCTCTGCGCACGGGAGTCCTCCCCCTTCACCTCGGGGACCTGAGGTGGAGATTGTTGCACAGGGCCGTGCGGTGCATCACAGGCCCCTCATCCACCTGCCGCTCGTGCGACCGGAAAGAGTCTGTGTACATCATGTAGATGGGATTTGAGAGGGTGTTGCCCCTCGTTCAATATTTGAAGTGGCTGCTCCTCAAATTCTGGTTACAGTTCAGCCCCACTCCGATGCATCCGATGCTGAAAAGGGGGGGCGCGCGCCAGTGGGTCAGATGGGGGATTTCCTGGTCGGTTTGCTGCTGGGCCTGGCAAAGCTGACTATTCATGGATCATGGCATTGGGCAGCCAGGGGCTTCACCCAGGCCGACTGCCTGCACCTCCTCTAGGCTTACATCCGTGCCTGGGCATCTCTGGAGATGGAACTCATTGTCTACAGGCACCTTGGCCACTTTCCAGGACTGCTGAGCACCGCAGGGGCCTGAATGCTTCTTGAAAATTAACAACATTTTTGCTTTCATACTTGGATGCGTACTATTTTAGATGACTTCATCCCATGGTGTTTTAGTTGTCATTTTGTACCAGTAGATAAACTTGGCTAAAAGGGAACAAGCAACCACTTCCCACCCAGAGCTCCATCACTGCACTGCACGTCACAGGCAGGATTTATGTCAGTGCCATTTCCTGCCACCATGCAATGGCCTGCCGAGCCCAGCCCGAGTTCCTGTGTTTGCCATGACACAAGTTTGACCAGCCACACCCACAGCAAGTTCGCAGCCACACACTGTGGATTTTTAACATCTAGTCCTGTGTATTTGTAAACTGTGCAGTTTGTCAGCAAGTGAATTAAATCAGAAAAGCCCCAAAACTCTCCTTATTGCTCACACACCAGGCACCTATTCATTCTGCTAACTGAATAAATTGTACACGTTTAGTTTTGAGATAATGTGCAGGAACAGGCCGTTCGGCCCACCGAGTCCATACCGACCAGCGATCCCTGAACACTAGCACTACTCTAGGGACAGTTAATAATTTTTACTGAAGCCAATTAACCGACAAACCTGTAAGTCTTTGTAGTGTGGGAGGAAACTGGTGCACCCGGAAAAAACCCACGCAGTCACAGGAAGGACGTACAAACTCCATACAGACAGCACTCGTGGTCAAAATTTAACCACGGTCTCTGGCGCTGTGAGGCACCACCGCGCCGACCTGTAGTTTAGTGTCACGTGTACCAAGGTACAGTGAAGTTTTTGTTGTTGAGCGCTATCCTGTCAACGGAAATTCAGAGGTTTATGTGTTTATGCGGCGGTTGATTGGGCGAAAGGCAAGGACGAGGGGGACTCAGTCTCTGTTGCGACTAGTGGGAGGGGGAGCAAGGGCGGAGCTGCAGGGGGACACGCGAGGACAGCATATTCATGTTTAATAGCCAACGGTCCTTCGGCCCATCGAGTCAATGCCAACCATCAATCAGCCGTTATCCAACTAGAAGAAAAATTGAAATCTCCAGATAATTATGGTTGGAATTAAATAAGGTGACGAAAGGGTGAGAGGATGTGGCAATTGGCATCTCTTGTTGACTAGCTGCAGAGCAAAACGGGTTTCATACACGTTATCTCCTGGAATGTTTTCTTTTTTAGTTTAGTTTAAAGATATAACGTGGAAACAGGCCCCTTCAGCCCACCAGGTCCGCGCCGACCAGCGATCCCCGCATATTAACACTATCCTATAGCCACGAGGGACATTTTTTACGTTTACCAAGCCAATTAACCTACATACCTGTACGTCTTTGGAGTGTGGGAGGAGAACCGAAGATTCCGGAGAAAACCCACGCAGGTTACGAAGAGAACGTACAAACTCCGTACAGACAGAACCCGTAGTCAGGATCGAACCCGGGTCTCCGGCGCTGCATTCGCTACAAGACAGCAATTCTATTGTTGCGCCAAAACATGTTAATTGTCTCGAAACGCGTAGCGTCAGTGAACAAAACACAAGAGCAATAGTAATGCAGAAACGTTGCTGACAATGAGTGTTTATGATCGGCTCGGGAAGGGGCAGTGGCGCTCTCTGCTTGAAAGATGAGATAAGGGCATCCTTGACATTATTCTATGTTTGACTTGTATTGACCATCTGTTGTTGAATAAGATCATTAAAAAGTATACTATGACTAATGAAATAATTAATACCCATGTACTAGATAGCAATAACAGGAAAACATATAGCCACGGATGAAGTATATTTTCGTATAATCATATCTAACAGATAAAAAAAATGTTTACTGCGCTGTATAACTGTTGGCTAATTCTGCTGCGAAGACAGAACTGGTGAGCAGTTAACTGCCGCCATCTCTCCCTATCATGCAACAAAGCCTCTTGAAGCGAAGCTCAAAGTCTGTTTTTCCTTACATTTTCCTCCAAGTCAATTTCCTCGACACCAACTTTCACATCCACTCCCGCATTGTCAGAACGGTGTAGAGTAGTTAGTGTTTGTTCAAACTGAAGACTAAGCCACGTTTTTTCATTTTTCTTTTATATACAAATCTACCATGTAACTACAAAAAAAGTACCCAGAGCACTTCAAACTTCAAGGAAACAAACTTTAACTTCCACATAGATAATCAGAGACAGTCCATACATAAAACAGTGAAAGCCCAATAATAATATGATCTGAGAGAAGGAAGTTGCGAGATGAACAATGCAATGGTCACAGTGGGATTTTGACCACAAGGGACAACATTGTGTCAGCACAGTTTGCAAACTGTGGTCACCCAAGCCTTTGTAATATCTCCAGACAGCGACTGCACTCCTTTATCTCACACGCTCACAGAATTCAACGGTTCCAGACTTCACAATTAGTTATATATACTTTTTCTGTGGTCATATTAGGTCATAATACCCATATTAGTTAAACGCTAAGCTACATATAAAGAATTTTCTTCCAACAATGTACCTCCCTCTTGTTTTGATCTTACAACCAATCACTTCCACTTTTAATAAACTAGTAACTAAAAGATAAAATCAAATTAAAATTAAAAATGAAATTCTAGATTTGAAAACGGGGGAGGTGAGCGACTCTGTCACAAAACAGCATCACTGGACATATCCAAGATTGAAGAATTGCAGGACAAATGGAGGCTTGCAGCATTGGATGCTTACTGCAGTTCAACCAATCTGAAGCATCAGTGTGGGATGATATGAAGAAGTTCATGAACATTAATAAGGTTTAGAACAATTTCCTTTATTTGTCTTTTGCATATGCATCAGTTCATTGGAAATGCCACCTTGAGCTTGCACTGTGACAATCTGTGTGCCTTTTACCATGTATTAGTATGCTGACAAAGACTCTGGGCCGGAGATGTCTCAGTGACAGATTCAACAATCACAGTTACAAGTGGCAAAAAACATTTGGTCTAATTTAATTTGAGATACCGGCTCAAAACAAGTTATTTTTAAGTTCCAACCATGTAAATATATTCCTGGTGTTTCTACAATTTAAAACTATTTTAGAATCCATCTTCCTTTAAATTTGTGAGTTGGAACACAGCAGAGTCACTGCAAACGACAGATTTTAAGTTGAACCGTAATAGATACAGCAGTACAGGCACACTACATTTTTAGACGTAACAAATTTGAAACGTTAGTTCAACATCTCCTTTCAGTAAAGGCATGAAAGACAGACAATATTCACGTTAATGCAATTACTCTCAAATGGTGAAACACTGCCTCCTAAAAACTCTGCACCCAATAATCGTTGAGCAGTGTCTAAGATAGTGTATCAATCCCCTGAAAGCTACAATTACTTTGCAAAATGTTTTATGTTCTCCATCGTCCTGTATATGAAAACATTAATAAATGGATCCCACATCCTCAAATACTTTCAACTGACAACCAAAACACCACAATAAAGCATTAAACTGTGGCATAGCAGAGTGAATGTTAACACTTGGGCAAGTCTTTCTAGGGGCAAAATTATCCACACAATGAAGACTAGAAGAAAATCTTCCATTGTATGCCCATGCACTTTCCCCTCCCTCTTTGCCCCAAAAGTCACAAAGCCATTCTGAAGATAGATGGTCAAATGTTCTTTGTTATAGAAAACTCACTATCCCTGGCAAGTTATAGCACCAGGGATACAGTCTGCAACTATAAACCCAAGCAGCAATGATCAAAGGCCTATTTGACCATCAGTGGCAATGTGCAGGTTACAAGCATGCTCTGATCCAAGGCTGAAACACACAGGTTGTCACAGGTCAGCAATAGGAAGTGCAGATGCTGGTCGACAAAGGAGAGCATAAAATGCAAGGTAACTCAGGGTGGTCAGACAGCATTCCTGGGGAACACATATAGGTGACATTTCGGGTTGGTTCATTCTGAAGTATTCACCCATCCCTGTCCTCTCGATGCTGTCTGGCCCGCTAAATTACTTCAGCATTTTGTGTCCCATTAGGTGTTTCTCATTTATTTTTCCCTTTTTCACTTGGTTGTTTGGGACCAACATTAACCCCTAACTGATCAGCCAATCATCAATTAACTTACATTGTTAATTGCCTCATTAAGTATCTAGTCAATTAAACCAAGGCCCGTTCAACGTTATGAGACACAACACTGACCAGGTGAACAACCTTGTCATTTCCCCGAGGCACGACAACAAACCAAGTTTCACACAAGTGGTCAGAGCAGAACAGGGCAGAACCCCACCCACCTGAAAGAGACTTAAATAGCACAAGAACGTCGACAAATAACATTACAGGATGATGCAATCTTCAGTAACATTGACACGAAACAGCCAATAATCACAACACTGCTCAAATGTTTCCATTTGTTAGTTTAGCTGGCCTTGCATATACAGAGAAATTACATTGTTGCTCTGCATCCAACCGATCCATTCTGTGTACTTAAGGAAAGGCAAGTTGGCCGACATTAGTAATAGACCACCGAGCTCTGCTTTAATGAATATGCATTCCACGATTTGTACAGAACGTGGACAGAACTCCAATGCGGAGACTGCCTCCCGCTGGGAGAGGGTATGAATCACCCGTTTGTCGAGGTACTCTATCAATTACTGTGGAATAGAAAAGGGCAGCCGAACCACAACCCCAGGAGGTGTGGACCCACCAATGCTGGTTGTTGTGATGTTACTGAAGCAGAATTTCTCAGGGACACACACTTTAAGATTGAACTCCAGTTGAGAATCTATCAACTGGTCTGTGACCGATTAGTGTCTGGGTAGTTAGATCCTACATTTCTATGTGCTTTGAGAACATACATTCAGGATTAGGATGGCGATAAAGAAATCCCAGGATCACCTTGTCATTTTTTTTTTATTTTTTAAACAATAGGAGATATCAAAAATAAGATGGAAACCAGATAGGATTTTCAATGCATTGGGTAGAATTCTGCAGGATATTTATTATAGACAAACTGCACTGAAAATGTATAAAAGAAAAAGCTGGGAGAGGAATGGATGAATTTGGTCGAGTTAAGTTTCACCAGGTTGGGAAAAGTGATTACTGGTGACAAAATGGCATCAGGAAGATATTAAACATGGCTTTGGATGTTGCATTCTTTATGTGCATGGCTTACAGCATGGACTACAACTTCTCAAAGCACCTAAATGTGGAGGCTCTAATTACCCAGACACTAATCGATCATAGACCAGTGGATCAATTATAAAACAAACCAACTAGAGAAAAAAGGCTTTTACAGAACAAGTTTCAGATCTGCTCATCTCCCCACAGTCCACACATTCATTGGAACATTTCAAAACAAACCTGCATTTTTGGTAAATATTCTCTGCAAAGTGCTGTATAGTGTTGGTCACCGCGCCAATTAAAAATGCAGTGCAGAGATTGGTAGCAAAGTAAAGATGTGAGAATGTAATGATTTATAGTCTGGAATCAGTAACTGAATTTTCTAATTCTAGGAAGATTCCTATGCTGGTGATGTTTCACAATGGGCTTAGACTTTTGTTTTAATTTGTGCCTTTGGTTTAAATACGAAGCAGCCTATTTATTTGGAGTCAGTTACTTGAACACCTTCCAACAAAGCTCAGTTTATACAAAGACCAAAATCAACTAGAAAGTTATATAAAAGGGAGTACGTGTGGACGTTGTTCAATGTGGCTTTAAACCTGTAAAGTACACTTAATTCTTCCAAATAAAGTGCATCATTAATGATCTTAATTGCTAATCTCTGTAGCTAATACATATTATCTCCAACAAGAAATAGCTAATGCTTAAATTCCAACAGTCACATGTTTAGGTAAATCCTCTTCCCCATTTATAAACTGGACGACCGGTGAAAACTTGTAGCAGCAATAAGTGCCTGCGCTTTGCACGTCTCACAAGTTAGCAGACTTTCCTCTAACAGACCCACAGATTTTACTTCTGCAACTTGGTGCATTGGTTCTAATGCCACTAAATCGAAACAGCCTTTGAGAGTTGAGCAAACAGATAATTCCTCCAGCAATTTGTATTAACTTATCCAACTGCATGTAACACCTCACAGCTTCACTCCTCAGTAAAGGTTGTTGAGGATCTTCTTCACCCCAGGTCAGGGACATTGCTGTGGTGTTGCCTGCTCCTTTAAATGTTCCTTGGCAAGAACAGTCCCAGTTTATTGGTTTACACTAAGCGAGACACCATCATTTATTAAGGTAAAACTAGACATTTTACAACCAACCCAATAAAATGCTGTCAAATTCCAGTAGTCTTCCTCATCGATTTAAATACTACACCCAAGTTCATCATGGGGGTTTGAAATCCATCCAAATTTAACAAAGCATCAAGATGCAGTGATCGACTTTGTTCTGAAATGAACTTTTAAACCAGACATATTAAAGCTCAGGCAAGAGCATTCATTGTACTGGAGGCCCAGATCAGGCCATTTCTCATCTCCCAGATAAGCAGCAAGACAGGGAATTTGGGAAGTGAAAAACTAACCTGGGATTTCCTTGTGGGCCGGAGCACCAGCCAGCTTATCCTGGCCTGGCCCAGCTTTATCTAGAGTGTCAGAGAGGAGGACTGCTGTGGCTTTGCTCCCCTTTGGAAATGATAAGAAACCTTAGAGTGTGATTTAATACAACCTTAAAATACCAGATTTTTTAAAAACTCTGTACAAAACTGAAAAAAGTGAATAGATGTGAATCTTAAAATGTTGCATGTGAAGAACAATCTCTTTGAAAATCTAATTTCCAGCCTCCAAGATAAAAAAGTGAGCGGATTTAGCCCTGGTCCACTTCTCTCTAGAAGTGCATTCTGGACAGGTGCCCTGGCGCAAACATACTGTAATCTCTCATCCATACAGTGGTCTTCAATCGGCAGATGTTGTCAGCCAATGATGGGACTCGCATCAAGCCTCAGAAATTCTCCATGATCTACAAATGCCGTCCAGTGGCTGATCCATAACACAGCCTTAAAGCAGGAGGTCAAGTTTTAATCATCCCTCCTCTGCCTGTGCAGAGGTCAAGCAGAAGGGTCTTGGCTTGTACCAGTCAGGGTGGCAGCCCAGACACAGGGCTATATTGCAAGAGCTCCTACAGAAGAGTAAATGGGTAGATAGCCACTACTCCCGAGAGTGAGTGTTACATGCAATAATGGCAAACATGCAAGAGCCTTGATGATAATTTTAACAACGTTCTAGCTCAGACCAGATGTCCAAACAAAAAGAAACTTATGGTCAATATAGAGTGCTTGTTTTACTGAAATAAAAACACAAAACAGGAACAAGTTTAAAAAAGGTGTTAAATCATATTTGGCAGATTTGGAGCATTTAATTTTAGAAATATATATTTTAAAGGGTTCTAAACAGATGTTCAAGAATTTGAATCATGCAAGACCACCACTTCCACCAGTCTGAGAATATGTCAAATGTTTTAAAGACCCATGAAGTGAAGAGACCCATAAAGACTCATATGTAAAGAGTCTCTTTGATACAACTATCTTCAGAGCATTTTAGGAACAGTCAATCTCAGAACATTCATATCATTGCTTGTTTTCACTTCTAGCTGTTTTAAATAAGGTGTCCCAGAATACCCTGGTTGGAATGGACAAGGGGGTCAGATACAGCACCATAGAGTTTATTGCTCAGGAGACTAGAAACTGCAGATACTGGAATTTTGAGCAAAATATAAAATACTGGAAGAACTCAGTCGATCAGGCAATATTTGTGGCGGGAATAGACTGAAGGATGGTCCCAACCCGAAACAGCGCCTGTCCATTCCCTCCTCTGATCCAGCACTTTGTGTTTTGCTCAAGATTTATTGCATCCTCCAGGTTGCGCTCACAATGGGGTCATTTCTTCAAGAATGAGGGATGGTGGTTTGGGACTTCCTCGCTAGAATGTTAATTTTACCAGATGCTCATAAATTTATTAAGAAACGCAAAGGCTTTGCAACCACCAGCGATAGTCTGGTTTCTCTGTCTTTAAATTGCTGGAATTAGCTCAAATTAATTTATTACGTGACATAGGAATTTGAAATGTTTGAGGGTAAGCCCATTCTTTTTGACACTATTGTGGGTTAGATCATTTACTGATGTGTATACACTGGATGCCCCAACTGGAGACATCTTCATACACACCCCACACTCATCCACAACTAAAGGTCGTCACCTTCTCTGTAGATGTGGCTATGCCATAGTACGAGTGCTTCAAAGGAGCACCTTACTTTTCATACATTTAAACCAGAATGCCTTTGATGACAGCAACGCAGTCCCAAAGTTAAACCCCTCTTTGTGCTTCCCCTGTTAATCACCCAATGTTGAATGCCACAATCAAAAGAAACCTTATAGGTTTCGCAAAGCAATTATCTAGCCAGACATTCCTTATTTGTAAAGAAACATAAATATTGTTTTAATACAGTGAGAAAAATCACTAATAATAGTTACTATATCAGTCTCATATTCCAGTGGTGTGAATATTAACCTGCACAAATTATAGCAAGATCATTTTTCAATGGCAACAAGCCAATACTAATAACGGAGCTTTAAAAAATGTTCAAGTTTATATTAATTGCCTTGTGAGATCGGTACATACTTGCAGTTTAGCTGCCTCCTTAATTGATAAATAAAACACTAGGTTAGAACTTCATATCGAGCATATTTGTATCTGGTTCACTTCTGCTTCCTTTAAAAATATTTGACCCATGCTGGTTCACAACTGGAATCTTCCTGCCAAGTAAACTGCAGACATTTTCATTTGTGGACAATTTCTTAATGAGAAAGTGTCCGGTTGTCACCAACATAGTTAGCAGAGAGTAGGTTGTACATCTGACCACTTTTCCCATTTCTATAGCTTTGTGGAACCGCAGGGTAGATTTGACACTCCAATCCCCACATTGGACCACATTAAAATAACGTTTTCTGTAAAGACACACTGAATGACAAATGCAAGGCAGCAAATTAAAACAAAAGTCACAAAAATATTCTGCACCATTAAATAAACTACTCTCACCATTACAAGAAGATACCTCACATTTCTAAATAAATGTACAGACTCAGTTTCTATTGACTTTTGCAAACGTTCTCTTCTTCCTCTTCGGAGAATCATACGCTGGTTTCGGGTGTTGGCACGATTTCCCCATTTTCTTCCGTGTCGCTTTTCAGGAACTGTTCCACTTCCACGGATTCCACAGTTCCCTGCTCTTGGTCCAGCTCCCCTGGCCTCACCTCTTGCACAGCTTCCTTCGGCTCAGTCTCAGGTGGTTTAGCTTTCCCACTTATGCAGAAATAGTTTCCGATAATCAGTATCAGGGCCGAGAGGACCACCTCGGAGCCAGCCAAGTAAAAAACATACCGGTAAACCCTTGTATAGTCCAACAGTTTCCCTATAACAGGTACAAAGCAAAAGAAAAATCAATACATCCATCACACAAAAACCCAGCATTCATGCAAGCAAACAGCTCAAGCAAAAACAGTTTCCCCCACACGGTTAAAGCAGATATTCGAAATAATTCTCAGCAACGTATAATAGTACAGCACAAAAACACGTCTTTAGCCCAATGTTTGTGCCAAACACGATGCCTAGCTGAATGGAGTTATTTTACTTGCACATAATCCATATCCCTCCGTTCTCTGCATATCCATGTGCCTCTTAAACAGCACTATCGTATCTGCCTCCTCCTCCACCACTGGCAGTGCGTCCCAGGCCCCGCCACCTCCTGAGCGTAAAAACTTTCCCTGCATATTCCATTAAACTTTCCCTCTCACCTTATTGTTATGCCCTCTAATGTTGGACATTTCCACGCTGGGGAAAAAGGTTCTGACTGTCTATCCTATCTATGCCACTCATAATAATTTTAAATACTTCTAACAAATCTCCACTCAACCTCTAATGTTCCAGAGAAAACAATCTCAAGTCTATCCAACCTCTCCCTGTAGTTGAAAGCCTCCAATCCAGGCAGCATTCTGATAGACCTCCTCTGCATCCCCTCCAAAGCTTCCACACCTTCAATGTAATGAGGCAAACAGGACTGCACACAATATTCCACAGCCCAACCAAATTCCTATAGAGTCGCATCACGACTTCCTGACTCTCTTACTCAACCAATGTCCCTAGCAATGACAGCAAGCATTCCATATCCCACCTTTACCACCCTATCTACTTGTGTTGCCACCATAGTGACCTATGAACTTGGACTCCAAGATCCCTCTGCAATCAATGCCTGCAAAGGTTTTGCCATTAACTGTATATTCCCTCCTTACATTCAACCTCCCAGATTGCAGCACCTTGCACTTGCCCAGGTTAAACCCCATCTGCCATTTGTCTGCCTATTCTGCAGCTGGTCTATCTCCCTCTTTTTCTTCTGACAACCTTCCAATTTGCCTGTAACTCCTCCAATTTTGGTGTCGTCAAACTTACTCACCAACCCATCTACACTTTCATCGAGGGCATTCATATATATCACAAACAGCAGATACGTGCAGAACTCCACTGGACACAGACCTCCAGCCAGAATATCAATCTTCCACCGCATCTACCTTTCCCAGTCTTTGCTTTTGCTTCTGGTATCTCCACTCCTGATCCTGATGGCTCTGGTGAATAGACTCACTGGAAAGACAATTGCGATTCTTCCTTCCGTCCTCCCCCCTGCCCCCCATTTTGTGGCATTAAAACATTTTGTTCAATTCCCCCCCCCCCCCCCAAACACGTTTGCTTCTTGTTAATGTTGTAGTGAACACACTCACACGCGTGTGCACATGTACTTACCAGCACCTGGTGGGCCTACCAACACGGCCATTGCTTCCATCAACAAGACCAGTCCAATTGCACTGGGGAACTGCTGGGTCCCAACAATGGCCATCAACACCTCGAACTGCAGGGCGCCCACCATTCCATAGGACATTCCAAAGAAAATACAGAACACGGTCAGTCCGGCATAATCGTGAGCAAAGGAGCCACCCAAATCAGTGATCCCGTTGAAGATCATTGCAAAGCCAAAGAAATATGCACATCGGGGGCGCATGAATTTTGTACCCGCAAGAATACCACAGAGAGGGCGGGCGAAAATGTCCACAAATCCTAAGATGGATAACAAGAAAGCAGCATCTGTGTCTGGTATTCCCAAGTCTTTTGCATAGTTTACTACGAAGACAGGAGGAACAAAGAGTCCAAAGACCATGACGGTTGCCGCGATGGTGTAAATGAGAAAACCTCGGTCCTTGAAAACAGAGCAATCCAGCAGCTGCCGTTTGGGCTTTTTCACTGGTGTCTCCTTCTCCTCTTTCAGTTTGGCTTTCTCTTTGCCGCTTGGCAGCAGTGGTCTCATCAGAGCTGCACAGGCACAGCAGTTGAACAGCAGACCCCCAAAGATGAGGAAGCCCCCTCGCCACCCGTACGTCTTGATCAGTATTTGGCCCAACGGTGAGAGGGAACACAGGAACACGGGGCTCCCAGCTGCAGTCAGGCCATTAGCTAACGGGCGGCGCTTGTCAAAGTAGCGGTTTATCATGATGAGAGATGGTTGAAAGTTCAAGGCTAGACCCAGACCTGGGAGAAAAAAAAAAACACAAAAACAGGTTTTATTTAGTTTTAGTTTAGAGCATGGAAGCTTCAGCCCACCAAGTCAACGCCGACCATCGATCACCCGTTCACACTAGTCCTGCGTTATCCCACTTTCTCATCCACTCCCTACACACTAGGAACAATTTACAGCCAATTAATCTACAAACCCACATGTCTTTACGATGTGGGAAGGAAACCAGAGCACCCGGAGGAAACCCACACTGTCACAGGGAGAATGGGCAAACTGCACACAGACAGTACCAGAGGTCAGGATCAAACCGGGATCTCTGGCACTTTGGGGCAGCAGCACTACCCATTGCATCACTGTACCACCTGTGATTACTTTTTTAGTGTAATCAGGAGGGATTATTCACAATTAAATGAAATCAGTTTAATTTTAAGCAAGCATACATGGATGCAGATATTAAATATCATAGTATATATCCCCCTAAATCTTTCCTGCGAGAGTTTAAATCCTCATTTTGTTACAATTGGAAAATTTATTGGTCATACTGTTGTAAGCTACCCAAGAGAGGTTTACTTTGACATTATCGTAGGTGAACTAGCGTTGCAGATGAGTGTGATTCTAGGTCCTAGTGACATGGTGCCTTTACTGACAAGTGGACAATAACAAGACTTTACCCTCCAAATGAAAAGGTAGTAACTGACAATTTACCCGACTTAATTTGCACTAAATGTATTCCCTTTATCTGTGCACAGTGGACAGCTCGATTGCAATTATCTATAGTCTTCCCACTGACTGATAGCTTGCAACAAAAGTCACGATAATTCTGTACATGTGACAATAAACGATACAATAAATGCTGGAGTAACTCAGTGGGTCAGGGCAGCATCTCTGGAGAAAAGGAGTAGGCAAGGTTTTGTGTCTGAGCCATTCTTTAGTCTGGCTGACCCGCAAAGTTACTGCAGCATTTTGTCTAATCTACCACAGCAGTGGTCAGATCTACGATCACCATTTCTGGTCAGCAATGAACTTACGAACCATTCCCTACAGATGCTCCTCAACCTTTGCCAAGTGGCCCAGATTGGATTTCTAACATCCATGTATATACCCGACTTTATTAAAAAAATGTACGTTTTAGCTTTAAAACCTCCTTACCAGTCATAACGCCAACCGTAAGGTAGATCTGGATGATGTTAGTGCACATCGAACCCAGGATCATACCCGCCGACGCAAAAAACCCTCCTACCATCATCACAGGACGACAACCAAAGCGACTGACAAGTACACTGGATATCGGTCCTGGTAGAAGGGGAGAAAGGTCAGTCAGGTAAGTTGCATATTTGCAAGCATTTAATTCAGCACAAATTTGCCTCGCATAGAGGACTTAAGTCAGAGTTGATCTAATCTTTTCCATTCCGACCAAGAAACCAGTCCCATTTGCCTGTATTTGACTCGTATCCCTCTAACCTTCCCCATCCATATATCTGTTCAAACGTCTTTTAAATGTTGTAATAGGAACTACAGATGCTAGTTTACATAAAAAGTCAAAGTGCTGAAGTAACTCAGCTGATCAGACAGCATCTCTGGAGAACATGGATGGACAACAGCAGTTTGAAGAAGGGTCCCAACCCGAAACATCACCTATCCATGTTCTCCAGAGATCCTGCCAGAACCGCTGAGTTACTCCAGCACTTTGTGTCCTCCAAATGTTGTTATTGTAGCCACTCCATCTACCTCCACTGGGAGCTCAGTTCATATACCCAGCACTCTCGGTGAAAAAAAATCCTTCTCAAAGATGATTTCCCTCTCCCACGTCAATTCTTGGAAATTCACTTATGCACCATTGTGAAAAGCATAATTTTTTTTTGGTCCCCATTGTCACATTATAATTAAAAGAAATGTCTTTGAGGTGGGCTTTTACATTCACACAGTGTCACAGCTGTATCATGGAAACATGATTTCTCATCCACTCCCAGCACACTAGGGCAAATTTTACAGAGGCCTATTAAACTACAATTCTGCACGTATTTGGGATGTGGGAGGAAACTGGAGCACCCAGAGGAAACCTATGCAAACACAGGGAGAACGTGTAAACTCCAGACAGACAGCACGTGTTGTTAGGATTGAATCCGGGTCTCTGGCGCTGTGAGGCAGCAGCTCCACTAGCTGCACCACAGGGCTACTCGTTTCTCAAAAGAAAAAGGCCCTTTCTCTTTGTTAGTTTTCTCAATTAAAAAAAGACAGTAATAATGAAAAGATCAAACTGTTAAGGGCCTGTGCCACTAGGCGATTTTATAGGCGACAATGGAATTTACCAAAGTAAGCGCCGGCTTCAACCTACATGACCTGGCCACAACGTGCGTGCGAGTGCAAATGCAGGGGAAGGGAAACGTTGTCACTCACTGCACCAGGAAGACCAGCTGCAGGCAAAGTTCACTACTTAACCCAAGCTGCAAGCCTTGTGCATTTTGCATGACATTTAAATCCTCAAATTAATCTATTAAGCAGTTGCATGCAAATATAGAAAATGATTACGTATTTAATATTTCCCACTTCCCACACTTGCTGCATACAAATCTCTGCCACAGTGACATAGCCTACAAAAGGGAACACCGTCCAGGGACTCTTATTTTAAGTACTAATACCTCCCTTCTCTTTCCCCTGCCCCTCCCACTACCGTGCTCACACATTTCTCCCACTATCTCCTACCCCCCCCACCTCACTCATCCATACAATCAACTCCCATACCAGAGTCCCAATATACCTCATCCTCATTCTTTCTCCTCCCCACCATCCTATTCCCTTCCACCAATATCCCTCTCCCCAGCTTCACATTTCACTCATTTTACGTGACACGCGCCTCCTTTTCACCTCTAGCCCTTTTCACCCATACACTACTACTATTGTACACACGAGGAACAATTTACAGAAGCCAATTATTAACCTATAAACCTGCACCTCTTTGGAACATGGGAGGAAACCACAGCACCCAGAAAAAACCCACGCGCTCACAGGGAGAACGTACAAACTCCGTACAGACAGCACCCGTAATCAGGATCAATTCCAAGTCTATGGCCCTGTGACACAGCAACTCTGTGCTGCCCATATAATTGTTACAATTCTTGGTTGCATGTTACATGCATTGCTAAACACTAAAATAAAAAAAAATTGCTCCAAATTAAGATTTAGATTGTGAATAAAAGTTAATCACATCCAATTACTACCCAGTAAAGACTGACCTGTTCCGTACAACATGGCGAGCACAATGGATGAGATCCATGCTGTATCACTGTACCCAACATGGAACTCCTTGATTAATTCCTTGAAGTAAACGCTGACGGCTTTCGGAAAAGCGTAAGAGAATCCAGTGATGACGAAGCAGCCAATGAGAACGGCCCAGCCCCAGCCGCCATCAGGGGCTTGCACTCCTGGACTTTTACCATCTGCTACTACCACACCCATGGTTCAGGACAAAACCTGCAGAGTAAAAGAAGTTGCTGAAAACATTCATAATTCATTAAATCATACTGCAATTATTGGCCAATGGGTTCAAAGTGAACCACACCAAAATAGAAAAGATTAAGATAAGCAGTGATAGATACTTGAGAAATATTCCTGTTATGAATGTGCTGGGGCAAGAATTCGGGTACTGAATGAGTTTTTCGTTCAGACATAACTTATTTTTTTTAGAGAATTACTTAACAGTTCTACAACTCCAGCACAGCTTCAATTTTAACATTTTACAAACAGAATATTAAATTGAAATAAGAAAGAGAAGAAAGGAAAGCGAAAGATGAAAAGAAAGAAGAGGAGATATGTCCGTCGACCCACCCATGCACCCGCTCACCCAGCCTTACAATCAGTTTTGAGTTTGTGTTTAACCATTGTATTGTTCAAGAAATTCCATAAAACGAGACCATATTTTAAAAAAATTGATCTGGTTCGTCAGTCAAGACAACCCTAATTTTTTCTGGATGTAGTGTCTCTGTCATTTCCTTAATCCACATCTTCACTGAGGGGACTGTTGTCTTTTTCCAAAATGTAAGTATATATTTTTTTGCTGATATTAGACCGTAATCAAGAAAGAGTCTTTGAAATACCGTTAGTTTGACATGCCTCTGATATTCCCAGTATTATCAGTTTTGGGTCTGGTTCTAGTGGAATTTTCAGTGTTTTAGAGGTAACATTAAAGACTTCCGTCCAAAAAAAATCTATTTTTGTACAAAGTACAAAAGTATGGGTTAAGGTGGCTTCTTGAGAATGACATTTGTCACAGAGAGGGGAAAACACTGGGGAAAATCTTGCTCAATTTCGGTCTTTGAGTAATATAACCTGTGCAGTACTTTAAACTGGATCAGGCAGTGTCTGGCATTTAAAGAGCAATGATGTATGTATTGTCGGCTTTCGTCCCATATATCCTTGGAGATGTGTTGACCCATCTTATCCTCCCATGAATGCCTATAAATCTCAGATGATGGAGTGTTGATGTTTTGGAGGGCATTGTAAATGTGGGCTATCAACTTCTCTGTATCTGCATGTCTATTCAATCATTCATTGAGTATGTCTTGACCTACAGAGGAGCAGTCTTGTATGTATGTTCTCACGTAATCCCTAACTTGGAGGTATCTGAAAAAGTTATTGGTGTTCAGGTCATATTTCTCCTGCAATTCTTGAAAGGAGAAAAGAGTCCCCTTCTGATAATGGTCTCCCACAGTATCGATTCCCTGATCCTCCCATTGAACAAAAACCACATCTAGGGTAGAAGGTTTAAAAGAGGGATTATTTGCAATGGGGAGAAGGAGAGACATGTTTCTCAGTTTGAGACCGCGTTTCAACTGTTTCCAGATACGGATAGTACTGTGTATTATCGGGTTATGCTCATACATTGACTTATTCTGAGATATTGGAGACAGGACAATCAAGCCTATACAGAATGGCAAGCAATCTTCCCTTTCCATTTTTAGCCAGTTTGCCTGTTGGTATGAATCATCCAGTCAGAAAATTAGTTTTAATATTGGTTACCCGATAGTAAAAGAGGAAGTTAGGTAAGGCTAGTCCTCCATTCTCTTTGGATTTGCACAAATGTCTTTTGTGTATTCGGTGGCTTTTATAGTCCCAGATGAAATTAGTGACAATGAAATCAAATTTTTTTTTTTTTTAATTTTGGGAAGATAGATGACTGGTATAAGTATAGAATTTGGGGAGAAATATCATTTTTACAGCAATTAGTCTACCAAGAATAGAAATAGGCAGTGTTTTCCAAAATTGAATATACGTATGGAGTTTAGTAATTAATGGTGGGAAATTTGTTTTAAACAAAAGGGAATCTTTTCTGGCAACGTAAATTCAGAGGTATCT
The DNA here is from genome assembly GCA_035221665.1 of Okamejei kenojei. Classification (NCBI taxonomy): domain Eukaryota; kingdom Metazoa; phylum Chordata; class Chondrichthyes; order Rajiformes; family Rajidae; genus Okamejei; species Okamejei kenojei. The sequence continues at coordinate 28,882,826 of CM069153.1, forward strand.
GAATATTCCAGTAATGATTTTAAAGGGAAACTGTTGGAGCTAGGTGACGCCTTGTTCTTTTATTGGCATATTTTCACTTTTGTTCCAATTGATTCTATAGCCAGAAATGGAACTGATTTGTTGTATAGTAGTTAATAAATTTGGAATACTAATTTGGGGGCTAGAAACATATAGTCATCTGCATATAGGGAAATGTTATTAGAAGTATGTTTAGTATTGTGTCCATATATGCCTGGATGGAACCCGATACTCTCGGCAAGAGGTTCTATGGCCAATGCAAATAGCATTGGGGAAATAAATAATACATACACACACACACACAAATTATACACAGGTAAGAAGGGTCTCGTTCCAAAACATCACCAGTCCATTCCCTCAGTCAATGCTGCCTGACCGGTTGAGTTCCTCCAGTTTTTTTCAGAAATATACAAACATATTTTGGATCTGTGTGCCCTTGCCTTAGAGATATTTACTAGAAATTGTCCATGAAGACTGATTACTTTCTGACCCTAGGGTGCAATTATCATGGCTGTGTTGCAATGTACAAAAGAATGGGCACACAATGTGCACACAAATACTTATAATGAAAATTTAATGGCAGCAAATGCTCACTACATTAGAATTGCATTGCGTATCCATGTCCAAGTATACTCCCTCCCTCAAAGTTGTGATTAATTTAACCTGGAGGATATATTTTTTGCTAATGTTTTCAATGCGCTACTAACTGTATGCAAACAGTCCTTCCAAATGAAGAAGGGTCTTCATTTGGAAGGACTTCAAAAAGTCACCCATTTCTTCTCTCGAGAGGTGCTGCCTGTCCCGCGGTGTTACTCCAGCATTTTGTGTCTATTTCCAATTCCCTGCTTTAGGACTATGCCCGTCCATATACCCTCTTGCCAGTGGACTAACTAATCATTATATATTTTTGCTCTATTATTCAAAGTACTGCATTTGCTATGTGTTGCAAGAACTCATCTCTAGCCTGAGAAGAGATGAAGATGCTTCACCCTGTGGCTGCGGGCTTCATGCTGAGAATACAAAGCGGGAAACGGCTTTTTCACGTTATTTATGTCGGTGTCTGGGTCAGCTGAGAGACAGTGACTGAGGCTGCTCTCCTGTACAAATCAAGTTTAGCTTTAACAATTGTGAACTTCTTTACAAGTTTGGCCATGGAAATCAACCTACGCCAAAATGTAAAATTCATTAAGAGGACAGGTACATGGATAGGAAAGGTTTGGGGACATTGGGCTGGGCACAGGTAAATGGGACTAAGCTAGGTGGTTGGCAGGGATGAGATTGGCCGAAGGGCCTGTTTGTGCGCTGTATGACTGACATTCAAATTTACAAATAGTTTGAATTATCTACCAAGAGAGGCCTTAACTTGTCAGTTTGCTTTCAGGAAAAAAAAAAAAAAAAACATCAAACAAATGTGTATAAAGTCCACGTCCAATTTTGCAGAGTACTTCTGACGACAATAGATAATTCTTTCTGCACAGAGTTGCACAAGTTGTCAATCATTGTGGGCAGGCTACGATAATTGGGGATGACAGATCTTGGAAACAAGACTGCAGTGACCATTTATTGCAAAAACAAAAAATATAAGCATGGTTAAAATAGATCAGTAATTCATTAGAGTAAAATACTGCTGAACAATATTGATTAGATATTTTTTGGATTGGAAAACTGAAAACAGTTAAGAATCTGGATTTTGTAACCAAGCATAAGAGTAGAATTTGTTCATCTCATTGTCTAACCTCTAAAATGAGAATAATGAATGTTCACATCTTGATTTTTCTGTTGGGAGAATATGTAAATCCCGGAGTCGTACAGTATAGAAACAGGCCCTTTGGTCCAACTCGCCCATGCTGATCACAGGAGATTTTAAATGATGCAAGAGGCATGATATTTGGTTAGGAACTTTATAAGCATTGGAACGGCATGCTGCTACACATCATTCACCTCTCAGGCCAGCACCTCTTGGAGTCCATATAATGGTGGAGCAGACTATCTCACCTTGGCTTGAAAAGAGGATAACGTCAGCTATATTGTTCAATGAAGATAGCCACAATATTGTTCGTCACTTGCGTCGTCTTTGGCGCAAACTTTGTGGGCTGAAGGGCCTGTTCCTGTGCTTTAAGGTTACAAGTTTCATATCCCCATAGGAAAAAGAGTTGTACTACTTTGCAGTGCCAAGATAATTGGATTGCTGCACAAAGTCAAAAGAGTTTATTGTCATGTGTCCCTGACAGGAGAATGAAATTCTTTCTTTGCATAGCCAACAGAACATAGTAGGCATTGACTACAATTATATACGTAAATACACACATTAATTAATAAATTAATAAAGTGCAAATAACAGATGGAGGGGTATTAATGTTCAGAGTTTTGTCCGAGCCTGGTTTAATAGCCTGATGGCTGTGGGGAAGTAGCTATTCCTGAACCGGGTCGTTGCAGTTCTCAGGCTCCTGTACCTTCTATCCAGGGTAGCAGGGAGATGTGTGTGTGGCCAGGGTGGTGTGGGTCCTTGATGATGCTGCCAGCGGTTTTGAGGCAGCGACTGTGATAGATCCCCTCGATGGAAGGAAGGTCAGAGCCGATGATGGACTGGGCAGTGTTTACTACTTTTTGTAGTCTTTTCCTCTCCAGGGCACTCAAGTTGCCGAACCAAGCCACGATGCAACCGGTCAGCAAGCTCTCTACTGTGCACCTGTAGAAGTTAGAGAGTGTCCTCCTTGACAGACCAACTCTCCGTAATCTTCTCAGGAAGTAGAGGCGCTGATGAGCTTTCTTAATAATTGCATCTGTGTTCTCGGACCAGGAAAGATCTTCACAGATGTGCACGCCCAGGAATTTGAAGCTCTTGACCCTTTCAACCATTGATATAAACAGGACTGTTGGTCCCCATCCTACTACTTCCAAAGTCCACAATCAGTTCCTTGGTTTTGCTGGTGTTGAGGGCCAGGTTATTGTGCTGGCACCATATGGACAGTCGCTCGATCTCTCTTCTGTACTCTGACTCATCCCCATCAGTGATACGTCCCACAACAGTGGTATCGTCAGCGAACTTGATGATGGAGTTCGCACTATGACCGGCTACGCAGTCATGAATATAGAGTGAGTACTGCAGGCAGCTGACCACGCAGCCTTGAGGTGCTCCCGTGCTGAATGTTATCGAGTCTGACACATTTCCACCAATACGAACAGACTGTGGTCTGTGAATGAGGAAGTCGAGGATCCAATTGCAGAGGGATGCGCAGAGACCCAGTTCTGCGAGTTTGGTAACCAGCTTGGAGGGGATGATTGTGTTAAATGCCGAGCTGTAGTCAATGAATAACAGCCTGACATATGAGTTTTTGTTGTCCAAGTGGTCCAGAGCGGAGTGGAGGGCCAGCGAGATCGCGTCCACCGTTGATCTGTTGTGGCGGTAAGCGAACTGCAGTGGGTCCAGGTTTTTGTCAAGGTAGGAGTTGATTTGCACCATGATCAACCTCTCGAAGCACTTCATCACCACAGGCGTTAGTGCCACAGGCCGATAGTCATTGAGGCACGTCACCTTGCTCTTCTTGGGCACCGGTATTATTGATGCCCTTTTGAGGCAGGTGGGAATCTCAAACCTCAGAAGTGACAGGTTGAAAATGTCCGTAAAAACTCCAGCCAGTTGGTCCGCACAGGTTTTTAAGAACACGACCAGGTATGCCATCAGGTCCAGACGCTTTTCGAGGGTTCACCCCGCTGAAGGATTTCCTGACGTCGGCCTCTGTGACTGAGACTGAGACTGAAATTGAAATACCATCACAGCGAATGGGGGCTCGGGAAGGCACATCTGTGTTCTCCCGATCAAAGCGTGCGTAAAATGCATTGAGCTCATCAGGGAGTGATGTATCGCCGACATCTGAGCTGCCTCCTGGTTTCGCCTTGTAGGAGGTGATTGCATTCAGTCCCTGTGCTCTGCGCAATATGCTCTGTTGAGTGATTCTGTCACCATGCTCTGGAGTGCCAGTGATGGAATTCCCATCCACAATAGCAAGGGGTCAGATCTATATTGGGATGCATCCAGACCCTATTCATAGTTAGTGATAACTTGTTATAAAGTGCAGGCACTCGATTGTCACAGATGCCCAGCAGCCATTGCAGCCAACTTTCTGAATAGCATTAACAAGCAAGTTTGGTTATCTGCAATTAGATCAGTTTGTAGATGATAGCATGGAAAAAGGCCCTTCGATCCACCAAGTCCACACTGACCAACAATCACCCATATAATAGTTCTATCCTACACAGTACGGACAGTTTTCAGAAGACAATTAACCTACAAACCTGCACATCTTTGGAATGTGAAAGGAAACCCACGTGGTCACAGTGAGAATGTACAAACACTGTACAGACAAGCACCTGTAGTCAGGATCGAACCAGATCTCTGGCTCTGTAAGACAGCTGCTCTACCCAAATTGAAGGAATATACCAACCATCTGAGAAGCCGCACTCAAGCCGCTGTTCACTACGCCTTCATGTCAAGATCTATATATAGATCTATATACAGATTTAATAACACTAGCACTCAATAATTCATACATCGAATAAAAATATCCTTATGCTGAAGAGTGGAGTTATTATCAGTTATTACAGAGTGCTCTAAGGAGATTTGCTCAGGATCAAAACCTAGCGCAGGTGGGACGCGCTAAACAAAGGAGTATATTGATTTGGAAAAATGTTAACTGAAGTTAAAATTAGGATAGGTTATCACCTCCCTGACAAAACTACTTTGACTATCAAAGCAGAACCCAACCTTTCTGAACAGCCACGGAATCATAGCACAAACCACGTAGTCTAACAGCTAGTCCCACTTGCCTGCGCCTGACCTATATCCATCCAAACCCTTCCTACCCATGTTCCTGACCAAGTATCGGATAAGCTAAGTATCTCCAGCATTTTCCACATCTTGTTCACATTTCCAGCATCTGCACCTTCCTGCTTTGCATTTCTGAAACACTTCCAGTTACCTTCCTGTTCTCCTAGTGTGGGAAAAATTTGCTCTGTTCAAGCATATTTGAGAGCACATGGGGAAAAATGACATGGGGAAAAATAGGGCCCCGAGGATTCAGCTAATCCCTGCAGCCAAGCAAGAACGTTACTCCCTAATCCAGATAATGTAATGAGATTTGAGATGCTGTCACAATTTATTTGCACCTATAGAAGTAACTAATCTAGAAATGTGACAAGATAGTGCAAATACCTTAAACAGTGTTACTAACGTGAATCCTGCAAGCTTATCCAACAAAGTATCTCAGATGGAGTCTGCAGAATGATTTATTCAGTAGTTGAACTTTGAACGTTTGGTTATTGTCAGCACTCACTGCTCCATCAGAAGGGTGAGCGTGTTTGAGTTAAGTACTGAATGTTAACCCACCAAGTCACCTTCATTAACCTTCAGGTTGCACTGCAGCGTTCCAATAGTTTTGTCTTATCAACCTTTATTCTGCAAATGTTATATTTAAATTGTTAATGTTAAAGCTTTCCTGTTATTTTTTATTTTTTTTTAAATGCAGAAGATATTGTGTCAACACAAAATGAATTAACTGGTGATCCTGGACATTTTACTACACCAGTTACAAGATCACTGCCTTTAAAAACAAGACCTTTCTCCGGGCACTCTCAAGGCTGATCAAATTACAGCCACTTTACAATAGATTCTAAGCACGAGATGAAACAGGAACGGACGTATGAAATATTGAACCTTTCCAACAGCATTCCGACTGTCAAAGTTTGGCAGGACATGTGAACACTTGAAATACAGTTTTCATTATCAGAATATCTGCACAAACCAGCTGCACATTTAACATTAACCACCCTGACAAAATGGCTTCAAATTCTTCACTGCGTTCAACCTGGTTATCATTCTAAACACGAGTACAATTTGACAACTTCAACAGTAACTCCGGTTTACAAAAAGATGCTGGAGTAACTCAGTGGGTCAGGCAGTGTTTCTGCTGGACATAGATAGGTGACGTTTTTGGCGGGACACTTCTTCAGACTAATGGTGGGGTGGGGACCAACGTGGGGTGGGGGAGAAAGTTAGAAAGGAGGTTGGGGCAGAACAAGGCCTGGCAAGTGATAGATAGATACTGGTGAGGGGGGGGGGGGGGGGGGGAGAGGGAGGGTTGTGTCGACAGATGGGTGGATAAAAACTGGAGATAAAAAACCTAATTTAGTGAGTCCACGCTAAACATTTTATCAAGTGACTTGTTAAACTCGGAGGTCATTATCCATGTAGTTAGGTGCTGTCAAGCATTTTTAGAGTTAGCAGCATTTTTTGGTTTTGAAAACATGAACATTTAACTTGGTACAAAGCAATCACAGGTTAATAGTAAGATTAAATAAAGGTTTGTGTCGTAAACCTATAGCCAGTAATGTTTGTAATCAAGCGTTCAGTTTCAACGGTAGACGCAAAATGCTGGAGTAACTCAGCGGGTCAGGCAACATATCTGGAGAGAAGGAATGGGTGACGTTTCGGGCCGAGACCCTTTTTCGTTCTGTTTCAACTGCTGAATAACCCATTCTGCATTCAAACAGTCAAAACTGAATAACGATAAATTCAAAATAATACAAGCATGGGCAAAAGGCTAAATCCTTTTAAATTTGAATCAAACTGATCTACCAGAAGTGACCCGATAAGATTCAATGGTTAAGTTCAGGTTAAACTTGATATTATTCCTTAATATTGACTGGGACTGACACAAAGTTAAGGGATTAGATGGGCCTGTTCCATGCTGTACAACGCCATGAAGTGGGACTAGTGCAGCATGCCAATTTAGTCAGCATGGACAAGTTTCCATGCAGGTACAGCTCAATGACTATGATTATCCTGATCAGCATTCCATGAAGAGGATATGGAAAGTGGCAAAGAGAACATTTGGAACAATACACAACGCGAGGGTATATATAGATCAAGCAAGTAAATAAAACTGGGTCTCTTTTCTCCTCCAATAAAACAATTGGGTAATCTAATAGAGATTTTTAATGTGGATGTTGGATAAATAGATGCCAATTGTGGGGAAGGACATAACTACAGGATATCATTAAAATCTACGTCACCAAGAAATTCCATTGGAAATTCAGAGGAAATGTCTTTATTTGCATTCTCACCACTTTTCAAACTTGCTTCCACAGAAAGTGAGAGATATAGTAGTACAGATCCATGGGGAAGCTGGACAGACAAACGTTGAAAATAATAGAGGGTTGGGCTGAGAGATTTAAGTGAGCATGGCATCAAAAGCAATAGGAATTTCTCACATGGTGATCACCCAGTTGTCTGATTTATCCCCGGTTTATCTGGGGGAAATACAGAATGAGAGCTAGATGTTCCCCAAAAGAAGGAAAAAAGAAAAAAAAATCTAGGGTAGAACAATTCCAAGCACCATCTACGTACCTCCAAGAGGGTGGGGAGTACTACGCAGGTAGAAGCTCAGTCAGGCAACCAATCACCTCCGAGAATGTGCGCTGATTATTTGTACAAGAGATCTGAAGAAAGAAAACAAGAAAAAAGTATTCAAATGTATCCATGCTCGAGTGGTACAACATTTAGTAAATACAGTCATACAGCATGGAACTCGTCCTTTACCCCAATTCACCCATGCCAACCAAGTTGCCTCATCTGAGCGAGTCCCATATGCAATATGTTAGTTGACAAGGCAATCCTAATTTAAAAAACTATTTTAAAAACGGCTATTGGGGGGGGGGGGGTTGTACGCAAGGTCATCGGGTCAAAGGGCGTGACACACGGAGCAGCGCAATCCGTGTGGAGGACATGGCAGCCTACCGCATACACTGTTAATACACGACAAGCGCACTTTCCTGAAGTAGGATAAATGTCTCCGTTACCCCGATTTCCACAATTATTTACAGTACAAGAATTGATCATTTTGGCGTTTTTTAACAGGTAAGAAAAACATACAGCCTTACCTGTTAAAAACCGCCGAAATGATCAATTTTTGTGTTGTAAATAATTGTGGAGGGTGACCGAGCACTCTGAACCAAATGCTCTAGTATCTTTGCTCTGAACCCGAGCAAGGTGTAAGCGCCGAAGGAGCGCATCCCTCGGGACAGCCCCCCGGGGTCAGCGCTGTCCGGCCTGGAAAAATCCTGCCCGAAATGTACTATAGTAAAGGATGTGCATTGAAATGGTTGGGCAATCTGCTCTGCTTAAAAATAGAAAATGACATAGCAGGAATTTTAGCGATCAATCTTGTGGCGGTCACAAAGGAAGGAACAGGTTAAGTGGGCTCACTATTCACACCACCTTCAGAGCATGCGCCCAAATACAGAAATCTCTCTTGTACTTTTCATCTCTTCCTCCACATCCTCTCTTGCAAGATCTGAAATCCTTGACAAACCCGCACCTCACTTCCCAATATCACCACATTCCTTAATGCTTGTTAGATCAATTTGACTTCTCTCCCTACTGCTGTTCCATCCACAGTGTACCTCTCCTTTAAGGAGGGGGATGGGTTCAGCATAGGGCAGCTTTAACACAAGTGTAACACGACTTCTGCGGCTGACATAGACGCTACAATGTTGGTAACAGCACATTAATGAAAGGCATAGCATCTGCAAATGGTGGGCTTGGTTAATTATGCATCACAATCCCACTGCTGGTTTCCAGGGGTCATCAAAGTTAGCCATGAGCTGTGGAGCTAAACCTGCAAATTTATTTTGCACTGACATTTATTACAGACTTTATGTGCAACTACAAATCACGGTGCAAAACAATTTCAGTAAATGACACATATATATGATGCAACTTTAATCAGATACTTGATGCGTTCGGACTGAAAAATGATCTACTGATTGCAAGATAAATTAGCACTTGTGTATTTCTTATACAATAAGAAATGTCTTTATGCCTCAAATTTCATCTCAGACAAACATTTTGCCAGTTTTCAATACCCATGAGCTGTGCGCTGCAATAAGAGGATGAGAATTTGAATTGCGTTTCACTAATTGATCCTCACACAGCGATGTTATTTTATTGGGGAGGGGAGGGGAAAAGGATGAAGCGCAGTGACCTTTTATTCCCATAGCCTTCCTTCAATTTATCTTCTGCCAGCTGCCTTTTGACTTCAGCCTGTGTCCTGATTTTACTGCCCTGTGACAGAGGACTGCAAACCATAAAATCCCCTAAGCATCAGCTTATACTGCCCGACACAAGCACAAGCTATGCCAAGCTCTTGCAATATTTCCACGTCGATATTAAAGTATTTGGCCAAATAGCATCGCCATCCAGCTCCCCCACTTTCAGATTGCTCACGCCAGCTATCACAGGTCAGGTCCCTTTACACCTCACATGTGTCGCAAACCATATTCCTTAAGCGTGCTCACTATCTAACTGTCTTAATTTCATTGACACAAAGAAATGTGGTTTACAAAAAAAAAAGTGCTGGAGTAACTCATGGCTGTATCTCTGGAGAACTCGGATAGCTGATGTTTCAGGTCCGGACCCTAGTCTGAAGATGGGTCCGAACAGTCTTCTAGAGTGCTGCCTAAACCGCTGGGTTACTCCAACACTTTGCATTTTACCATTTCATTGCTTATGTTGTTGCCTCTCTCACTCCTATTGAGATATTCCCTTTGATCTATCCATCCATCCCCACTCAAACCTAAAACATTATCACTCTTTCCACAGAAGCCACCCAACACACCGAGTAACTTTTAACATCTGTCCTTCATTTAATTTTCACAAAACTAAGGTTGGTGTGCCAGTAATATCCAATTTTTGCTCTGCCTGACATTGTTTCTTCATAGAAGCACCCAATTAAGGAATTGGCACTTAAGCTTTCAAAGTTGATGTGACTGCACTTTAACTTTGATTAAACTAACAATACGTATCCATAGTGAGATGTGCCACCATCATTAAAATGGGGCCCCAGCTGGAAAGTAATCTATTTACTAGGGTAAACAAAGCCTTAGTGTGACCAGAATGCTTTTGTGCGCAGTTCCCCTTTTAGCAGCAATTCACGCATTAACAACCATACACAATATGCTAAAACCTTTAACTGCAAATGTTTAGAATTTCTGAAAAACAAGGCATTAGAAACAGGGCTCATTCAATCAATATTGTCAACCTATACCAAATTCACTCAAATCTACAACAATGTTGAACACTTCTCACCCAAATTGCCAATTGCATTCAGTGTAGAACACAGAACAGTACAGCACAAGTCCTTCAGCCCACAACATCGTAGTCATAGAGTAATACAGCGTGGAAACAGGCCCTTCGGCCCAACTCGCCCACAACGGGCAACATCCCAGCTACCCTAGTCCCTCTTCCCTGCGCTGGGTCCATAACCCTCCAAACCCGTCCTATCCATGTACCTGTCCAACTGTTTCTTAAACGATGGGATGGCCCCAGCCTCAACTACCTCCTCTGGCAGCTTGTTCCATACATCCACCACCCTCTGTGTGGAAAAGGTTACCCCTCAGATTCCTATTAAATCTTTTCCCCTTCACCTTGAACCCATGCCCTTGATTCCCCTACTCTGGGTAAAAGACTCTGTACATCTACCTGATCTATTCCTCTCCTGATTTTGTATACCTCTATAAGATCTCCCCTCATCCTCCTACACTCCATGGAATAGAAACCCAGCCTACTATAGCTCACACCCTCTAGCCCTGGTAACATCCTCGCAAATCTTTTCTGACCCCTTTCAAGCTTGACAATATCTTTCCTATAACGTGGTGCCCAGAACTGAACACAATATTCTAATACTCCCGCCCCCATGAGTCTCGGGCAGATGGGCTCGTCAGCCTGGGAAGGCAGTCTATCTAGGAGAGGGAAAACTCCAATTTAAAACCTCCACTGCCTTGTGGCCATATCCAGTCATGGAAAATGCTCCTGGAGCAAACCTCAAGAAAATCCAGTCGGAGCCCCCCCCCCCCCGGCATCTTATACAACTGCAACATGAACCTCCCAACTTCTATACTCTGACTGAAGGCCAAAGTGCCAAAAGCCTTTTTGACCACCTTATCTGCCTGCGACTCGACCATCATGGAACCATGCACTTGTACTCCTAGATCCATCTGCTCTACAACACTACCGATTTACTGTCTAGGTCCTGCCCTTGTTTGACATCCCAAAATGCAATACCTCACACTTCTCTGTATTAAATTCCATCAACCATTCCTTCGCCCACCTGGTCAATCGATCCCGATCCTGCTGCAATCGTTCACAACCAGCTTCACTATCTGCAAAACCACTCACTTTTGTATCAGCATAATCTTGCCCTGTATGTTCTCATCCAAATAATTGATGTAGATGACAAACAGTAATGGGCCCAGCACCAAACCCTGTGGCACACTAGTCACAGGCATCCAGTCGGTGAAGCAACCTTCCACCATTACCCTCTGCTTCCTTCCATGGAGCCAATTTGCTATCCAAGGAGAAATAGCTGAATGGATCCCATGAGATCTAACCTTCCAGAGCAGGCTACCATACGGTACCTTGTCGAACACCTTACTAAAGTCCATGTACGTATCATCTACAGCTCTGCCCTCATCAACCTTTTGGTCATGTCTTTAAAAAAAAAGTGAGATTTGTGAGTCACGACCTCCCACATACAAAACCATGCTGACTGTCCCTAATCAGCTCTTGCCCATCCAAATGCCTGTATATATCCTATCCCTCAGAATACTCTCCAGTAACTTACCAAATACAGATCTTAAGCTCACCGGCCTATAGTTCCCAGCATTTTCCCTGCAGCCCTTCTTGAAAAGAGGCACATTTGCCACCCTCCAGTCTTCTGGCACCTATCCTGTATTTAAGGAAGACTCATAAATTTCAACCAGGGCTCACGCAATTTCCTCTCTAGTTTCCCGCAACGTCCTCGGATATATCTGATCAGGCCCCGGAGGTTTGTCAACCTTCAAGCGCGTCAGTACATTCAGTACTGAGTACGACAGTACTTCCTCGACGGTAATCCTGACTGCTCTCATGACATTTTCAGTGATTGCACCAATATCCTGTGTCCTACTGTCTTTCTCCTCGATAAATACTCGTTGAGGACCTTGCCCTTCTCCTGTGGCTCCACACAGAGGTGACCGCTTTTATTCCTGAGAAGTCCCTCTCTCTCTCTCTCTCTCTCCCCTTTTCCTCTTAATGTATTTGCAGTGGGTAGGTGCTATAGACCTGCACGGTAAGGTAGACGCTCCCGCCCCCATGGGTCTCGGGCAGAAGGGGCTCGTCAGCCTGGGAAGGCAGTCCATCTAGGAGAGGGAAAACACTGATTTAAAACCTCCACTTCCTTGTGGCCATATCCAGTCATGGAAAAGGCTCCAGGAGTAAACCTCAAGAAAATCCGGAGTCGGAGCTCCTAAGGCAGTTCGTCGTTGTCTACAACCTCGCTCTGGCAGTTCCTGTGATGGCGCTGGTGCCAAACTGTAACGGCCCCGCTGTTCCTTTGGATCAATCAGCGACGTGTGTGGTGGGGGGGGGGGGGGGGGGGTTGGGGGGGAACGATGTGCTGCGTGGCAACAGCCTGTCCTCCATATGACATCACCCAGGCTTGCATCCGACCACACATCACCTGCAAACTAGGATGCATCACCCATGGTCAAGTCATGACCAAAGGGGGCCTACTACTACTATTAATAAAATATTTTGGGATTGTCTTTATGCTACCCAACAGAGTTATCTCCTGGCCCCTTTTTGCCCATCTGATCTGCTTTTTTAGTTTGCTCCTTGGTTCCCGAAATTCCTCCAGGGATGCACTTGATCCCAGCTATCTATGCATCCTTCCTGTTTTTGACCAACGTCTCAATTTCCCTCATCAGCCAAGCCTCCTTACTTTTGCCTGCTTGGCCTTTCACTCTAACGGGGACGTACACATCCCGAGCTCTCTTCTGTACACTTTTAAAAACATCCCACGGCTGATGTTCCTTTCCCCTCAAATAACCTGCTCCAGTCAACTTGAGCGAGACCTTCTCTCATACCCTCAAAGTCAATCAATCAGTTTTATTCATCATATACACAACAAAGTGCAGTGAAATGAATTTGCCAGCTGCAGTACAATCAAAAAAGAACACACAATAAAATTTAACACAAACATCCACCACAGCATTCTTCACTGTGGTGGAAGGCACAGTAGTCAGTCCTCCTCCATTGCTCCCCTGTGGTCAGGGTCATAAACCTCCGCAGTCGCCGCTGTGGGCGGCCGAATGTACAGGCCCTCTTGTCGGGGCGTCAAGTCCCGAATTGGCGCTTTCCTACCGGAGACCGCGGCTTCAGGATGTTGTAGGCCACAGGGTGTCAGTTGGAGTTCTTCTCTGGCTGTCCCCGGCGAGGGAACCCAGGCTCCAGATTGTAAGTCCACGCCACTCCTGCGGCTAGAAGCTCCGCAGACCGCGGCTTCAGGATGTTATCAGCCGCGGGCCAGCGGTCGGAACTCCTCTCCGACGATCCCCAGCGAGGTGTCCCAGGCTCCAGATGCCACACACACAGCTAGAAGCTGATGCTTCGGTCTGCGGAGGATGTTATAAGCCTCGGGCCAGCGTTCGGAGAACTACCTTCTGGTGACCCCGGCAAGGGCTCACCTGCTCTGCGATGAGAAGTCCGCTGCTGAAACTCCGGGCCCGACACCAGGAAAGGCCGCACCAATCCATGGTGTTCGACCACGAGGGAGGAGACATGGAGTCACCTCTCCATGGAGGAGGCGACCGAAAGCAGTTCCCCTTACAAGACACACATTTGGACACTTTAGAAAAATCAAAAAAAGTAGAAATGACGAACACGCTGCTGGCAGGGCAGCCGACTCGCAGAGCCCCCACCGACCAAAAGCCAGTGGCCTTAACACATGGACCCTCTCCATTCCGATCAATGTCTATCTTAAACCTAATCGAACTGTGGTCACTGGTCCCAAAAGACACTTCACACACACTTTATTAACTTGCCCTGCCCAATTTCCAAATACTAGATCCAGCATTGTACTTTACACGTGTGGGGTCCTCCACATACTGTTTAAGACAACTCTCTTGAACACTTTTGAGGAATTGCACCCCATCTAAACCCTTCATGCTTTGATTTTCCTCGGTCTATATTGGGAAAGTTGAAATCCCCTATTAACCTTATTTGACCTGCAGCTCTCTGCAATCTCCCAGCACATTTGCTCTTTTAATTCCCATTGACTATTTGGGGGTCTGTAGTACGCCCCTAACAAGGTGATCATCCCTTTCTTGTTCCTCAGCTCCACCTATATAGCCTCACTGGAGGAACCGTCCATAATGTCACCTCTGAACACAGCCGTGATGTCCTCCTTAACCAACATTGCAACTCCTCTCCTCTTGTTTGTGCCAACCATAATATAATGGCAAGTTAAACTAATCTCCTCTGCCTGCACATGATCCATATCTCTCTATTCCCTGCATATCCAAGTGCCGATCTAAAGGCCTCAAAAGCATCTATCATATCTGCCTCCACCTCTGGCGATGTGTTCCAGGCGCTCATTACTCTCTGTAAAAAAAATACTTGCCCACATATTTCCTTTCTTTGCCCTTCTTACTATAAAAGCTATGCCTTTCAGTCTTTGACATCCTCATCACAAATGTTGCAAGTGAGGGAAGCAGACTTGAAATGCTTTCTCCATTTCCCCCCCCCCCCCCTCCAACCATACCAAGCACAACCTGATTTTTCCCACCATCTTCTCCTGTTTGCGCTCCTTGTTTTTCCTTCACAGGAATAAGCATTTCCAAGATCACCATATTTCTGTCAGCACCAAGGCGCAGCTTGAAGAGATCTCTGGCACAGGCTAGCATTTCCAAGCTTCTTGCTCTTCCTCTTTAGTAACACTGGAAGTATCTTGATGTGCTAGTTTTACTACTGCTAAGATGGTGTCACCAAACCAATTGAAAAAGCGACATAAATTCAACCCGTTTACCTCGTATGCAAATCAGATTTCCCAATCGCAGACACTAGTTTGAAAATCAATCTCCCTTTTGCACCCTCCCCACAAAGCTACGTTGTCAGTCTGAAATAACAAGCATGATACACTCATGACAAACCTGACCATTTAAGGACAATCTTCCAGCTGAAATCATTCAGTTTCAACACCAAGAGTCACATTAAATGTTTCATGTAAAAAAAATATTTTAACAACCAGGCAAATAAAATGGTCTGATTAAATAAGGGCTGGGAAGGAGAGAATATTAATAAAACTGTGCCAGTTTATCACCTCAAACATTTTTTTTAACACACCGATTGCACTAAGATTTTTAATTTGTGATAAACTACGAGAAATACTTTGTATTAAACTGTAAACTGGTCGGTGCCACTTCAAGCCCAACATCCAACCAGTTTTGTACTGTTACCAAATGGAACAAAAATGGGAGCAAAAAAATTAAGTGTGTCGGCTCACGGCACGAAGAGGGACAGGATAAAAGGTCAAGAATGCAAGCTACCTAATCCACAACTGACTAGGCAGTATGCACGTACTCCACGATTGCAATACAATGAAACCAAGCCACATCCACACAGCAGAAGAAGGGTCTCGGCCCGAAACGTCGCCTATCTCCTTCGCTCCTTAGATGCTGCTGCACCCGCTGAGTTTCTCCAGCTTTTTGTGTACCCTCCACACAGCAGACACTGTTAAACCACAAGCCCCGTCTCAATCCTTCCAACCAATTAGACCTCGTGATGCGTATGTCGCCCGGTGGTTGTAAATCCCCGTTTTCTTTACGTTTTATCAACAGGTTGTACTGGTGTAATTTTAAATAGAAAACTCCGCTCGTTAACACAGCACGATTAGTCAATTCATCTCTGAAAGGGGGTGAGAGAGGGAACATTTGACTGTGTGTGTGCGTATATAAAAGCAAGCAGCTTTAGAAAAGGCACTCCTCACTCTTTCACTCCTCTCCTTACCCTATCGCCGTCCCATTCTTTAGCCACTGAAACACTCCCTGGTCCCTACTTTTCCCCCCGGGTATGACTGATAGGACTGAAACCAACAGCCCCAAAACAACGTGTAGGGCGAAATTATTTCGGTGTGTGTTAATCGTTGAGTCCTGGGCGCTTTTAGAATGCAGTGTTGGAGCCCGGTGATCAGGTATCTGGTGGGGGGCGAGAAAGACACAGTGGGAGGGGAAGTAGTTGAAACAAAACATCGCTCCACCGCAGGAGGACGTGAGAGACGTGACCCAAGTACACGCCTGGGTGCAGCCGGCCACACAATGGGGATGGTCGCCGGATGTCCACAGGGAGCGGGCAGAAGGCTCTGGCCTTCCCTACAATCCCACACTGAACATCCCTCAAGTCAACAGGCAAAGCCAACCTGGAACATTTCAACTCATTAAATAAACGTGGCCATCTATCTCCAGCGCACAAACACACACACACAGCTCGGTCTTAATCTGTCCTAAAAACAAGCAACGTTTCAAAGCAGAAGTTCATTACTGCGTTTCTTTAACGCAAATTACCAGACGTCCCGTCCAGGAATTGAACCAAATAGAAATTCCCGCCCCGGGAATTTAACCTGCACGCTACATCCTTGGCGCAAGAATAAATTGTTTGATCGAATAAAATATGAGGCTACATATTCTAGCATCTAATTTAGTTAGTATCAGTTGGACACCAGATGCCCAGAAGTAATGGCAAGACAGTGGAGCAAAATGGAGCAGACGTTTAAATGAAGGTTAAGCAATTTATGTATTTAAACTGCAACACTCGGTTTGCGTTGCCGGGTGTTCGGCTGATAGATAATTCAGTGCATGAGGAAAGAACGATAGGTGCACGCAGAGAGAGAGAGAGAGAGTAGGTGAGTCAGTTAGTCGAGCAAGGCTCAAAGCGGGTAAATCCATGAAGGCGAAGGGGGTTATGGTGGAGATGACGAAACTCAATGAAGTAAATGAGCGCTGCAGGCAATGTCCCTTTCCACGCCGCTTCCTATTTGTCCCCATCGCTAACCCCTCGGACACGGGCAGATCGCCCTCAGCACACGGGGTCCGCACTAAACCCTCGCCTCCATCGTCATTTGCCGCTCGCACGTACACTCTACGCTTGGTCACCGTCCCCCCCCCCCCCCCTCCCCCTCCCCCTCCCAAATAAACACACGCTTTCAAATTTGAAAAAGGCACACATACGTACTCTGAATACAAGCAGCAACAGAAATTTCGTTTGGGTATCTTTATTTCCTGAACCCACAGCCAGCCTTAAATTCATGCCTGAAACAGTCATGTAATCTAATTCTCGGCCAATAAGTGTCCCAAGCAAACTCAGATTAAACTGAGAATATTCAACATCCCCACCAATATATTCCAAATAGAATTGCAAAAGTGATATCCCTTTAAATTCGTATATTCAGTACATCTCCTTAAATGTATATCTCCTATGCTGCTCTGAATTATAAAATAGGTATTTATTTGGCTTGGCTTGGCCAGCTCTTGTGCTCTAATCCTTACCTTGCTCGAAACCCTGGTCACTCGTGTTCAATCCAGGGGCTTTGGAGATGCTGCGCTTTTAATCTCACCGCTGCCTCTGCGTCACCCTTGGTCCTCCCAGCCGGCTCCGCCTGGTCCTAGCGACCGGATGCCGACTGCTACTCTGCTCTTTGTGGAGATCCAAGTCCTTGCATTGAAATTGGGATTTGCTGATAAACGAACAAAACAAAAAGTAAATAAATAAATGTTTTTTTTAAGGTAGACAAAAATGCTGGAGAAACTCAGCGGGTGAGGCAGCATCTATGGAGCGAAGGAAATGGGCAACGCGTCGGGTCGCAACCCTTCTTCAGAAATAAATAAGGTGCTTAAAACTAGGGCGGCACCGTGCGAAACCCGCAGAGTTGCTATCTCGGGGTGCCGGAGACCACGGTTCGATCCAGACCGCGGGAGCTCTGTGTGGAGTTTGCACATTCTCCTGCACCCCAAATACGTTTTAGCTTTAGTTTATTTTATTGTCACGTGAACCGAGTTACAGTGAAAAGCTTTTGCTGCCTGTTAACCAGTCAGCAGAAAGACAATACATTATTGCAAAAAAAAGCCAAGTCAAAAGAGTTTATTGTCCTGTGTCCCTGACAGGACAATGAAATTCTTGCTTTACTTCAGCACAACAGAACATAGTAGGCATTGACTACAAAACAGATCAGTGTGTCCATATACCATTATATACGTAAATACACACATGAATAAATAAATTGATAAAGTGCAAATAACAGATAAAGGGGTATTAATGTCCAGAGTTTTGTCCGAGCCAAGTTTAATAGCCTGATGGCTGTGGGGAAGTAGCTATTCCTGAACCTGGTCGTTGCAGTTCTCAGGCTCCTGTGCCTTCTGCCTGAAGGTAGCAGGGAGATGAGTGTGTGGCCAGGATGGTGTGGGTCCTTGATGATGCTGCCAGCCTTTTTGAGGCAGCGACTGCGATAGATCCGCTCAATGGAAGGAAGGTCAAAGCCGATGATGGATTGGGCAGCGTTTACTACTTTTTGTAGTCTTTTCCTCTCCAGGGCGCTCAAGTTGCTGAACCAAGCCACGATGCAACTGGTCAGCATGCTCTCTACTGTGCACCTGTAGAAGTTAGAGAGAGTCCTCCTTGACAGACCAACTCTCCGTAATCTTCTCAGGAAGTAGAGGCGCTGATGAGCTTTCTTAATAATTGCATCTGTGTTCTCGGACCAGGAAAGATCTTCACAGATGTGCATGCCCAGGAATTTGAAGCTCTTGACCCTTTCAACCATTGACCCATTGATATAAACAGGACTGTGGGTCCCCATCCTACTCCTTCAAAAGTCCACAATCAGTTCCTTGGTTTTGCTAGTGTTGAGGGCCAGGTTATTGTGCTGGCACCATATGGACAGTCAGTCGCTCGATCTCTCTTCTGTACTCTGACTCATCCCCATCAGTGATACGTCCCACAACAGTGGTGTCGTCAGTGAACTTGATGATGGAGTTCGCACTATGACTGGCTACGCAGTCATGAGTATAGAGTGAGTACAGCAGGCAGCTGAGCACGCAGCCTTGAGGTGCTCCCGTGCTGAATGTTATCGAGTCTGACACATTCCCACCAATACGAACGGACTGTGGTCTGTGAATGAGGAAGTCGAGGATCCAATTGCAGAGGGAGCCATTCACTGTGTATAGATACATGATAAATGGAATAACGTGAATAATGTTTAGTGCAAGATAAGCCAGTAAAATCCAATCAAAGATCCGAGGGGCTCCAGTGAGATAGACTACTCTCTAGTTGTGATAGGATGGTTCAGTTGCCTAATAACAGCTGGAAAAAAACAGTTCCTGAATCTGGAGGTGTGCGTTTTCACACTTCTATACCTTAGAAGATTGAGTGGGATCTTATAGAGACGTACAAAATTCTTAAGGGGTTGGACAGGCTAGATGCAGGAAGATTGTTCCCGATGTTGGGGAAGTCCAGAACAAGGGGTCACAGTTTAAGGATAAGGGGGAAGTCTTTTAGGACCGAGATGAGAAAATCATTTTTCACACAGAGAGTGGTGAATCTGTGGAATACTCTGCCACAGAAGGTAGTTGAGGCCAGTTCATTGGCTATATTTAAGAGGGAGGCTAAAGGGATCAGGGGGTTTGGGGAGAAGGCAGGTACAGGATACTGAGTTGGATGATCAGCCATGATCATATTGAATGGGGGTGCAGGCTCAAAGGGCTGAATGGACTACTCCTGCACCTATTTTCTATGTTTTGTCTGATGCAATCGGGGAGAAGAGGGAGTGGCCAGGGTGCGACTCCTCCTTGATTTGCTGGTGGCCTAGGATCCTATAGCGGATCCGCTATGTAGGAACTGGTATTGTATGGAGCTGTTCCCAAACCATGTTATGATACATTCCGATAAAAATGCTTTCTACGGTGCATCTGTAGACGTTGATGAGAGTTGTTGGGGAAGTGCCGAACTTCCTAAGCCTTCCAAGAAAGTAGATGTGTTGGTGTGCTATCTTGGCCTTCAATATGGGTGGTCCAGGAGAAGTTGTTGCTCCTGTGGGTCTAGCGAGCAGTCCTGAGCTACTTCACTGGCTTTATCTTGCACTAAACATTATTCTGTTATCATGTTTCTGTACACTGTGAATGGCTCGATTGTAATCATGTAATGTCTCTCCGCTGACTGGTTAGCTCGTCACAAAAGCTTTTCACTGAACCTCATTACATGTGACAATAAACAAAACTGATATTTACTCCGAGGATTTCAAGTTTTAAACCATCTCTACTTCGATGTTATCAATGCAAACTGGGGGATGTGTACCGCTTCACTTCTTGAAGTCGATCACTATTTCCTTTGCCCTGTTGACATTGAGAGAAAGATTGTTGTCTCGACTCTCAATCTCCTTCCTGTATCATAATCTCATCATAATTCGATATCCGCCCCACAATGGTGGTGTTGACTGCCAATTTGTAAATTGAAATAGATTTGTACATGGCTACACAGTGGTGGGTTTACAAGGTGTAAAGAAAGGGGCTCCATCCTTGTGGAGTACTGGTGTTGAGGATTATCATAGGGGATGATTTGTCCCCAATCCTCACTGATTGGGGTCTTTTGGTAAGGAAGTCGAGGAACCAGTTGCAGAGCTGAGTGCTGACTCCAAGTGCTGCGAGTTTGGTGATGACCTTGGATGGTGTAATGGTATTAAAGGCAGAGCTGAAGTCTATGAATAGGAGTCTGGCGTAGTTGTGTCTCTCATCCAAGTGTTCCAGGGAAGAATGTTGGGGCAGGGAGATGGCATAGTTCATGGACCTGTTGTGGCGGTAGGCGAACTGCAGTGGGTCAGGCTGCTTGGTAGACTGGATTTAGTGCATTCCATAACGAGCCTCTCAAAACATTTCATGATGGTGGATGTCAAGTCACTGTATGGTAGTTGTTTAGGCATGAGGTCTTGCTTTTCTTGGGCACCATAATGATGGGTGGCCAAAGGCCCTGTTTTCACATTGTATCTCAAATGTATAAAGTCTAAAGACAATAGATGTTTACACAGTGTGTCAACATCGTTAAAGGTCCGAAGGTCCACTTGGCTGAGAAAATTGAATTGAATTTATTTGTCATTCAAAATAAATTTGAACAAAATGTCGTTATCATACAGTCATAACAATAAAAAAACAAACAAGACACACAATTACTTAATTTAACATAAACATCCATCACAGTGACTCCCCTCCAGGCACCTCCTCACTGTGATGGAAGGTAAAAAAAGTCTTATCTCTTCCTTGCTTGTGTGAAAAGGTAGGGATAAAATCAGTGACACACAAAAACTTCCAATATCTACTGCTAAGCTTAATTTTGGGAATAACACACATACCCCTGGGTCTACATCTTTTTTGAAGAATCTAATTTGGATCTCAAATGTACGCCTGATCAATATTTATAATCTTTTTAATCTCCT
This sequence comes from Okamejei kenojei, assembly GCA_035221665.1. Taxonomy (NCBI): domain Eukaryota; kingdom Metazoa; phylum Chordata; class Chondrichthyes; order Rajiformes; family Rajidae; genus Okamejei; species Okamejei kenojei. Next base: position 28,904,191 of record CM069153.1, read on the forward strand.
ACACAGAGCCTTTGTAAAATGCATTATTAACGTCACCATGACACTCGACCCCGGCACAAAATGTTTAGTTGTAATAAAACAGGTACACTGCACAAAAAAAATGCACAAAACTCAATACATTCTTAATGTATTTATATGTTCAATATCGCTAGTGTTATACATCCCATCCCATTCCACCTATATCCCTTCCACTGACTTTCACGACTCTTCTCTCCTTATCTCCCAGCCTTTTGTCTTATTTTCATTTCTGGCTTTTGCCCACACATCTGGCAATTAAACACTCCTGACCGTTGTCACTCCTGTGGCCCCCCCCTGGAGTGGAAGTTCTTCCCTTATTTGAGGGGTGTCCTCGCCGGACTCAAGCCTCCAATGTCCAGCTGTGGATGAACCTTGGACTGTGGTCCTGCACTGAGCCTCATTGGCTGCACTGAGCTTCAGTGTGTCCCTCAGCACGTATTCCTGCAGTTTGCAGTAGGCCAGTCAGCAACATTCCCCACTGTCACTATACAGTCTCCTCCAAAGATATCTAGCGGAGCAAGATAGACCACTCCTGCTAAATGCAATGGGCTGATGTGTAGTATGCAACGGGGCAGAACGTGGGCCTTTTTTCAGTAACCCAACCCGACCCGACTCGCAATGTAATAAACGTTGCGGGGGAACAGTTTGTGTTAATAAATTATAATTCTGAAAATGAGGAGAAGATTACCAAAGAACTTTTATTTTTTACGAGGATGTTTCCATAACCGGCTTCCGTCTCCACACTAGTATCTTTGCTCTGCAATAGGATCTTTGGTGCGGAGACAGAAGCCGGTTAAGGAAATGGGGCTGAAAATTACCCATAAATCTGCCCATGACCGTACTACGTCTTTTTCATCGAGTGGTCTATCTTGCTTGCTATAGGATCTTTGGTCTCCCCTACATCTCTAAACACAGCTTGGCTAATCACTATGCACAACACTTCCATTCAGTCCACAACAGTGACACTCAGATCACTAGGGAAGAAGGGTCCTGACCCAAAATGTTCCCTAATCATGTTCTCCAGAGATGCTGTCTGACCCATTGAGTTACACCAGCACTTTGTTTCCTTTTATGTAAACCACATCTCGTTGTTTCTACATTTAGACTGCAAATGTTGGGATCCAGAGCAAAAAAACAAACTGTAGGAGGAATTCGGCAGGTCAAGCAGTATCTGTGGAGGCAGAGTTTCTGTTTTGGGGCCCTGCATCAGGACTCATCCGGACACTCTGCTTTCCTGTTGTCTGTCACATTAATTCTCTGTCTAATTCTCACTCTGAGCTCTCTTTCTCTCTCTCTCTCTAGTCTCCACACTGTTCCAAAGATCATTGTTGGCCAGGAACCTATGTCTCATATTGTAGGAACGAACTGCAGATGCTGAAACCAAAGATAGACACAAAATGCTGGAGTAACTCAGTGGGACAGGCAGCATCTCTGGATAGAAGGAATATCCAGAGGATGCTGCCTATGCCGCTGAGCTACTCCAGCATTTGTGTCTATCTTCAACCTATATCCCATTTTGATCTAAGCACATTATATCCCGCAGGGCAGCGTAACCTGCCTTTCATGCCTGTATCCAACTGGCCATTTCTGCTGTGAGAGCAAAAATTGCTCAGATTGTTCAAACAGTTGGGCAGTGTCCGTGGGGGAGGAAGACCAGAAGGCATAGGAGTAAAATTAGGTTAACAAGCCCATTGAGTCCACTTATTGTTTGATGACCTTTCATAGTCAGGGGTCATCAACCTCACCATTGATTCTATTTCTCACTCTGTGGACACTGCCTGACCTGCTGAGTGTTTCCAGTAAAACCCCACAAAGTGCTGGAGTAACTCAGCAAATCTGGAGAACATGTGATGAATCTGTGGAATTCATTGCCACGACGGCTGTGGAGGCCAAATCAATGGATATTTTTAAGGCGGAGATTGACAAATTCTTGATCGACGATACAAATTCTCGAGTATGGAGCAAAGGCAGGAAAATGGGGTTGAGAGGGAAAGATAGATCAGCCATGATTGAATGGCGGAGTGGACTTGATGGGCCAAATGGCCTAATTCTGCTCCTAGAACATGAACATGGATGGGCGACATTTTGAGTCTGGACTTTTCTTCAGACTGACTGTAGTGAGTGGGGAAGGGCGGGTGGTGAAAGCTGGATGAGAGTGCTGCCAGTATTTCTTCATTTAGTTTGGTTTAATTGTCACACATAGCAAGATACACTGAAAATATAGAAACAAGAAATGGCAGATGCTGGTTTACCAAAAAAGACATTAAGTAGTGGTGTAACTCAGCGGGTCAGGCAGCATCTCTGAAGAACATAAATAGGCAACATTTTGGGTATGAAGAAGGGTGGTCCTTGATTATGATGTTTGCATTTCAATACATCTGCAGACTTGTACGTGAAGTTAGACCAGAATTTGGCTAGACGGGAGTGTACGGAAAGGATAGCAAGGGGTGAGAATACATCCTTGCTAAGTTTAAACCATGCAATCAATCTTAATAAAGCCATCTTTGTCAGCAACTTGGAATCCAACTGCATCTTATCTGGTACCCAGTTCTGCTGTGCTCTTGCTCCTAGCTGACCCTGGATTAAACTTCTCATTGCCTGTGGCAGATTGTCTTTCCTCAGCTGCCACAGGAATGTCGTACCTTTTTGACTGTGGAACGATGGTGGCCCCCCCCCCCCCACTTAAGATCCTTGGAGATGATGGTTCCAAGGAACTTAAAGGTTTAGACAATTCCACCTGTGGTGTTGTTGATGGCGGTGGGGGGAAGGGAGGGGGAGCTCTCCTAAAGTCTACTATCAATTCCACTGTCTTAAGAGCATTGAGCTCCAGGTTGTTTTGAAGGCACCAGGACACCACTTCCTGTCTGTAGCCACATTCATCCCCATCCTGGATCAGTCCATACAGGGTTATGTGGTCCACAAACTCGAGAAGCTTTCCAGAGGAGTCTGTGGAGATGTAGTCGTTAATGTGGAGAGAGTATAGGAGAGTGGTGAGTACGCAGCCTTGTGGTGCTCCTATGCTGAGGGTCTGTCTGTCGAAATTTGCTCTCCCAGCCTCACATGCTGCTTCCTGAATGTCAGGAAGTTTGTGATCCACTGACAGAGGGGTTCAGGCACAGTCAACTGGGAGAGTTTGGAGTGTAGTAGCTCTGGCACAATGGTGTTAAATGCAGAGCTAAAATCCACAAACAAAATCCTTGCATAGGTCCCCTGGCGGTCTAGATGCTGGAGGATGAAGTACAGGCCCTGGTTGGCTGCGTCATCCACTGATCTATTGGTCTGGTATGCAAACTGCAGAGGGCCCAGCAGGGGGTTTGTGATATTTTTCAGCTTGGCCAGCACAAGTCTTTCAAGGGTCTTCATGACTACAGAGGTCAGTGCGACTGGCCTGTAGTCATGAAGACCAGTAATCCTTGTTGTTTTGGGTACAGAGACAATACTGGGGACTATTAAGCAGGCAGGGACAGTATAGATTTTCAGGGATTGGTTGATTATGTCTGTGTAGACCTGAGCCAGTTGTTTAGCTCGGAGCTTGAGGGTAGAGGGGGAAACATTGTCCGATCCTGGAGATTTCCGGCTTTTCTGTCTTCTGAATAGTCTCTCCACCTCCACAATTTCTATTGTTGGTGATGGAGAAGTGGCCAGACTGTAGTGGACCAGGGCCCAGTTCTTTGCAGACTGGAGTCAGGCTGTAAGTGGGTGTTAAATGGCGATTGAAGAGGGGTGGGTGGGGAAGGGCCCAGTCTTTGCAGTCTGGGGTCCAGCTGTGAGTATGTTTAAGAAGGAACTGAAGATGCTGGAAAATCAAAGGTAGACAAACATGCTGGAGAAACTCAGCGGGTGAGGCAGCATCTATGGGATGAAGGAAATAGGCGAAACGTTGCCTATTTCCTACGCTCCATAGATGCTGCCTCACCCGCTGAGTTTCTCCAGCATTTTTGTCCACCTCCAGCTGTGAGTCGGTGTGAAGTGATGATTGGGGAGGGGGGAGGGTGTACCAAGGTTATGTTTCTGTTTATCGAACCTGCAGTAGAACTTGTTCAGGTCGTTGGTCAGCTGTCCAAGGAGCGGGGGGGGGGGGGGGGGGGGGGGGGGGGGGGGGGGGGGGTTCCTCTTGTAGCTGGTGATTTCTTGCAAGCCCTTCCAAACTGAAGAGAAATCATTCGCTGAGAACTAAGCTGGGAGCTAAGATCATGTGATAGGAGTAGAAATAGGCCATTTGCCCTATCGTCTACTCTGTCATTCAATCATGGATGATCTATCTCTCCCTCCTAACCCTATTCTCCTGTCTTCTCGCAGCCCTCTGTGGCAAGGAAATCCAGATTCACGACCCGGTAAGGATTGTTTCTAATTTCCACTAGATTTCTGTCTAGATATTTCTGACATCATATTTTCTTTGGCTGAACACACAAAGTGCTGGAGTAACTCAGAGGGTCAGGCAGCATCCGTGGAGGGAATGGACAGGCAACGTTTCAGGTTGGAACCATTCTTCAGACTCTGACACAAAACGTTGCCTGTCCATTCCCTCCATGGATGCTGCCCGACCCACTGAGTTCTTGCATCTACAGTTCCTTGTGTCTCCATGATCTCTGTCTCCACAGATGCTGCTGGGTTTTCCAGCATTCTCCTTTAATTCAAATCTTCAACATGATGAAGTTCTGTCACACCTTACAAGCACTGTTTCTGTTTGTCTTCCTCGCGGGTGCGGCAGCATCTATGGAGCAAAGGAAATAGGCAACGTTTTGGGTCGAAACCCTTCTTCAGACTGATCTTCATCTCTCTAAATTTGCTTCCTCTCGAAAGCAAAGAAGGGGTTAATGGAAAAAAGATGACACAATCTACTGGAGTAACTCAGCAGGTCAGGCAATATTCTTCAGAAGAGTCCTGACGTGAACCTTCACCTATCCATGTTCTCCAGGGATGCTGCCTGACCTGCTGGGTTACTTCAGCACACTGCATCATTTTTTTAAAATTTGTAAACCAGCAGCTGCCAGTTCCTTGATTCTACAAGTGATTAATGGAGTCACAAAAAATTGCAGATGCTGGAATCTTATGCAAAAAAAACAAACTGCTGGAGGAACTCAGCGAGCAGGGACCCTTCTTCAGACTGAACCAAAACATTGCTTGTCTGTTCTCTGCACAGATGTGCCTGACTCCCTGAGTTACTCCAGCTTTTTCTGCTCAAGGAAGTGATTAATGGTTTATTTGCACAGCCATTACTTTGGTGATATTCACCATTAACCCAATGGAGCATGAGATAACTGCAACTCTGTTGGAGAGAGAGAGTACAAAGGGCAATTAAATATACCCTTGCAGCCACTACGATCTTTATTCACATTGCTGTAACCGAGGTAAAAAGAACAGGGACAGCACAGTGGTGCAGCAGTAGATCTGCAGAGACCCAGGTTCAATTCTGACTACAGGTGCTGTCTGTGTGGAGTTTGTACATTTTCCCTGTGACCGCGTGGGTTTTCTCTGGGTGATCCAGCTTCCACCTACATTCCAAAGACCGATTGTTGGTTAATTGGCTTCTGTAAATTGCCCCTAGTGTGTAGGACATTGACAGGGCTGCCAACATTGGGTGAGAGTTTGGAGTGAGAAATTGCGAGAGACCAAGCCCGAGGGAGCACAGCGACCAGGGGGTGGGGTGTGTGGGGGGTGTGGGAGGAATGTCCCCCCCTCCCATTGGTACGGAACGTTTGCATTTTTCAGCTTGAAATTGTGTAATATGGTGCATACTGTAGCGAGTCTTTTAACTTACACCTGAATGCAATATTTATGCTTTAAATTGGATTTGCTATGAATAAGGTTAGAGTAAATTACATTACTAATTACATTCCACAGTAGAGCCCAGGCTCTGATCAACAGGTGCAGCACATGAATGATCTTAGTGTTTTCATGTATGGAAATCAGATTATAATCAAGCACTTGGCCCATATTGACCAACCTGGGTCTCACTGCACACCTGGTACTACTCCTGGCCCCGACTCCAGTTGCATACCTTCTCTAATTCCTGTCCCTGAGTCCAGCCTTACACACTGCCCCCCTATTCTTGATCATATGCTTAAGCTGAACACACCCCTGGTCCCAGCTTTGACTGCTATCCAGCTGACATAATTAACCTCAAGTCCACAGACAGATTCAGAGATTCAGATTTCAGATTCAGATTCAGATTCCTTTATTGTCATTCAGACCTTTCGGTCTGCGAAATTTGTTACCTGTAATAAATAAAACAAAAACAACAATTAACACATTATTTAACATCCACCACAGTAGTTCACCAAGCACCTTCAGGACCTTGTCATTTTCCCCTACTTGGTACTGAGGCAAGGCCTTCGATGTCATCGTCCACCAGGCTCGGCGGCCAAGCCTCCGAAGCTGCCGCCACCGCCGCCGCCGCCGGAACGCCGGAACACCACCACAGTCCCCAGCCAGGATCGACCACGGGAACGGGAACATATGGAGAGCCGCCGGAGCGCCGAACTGGAGCAGGCCGCTGGAGCACACATATGCTGGAGCGCGAAGGCCCGAAAGGCCACCAGCTCCGATCTGCACCGAAGGGAGAGGGTTTCTCCACCCTCTCACCCCCCCCCCCCCCACCACAAACTCCAGCCTAATAAACAATATTCACCTAGACGGACTGCAGGTGAGCCGCAGCTGCCACGCAGCGCCGTTTCAGTCCACAGGTTGCTTATCTAATGCAGCAATCCTTTATGGGGCACTTCGCAGACCAAATTATGGGCTAAACAAAATTTGCTACATTCATTGGCTTCCTTGTTATCTAACATGCTAGTTACTTTGTCAAAGAAGTCATCAATTGGTTGAACACAATCCCTATCCATAAAATTAAACTCACTCAAGCTGTATAAGTATTCTGATACAATTTCTTTCATTTTCATAACAAACTGTCCTGAAGTCATTTTCACCCCCAATATTTTGAGTATTTAGCTATCTTCCTCTCAGCTGGGACTTTTCCTTTTTTTAAAAATATATATTTTTATTAGAGTATGTAGACAGTGACTTAGCAAACACATGTTATGATAGCAATATTTCATGTACAACGGTCATACATTATTAATATTGTCAGGTGAAACATTTTGACTCTAATAATTGTTTTTTAAAGAGAGGAAAACAGAAAGAAAAATAAAATAAAAATCAACATCAAAAAAGAAAATCATAAAGAATGGAATAATTTACTATTAATACATCATAGGAGATAAGATCAAGGAATATAAAATATAACTTTTCATCTAATCCTGAGTCCAAGTTTCAGTTAGGGTTCCCTGCCGAACCAATCTACCCTTTTAAGTAATCAATGAAAGAAGACCATATTCTAACGAAAAACTTCTTTTTGTCCATTAGGGCAAATCTGATTCTTTCCAGGTGTAGGGTCTCCGACATTTCCGTAATCCACATTTTAGTTGTGGGGATTAGGGCCTTTTCCAAAATTTTAATATGAATTTCTTCCCAATTATTATACTGTAATCTAGAAAAATTTCTTGACTTGTTGAAGAGTTAAACTTTGTTCTGATGTTCCAAGTATTATTAATTTTGGGTCCGGATCCAGTTAATAACCAGAAATTATTCTAAAAATCTCAATCCAGAAATTCTTAATTTTTATACAATTTGCAAAAGTATGTGTTAAATTAGCCTCTAGATGTTGACATTTATCACAGGTAGAGTATATCTGTGGAAAGATTCTATTTAATTTAACTTTGGAGTAATGTAATCTATGTAATACTTTAAATTGTATTAAAGCATGTCTGGAGTTTAGCGAGCATTGATGTATATATTGTAACATTTGTCCCCATATATCTTTCGTTATGGATTGATTTATTTCATTTTCCCATGTATGTCTATATGATTCCGTCGATGGTATCTCGCTATCTAAAAGGGTATTGTAAATATAAGTTGTTAATTTTTCTGTATTAGGATGCTTATTCAGACATTCATCAAGGATTTCTGGTTCCTTATTCCTATAATCTTGTGTATTGATTTAACATAATCTCTGAGTTGTAGATATCGAAAAAAAATATTTGAGTGTAATCCATAAATCTGTTGCAGTTCCTGAAATGAGGGATTGTTTACAATAGGGAGACAGAGTGGAATATTATCCAGTTTTAAAGCCTTTTTAAGTTGTTTCCAGATTTGTGTACCACTATATATTATAGGGTTTTCCCCATAGGTTTTTTTGTGCAATTTTGTCGGTGCAAATATAATCAAATCAATTTCAAAAGGTAGACAGTCCTCCTTTTCCATCCTTAACCAATCTGGTTGTTGATCCATTTCTTCCAGCCAAAAATTCATGTTTTTAATATAAACTGCCCAAAAATATAACAAAAAATTTGGTAGAGCTAAAACCTCCATTAATCTTTGATTTATAAATGTTTTTTTATTTATTCTATGATTTTGTAATCCCAGAATGAAACTTGTAACAGTAGTCTACTTTAAAAAAAAATTGGAATATATATTGGGATTGACTGAAATAAGTACAGTAATTGCGGCATAAAAATCATTTTTATAACATTAATTCTACCGAACATTGAAATAGGAAGTGTTTTTCCAGTATTGAATCTTCTTTTTAGTTTATTCAGTAAAGGTGGGAAATTTGATTTAAATAAAGAACTATATCCCTTAGTTACATAAATACCTAGATATTTAATTTTTTCTTCAACTATTTTAAAAGGTGATTGTTGTAGTATATGTAAATTGTGATCCATTATTGACATGATTTCGCTTTTATTCCAATTAATTCTATATCCTGAGAACTGACCGAATTGAGTTATTAGATTTAATAAATTTGGAATACTAATTTCTGGCTTTGTAATATATATTAGTACATCATCTGCATATAGAGAAATTTTATTCATTGTATATTTAGTATTGTACCCATGTATTTCTGGATTGGATCTGACATTTTCTGCGAGTGGTTCAATTGCTAAAGCGAATAATAATGGAGATAACGAACATCCTTGTCTACAACCTCTGGTAAGATTAAATTTAGTTGATAACATTTGATTTGTTAGTATTCTAGCTGTTGGGTTAGAATATAATAATTTAACCCATGCGCATCTCTCCCAATTGAAATTTTTCTATCACTGAAAATAAATATAGCCATTCTACTTGATCGAAGGCTTTTTCAGCATCTAGCGATATAATTGCTAGGTCTGCATTAGCAATTCTATTTGAATATATAATATTAAACAATCGTCTAAGATTATAAAATGAGTGACGTTTTGGAATAAAACCTGTTTGATCAGAGTGTATTAATTTGTTAATTACTAAGCTCAATCTATAAGATAGGATTTTAGTTAATATTTTCTGATCAGTATTTAATAGAGCTATTGCTCTATATGAAGCCGGGTCTTCTAGATCGTTATCAGTTTTAGGTATAAGTATTATTGTAGATTCATTTAAAGTTTCCGGGAGTTGCTGTTGAGTATAAACTTGTTTATACAGTGTTTGTAAGCGTGGAGAAATCAGATCATAATTTTTTTTATAGAATTCAGAACTTAGGCCATCAGGGCCGGCGGCCTTTCCATTTTTTAAAGATCTAATTGACTCTTCAATATCTTTAGTCGTTATTTCAGCTCCTAATAATTCTTGTTCTTGCAGATCTAAGCCTATAAGGTTACATTTCTGTAAAAATGCTTCCATTCCTATTGATTGTTGTGTCACTTTAGTTGAGTAAAGATTTTGATAGTATTGTAAAAATCTGTCATTAATATCGTTGGGGAGTGTTAGTATTTCTCCCTTTTCTGATCTAATCTTATGAATCATTTTTTCCCCATCCAGATTACGAAGCTGGCGTGCCAGTAATTTATGTGGTTTATCACCAAATTCAAAATGTAATTGTTTTGTGTGTTGATAGTTTTATTATTTGGTCAGAGTATATTTTATTTAACTTATATTTCAGTGCAGCTATTTTATTATGTTTTGCCAATGAAGGTGCTCTTGCATTTTCTATGTCTAATTGCCTTATTTCCATTTCCAATGTTTGTTGTTTAGCTCTATTCTCTTTATTAAGAAATGCCTGAGAAGAGATTAATACCCCTCGTGTAAATGCTTTGAATGTTTCCCAGAGAAGGGAAGCAGAGATTTCAGGTTGGTCATTATCCTCGAAGAACATATTAATCTGTTTTACAAGATATTCACAACATACCTGTTCTTTTAAGATTTGAGGATTAAGTCGCCATTGTGTCTGTTTCTTGTCCATTCCGTTTAGTTTAATTATAAACGTTAATGGGGCATGATCCGAAATTATAATATTATGAACATTGTGATTTATAAGTAAATGGAATTAGTTTAGAGTCTACTAAGAAATAATCTATCCTTGAATATGTTTTATGCACAGATGAGTAAAATGAGTATTCTCTTCCAGATGGGTTTTCAATTCTCCAGATATCCTTAATATTGGTACTGTTTATATATGAGTTTAAAAATTCACTTGACAGAGATTTTGACTTTCTTTGAGTTGATGATCTATCTAAATATGAATCCAGTGTACAATTTAAATCTCCACAAAGTATTAAATTATTTTGTGTGCATTCCGGAATAATATTAATTCTCTTGAAAAACAGTGGACTATCAAAATTTGGTCCATATATATTAAGGAGAGTCACTTTTTTTGAGTATAATTTGCCTACTACTACAATCAGTATCTTCTGTAGTTGATATATGTTTAAAAGGTATACCTTTACGAATTAGAATTGCAACCCCTCTAGATTTATGTGTGAATGAGGAATGATACGTTTGGGCAATCCATTTTGTTTTCAATCTGTATTGCACTTCCTTTTTAAGGTGAGACTCTTGGAGGAAAATTATGTCTGTTTTGAGCGATTTTAGGTGAGCTAATACTTTGCCTCTCTTAATGGGTTCATTAATTCCCTTAACATTCCAACTGCAGAATGTAATTCCTTCACCCCCAGTGTTCACTTTTATGTCTTGCATCTTATGATTAGGGTGGTTTGTAATGGAGTAGATGATTCAGCACGTTAAACCATACCTTGCACCTGGACCTCAGATAGATGAATTTTAGATTTGTAGGTTTTCTTCTCGGTCATATCTCCTTAAATAACAATTATAATTCCATTCAAAATAAAGATTATACTGATTATAATATACTACAAAATAGAAAAGATAAGTTATTATTATATTAGTGAAGTGTGAAAGAAAGAAAAATACTATAGTTAGTGTAGTTAGTGATAGCCACCCTAATGTGGCTAGGCATCTAAAGACTTCCGTAGCTTTTGGTAAAAAAAAAATGTTACTAGCTCTGTTCTTTCCTTGAAAGAAAAATTTCAAATTCAGTAAAGAAAAATATTATACGGGGTGGGGGGGGGATAATGAATATATTCCAATAATGGAATAATTATTCATCTCAAAGTAAATAAAATATTAGTTTCATATAACCAAGTATTAGTCCATGATTAGTCAAAATCGTATCAAATATCTAGGATTAAACTACATCTACTATTTTGATCATCTTATGGTTCATCCTTTTAACTAATTCTGAATTAATCCAATTAACTATAATTGATGATGATTAATTATTATGATTAATAATGGTTAGTAATAATTAGTACTATAAATAAAATATTATATAACGATGGTACACAAAAAGCTGGAGAAACTCAGCGGGTGCAGCAGCATCTAAGGAGCGAAGGAGATAGGCGACGTTTCGGGTCGAGACCCTTCTTCAGGAAACTACCTGAAGAAGGGTCTCGACCCGAAACGTCGCCTATCTCCTTCGCTCCTTAGGATGCTGCTGCACCCGCTGAGTTTCTCCAGCTTTTTGTGTACCCTCGATTCTCCAGCATCTGCAGTTCCTTTCTTTAAAAAATATTATATAACAATGATCAATTTCATTCTAAATTCATAACAATCCTTAAGTATAGTAATTTAAAGTTCAGTTTTTCTCAGTAAAAGTACCGAATCCAATATCGCGTATATATTTTAGTGTTAAGTATTATTCCTCATTGTCCTCTTTTTCACTCTCGTCCTCAATAGTTTCAATCTTTTCAATGGTCTCAATCTTCTTTGCAAATTTAAAAGCCTCTGTGTGGTTAGTAAAGAAGTATCCTTTGTGGTCATAGGTGATTCTCAATGTTGCAGGGTACATCAGTCCATATCTCAGGTTATTTATGTTCTTAAGTATTCTTCTTGTGTCTGTAAACAATGCTCTTTTATTGGCAACCTCCGCCGGGTAGTCTCGAAATATGCTGATCTTGTCTCCTTCAAAATCAAGATTTCTGCTGCGAACAATTTTCTTCATCATGTCATCCAAGACATGGTCATATTGCACCTTCACTATCAGTTCTCTTGGAGGGGCGTCCGCCCCTGGACGGCGTCTCAGTGCTCTGTGTGCCCGAGCAAGTAAAGGTGCTTGATCCAGATTTAAAACTTTCTTCAGTAGATCTGCAGCAAATTCACGGGGGTCACGGTTCCCCTCTCTTCCTTCCCGGACACCAATAATTCTTAGATTCTGGCGTCTCTGTCGTCCCTTCAAGTCAATGCATTTTTCAGTTATTTTATCCAATTCCGATAAAACGCTTGTTCTCGGAGAGAAGCTTGCTTGTAGTTTCAGAGCATATTACAGTGATTCCCTCTAGTTCGATTACGGATTGTTGTTGTTGTTCTAGTGCCTGAGAGATGGGGTTCAGCTTCGAATTAAATACAGATTCCATCAGATTCAGTTTAACATTTACCTCATCAATCTTTTTATTTAGATTTTCTTCCATGATCATCTTCCAGGAATCCAGTTGTTCCTGTACGATAGCAACAATATCTTTCTTAATTTCTTCTTTAATTTCTTCTTTAAAAGTTTTCAACTCATCTTTAAAGTCATTTTTGAGTTTTTTAAATTCTGCCATTATTTTGAAACTTCTAAGGCGAGAAAACTTCTTAGTTCTTCCACATCTGACTTTTTCTTTCCCTTGAGATCTCTTCTTGGGACGCTGTTAAACCTGAGGCTGAGGCTTCGGTTGGGCCTACTTCCCTGGTCCTACCGGTTTTTCTCGGTTTGGGGGGGGGGGGGTATGTTGTGGAAACATACCGTCGGTTTCGTCGCGCGCCTGATGACGTCACAGGCTTGCTGCAGTCAGTCGGTTGTGATGTTGAGCAGGTAAGTCCAGATTTTTCCCCCCATTTTTTTCTTCAGTTTTTCGGAGCTAAATGGCGCGAGTCTGCCTACTCCATAGCACCACCGGAAGTCTCCAGCTGGGACTTTTCCGAAATGCAAAGTCCAATAATTATATATTTAAGCAATGTTATTCTATTAACTGTGATCTTGAGAGTACATAATATGTGATCTTGAGAGTACATAATATGTTCTGTGGTATTCATAACACAACAAGGATAAAAAAGATCTTTGTTTTGATCGAACCTACCAACATGCACACATTATTACATTACAGTTAATATGTACCAAGGGTAAATTTGATGTTCCAATGCTCCCTATTCCCAATTACTTTTACATTGGAGTGATTGAAATCCAAGGAAAGTTTAAATGGCATCATAAAATCCCCAAAATGGATATTCATTACGTGGTTGGTTGGGGTCAGTATCAGCGCAATTACTATATTAAACTTTGAATCTTCAGATGTCCTGGTTCAAGCTAAAACTAAAGAAAATAATAATCTCCTCACACATTCCCCTGCAAGTATCTCTGTCACTCCTTTAAAATATGACCTTTCTTTGAACAAGCTCTTAAATATCGCATCTGAATCAGTTTCCATCTGATTACACTCCTTGAGGATGTTCATCTGAATCAGTTTCCATCTGATTACACTCCTTGAGGATGTTCATCTACATGTTCAATTAATAAAACAACGAGATTGGGGACATTTCTATTCAACCTGTCAAAGGAATTGGCGGGGGGGGGGGGCGTTAGAAATAGTCAGTGAGGTAAACAAACATAATAATTGAGTGGCAAATGACAATAGTGCTACCTTCCCAATATTAAACTGAAGGAAATAATGGGTTATCAGGGCTGTATGTTGTGACAGACAACCTGACACCTTGCATGTCATTTCATATTACACTTATCCCATCCCCCTGGATATTCCAGATTAATAAATTAAGGTTTTGTCAACTAATTACAAATCAGGCTAATGACAAATCAATAACATTAGCCAACTCCGAAACATGAAGCGCTGAGCATTGGGATCCAGACATCACGGACAACTGGCCTCAGTTTCCCGCTCACATCTGGCAGTGTTCTCCGTCTGAACCAGGGGCTGCGGAGCGTTTTCGAAAGTAGGGAGGCTGAGCGATCACTGATCACTGGCCTTAGGGGTACCCGGTGAGGGAGTGGAGCAACCGAGAGGGGAGAGTGTGTGGAAGAAGGGTGTCCCTCCCTCCCAGAGTAGGAACTTTTTGAAATTTTATGTATTCAAATCATGTTTTAGTGCATTGTAAAAGTATAATTTCAATGTTTTTTGTATGAAGTATTTTTAAGAGGTAACTTTTTAAGGGGTAACTTTATCCACACAAAGGGTGGTAGGTGTATGGAACAAGCTGCCAGAGGAGGTAGTTGAGGCAGGGACCATCACAACATTTAAGAAACAGTTAGACTGATACATGGATAGGACAGGTTTGGAGGTATGGACTAAAAGCAGGTAGCATAGCTGGGACATGTTGGCGGGTGTGGGCAAGTTGCGCCGAAGGGCTTGTTTTCACACTATGACTACATTATACCTCCACCATGCATGAATGCTTCAAAATCAAGTGATCAAGTTTTATTGCCTTATACTCAAGCATAGAAACATAGAAAATAGGTGCAGGAATAGGCCATCGGCCTTCGAGCCAGCACTGCCATTGAATATGATTATGTCTATTCATCTAAAATCAGTACCGCTTTCCTGTTTTTTCCCTATATCCCTTGATTTCGTTAGCCCCAAGAACTAAATGCAACTCTCTCTTGAAAACATCCCGTGAATTGGTCTGCACTGCCTTCTGTGGCAGAGAATTCCAAAGATTCACCTCTCTGCATGAAGAAAGTTTGTCCTCATCTCAGTCCTAACTGCCCCCCCCCTTTATTCTTAAACTGTGACCCCTGGTTATGAACTCCCCCAACATCAGGAACATTTTTCCTGCAGTTGCAGTAAGTGAAAATCGAGCAGGCAAGCAGGATGCTTTCTCCAACCACCCCCATTTGAAGGCCACTATCTTCCACCGTTTCTACCCAGTGCTTGGTACTTACTTCCAGCAGCCACTGGTTGTCCTCCAGGATGCACCGAGCCACAGCCTGATCCATGCCGGTCACCTGGGCGAATTTGGCACCGAGACTCTCACGGCAGCGGCGCAACGTTTCCGACGCCTTGCACTGAGGCTGCTCCATGGCCGGAGCTGCTGTGAGCGACTCGCCAGCCCGGCAAACACTCGCCAGCCCCGCTCCCCGTCGCTGCTTCTGCTTGGCCCATGGCCCATGCAGTTGATACGAGTTTTGAAATTTTCGTTGATCACAGATTTTCTTTTTGTTAAATATTTTTATTAGACGTAAGTACATATTAATAGAATATACTTCTCACATACATTCGTAATATTATTAATATTAACAATTATGTCTTATTTGCATTTCTATACATTTTTTTTAATTGCAGATAGGAAAAGATAGAGAAAAATAAAGTAAAAGTAGAAAATCAAAAAAAAAGAAATGAGTGGAGTATTAAAAAGGTTATCCATCATTGGAGATATATCCATGATTTGTTATATATGATTCTTCATCCATTCCATTATTCAGGCTTCAGTCAGGCTCTCGAACTGAGCCATTTTGACCCTTTAAAATTCAATAAATAGAGACCATATCCCTCTGAAAAGATCCAACTTGTCCAGTAGGACAAGCCTTAATCTTTCCAGATGAAGTGTCTCCGACATTCCTGTAATCCACATTTTGGTTGTGGGGGATGTAGGACCTTTCCAGAATTTCAATATTAATTTTTTCCCAATTATTAAACTGTAATCAATAAAAATTATTTGATTCGTTGTTATTAATTGATCTGTTTCTAATATTCCCAATATTATTAATGTTGAGTCAGGGATCAGATTCATATTAACAACATTCAAAATTATCTTAAATATTTCTGTCCAAAATTTAGTAATTTTTACACAATTTGTAAATTAATGCGTTAAGTTAGCTTCTAAGTGCTGACATTTATCACATATGGCAGATACATTTGAAAAAAAAACTATGTAATTTGGATTTTGAATAATGTAATCTATGTAATATTTTAAATTGTATAAGAGAGTGTCTAGCATTTAATGAACAATGGTGTATATGTTGTAAACTTTCATCCCATACTTCTAGTCTGATTAATTGACCTAATTCGTTTTCCCATGATTGTCTATATATTTCTGTCATTGGAACATCGTTTTCCAATAAAATGTTATAAATATATGATATAAATTTTTCTGTGTTCGGGTGTTTATTTAGACATTCATCTAAAATTTCTGTCTTTCTATTTCTGATTTCTTGTGTGTTTGCTTTTACATAGTCTCTAATTTGTAAATATTTAAAGTAATCTTTTGAATGTAATCCATAAATTTGTTGTAATTCTTGAAATGACAAAAAGGAGTTTTCCCTATAGAGATCGCCCATCTTATTAATTCCATAGTTTTTCCATTGTAAAAAAACCTTTGTCCACGATTGAAGGTTTGAGTGTAACGTTATTTACAATGGTAAGGGCTAGTGGTATACATTTCAATTTTAATGTTTTCTTTATTTGTTTCCAGACACGTATCCCACTTTCTATTATAGGATTTTCACTATAGATTTTCTTACCTAGTTTAATATTAGCAAATAAAATCGAGCTAATTTCAAAAGGCGAACAATCTTCTTTTTCCATTTTTAACCAGATTGGTTGTTTATCTGTCTCTACTAACCAAAAATTCATATTTTTAATATTAACTGCCCAGTAATAAAACATAAAGTTTGGCAATGCTAGACCGCCATTTATTTTTGATTTACATAAATGTTTTTTAGTTATTCTATGGTTCTTATAATCCCAGATAAAGTTGGTGACTATAGAATCAACCTTCTTAAAGAAATTTTTAGGAAGATATATCGGAATCAATTGGAAGGGATATAGTAATTGCGGGAGAAAAATCATTTTTATTGCATTAATTCTATCTAGCATTGAAATAGGTAATGTTTTCCAATATAAAATATTCTTATTTAATTTATTCAATAAAAGTGGAAAATTGGATTTAAATAAAGAATCAAATCTTTTTGTTACATAAATTCCAAGATATTTGATTTTTTCGTTTGCTATCTTAAAAGGAAATTGTTGTAGTGTATGTAAGTTATTTACCATTATTGACATAAGTTCACTTTTATTCCAATTAATACTATATCCTGAAAATAATCCAAATTCAGTTATTAATTTTAGTAAATTTGGAATACTAATTTCCGGCTTTGTAATATAAAGTAATACATCATCCGCATATAAAGAGATTTTATTTTCAGTATCTCTGGTGTCATACCCATATATTTCATGATGTAATCTCACACGTTGAGCTAATGGTTCTATTGCAAGTGCAAACAGTAGCGAGGATAAAGGTCTTATCTAGGTCTTTATTAATACCTCTTTTCGAATATATAATATTGAATAATCGTCTCAGATTATATGAGGAATATCGTTTTGGTATAAATCCTGTTTGATCCGGGTGAATTAATTTATTAATAACTGTACTTAGTCTTTGTGCTAATATTTTGGTTAGTATCTTTTGATTATTATTTAAAAGAGCTATAGCTCTATATGATCCTGGGTCATCCAGGTCTTTGTCTATTTTAGGTATAAGTGTTATAATAGATTCATTTAATGTTTCTGGTAGTTTCTGGTGGGTATAAATGTATTCATAGAGTATCTTCAAACGTGGTGCAATCAGATCATAAAATGTTTTATAAAATTCCGAACCAATACCATCTGGTCCCGGTGTTTTACCATTTTTTAATGATCTGATAGATCCTTCGATTTCTTTTACTGAAATTTCAGCATTTAGTCATTATCTATTTTGTGAATCCAACCCATTCAGATTACATTTTATTTTAAATGCTTCTATTCCTATCCTGTTTTCTGTTGTTTTAGCTGAATATAAATGTTTATAATATTGCAAAAATCTCTCATCAAATCTCTGGGTTGTACTAATGGTTCGCCATTATATGATTTAATCCTATGGATTATTTTTTCTCCCTCCATCTTCCGTAATTGACGAGCCAATAATTTTTGAGGTTTATCTCCAAATTCAAATTGTAATTATTTAGTGTATTGATAGAGTTTTACAACTTGATCTGAGTATATTTATTTAATTTATATTTCAGTGCAGCGATTTTGTTATGTTTTGTTATGGATGGATTAGCAGCATTCTCTGTGTCTAATTGTTTAATCTCCTTTTCCAATTCCTGTTGTTCCCTCTGATTCTCTTTATTATAAAATGCTTGAGAAGAAATCATAATTCCACGGGCATATGCTTTAAAAGTTTCCCATAATAGGGAAGAAGAAATTTCCGGTTTATCATTTATTTCAAAGAAAATCTTGATCTGTTCCATAATATTTTCCTGAGTTACTTTGTCTTTTAAAATTTGTGGGTTAAATCTCCATTGTCCCTGTTTTTTTCCGTTTTAAAAAAAAAAACCATTTATTTTAATCATAAATGTTAAAGGTGCGTGATCTGAGATTGTAATATTATGGTATTTTGAATTATAAGTAAGTGAGATAAGTTTAGCGTCAACCAAAAAATAATCTATTCTTGAATAGGCTTTATGTACAGGTGAATAAAATGTATATTCTCGTCCAGTTGGATTTTCTACTCGTTTACTCTTTAATATTACTAGTATCCATATATGCATTTAATAAATCACTGGAATGGGATTTGGTTTTCCTTTGTCTTGTGGATCTATCTAAATAAAAATTTAATGTACAATTTAAATCTCCTCCAATTATTAAGTTATGTTGTGCTATTTCCGGGATGTTGTTAAATATTTTCTTAAAAAACAGTGGACTATCAAAGTTTGGTCATACATTGACAAAAATCATTTTTTGTGCATTTAATTCTCCTATTACAATAATGAATCTACCGTCATTATCAGTAATAGTTGATGTATGTTTGAATAAAGTGCCTTTACGAAATAATATTGCTACGCCTCTTTATTTGTGTGTAAAAGAAGAATGATATGTTTTATCTATCCATTTAGCTTTCAGCCTATGCTCGGCATCTTTTTTTAAATGTGTTTCTTGAATAAAAATCACATCTGCTTTAATTGCTTTTAAATGTGCTAGTACTTTACCTCTCTTAATTGGTTCAATAATACCTTTAACGTTCCAGCTGCAAAACGTTATTCCCTCATTCCCCGTATTCATTTTTAAATCTTGCATCTTTTGTCTATGGGGGTCTATAATAGAGCCAATGGTTCAGTTCGACAGACCCGACCTTACACCCGAACTCCGAATAGACGAATTTTAAGACCCTTGAATGCCTCTCACATGTATATCTCCTTTGATCCAATTTGTAACTCCATTCAAACTGAAAATAATAATGATAGATTATAATAGAGAAGAAAAGAGGATAGGTTAAGAAATTAGTATTGTGCACAAAGAAGGAAAAACATCTAGTATTAGTGTAGTTAGTGCTAGCCATACTAGCATGGCTAACCATCTACCGACTTCCGTAGTTGATGTTACGAACTTAACCAGCTCCATGGTTTCTTGGAATTTTTATTCCATAGCAGTATTTTACCGGGGATATTAAATTTTAAAATATTCGGGTTCCAATAGTTGGAAATGTGAGGATACATATATTTAAAACTTGTTTGAAAATTTAATTAAAAAAACGAAAAGAAAAGAAAAAATAAAATAAAAATAAAAATTACTAATAAAAAAGAAAAAAGGTTTCCAAAGAGGGCAAATGAAATCAAACTCTATATTTGACACTAATCATTCCATTATAAGTAAGTATTAGTCATTAGTGATAATTATTAACTCTCATTAGTAAAGATACCACGCTATAATTTTAGTATTTATTAGTTATTTGTATTAGTAGTGCAATTATACTAATCATTATTATAAATGGGAGAGTTTCCGATTCACATCTTTCTCCAGCTTCCTTAGTCACCACTTTAATTCCATCCAGTCCTGGAAAATCAGTTTATTCAATGGTGAGGCTCAGTTTTAAAAGTATTATTCAAGCATCCTCTCGAACCTTAATCTTCTGGGCAAAGTCCAATGCTTTCACAGGGTTGGCGAAAAAGTGTTCCTTCTGGTTGTAAGTGACTCTTAGGGTAGCTGGATACCTCAGACCATATATCAAATTCTCCACTTCCCCCAGGATACTTTTGGTCTCATTAAACGCTTTTCGTTTCCTGGAGACCTCTGCTGGATAGTCTCGATAAATACTGATCCTGTGTCCTTCAAATGCAAGATTTCTGTTTCTTGATATTTTTTGCATTATCTCCTCCAAGACGTGGTCGTACTGTACTTTTATTATCATTTGTCTTGGGGGAGCGTTTTGTCTTGTCTGGCGTCTCATCACTCTGTGTGCTCGGGCAAGTAAAGGCTTTTGTTTCAGAGATAAAACTTTTTGCAGTATATTTGCAGTGAATTCTCGGGGATCTTGATCCCTCTCTTTCCCTTCTGGAATACCTGCAATTCTTAGGTTCTGTCTTCTCTGGCGACCTTCCAATTCAGTACATTTCTCGGTTATTTTGCCCAGTAATTCAGTTAGACGTTGGTTTTCTGTGATAAGCTTTGCTGTAGTCTGAGCACTTGTTTTGGCTAGTTCTTCAAGGCCTTTTATGGCAGCCGTCTGTTGGTTCAGTGCCTGCTCCACAGGATTCACCCTTTCTTCAAAATCGGTCTTCACATTTCTGATTTTAACATTCGTCTCATTTGTCAGACCAGTCAATATTTCTGCAATTTCTTTCTTCAGTTCATCCGATGTATTCTTAGCCGTGGTATTAATTTCAAGCTTCAAGTCCTTCATTTCCTCCTTGATTTTTTTTATTTCTTCCCCAAAATTCATCTTCTTCAATTCTTCATTTGTTTTTGCCAGTTCATTCTTTAGTTCCAACTTTATTTCTTCCTTTAAACCAGCAATTTCACTTGCAATAAAAGTTTTAAGTTCTTCACCTTCTGATTTTTTCATCGTTTTTTTCGACACATCTTCTTGGGATAATGTCCTACCAGAGCCCGAGGATTCAGTCGGGCCTTCCACCGTTTTCTGCCAGGTAACCCGACTTTTTGGTTTATCTGGGGGTGGGCTGCGCTGTGTAGACATAGTAAGTCGCGCGCCTGATGACGTCACTCACAGCAATCGGTGCAGAGGCAGCAGGCAACAGGTAGGTCGGTTTCTCCCCGACTTTTCTCCGTTTTTTTCGAGGAGCTGGCTGGCGTTGCTCTCTAGCCCTCCATAGCGCCACCGGAGGTCCGATCACAGATTTTCTCACGACAGTGTGAGAAATTTGTGATCAGCGTGAGAATTTGGCGAAATGCGTGATTTTCACGCTCAATGCATGGGAGTTGGCAGCCCTGCCTCTCTACCCCCTCTCTCCACCTCTCTCTCTCCACCTCTCTCCCCTTCTCCCTCATCTCTCTGTCCCCCTCTCTCTCTCCTCTCTCCCCCCCTCCCTCCCCCCTCCCTCCCTTCTCTCTCCACCTCTCTTTCTCTCCCCTCTCTCCCTCCCACCTCTCTCCCCTCTCTCTCTCTCCCCCTCTCTTCCACTCTCTCCTCTCAGCCCACTCTCGCTCTCCCCCTCTCTATCTCTCCCCTCCCCATCACTCTCCTCTCTCTCCCTCTCTGTCTCTCCCTCTCTCTCCTCTCACCCCCCTCTCTCTCCCGTCTCCCCCCTCGCTCTCTCCCCTTCCCTCTCTCTTCTCTATCTCCCCCCTCTCTCTCCCCCTTCCTCTCTCTCTCTCCCCCCTCTCTCTCCCCCTTCTCTCTCTCCCCCTTCCCACCTCACTCTCCCTCCTCTCTCATCCCCTCTCTCCTCTCTCTCTCCCCCTCCTCTCCCTCCCCCCCTCTCTCTCCTCTTTCTTCTCTCTCTCCACCTCTTTCTGCTCTCTCTCCCCTCTCTCCCTCCTCGCTCCCCCCTCGCTTCCCCCCTCTCCCTCTCTCTCTTTCTCCCTCCCTCTCTATCTCCCCCTCTCTCCTCCTCTCGCTCCCTCCACACACTCTCTCCCATCTCTCTCCCCTCTCTCTCATCTCCTTCTCTCCCCCCCCTCTCTCTCTCCTCTCTCCCTCTCCCCCTCTCTCTCTCCCTCTTTCTCTCTCTCCCCTCTCTCTTTCTCCTGTCTCTATCTCCTCTTTCTCCACAATGGAGAAAACCAGAAGGGCTGGCATAAAATTGAATGCTGAGAAGTGCACCGTTAAAGTATCAGAATGTCAATTCTTTGGTTTGAACTATACCGCAGGCGGAATACAGCCAAGTGAGGATAAGATGAGGGTCATCGGTGAAATTAAGGCACCAACTCAACAAGAAAGAACTCCAAATCTTTCTAGGACTAATACAATACATGGGTTCCTTCACCCCAAACTTGCAGACCACACATTCAACCTGAGATGTAAAAAGAGGAGGTAGACAAAAAAACTGGAGAAACTCAGCGGGTGAGGCAGCATCTATGGAGCGAAGGAAATAGGCAACGTTTCGGGCCGTAAAAGAGGATGTTGATTTCTAATGGACTACCTCCCATGAACAAGATTTCAACAGACTCAAACAATTGATTGCAAGTGAGACAACACTGCACTACTACAATAGAGGAAAGCCTGTCACTCAACAAGTAGTTGCATCTCAGAGGGAGTAGGTACTACTCTACTCCAATATGGTAGACCAATTGCATTCGCTTCAAAAGCTCTAACGTCAGCCAAAACAAGATACGCCAATATCGAAAGGTGGGCCGAAGGGCCTGTTTCCGCACTGTATCTCTAAATATAACTAAAACTAAACTAAAAACAGACATGCCAAAACATTGCCTGAACAGCTGAGAGGACAGCATGTTCATGCCCAGGATCCTGTTCTGAAAATATGGACACCTGCAAAAGTTGTGGGAAGAGCTGAGACTCCCAGATCAAAAATCTTTGAGACGGATGCAGCTAAGGAGAAACAGGGGGTCACATCTGACCAACATCTGGCCTTAAGAGTTTGCCATCAACACCCACCACACCTACAACCACATCGACAACATGGAGCACAACACCAACATCACCACAAAACACACAATCTGTAATGTCACCAGATGTCAAGACAAATGAATTAAAAGACAAAGAACATAAATCGTAATGACATAAATTCCAAATCTACAAGAACCAGAAAGAACATAAAACCACTAGAATGATAGTGTGATCCAGATTAAGGCAGAGCTAACAAAGCAAACCTGGATACACAGAAATGAACTAACAGAACTGTTATGTCTTATTACTGTTATGTCTTACACTGATTGTTATAAATGTAAACTTTTTTTTAAGGGGGGATGGTATATTGTTACAATTGAAACTGGGTTGTAACATGCAAATTAAATGCATGATGTAGTTAAGTCGTGTGATCTATATAGTGCGAACAATTGCAGAATGAGAAGCCCATAGAACCCTGTACTATTAAAAGAGATCTACGACACAAAGTGCTGGCTCCACCCTTTATCTTGAAGATAGATCTCAAGGCAATACAAAGCACAACACAGTCTAATAATGTAATCTAGGTGGTATTGTTATTACAGACTAAGAATCAGCTTTGAAGATCATTATCCTGTGCTGCAAGGTTCACAATGTTGAGCTGTTGAGGCAGATGCTCAGAATCCAAATAATGTTCTAAGGCAGGGTAGGTGTCATAAAAATGAGGAACTGACTGAGTGATTGAAAGATACAGCATGTAATCCGCCCTTCAACCCATCGAGTCCTGGCCGACCATCGTTCGTCCATTTCACACTAGTTCTATGTCATCCCTCTTTCTCATTCACTCCCATCAAACTACGGACAATTTACAGAGGCCAATTAAGCTGCAAACCCCACATATCTTTGGGATGTGGGAGGAAACTGGCTCACGAGGAGGAAACCCATGGCGTCACAGGGTGAACGTGCAAACTCCACACTGCATACAGTGATTCCCGAAGCATGCAGTATGGAAGTCCGGCTCACCATACAAATGATCTTTACTACATATGCCATGGAAACTGGGTCAAAAAATCTCTACCCATTCTGACCTCTATTTCCACTTCACGATCAATATTTTACTAGAAAATCACTGTCAGCATGGATGAGATTTTAAAATTAGCTTAGAGAAACAGGCTCTTCAGCCCAGAGAGTCTGCACCGATCCTCACACACCAACATGACCCTACACACACTATGGACAATTTTACATTTATACACTTATACCAAGCCAATTAACCTACAAACCCGTACATCTTTGGACTGTGGGAGGAAAGCAAAGATCTCGGAGAAAACCCACGCAGGTCACAGGGAGAACGTACAAACTCCGTACAGATAAGCACCCATAGACAGGATCGAACCCGAGTCTCTGGCGTTACTGCTACGCCACCGATGTGTGGAAAGGACCCTGTTTTGTGTGGAATGCTTCTGTGATTCTAAGGTATGATATTATGCTATCTAATTTCTATATAAGATTTCAATATAGGAGTAAAGAGGTTCTTCTGCAGTTGTATAGGGCTCTGGTGAGACTACATCTGGTGTATTGTGTACAGTTTTGAGGAAGGACATCCTTGTGATTGAGGCAGTGCAGCGTAGGTTCACGAAATTGATCCCTGGGATGGCGGGACTGTCATATGAGGAAAGATTGAAAAGACTAGGCTTGTATTCACTGGAGTTTAGAAGGATGAGGGGGGATCTTATAGAAACATATAAAATTATAAATGGACTGGACAAGCTAGATGCAGGAAAAATGTTCCCAATGTTTGGTGAGTCCAGAACCAGGGGCCACAGTCTTAGAATAAAGGGGAGGTCATATAAGACTGAGGTGAGAAACATGTAAATTGGAGGAACAGCACCTCATATTTTGCTTGGGCAGCTTACAACCCAATGGTATGAGTATTGATTTCTCTAATTTCAAGTAAAGCATCTCTACTGCTGATGTAGAAGTGTACGTTCAACCTGGTTGTAAAATTTGATTGAAAGTATTTTGGATTCCCGGTGGCTTTGAACATCTAGGTGTCAGAAGAACTTTATGAGTCAATCACATCTGGTACAGTGTGGAATGGAGGCTAATTTCAACTCCTGCAGTGCCCGATATATGTGTGTGAATGGGAGGTACGCACAAGTGCCCATTGAGTGAACTCGTTCTCTTCTTGAGCGGTTAGTGAAAAGTGTTTTTATTGCATGCTATCCAGTCAGTGGAAAGACTATATCTGATTACAATCAAGCTGTCCACAGTATACAGATGCAAGATAAACATTTGGTGCAAAATAATGTCTGATTAAAGACAGTTTGAAGATCTCCAATGGAGTAGATGGGAGGATGGTTCAGTTGCCTGATCAAAGCTGAATCTAGAGGTATGTGTTTTCACACTTCTGTACTTGCTGTCTGATGGGAGAGGGGAGAAGAGGGAGTGAGACTGGTCCTTGATTATGCTGGTGGCCTTGCCAAGGCTCACCTAAGGTTTTACAGTTTGCCCCTGCCAGCTGCCTGCCCCTTTACCGGGGTTACGTCCGTGCCCGGGTGGTGTTGGAGAGGGACTACCTGCTGTCCAGGGGCACCCTGGGGAATCTCCGGGACCGCTGGACACCGCGTGTGGTTGAATGCATCCTTGACAAGGATTGTAACATAGTTGTATATAGTAGTTTATTTAGTATATTTGTTTGTTTTGCATTATGGTGGTATGTTCTGTTTTGTTTTATTGTATTGTAAAAATTATTTTTAATAATCAAATAAATGTTTTGATTTAAAAAAAAGGGTTTACAGCTGTAGAGTGGTAACGTCTCTTTGTTGTAATTGTCATAGCATACTAAGTAAACACTTGGCTTTGTCCGTTTAATGTTGCTTCAAAGGATTATATGACCCCTCTTTGCCATTCACTCAGTTTGTATAGATATTCCAGAGGATTAGTGTGTCTCCATTTTAATTGATTAACCAACTGTGTGACAAAATTAGCTCCTAGACTTGAAACTATCTAAAACATCAGGAAAAAGCAGCAATAATTTATCCCCTGATATTTAACAGGCAACAGTGTCTGAGTACAACAGGGAGATTAATCTTGAGGCTGTAAAATGTTATAAGAAATATGTTGTGGGTGATGTACAAATCAATTACAGTGAAATTAAGTGCAAACTAGACACACTAATCACGTCAAATGTCAATGGTTAATCCTCAAGTGCTGTCTAAAACCTGGGAATGGCCTTAATCTAAACCTTCATGTTTCTTCTCTGTATTTAATTTTGTGCATCTCCCACACATGGAACCTTTCGTGATCTGCAAATCACATCAGATTTCTCACCATCTGCTGTCAACAGTTCTTTCTTTCCCTACTTTTGCCGCGGTTTAAGCATGTAAACCATATCCAAACATCACTAGCTTCCAACCAGACTGTAATATACTGAAGAAGTAGCAAAAAGAACTCCAGGTGCAGGTTTATTCCAAAGATAGACACAAAGTGCTGGAGTAACTTGGCGGGTCAGGCAACATCTCTGGAGAACATGGATATATGACGGTTCAGGTCAGGACTGTTGCTATATACTGAAATGTGCTTTTTAAATCACTTCTACACCAAAGCTTAAAACCTGGAAGTTAGAGGAAAAAATGAACTGGACACAAAGAACTGCAGATGCTGGCTTACAAAAAAAGACACAAAGTGCTGGAGTAACTCAGCGGGTCAGGCTGCATCTCTGGAGAACATGGATAGATGATATTTTGGGTTGGCACCCTTTTCGTAGAGAAGAAATTTGATTGTTCTGGCCCGTGAGACCTTTAGTAGCAGCAAAAGCAGAATGTCACGACCCTAAAATAATTCATCACCATCTTCTCAAGCACCTGTTAATGTCATCCACAATGCTTTATGTTAAGCGGATGTCGGAAAGAGTAGCATGATCTAATCTTGGTAATTTTTCAGCCTCTGCACCCATCATACACCCTTTACCTAGCAAACAAGAAGCTATTTCTAACCAATGCGCTTATCACGTTTTGTGTACAGCCTGGCATGGTGCCAGGGCCTATGGAGTAGAGAAGCACTCTGAACTAATATTCATCGGCAATCACTGAGCAGGAATGCATAGCTTTAGCTGCAAGACTATGTCTAAGGAATTACAATTTAAGCAAATGACCACCAGTCTTGGAGGGGTACAAAGAACTGCAGATGCTGGAATCTTGAGTAAAACACAAAGTGCTGGAGGAACTCAACGGGTCCGGCAACATCAGTGGAGGGAATGGACAGATGACATTTCTGTTTGGGTCCCTTCTTCAGATTGATTGGAGTAGGGGGAAGAAAACTAGAAAAGAGAGGTGAGGACGGGACAAAGCCTGGCACGTGATAGGTGAATACAGATTGGGGGGGGGGGGGGGGGGGGGGGGAGGGTTGATTGGCAAATGGGAGGAGTAAGTGACAGGCTACAGGTGACAAGGAGACAAAAGGGTGTCAAATAGAATTAGGCAGCTTTCCTATGCTCATCTAACATTCCTTCTACAAATATACTATCAAATGCACAGATTGACTTGTCTTATATTTGTTGTTTATGGGGCTGGGTAGGTTGTTTTCCTATGTAACTACTGTTTCGGATGGAGAAACAAGAAACCACAGATGCTGGTTTACAAATAAAACCACAAACTGCTGGAGTAACTCAGCGGGTCAGGCAGCATGTCTGGAGGATATGGATAGTTTCAGGTCGTGACTCTTCTTCAGACTATTGTAGTGCGGGGGGAAAGGCTGGAGAAGTGGTGGGGGGTGGAACAAAGCCACAAGTGATGGGAAAATACAAGTGCGGGGTAGGGGGTTACTGGCCGATGGGTGGACAAAACTAGAGAAGAAAAGGAGACAAGGATGTAAAATAAGGTGAGAAGTGAAACATGAAGCCAGAGGAATGGATAGAGGTGGAAGAGGATGAGGGAAAGGGATTCTTTCAGAGGTTCAAAAATAATTTAACAGAATAATTGGCATCAGGCATTCATAATTCCAAACACTTCCAGAAAATCAATTCATACTTTTGTCATCAACAACAGAGAGAATAATGCCAGAGAACCATCACCATACAAATTATTCCCTCAATATCCTCAGGAATGTCACAGTGCACATTACTGAAATTTATATGATTTTTCCATTATCGATTTCATTTTCTCTACCCTGCTGCTGTAAATTTTATTATTTTAAGTTTCTCTCAAGGCCTTCTCAGTGATGACGTCTTTAACATTGTACAAGCGTTGCTATATATAGATGGGAATTTGACATTACAATCAATCAACTGTGACCACGTTAAATAACACGGCTGCCTTGAGAGGCTGGGCGACCTATCCTTGCTCATAAATCACGTTTGTATAGTCAAGAAATCTCACTATGCCCATTAAAGGTGCGGCTTTTATAAAAATTAATTTCCCCTGCTCAACAATCTGCTGTTTCTGTCTTCGTCCACAATGCACTATCAACGTCCTCTGCTTTCCCCCTTAATATTCTGCATTAATAGGTGTTCCACGTAATTTAGCAGTGTCTATATGTCTGAAGACTGTTGCTTTATACTGCACTGGAGCCATGTACTGTGATCTACATTAGCATCACTTTTGATATCCTCTCAGTATCAGGTAACATCTGGTTTCTGTTTTGCTTTTACTTCACAAAACACAGCCTACACCTGGATCCAGGCCATATGACACCATTCTTTGAGCTTCTGTATTGTTGCATCACAAATGATATTGCAACGGAATGATTAAACCATTAAAATTATACGGAACTTTTACTTATTTCCTTGCCCTGAATTGATGTATTTTTTGATCAGTCTATTAGCATGGCAGCTGGATGGTTTACAAATGTGTTTAGTGCATTGGCAGTTTTTCAATGTAGAATTATTTATTTATTTGGTGAACGTAAACACTACAAGAGCTAGCTTTCTATAACTCAATCTGTATGGATCATTAATTCTGTTTTAGATTCAGTGCCAATGTTGACATCCGAGTAAGAATTTTACAGATTAACAAAGTTAATTCATTTTGCTATATGTGACATAAGTACGTTCTTACACTAATATGCATTCTGCTGATTGATTTCCCACAAGCTGTTCTAGTTATTTGAAGCCTTGAATTATTTAGTTTAGTTTAAAGATAGTTTATAGATACAGCATGGAAACGGCCCACCGAATCCACGCCGACCACCAATCACCCATTCTCGCAAGTTCCATGTTATCCCACAATTTGCATCCACACCCTAAGCACTTAGGGACAATTAACATACAAACCCGCATGTCTGTGGGAAGAAACCGGAGAACCCAGAGGAAACCCACGGGGTCACTGGGAGAACATGCAAACTCACACAGACAGCACCCGAGGTCAGGATCAAATCTGGGTCTCTGGCGCTGTGTTCAGCTGTCCTACTGTACTGCCCACTTGAAGTGAAGTTTCATAGGCAATCTCAAGTACTTCAGTGAGAATCTGGGCGAAGTTGATGGGAACATGGGAAGAATGAATGAAATGAGTGTAGGATTATTGTACAGTGCATTCAGAAAGTATTCAGACACCTTCACTATGTCCACATTTTGTTACGTTACGGCCTTATTTTAAAATGGATTAAATTCATTTTTTTTTATCATCAGTCTACACACAATACCCCAGAATGAAGAAGCGAAAACAGGTGCTTAGAAATTTTTGCAAACAAATAAAAAATAAATAACTGAAATATCACATTTACATAAGTATTCAGACCTTTTGCTATGACACTCAAAATTGAGCTCGGGCTCATCCTGTTTCCATTGATTATCCTTGAGATGTTTCTACAACTTGATTGGAGTCCACCAGTGGTAAATTAAATTGATTGGACATGATTTGGAAAGGCACACACTTGTCTATATAAGGTCCCACAGTTGACAATACATGTCAGAGCAAAAACCAAGCCATGAAGACGAAGGAATTGTCCATAGACCTCCGAGACAGGATTGTGTCGAGACACAGATCTGGGGAAGGGTATAAAACAATTTCTGCACCATTGCAGGTCCTGAAGAATACAGTGGCCTCCGTCATTCTTAAATGGAAGAACTTTGGAACCACCAGGACTCTTCATAGAGCTGGCCGTCCGGCCAACTGAGCAATCGGGGGGAGAAGGGCCTTGGTCAGGGAGACGATAACAGAGCTCCAGAGTTCCTCTGTGGAGATGGGAGAACCTTGCAGAAGGACAACCACATATGCAGCGCTCCACCAACCAGGCCTTTATGGTAGAGTGGCCAGCCAGAAGCTACTCCTCAGTCAAAGGCACATGACAGCCTTTTGGAGTCTGTCAAAAGGCACCGAAAGGATTCTTGGACCATGAGAAACAAGATTCTCTGGTCTGATGAAACCAAGATTGTCCTCTTTGACCTGAATACCAACCAGGCACCGCTCATCACCTGGAAAATACCTTACCTGCAGTGAAGCATGATGGTGGCAGCATCATATAACAATTATGACAATTACAGCACAGAAACAGGCCCTCTCGGCCCTTCCAGTCCGTGCCGACCATTTGTTTTCCCCTAGTCCCATCTACCTGCACTCAGACCACACCCCTCCATTCCCTTCACGTCCATATACCTATCCACTTTACTTTTAAATGTTAAAATCGATCCTGCCTCCACCACTTCTGCTGGAAGCTCATTCCACACTGCCACCACCCTCTGAGTAAAGAAGTTCCCCCTCACGTTACCCCTAAACTTCTGTCCCTTAATTCTCATGTCATGCCCTCTTGTTTGAATCTTCCCTACCCTCAATGGGAAAAACGTATCCACGTCAACTCTGTCTATCCCTTTCATCATTTTAAAGACCTCAATCAAGTCCCCCCTTAACCTTCTGCGCTCCAAAGAATAAAGACCTAACTTGTTCAACCTTTCTCTGTAACATAGTTGCTGGAACCCTGGCAACATTCTAGTAAATCTCCTCTGTACTCTCTCTATTTTGTTGAAATCCTTCCTATAACTAGGCGACCAAAATTGTACACCATACTCCAGAATTGGTCTTACCAATGCCTTGTACAATTTTAACATTACTTCCCTACTCCTATATTCAATGTTCTCAGATTTATAAAGGCCAGCACACCAAAGGCTTTCTTTACCACCCTATCTACATGCGATTCTACCTTCAGGGAACTATGCACAGTTATTCCTAGATCCCTCTGTTCCACAGCATTCCTCAATTCCCTACCATTTACCATGTACGTTCTATTTTGATTTGTCCTGCCAAGATGTAGCACTTCACACTTAACCGCATTAAACTCCATCTGCCATCTTTCAGCCCACTTTTCCAAATGGCCCAAATCTCTCTGTAGACTTTGAAAATCTACTTCATTATCCACAACACCACCTATCTTAGTATCATCTGCATACTTACTTATCCAATTTTCCACCCCATCATCCAGATCATTGATGTACATGACAAACAACAGTGGACCCAACACAGATCCCTGAGGCACCCCACTGGTCACCGGCTTCCAACCTGACAAACAGCCATCCACCATTACTCTCTGACATCTCCCATTCAGCCATGTTGAATCCATCTTGCTACTCCGCCATTAACACCCAAAGATTGAACCTTCTTAACCAACCTTCCATGGGGAACCTTGTCAAAGGCCTTACTGAAATCCATATAGACAATATCCACTGCTTTACCCTCATCAATTTCCCTAGTTACAGCTTCAAAAAATTCAAGGTTTGTCAAACATGACTTTCCAGGCACAAATCCATGATTGACTGTTCCTGATGCCCACCACTGAGACCCTTTGATTTTATCGCAGATGCTATTCCCGTTTCTAATGACATTTGAAATATTTCTGTCATAGCTCCTGCTATTTCTACACTAACTTCCCTCAATGTCCTAGGGAATATCCTGTCAGGAACCTGGAGACTTATCCACTTTTATATTTTTCAAAGTGTCAGTACTTCCTCCTCTTTGAATCTCATAGTTTCCATAGCTACTCTACTTTTTCCCCTTAACTCACAGAGTTCAATATCCTTCTCCTTGGTGAATACCGAAGAAAATAAATTGTTCAATATCTCCCCCATCTCTTTTGGCTCTGCAGATAGCTGTCCATTCTGGTTCTCTAATGGTCCAATTTTATCCCTCGTTATCCTTTTGCTATTAATATAGCTGTAGAAACCCTTTGGGTTTACTTTCACCTTTCTTGCCAAAGCAACTTCATATCTTCTTTTAGCCTTCCTAAGTTCTTTCTTAAGATTCTTTTTACATTTTTTATACTCCTCTAGCACCTCATTTACTCCATGCTTCCTATAATTATTGTAGATATCTCTCTTTTTTCGAAACAAGTGTCCAATTTCCCTTGAAAACCATGTCTCTTTCCAATTTTTACTATTTCCTTTCAACCTAACAGGGACATAAAGATTCTGTACTCTTACAATTTCCCCTTTAAATGTCCTCCATTTCTCTTCTACATCCTTCCCATGAAACAAAGTGTCCCAATTCACTCCTTCCCGAATTCCCCCAAAGTTAGCCTTTCTCCAATCAAAAATCTCCACCCTAGGTCCAGTTCTGACTGTCTCCATAATTATATTGAAACTAATGGTATTGTGATCACTGGTCACGAAGTGCTCACCAATGCATACCTCCGTCACCTGACCTGCCTCATTTCCTAACAGGAGGTCCAGCACTGCCCCTTCTCTGGTCGATACCTCTATGTACTGCTGTAAAAAACTATCCTGCACACATTTTACAAACTCCAAACCATCCAGCCCATTTACAGAATGTGTTTCCCAGTCTATTTTTGGAAAATTGAAACCTCCCACAATCACTACCTTGTGCTTACTATGAATATCTGCTATCTCCTTACATATTTGCTCTTCCAATTCACGCTCCCCATTTGGCGGTCTATAATACACCCCTAAAAGTGTTGCTACACCGTTCCCACTTCTCAGTTCCACCCAAATAGCCTCCCTAGACGAGCCCTCCAATCTATCCTGCCAAAGCACTGCTGTAATATCTTCTCTGACAAGCAATGCAACACCTCCCCCTCTGGTCCCTCCATTCTATCACACCTGAAGCAACGAAATCCTGGAATATTTAGTTTCCAATCACAGCCCTCCTGCAACCATGTTTCACTGATTGCCACAACATCATATTTCCAGGTGTCAATCCAGGCTCTAAGTTCATCCACCTTACTTACAATGCTCCTGGCATTAAAATATACCATCCATTTTAGACGTTGCCTACTTAGATGCTGCTGCACCTGATTTATCCAGCTTTTTGTGTATCCCTTATTCTCTGTCTATTATCTTTTTCATCTTTCTCGCCTACATTTTGGGTCCGAGTGCTTCCCTTCTCTGCCTTTTGCCCCACACCCTGTCCCCTAGCCCCCTCTACCCGAGTCCCTCCCCCCAGCCTTTCTAGTTTAAAGTCTCCCCAGTAGCCTTTGCAAATCTCCCTGCCAGGATATTGGTCCCCCTCAGGTTCAAGTGCAACCCGTCCTTTGTGTACAGATCATGCCTTCCCCAAAAGAGGTCCCAGTGATCAAGAAACTTGAATCGCTGCCCACTGCACCAGTCCCCTCAGCCACGCATTTAGCCTCCACCTCATTTCATTCCTACTCTCACTGTCACGCGGCACAGGCAGTAATCCTGAAATCATTACCCTTTTGGTCCTTCTCCTTAACTTTCCCCCCAACTCCCTAAATTCTCCCTTCAGGACCTCGTCACTTTTTCTGCCTATGTCATTGGTACCTATGTGTACCACAACATCAGGCTCCTCTCCCTCCCTTATCAGAATCTTTTGGACACGTTCTGACACATGCGATACCCTGGCACCAGGGAGGCAAACTACCATCCGGGTCTCCCGACTGCTTCCACAGAATCGCCTATCCGACCCCCTAACTATAGAGTTCCCTATTACAATTGCCCTCCTCTTCTTTTTGCTACCCTTCTGAGCACCAGGGCCGGTCTCTGTGCCGGAGGCCCGGCCGCTGTTGCTGCCCCCAGCTAGGCTGTCCCCTCCTAGCTGGGGGGATGCTGTGGGGATGTTTTTCCACAGCCCCCCTCATGCTGTGGGGATGTTTTTCAGCGGCACGGACTGGGAGACTACTCAGGATCGAGGGAAAGATGAACAGAGCACAGAGCACAGAGAGATACTTGATGAAAACCTGCTCCAGAGCGTTCTGGACCACAGACTGGGGCGGAGGTTCACCTTCCAACAGGACAACGACCCTAAGCACACAGCCATGACAACGCAGGAGTGGCATCGTGACAAGTCTGTGAATGTCCTTGAGTGGCCCAGCCAGAGCCAGACTTGAACCCGATCGAACATCTCTGGAGGGACCTGAAAAGAACTGTGCATTGACGCTCCCCATCCAAACTGACGGAGCTTGAGAAGATCTGCAGAGAGGAATGGGAGAAATTACCCAAATACAGGTGTTCCAAGCTTGTAGCGTCATACCCAAGAAGACTTGAGGCTGTAATCGCTGCCAAACGTGCCTCAACAAAGTACTAAGTAAAGGGTCTGAATACTTACGTAACTGTGATATTTCAGTTATTTCTTTTTAATTACTTTGCAAACATTTCTAAACACCTGTTTTCGCTTTTTTAATTATGGGGCATTGTGTTTTCATTGATGATTTAAAAAAAATGAATTTAATCCATTTTAGAATAAGTCTGTAACGTAACAAAATGTGGAAAAAGTGAAGGGGTCTGAATACTTTCTGAATGCACTGTAGATTGTGCTTGATGGTCAAAGTGGATTCAGTGGCTGACTTTTCCCATGTTCTGTGACTCTTTGACTCCGTGACTGGGAAAATTTGTTGAAAAATGAATGTTGTGAGAAACAAGCCAATGAGTGTTAAATGGGTTGAAAGATGTGAGGATGACCTGCCAATTAAATGATATCCTGTTTTGAAACACCAATTACTTCATCAAAAATGCCCATAAGTAACCGAAACCTAGGATCGCTTCCTGTAACATTTACTCTGCTTCTCCCTTGAAACGTTGGCCATTTGAAACATTTTGTGTTTTATTTCTATCTGTTGAGGAATAGACTACACAGCTGGAGGAACTGCCATTCAGTTTAGAAGCCATCCCTGCTATCTCATTCCCCACTGAATGGAGAGACACTGGAGCTAAATACAGCCCTCATGCTGTCAGCCCAAGATTAACAAATGCAAGACACAAAATGCTGGAGTAACTCAGTGGGTCAGGCAGCATCCCTGGAGAATATAGATGGGTGATGTTTTGGGTCGGAATTCTCCTCCAGAAAGGTTGTAGGGAGGGGGGGTAGAAAACTAGAAGAGAGGAGGTGCAGGACAAAGTGTAGCAGGTAATAGGTGAACACTGGTGATTGCGGAAAGGCCACAGATGAAAGAAACGATGTGAACCAAAAGATTGACTCTCCCCCCCCCCCCCCAAAAGATTGACCCCCCCCCCCCCCCCCCTTTCCTGGGTTCACCTAATATCTGCTACACTTTGTCCTGAGATAGACACAAAATGCTGGAGTAACTCAGCAGGACAGGCAGCATCTCTGGAGAGAAGAAATTGGTGATGTTTCAGGTCGAGACCCTTCTTCAGACTGACGTCAGGGGGGAGGGAGATAGATAAGGAAGTGTGAATACAGGGCAAAGGGAATGGTGATCAAGAAAAATGTAGAATAGATCATTGTGTTAACGAAGAAACTGCAGATGCTGGAGAATCGAGGGTTACACAAAATGCTGGAGAAACTCAGCGGGTGCAGCAGCATCTAAGGAGCGAAGGAGATAGGCGACGTTTCGGGTCGAGACCCTTCTTCAGACTGGTCAGGGATGAATAGATATGCAAAAAAGTATCGATGATAAAGGGAACAAGCCATTGTAAGCTGTTTGTGGTGTGAAAATGAGAAGATAGTGCGACTAGGGTGGGGGAGGGAGGATAGATCATTGTTAGCTGGGAGAATGTAACAAAAAAGCAAACAGAGATAACAAATAGTGAGAGACAATATCACTGGTCGAAGAACTGGGAAGATGGAGAGAAGGAAAGCAAGGGTTATTACAGGTTAGAGAAGTCAATGTTCATACGGCTGGGGTGTAAGCTGCCCAAGCGAAATATGAGGTGCTGTTTCTTCAATTTGCGCTGGGCCTCACTCTGACAATGGAGGAGGCCCAGGACAGAAAGGTCAGTGTGGGAATGGGAGGGTCTGCTTTTCTTTTAACTTTCTACCCACCCACCCCACCCCCAACCTCCTCCCCCCCCCCCCCACACACACACAATCAGTCAGAATGACCTGCAAAGTCATCTATCCATGTTCTCCAGAGATGCTGCCTGACCCACACTGCTGAGTTACTCCAGCACTTAGTATCAACTAATATGATACGGTAGAACTTTATTTATCCCAGGAGGGAAATTGGTCTGCCAACAGTCATAAAACACAGCAAGATACATGGAAAATGAAATTAAAGTTACGAGTGAAAAGTCCAGGATTTGGGATGTGCAAAGATGGGGGAGGGGGAAGGGGAGTCCGTGTACCCCACGACAGAAGGGGGAGGAAGTTTGATAGCCACAGGGAAAAAGGATCTCCTGCGGCGTTCTAAGATATACACCCCAATGCTGGAGTAACTCAGCGGGACAGGCAACATCTCTGGAGAGAAGGTACAGGTGATGCTTTGGGTCGAGACCCTTCTTCAGACTCCTGTGGCTTTCTGTTCTGCATCTTATTGGAACCAGTCAGCTGCTGAAGGTTTGTTATATATAATCTCATAATATATATATATCCGTAATAATCTAACGGATTATACAATATTACAAATTTACATGGTAAAGAAATCCTGAAAACTGGAAGGCCCCTTACCCTGTACCCAATCAGCGTTACATAGATACATAAACAATAGGTGCAGAAGTAGGCCATTTGGCCCTTCGAGCCAGCACTGCCATTCAATGTGATCATGTCTGATCATCCACAATCAGTACCCCGTTCCTGCCTTCTCCCCATACCCCTTGATTCCGTTGGCCCTAAGAGCTCTGTCTAACTCTCTTTTGAATGCATCCAGTGAATCGGCCTCCACTGCCTTCTGAGGCAGAGAATTCCACAAATTCACAACTTTATGTGTGAAAAAAGTTTATCCTCATCTCAATTCTAATGGCCTACTCATTATTTTTAAACTATGGCCCCTGGTTCTGGACTCCCCCAACATCGGAAACATATCTCCTGCATCTTGCGTGTCCAATCACTTAATAATTTTATGTTCCTATAAGATCCCCTCTCATCGTTCTAAATTCCAGTGAATACAAGCCCAGTCGCTCCATTCTTTCATCATATGACAGTCCCGCCAACCCGTGAATTAACCTCGTGAACCTACGCTGCACTCCCTCAATAGCAAGAATGTCCTTCCTCAAATTAGGAGACCAAAACTGCACACAATGTTCCAGGTGTGGTCTCACCAGGGCCCTGTACAACTGCAGAAGGACCTCTTTGCTCCTATACTCAACTCCTCTCGGTATGAAGGCCAACATGTCATTAGCTTTCTTCACTGCCTGCTGTATCTGCATGCTAACTTTCAGTGACTGATGTACTAGGACATCCAGGTCTCGTTGTACGTCCCCTTTCCCTAACCTGACACCATTCAGAAAATAATCTGCCTTCGCGTTCATGCCTCCCAAGTGGATAACCTCACATTTATCCACGTTATACTGCATCTGCCATGCATCTGCCCACTCACCCAACCTGTCCAAGTCACTCTGCATCCTCATAGCATCCTTATCACAGTTCACACTGCAATCCAGCATTGTGTCATCTGCAAATTTGCTAATGTTACTTTTGATTCCTTCATCTAAATTATTAATACATATTGTAAATAGCTGCGGTCCCAGCACCGAGCCTTGCGGCACCCCACTAGTCACTACCTGCCATTCTGAAAATGACCCGTTAATCCCTACTCTTTGTTTCCTGTCTGCCAACCAATTTTCTATCCATGTCAATACCCTACCCCCAATACCATGTGTTCTAATTTTGCCCACAAATCTCCTGTGTGGAAATTTATCAAAGGCTTTGTCAAAGTCCAGGTGCACTACATTCGCTTGCTCTTCCTTGTCCATTTTACTTGTTACATCTTGGACAATGGTGTGCCATGGAGGGGGTGAACTGTATTGTCCAAGATGCAATGCTGACTGGGAACATGGGAAGGGGCCTTCCAGTTTTTAGGATTTTTTTACCACGTAAATTTGTGATGTTCTTGTATAATCCTTTAAATTATCATGGATTATTTATAATAAACTCATAAAATAAAACTTCACTGACAAAATGCTAATACTGTTGAATTAATTCAACAATCTAACTAAAGAATAAGCATTTCCATAGTGCCTTTCAAATAAAAATTAAACCGAAAAAAAGATAATATTCATTACGTGGTCGGTTGGAGTCAGTATCAGCACAATTACTATATTAAACTTTGAATCTTCGGCTGTCCTGGTTCAAGCTAAAACTAAAGACAAATAATACTCCTCACACATTCCCATGCAAGTATCTCTGTAACTCCTTTAAAATATGCCTCTTTTTTGAACAAGCTCTTAAACATCGCATCTGAATCAGTTTCCATCCAATTACACTCCTTGAGGATGTTCATCTACGTGTTCAATTAATAAAACAACGGGATTGGGGACATTTCTATTCAATCTGTCAAAGGAATTGGGGGGGGGGGGGGGGGGGGTTAGAAATAGTCAATAAGGTAAACAAACATAATAGTTGAGTGGCAAATGATAATAGTGCTACCTTCCCAATATTTAACTGAAGGAAATAATGGGTTATCGGGACTGTATGTTGTGACAGACAGCCTGACACCTTGCATGTCATTTTAATATTACACTTATCCCATCCCCCTGGATATTCCAGATTAATAAATTAAGGTTTTGGCAACTAATTACAAATCAGGCTAATTACAAATCAATAACATTAGCCAACTCCAAAACACAAAGCGCTGAGCATTGGGATCCAGACATCACGGACAACTGGCCTCAGTTCCCCGCTCACATCTGTCAGTGCTCTCTGTCTGAACCAGGGGCCATGGAACATTTTTGAAAGTGGGCAGGCTGAGCGATCACTGATCACTGGCCTGTGGGTACTTGGCGAGGGAGTGGAGCAACCAAGTGGGGGGAGGGTATGGGAGGGGGGTACCCCCCTCCCAGGGTAGGGACATTTTCAAATTTGATGTATTAAAATCATGTAGAAGTATGATTTCAATGTTTTTGTTTGAAGTATTTTTAAGAGGTAACCTTTTAAGGGGTAACTTTTTCCACAGGGTGGTGGGTGTATGGAACAAGCTGCCAGAGGAGGTAGTTGAGGCAGCGACTATCCCAACATTTAAAAAAACCATTAGACTGATACATGGATAGGACAGGTTTGGAGGGATATGGACCAAAAGCTGGTAGTGTAGCTGGGACATGTTGGCGGGTGTGGGCAAGTTGTGCCGAAGGGCCTGTTGTCACACTGTATCACT
The DNA here is from genome assembly GCA_035221665.1 of Okamejei kenojei. Taxonomy (NCBI): domain Eukaryota; kingdom Metazoa; phylum Chordata; class Chondrichthyes; order Rajiformes; family Rajidae; genus Okamejei; species Okamejei kenojei. Next base: position 28,943,752 of record CM069153.1, read on the forward strand.
CTATGACTACATTATACCTCCACCATGTATGAATGCTTCAAAATCAAGTGGTCGAGTTTTATTGCCATATACTCAAGCATAGAAACATAGAAAATAGGTGCAAGAATAGGCCATTTGGCCCTTCGAGCCAGCACTGCCATTCAATATGATCATCGCCGTTCTTCTAAAATCAGTACCTCTTTCCTGTTTTTTCCCCATATCCCTTGATTTCGCTAGCTCCAAGAGCTAAATGTAACTCTCTTGAAAATATCCCATGAATTGGCCTCCACCGCCTTCTGTGGCAGAGAATTCCAGAGATTCACAACTTTCTGGGTGAAGAAAGTTTGTCCTCATCTCAGTCTTAAATTGCCTACCCCTTATTCTTAAACTGTGACCCCTGGTTCTGAACTCCCCCAACATCGGGAACATTTTTCCTGCAGTTACAGTAAGTGAAAATCTAGCAGCCAAGCAGGATGCTTTCTTCAACCATCCCCATTTGAAGGCCACTATCTTCCACCATTTCTACCCAGTGCTTGGTACTTACTTCCAGCAGCCATTGGTTGTCCTCCAGGATGCACCGAGCCACAGCCTGGTCCATGCCGGTCACCAGGATGAATTCGGCACAGAGACTCTCACGGCAGCGGCGCAACGCTTCAGACGGCCCGGGACTCTTGCACTGAGGCTGCTCCATGGCTGGAGCTGCAGCGAGCGACTTGCCAGCCCGGCAAACACTCTCCAGCCCCGGCTCCCCATCCGCATCTGCCCCGCCGCTGCTTCTGCTTCCATCCCTCCCTCAGCCCCGGCTCTCCAACACCCGCGGCCCATGCAGTTGATATTCGTATTCAAATTTTCGTTGATCACAGAATTTCTCTCGACAGAGCGTGAGAAATTTGTGATCAGCATGAGAATGTGAGAAGTTGGCCAAATGCATGATTCTCACGCTCAGTGCGTGAGAGTTGGCAGCCTTGATATTCCAGATAAACTCCTGAAACTATATTGAATATTGCCATGAGATCTTATTCACTGGAGACACAAGAGACTGCAAATGTTGGAATCTTGAGCAAAACTTCCACTATAGATCTTTACGGTTTGTTTACAGGTCACTTCTAATTCAAAACATTGAGCTTAAGAACCATTCCTGAAGGCCTGGTGAGAATAATTCAAGCTGAAGCTTCTTTCTGTCTAAATTGTCTTATATTTTAGGCAACGCATTCTAATCATGTTAAGCAATTTGATTAATCATTGAGTTATACAGCACAGGACCCTTCGGCCCAACTCGTCCATGCTGACTAAGATGCCCCATTTAAGCTAGTCACATTTGCCCACGTTTGGCCCATATCTCTCAATCTTTCCTTTCTATGTACATGTACAAATGTCTTTTAACTGTTGACAGGATACACAAGGAACAGCAGATGCTAGAATCTTGGTAAAACACAAAGTGCTGGGTCAGGCCGCAACTCTGGAAGGGATGGATAGGTGACTTTTCAGGTTGGGACCCTTCTTCAGACTTTTAAATGTTGTCTTTGAAATACTTCCTCTGGAGCTCATTACGCGTAAAAAAAGTTTCCCCTCAGGTTCCCATTAAATCTTCCCCCCTCATCCCCCTCATTTTAAACCTATGCTCTATATTTCTTGATTACCCTACCCTGGCAAAAAGACTGTAGCTTCAATATTAGAAGATTTAAATTTAGGAATCCTGTGAATGATGGCTTGTGGTTAGTTCCACAATTGACAAATATTAAACTCAACCATTCTGCTTAAAATAAATTTCACTTAAGCTATATTTCTTGCATGTAATGTAATTGTTCCTTACTAAAATATCAACCTCTTCTCCACAACCTTTTATGCAAGTTTTAGTGTGAGTTTGGTCTATCTCACCTTTGTCCAATCCCTCTGTCTTTTTAGTTCGAATCTGCTACTGGAATGTAAATTAATTTCCTTTCTCACACGTTTACTAATCCATCCTTGCTTAATTTCCACCCCCCACATGCTGTGAAACTATAATGACAGTGCGAGATCCATAAAACTGGAATGAAGGAAATACCCCATTGATAGAGATGATATTGCATTTTATGTTATAGTATAAATATATCTCATTTATATAAATATATAAAGTTCATTTAAAGGGCCTGTTCCACTTTCACGACCTAATTCATGACCTCTGCCGAGTTCGCCCTTGACGCATACTCGCAGCATGGTCATCACGAGGTCGTAGGAGGTCGTAGGTAGGTCTTAGAAGATTGTGATGCAAGTCGTAGGTACTCGTGGCATCAAGTTGGTCGGGGCGTTTTTCTAGCATGATGAAAAATGTCCACAAGTAAAAAAGATCGTGAATTAGGTCGTGAAAGTGGTACACGCCATTAAAGCTTCTCTCTTTCACTTTCAAAATTGCTTAGACAAGTTAAAAAGTAGTTAAACTAGATACCCCTTCATTTCAGTATATGTTTCTCACATATAGTTTAGTGTAGATATACCTCATGGAAACAGGCCCTTAGGCCTATCAAGTCCATACCAACCTGCAATCACCCATTCACACTAGTTCTATGTTATCTCACTTGCCCATCCACATTAGAGGTAATTTAAAGAGGCCAATTAACCTATAGACCCACACGGCTCCAGGATGTGGGAAGAAACCGGTCACAGGGAAAACATGGAAATTCCACACTGACAGCAGCTGAGGTCAGGATCAAACCTGAGTCTCTGGAACCGTGAGGCAGCAGCTTTACAAGCTGTGCCACCTATAATTTCTGTGAAAAATTAATAAAATTAATTAAACAGAATGATTTCCAAGTTCAACAGAGCAATTTGTGTGTACCTGCCGTGGATATCCAGCTCATTCTGTTTCATGTCTTACGTTAAAAGACAGGGGATTCACAGGGAATTTGAATGAATGTTCTCAGGTCATTCAAATGTACTTTTAATTTTAATTTCCAGGCAGAATTGGCTTTAGCGTTGTATTAATAATAAACTAATGGAGACACAAGAGTCTGAAGAAGAGCCCCGACATGAAACTCCCTGTCCATTCCCTCTAGAGATCCTCCAGCATTTTGTTTTGATCAATAACATATCAATACACTGAGGAGGTGACAGAGAGAATAGAGGCACTGCATCTTCACTCCCATTCCTATACAGTGTAAGCAAGTTATATGTTGTCCTTCAGTACAGACTCAGCAACCTCCACAGATGTTGCCTGACCTGCTGAGTTTCTCCAGCACGTTGTGTTTCACTCAAGTGTCCAGCGTCCGCAGCCTCTTGTGTCTCCCTCTCAAATATTTATCTCATTACTCACTGGACTGATGATAAAGCACAAGGGAAACTAGTGAAATGAATAACATTAGCAATAAGAGCAGGAAATTGGCACCTGATACTCTCAAGTCTATTTATTTTCCTTTCCGTTCCGAATCCTCAACACTCTTCTCTGCCAATTTAGTTTTTTTTTAAACGGGCGGATGAAGCGAAGGAGTGGCGGATAGTGTGACGAAGGGAAGGGGGGGCTGGTACCGCCTTTGGCGGCCGCGACGGCCGGCGGACCGCGCTCTGTGCACAGGGGGAGGGCATTGACTGCGACGCCTCACCGTGTCCATGGCAACGGCAGGAGGCGGCGGCCTGTTTAAACGGGCTTGGAGTTAAGAAGGAGAGGAATTTCAATTGGAACTGCACGACAGTGAAAGGTGAGATTGCAATTTTGCACAGCAGTGCTTTGCAAAAATCTGGTTAATCTGCGGGATTTGGTGTAAATCTTCCAGGCCGCCAAAACAGGCGCCAGTTTATTGAATTACAAAGGGTTCATGATATGTATCCATATAGAAACATAGAAATTAGGTGCAGGAGTAGGCCATTCGGCCCTTCGAGCCTGCACCGCCATTCAATATGATCATGGCTGATCATCCAACTCAGTATCCTGTACCTGCCTTCTCTCCATACCCTTAACTCCCCCGAGCCACAAGGGCCACATCTAACTCCCTCTTAAATATAGCCAATGAACTGGCCTCCACTACCCTCTGTGGCAGAGAATTCCAGAGACCCACCACTCTTATCCTTAAGCTGTGACCCCTTGTCCTGGACCTCCCCAACATCGGGAACAATTTTCCTGCATCTAGCCTGTCCAACCCCTTAAGAATTTTGTAAGTTTCTATAAGATCCCCTCTCAATCTCCTAATTTCTAGAGAGTATAAACCGAGTCTATCCAGTCTTTCTTCATAAGACAGTCCTGACATCCCAGGAATCAGCCTGGTGAACCTTCTCTGCACTCCCTCTATGGCAATAATGTCCTTCCTCAGATTTGGAGACCAAAACTGTACGTAATACTCCAGGTGTGGTCTCACCAAAACCCTGTACAACTGAAGTAGAACCTCCCTGCTCCTATACTCAAATCCTTTTGCTATGAAAGCTAACATACCATTCGCTTTCTTCACTGCCTGCTGCACCTGCATGCCTACTTTCAATGACTGGTGTACCATGACACCCAGGTCGCGCTGCATCTCCCCTTTTCCTAATCGACCACCATTTAGATAATAATCTGCTTTCCTGTTTTTGCCACCAAAGTGGATAACCTCACATTTATCCTGCATCACATTATACTGCATCTGCCAAACATTTGCCCACTCACCCAGCCTATCCAAGTCACCTTGCAGTCTCCTAGCATCCTCCTCACAGCTAACATTGCCCCCCAGCTTAGTGTCATCCGCAAACTTGGAGATATTGGCTTCAATTCCCTCATCCAGATCATTAATGTATATTGTAAATAACTGGGGTCCCAGCACGGACCCTTGCGGTACCCCACTAGTCACTGCCTGCCATTGTGAAAAGGACCCGTTTACTCCTACTCTTTGCTTCCTGTTTGCCAGCCAGTTCTCTATCCACATCAATACTGAACCCCCAATGCCGTATGCTTTAAGTATGTATACTAATCTCTTATGTGGGACTTTGTCGAAAGCCTTCTGGAAGTCCAGGTACACCACATCTACTGGTTCTCCTCTATCCACGCTACTAGTTACATCCTCGAAAAATTCCACAAGATTTGTCGGACATGATTTACCTTTCGTGATTCCACAAGATTCCATGCTGACTTTGTCCAATGATTTCACCACTTTCCACATGTGCTGCTATCCGATCTTTAATAACTGACTCTAGCAGTTCCCCTACTACCGATGTTGGACTAACTGGTCTGTAATTCCCCGTTTTCTCCCTCCCTCCCTCCCTTCTTAAAAAGAGGGGTTACGTTTGCTACCCGCCAATCCTCAGGAACTACTCCAGAATCTAAAAAGTTTTGAAAGATTATCACTAATGCATCCACTATTTCCGGAGCTACTTCCTCAAGTACTCTGGGATGCAACCTATCTGGCCCTGGGGATTTATCGGCCTTTAATCCATTCAATTTACCCAACACCACTTCCCAACTAACCTGGATTTCACTCAATTCCTCCTTTGACCCGCGGTCCCCTGCTATTTCCGGCAGATTATTTATGTCCTCCTTTGTGAAGATGGAACCAAAGTAGTTATTCAATTGGTCCGCCATATCCTTGTTCCCCATGATCAACTCACCTGTTTCTGACTGCAAGGAACAGTTTTAACTAATCTCTTTCTCTTCACATATCTATAAAAACTTTTGCAGTCAGTTTTTATGTTCCCTGCCAGTTTTCTTTCATAATCTATGTTTCCTTTCCTGATTAAGCCCTTTGTCCTCCTCTGCTGGTTTCTGAATTTCGCCCAGTCCTCTGGTATGCTGCTTTTTCTGGCTACATTGTACGCATCATCCTTTGCTTTGATACTATCATTGATTTCCCTTGTTATCCACGGATGCACTACCTTCCCCGATTTATTCTTTTGCCAAACTGGGATGAACAATTTTTGTAGTTCATCCATGCAGTCTTTAAATGTCTTCCATTGCGTATGCACCGTCAACCCTTTTAGAATTGATTGCCAGTCAATCTTGGTCAATTCACATCTCATACACTCAAAGTTACCTTTCTTTATTGTTCAGAACCATTGTTTCTGAATTAACAATGTCACTCTCCATCCTAATGAAGAACTCGACCATATTATGGTCACTCTTGCCCAATGGGGCACGTACAGCAAGACTGCTAACTAACCCTTCCTCGTTACTCAATACCCAGTCTAAAATAGCCTGCTCTCTCGTTGGTTCCTCTACATGTTGATTTAGATAACTATCCTGCATACATTCCAAAAAATCCTCTTCCTTAGTGCCCCTGCCGATTTGATTCACCCAATCTATATGTAGATTGAAGTCGCCCATGATATGCAAGTACTCATGCCTTCTTGGTGTTGGTGTTTATGTAGCAATGTTACAATATTTTGAGATTTTAAAAATCAAGTCTGCAATTTATCCCATCAGATAAAGCATAAAAAGAAGTTTAATTTGACACCTAATTCACTTTCATATCTTCAGTATTAAAAAAGTTATGGCCATTTTCATACTTGACAATTAGCATCTTGTTCCCCATTAACTTTCCATTGACTTTACTCAAAAGCTGTGATCGAGGACAGTTAAAAGCCCATAACTTTCTTAAAAATTAAGAGAACTAAATGAAATGTTCAGTTATTATAGATTGAAGCATTCTGAAACAAATATGAAACAATCTTACTTGGATAAACTGAAATTAAAGCATATAATTAGTTAGTTACCTAATTGTAGCTAATTACAAAATTCAATTACTAGATCTAAACATCTATCCATTTCTTAAGAAATGGTAAACATTTTTAAATTGCCTAAGTGTCCAAATAACATTCACACAATAATCCACAATATAACATGATTTTAAAATCTAATTTTCATGAACTTATTGGCCAAATGGAAGGTATTTAGTGTTTAATTCCTGTAAATTAATGGCCATCAACTTGCGAGTGGGTTTTAGTGGAACACGGTGGATTGAAACGTTGCGGTTTGTGGTGAATTTAACCTCCAGTCGGCAGGAGAAATACAGCTGGTTCGTATATTTTTTTTGTCCCCTTTTCGCATGATGAAAATTTGATTAAATGCTTCCTAAGAAGCACGTTTTTATGTCAAAATAAACTATGTACCTTCTTTTATTGCCCACGTTAGGTCCGTTCCGCTGTCGGCGTTCAGGGCTTTAGAAGATGATTTTTAAACTACTCTAATTAATAAATGATCTAGCGTAGTTTAAAAATAGCTTCATATAACAAATGTCAGAGCGATTTCTCTTTAGCGACGAAATCGCCTGAGATTGATCGATTTGGACTGTCTAGGGAAAAACGGCATTTTAAACCCGCCCCCCTCTGAAAGGTGCCACAGTCGCGCACACGGGGAGCGGCAGAACTGCAGCGCTGCTCAAGGTAGGTATTGTAACATACCTAGTTTATGGTGTTTAGCTGGAACATTGGATAATGCAACACAGAAAGATTCATCTTCGTTCAGCCAGACCAAAGATATCAACGTGATCATGTCAAGTCTTCGATTGTCATAATTTCTCACAATTATTCTTGATCTTGAACTTGTTCAACAAGAGTGTCAAGATAATCTCCAGTGTTTAATTGTCATATGTACTCAATATGGAATTATGAATTTCTTACCTGTAGCAGCACAATAGACCTGTAAACACAGTACTCAAAGTAACACAATAAAATAAATCAATAAATATAAAACCCTAAGAATATTGCAAAAAGCCTCATGGTTGTTTGGAAGAAGCTATATTTGAAACTGGAGGTCATGGCTTTTACGGTTTTATAACCAAGTCAAAACAAAATGTCCTGGAGGAATTCGACGGGTCAGGCGGCAACTCTGGAAGGAATGGACAGATGATGTTTCATGGCTAAACTCAAAACATCTGGATGTTTTTTAGATGGCCTAAATTCCTTTCATTCCCTCTGCAGATGCTGCTTATTGAGTACCTCCAGGACTTTGCGTTTTACTCAAGAGTCCTGCATTTGCAATTCATTGTGGAACTGTATTTTAACAGGTTTTGCAGATAGTGGATGGTTGTGAAAGATTGCAGCAGGATCTGGATTGATTGGCCAGGTGGGCAGAGGTACGGTTGATGGAATTTAATACAGAGAAGTGTGAAGTATTGCATTTTGGGATGCCGAACAAGGGCAGGACCTATACAGTAAATGGTAGGCCTCTGGGTAGTGTTGTAGAGCAGAGGGATCTAGGAGTACAGGTGCATGGTTCCTTGAAGGTCGAGTCATAAGGTGGTCAAAAAAGGCTTTTGGCACTTTAGCCTTCATCAGTCAGAGTGTTGAGTATAGAAGTTGGGAGATCATGTTGCAGTTGTATAAGACGTTGGTGAGACCACATTTAGAATATTGTGTTCAGTTCTGGGCACCATGTTATAGCAAAGATATTGTCAAGCTTGAAAGGGTTCAAAAAAGATTTACAAGGATGTTGCTAGGACTAGAGGGTGTAAATCATAGGGAGAGGTTGAGTATGCTGGGTCTCTATTCCATGGAGCGCAGGAGGATGAGGGGGGATCTTATAGAGGTGTACGAAATCATGAGAGCAATAGATTGGGGAGATGCACAGAGTGTCTTCCCCAGAGTAGGGGAATCGAGGACCAGAGGACATAGGTTCAAGGTGAAAGGGAAAAGATTTAATAGGAATTCGAGATTAACTTTTTCACATAAAGGGTGTAGGGTGTGTGGAACAAGCTGCCTGAGGAGGTAGTCGAGGCTGGGACTATCCCATCGTGTAAGAAACTGTTAGACAGGTACATGGATAGGGTAGGTTTGGAGGAATATGGACCAAGTACAAGCAAGTTGGACTTTAGCTGGGACATTATTGGCTGGTGTGGGCAAGTTGGGCCAAAGAGCCTGTAGCACTCTTTGACTCTATAACAATAAACCAACACCTTTTAAATTGGGAAGAGAAGAGTTTGGTTGGGATTTGCGCTGAGGAAGATAGTTAGATCTAAATATAGTTAGGCACGGAATTAAAGATTAATAAACTAACAGCCTGCTGGTTAGGCATAAATAACTTTTGATGTAAATAAAAGTTAATTGGGACCAGGGGAGTCTTTTATATATCATTCAGACAATAAACAAATAGAATTTTTAAATAAAATAATATAGGATAATTAGAATCTTACTTTCAAATATTGTATTCTTTAGCTTTGGATTGATTTTCTTACCTGTTGACTTCTAAATTAGTCTATTTGAATGGATACAGCCCCCGACATAACAATCAGAATGTAATGAGTAGAACATTAAATGGAAGAAGACAGCACCATTCAGGTTCCAAGACGGTTGGGGAAAGGTAGACAATTGAAATCAGGAAAGGGTCAAAGTAAAGTAAGATTAAATGTAGGATTTCACAATGAAATTATTTAGAGGAATAAAAAAACACAAAGTGCTGGAGGAAATCTGCAGATCAGGCAGCATAGTGGAGGGAATGGGCAAATGTTGTTTTGGATCGGGACCCAAGGATTATATTTCCCATGTAATTCCTCGTTAGCTGAACCTGACTGGGTAACACAATCCTGCATCAAGGGAGTAAATCTTACAGAATTCCCTCTTCATTAAATCTGATGGAAACATGACCAGACATCAGCTTCCAATAGCCATTTCTTCTCAGTTCTGCAGTTATGCTGCCAGCATTGTGATTAATGGGAATGTAGTTCAGTACTGATTATCTTCCAGAATTCTGCACATTTAATTGTGGACAATATTACAATCTCTTGAAAGAAAAGATTACATATACATTAAATGTTGATTAAACTGCTCCTATTAAGGGAAGAAAATGTTAACTTTAGTGAATTCCACCTGGTGCAGGGTTTTGACTGTGGGGCTTTGACCAGAAGCATTAGACCATTCCTTTAGAGAAAAACAAAATTATTTTTTCAGAGCACTGATCTTCAATCAGTTGCAATGCCAGACTATTGAACTGAAATGTTAACTCAGTTTCACTGTTTATAGATGCTGCCTGACCTGCTGAATATTTTGGGCATTTGTTTTATATAATGTGTGCTATGTTTAAATCTACTGAGGGCGTTCCTAAGTCATTTGCATCTTCAAACAAAAAACGTACCTAAAAATTTTAAGTGAACAAAATAGAGAATTTCATTTTTTTAAATCAGAGTTTGCTCTCATAAATAATAATATTTGCACACTTAAACACATTGATTTCTTGTATGCCAGCAAGTACGTTATGGTGAAATAATATACATATGTCATAAACAAACGTAACACCTAATCTACTGTGTGGTGTCTAAAGGGTTCTTGGTTCTTGGTTACTTGGTCCTCCAAAATATTCCAACTGGAATTTAAACTGGAGGTGGTGAAGGGAGGGGTTTAAAGCAAGGGTGCTTTAAAAACCTTGCTTTTCTTATTTCAATCGGATTAAAGACCGACACATGCAAAGTCAAATCTAGAAAATATAAAGTGTGAATAAATTAGATGTAAATGGTCAACAGATAATGATGTAAGGATAAGGAAATATAGGAGGATGTAAAAGGTTTTGATAATAGTCCAAATGACAACACTTTTGAAAAATCTTGTTAAATTTCCAACATTTATTTTCAAGGAAATAAGACAAACCACTTGCAAAAATAATTTTTGGTGCCAGAGAAGTGGTACAGCTGCAATTCTCAATTATTATGCCATTATACTATTGAATTTAGCAATCACTATTATCAGCTGTTGTTAGAACTGTTCTGATGAATAGGTACCCCCTGTTCATGTCATCGTAATAATTTCAGTACACGTAGTTCTGCTATAATATGTGTTTAGATAACATTAATTGGATATAACCCGAGTCTGAATTAAGGAACATTATTTGCATTACATGTGCCAAATGGGTTATAATGCAATTTCGATCAGAGCTATTTAAAGGTTACTTTGGGAAATTGGCAATCAGAAAAAAAAGCTGTCTTGGATTTAAACAGTATGGGAGCAAAAAACCTGTTTGAACATAACCTCCCAGCAGTAATCAGATATCATTGTCTCGTGAGAACACAGTCTGTTAGGTGGCCATTGAAATGGCAAACAATCACTTCATTTGGCACTAGCCCAGCAACACTCAATTAAAAATTGTAACACTCTGAGTTTAGTATTTTTAGAATGCAGTAACAGAATTAAACATTGCTTTTGAAAAGTCCTTTATTTTCGATATTGCTGCAGGGAAAAATAAGTTTGTCATTGTGAGTTTAAAACTTTCTAGTCCCTAAACCACTTTTCCAAATGGTCTTAACAACATGAGTACGAGATTTCTTAGGAATGCAGCTATTACATTTGAGCAGAACTACCTGCAGCAAGTCTACCAATAAGAATTGTAACATCACTCCCCCTGCAGTATTTCTGATGTCAATATTTGGATTTCCCTAGTTAGCTGAGTGTATCCGGAAGGCATATTAATAATTCCTGTAATAATGCCAAATGCTGAGGCTCCGTCTATTATTAATAAAGCTAATAAAGCTAAGTCTGGCATATTAATACTAAACACCCAAAAATGTGTTACTTGTATTATTAAAATGTTACTCGGCATTAGTTTTATTATGTGCTTGTAATACAACTAATTTAGATCTTAATTTCCCTTCCTGTATTGGAAAAAAATTGACTGGGATACTAGTTTTGCCTCGATCCTGTGCTTGCTCTATGTCCTCGGAAACACGCGGAGATTTGATTAACAGGAGTGTCTAAACTTTTGGCCCAGTATTAGCTACAGAATGTTCGATAATTAGTTAAAAATGAAGAGAAAATAATCTTCTCAAAATCTTTGACGTGCAAATTGGAGGAAATACAAACTGATACTTCCAGAGAAATTGGGGGTGGGTCTCAGAAGCTTGGTGACCAATAGAACTGACAGTCCATTTCTTTAACTAATAAGAATTGAAGATTGAGAAAGACACATAATTAAATAGAAGGAAATAGAGTGAATTGGTATTGCATCATGTATGCATTGTGAAATTCAAAAATAGAAGTAAAAGGAAATGTAAGATCTTTTTTAACAAACAATTAAGTCTCTAGGAACAGTTTGCTGCAGGAGAAAGAGATTTTGCAAAGATTGTTTGGCATTGCTTTAATGTAAACCTTGTCATTGAAGTCATCTTTGCTCTGAAAATGATCAAACCTAACTTTCTGCAGTATGTTTAACTGACCATTGTTATGCAAATGCAGTAAAAAAAAAACTAGGATTGAAGAGTCATCCTTTTCTTGTAGTATGGATTATCCAGCAATCTAATTTGTAGCAACTTGTGTAATTCCTCCTTGCCACAAATTGCTGGACAGATTTGCTGGGTGATAATGCTGTAGGTATTACACCTACTGTTGTGTTACTGGACTCTTGATGCTGTACTGAGACCTTTGAACTATCTTTAATTGAACTTTACTGGACTTTATGTTGCTCCGAATGTTGTTCCCTTTATCTGCTATATGTACACTGTGGATGGCATGTTTGTAAATATGTATAGTCTTTTCGCTGACTGGATAACACACAACAAAAAAGCTTTTCACTGTACTTCGATACACAAGACAAAAATAAAATAAACTTTCAAAAAAACAGTTTTTGCCTTTGGGTTAAATATTGCCACAATTATATTATATTTGCATGAATTGGCTTGATTTTATTTAAATTGAGGAATTCATCTGTTAAAAAGTCATAAATAAGTTAATGGCACCATATCATTGCATGGCATTATTGCCCATCTTTGAAGGAGTTATATGTTTATTTCCATGGTATCCCTTACATAAACCTCACATAAGGTTGAAACTATTTTCTTCTTGCGAGTAATCGCAGTTTTTAAAAATTACTTTATATTGAGTCATGTTATGGGAAGTCAGATTGGCTTTTGTTGCCAGGATTTTGTTTTGGGGTTTAATAAGAGTAGTTCACTCAACACACAGGATGCTTACAAATACTAAAGAATGGAGAAGACTTTTCTACAATGAATTCCTCAGTTTAAATAAAAACATCAAGCCAATTCACATAAATGTAACATAATTGTGCAATATTTAAACCAAAGGCAAAAACGTTTTATTAGTTTAGTTTAATATTGACAAAGGTACAGTGAAAATCTTTTTTGTTGCGTGCTATCCTGTCAGCAAAAAGATTACACAAGATTACAATCAAGCTGTCCGCAGTGTACAGATACAGGATAAAGGTAACGTTTAGAGCAAGATAAAGTTCAGCAATGTCTGATTAACGATAGTTTGAGGGTTTCAGTACAGCATCAAGAGGCCAGTAACATAACAGCAATTGCATAACAATGGTCAGACTTATTGCAGAAAGTTAGGTTTGATAGTTTTCAGAGCAAAGATGACTTAAATTACAAGGTTTACAAATTTACAAAATTAAAGCAATGCCAAACAATCTTCGCAAAGTCTCATTCCTCTGACAGTAATTGTTTTGTAAATTGTTTGTTAAAAAGAACTTACAAAAAGAATGAAGAAGCTTTATGCTTCTATTAATTCGGACATCTGGACAAACATTCAGTACCTGGTAAAGATTGGATGTTTGAGATTAAGTTCTTTACTGGCTTTTTTTTAAGGTTGTGCATGAAAACAAAGTGATTTTGCATTAGTTTTTTTGCTAAAAGAACAGATTTTAGTTGAAGCTAGCTGAATCATTTTGTGCAACCCACAGCTGCTAGAAATGAGTCTATTGCTGTGACCCAGATCACCCATTCATCTTAAGAACAGCGGGATATGTTCTTTCAAACTTAGTCATCTAAATGGCGAAAGAGATGTAACTGGTTTCATTCACAAAGCTACTGTTCAATCACTATGGAGAAATGGTTAGTATCTGAACCTAAAGGCAAGTAGGTTGTGAAGGTTTCAACAATATATATTGTGAAACACAGCCCTGTGTCTGGGTCGGGGGTGGGTCTCAGAACTTAATTAAATCACTTTGCATTGCGACTATCCTGAAAGAAATCGTAAACCTTCCCATTAAAAGCTTAATCCATAAGGTTTATTTCCTTTTGCTAATTTTAGGAATATGAGAGATTGCTCTTTCAATTTCTTTGGGTTATTTGGTATATTCCTGGGCTGAGACATCATACAAGAGATATATGTGTTTGATTTAGAGCATATTTAACAGTTTGGTCGTGACTTCTGGCTTGTATTCTACACTAAAGGCAGCATACTACTATATTCTTTGGGTTTGTTAGTTTTTTTGCACTGGCTGAGCATGTTGAATGCTTGGATTCTTGCAATTTAATTCTTGGCTATTTCAGCATAATTCAGAGATTACAAATGTACAGAAAATACAGTTTAAATTAGACTCCTTTCATCTGTGTATTTCTTTGGGATTGCTTTTGAAACATTTATTGCTCATTGCTTTGCAATTTAGTTACCATTTTATAAACCTAAAGAGAGAATTTGCACGTATAGAACTTATTTAATAAACTGAAGATATCCCGACGCATATCACAGACATCAGTTTCTTTAGACATGCAATTGTTATGATAATGTGGGGGTGAATGAAGAAGGCAATCGTGCACATGCTCCCACGGAATCTTCTTTCCGTGACATGGTTTGAGGGATAAATATTGATAAGGATTCCTTAGAGAACTCCTGGCACTTCAGAAAGTACACTTGAATTTTTTCTGTCTACACAGTTTAATGTCTTCTGAAACTTGGAGCCTCCAACAGGGCAAGGCACTTCTCTCAGTGGACTGGAGTGCCTGTTTAGAATACTGTATTTGCTCAAGTATTTGGAGTGGTACTTAAACTCAAAAGCTTCCTAATCGCTGCCATGGAGCAAGGCTGGTTCCTTTCATTCTGTGCTCATTTTAGTTTGATACTATTTGCAAACTGATCACCTTGGTTTTACAATGCTGTACAGCACAGCCCTTTGGCAAAATGCATCCACATAGACCTGTTACACATCCTATTTGCCTGCATTAGGACCATATTTGTTTATGCCTTATCTATTTGTGCCAGTCTAAATGCCTCTTAAGCATAGTAATTGTATCTGATTTCTCTGCCTCCTCTGGCAACTTGGTCCAGATATCAACTATTATCTTTGTAATTAAAAGCTTACCCCTCTGATCCCCTTTTTTAAACTCCTTGCTCCTACCTAAACCTATCCCTCTTTTTCTGTGATAACCCTACAATGGGAAAATGATTTTGACTATCCTCTCTATGTCTCACATAATCTTGTTTAAGGTCACCCCTCAACCCTATTCACTCCAAGAAAAGAACCCCAGTGTGTTGAATCTCTCTCCAAAACTAAAGTCCTCCAATCCAGGCAACATCCTAGTGAATCTTCTCTGCATTCTCTCCACTGCAATCACATCCTTCCTATAGTGTAGCCACAATGTAAACACAATACGCCATGGCCTAACCAGTGTTTTGTAAAGCGTAGTAACATGTCTTAATTCTCATATCCTATGCCTCAACCTATGAAGGCAAGATCGGCAAAGGTCTTCTTCAACACCTTATTAACTGATCTGCATTGCCACTTTTAGAGCACTATGGACTAGCACCCTTGGGTTTTTGTGTTTATCAACATTCCTCAGTGCCTTGACATCTAATGTAATAGAGTCATATCAAAAAAGGGTTACATTGCTGGATTATATCAAAAAATACTTTTTGAAACTTATGTTCCACCACAGTTTCAAATGTTAAGACTATTCTATAATTTTATTAATAGAAGCTTTATCATTAAATGTATGTTCATGTCATCAGATCTCCTTCCGGTGTCGCACGGATGAATTGTTTTGCTTAATTGTGTTACTTAATTACTTAATTGTGTAGCTCCTTCTTAGGCAGTCCCTTGGAATGGAGATAATTTTTTTCCACTCCAGTGGAAGATTACTCGGCGTGAGTTCTTCCAACGTCGTATTACATTGTCTTGGTAGAGCAAAGATCATGCACAGGCAAGGAACATGACTCACACGATTGCATGTTCAGGGACATGCGTGGACACAGAGTGCCTGGAAAGCCAGGGGAAGGGGAGAAAAATGAGTGGTTTGGGGCGAGTGGTACGGGAAGGAAAAAAAGTGAAAAGACCAGAGGTGACCTCAAGTGTTATGTGAAATTGGAATATTAACATACATACCGTCGAGTAGTTTACTACCCAGGCAAAAATGTGAGGTACTGTCTTCTAGTTGGCGTAATGCGAAAGAGTGCAATTTGTGAACTATTTTGGGTAATGCTAGAGTAACTCAGCGGGCCGGGTAACAGGAAAGAGGGAGGATTGGACATAGCCTGACAAGTCCTATGCGAAATGACATGACATTTGCTTTCTTGACTTAGTAATTGAAACAAAAAAGTTTTACTCACTTAGCAGCTGTTAGTTTGTCAATCAATTTGGTTTAGAGGTGATTGCTCCAGAGAATCTGGGGGTGGGATGGGGGTGAAATCGTGTAATACACTTTCATGATATATATTTAGAAAGCCTGCTCATGGCAGCATTGTCATCTGTAAACTATCAGCTGTTATCTTGTCATGCATAGTGTGGAAAGAAGTATATGTTAAAGAGTGACCTGAATAGACTGTTGCATCCTCAAAATGTCTTCTGGAGCTCATTAAAACTAATGTCAAAAATAGGTCAGTGCAATTTATTGTGAACATTTAATAAGTTTTAGTGTTGATGCAAACAGCATAATCAAGAATAAGTATTCTCACTTGCATACGCATCAACTCCCTTGTGCTGGAGACACAAGAAGCTGAAGATGTTGGAATTTTGAACAAATGTGCTGGAGGAACTCAATGTTCAGGCAGCTACTGTGGCGGGAATGGATGGACCACATTTTGGGTAGGGATCCTTCTTCAAACTGCAATAGATTGTTTATTTTCCGTTATATTTTCACCATTTCCAACATCAAGAAATAATTACATTGGAAATGAATCTACCAATACATAGAAACATAGAAAATAGGTGCAGGAGTAGGCCATTCGGCCCTTCAAGCCAGCACTGCCATTCAATATGATCATGGCTGATCATCCAAAATCAGTACCCCGTTCCGGCTTTTGGATGGGGGAGTGATCTGGAGTTACCGGTAGAAACCCACTTGGAGAAGTTGCCAACTCCACGTAGACAGCATTTGACGTCAGTATCGAACTTGCAGCACTAATGTTGTGTCACCAAAGGTCAAGTCAAAGTCAAAAGAGTTTATTGTCATGTGTCCCTGACAGGACAATGAAATTCTTTCTTTGCATAGCACAACAGAACATAGTAGGCATTGACTACAGTTATATACTTAAATACACACATTAATTAATAAATTCATAAAGTGCAAATAACAGATGGAGGGGTATTAATGTTCAGAGTTTTGTCCGAGCCAGGTTTAATAGCCTGATGGCGGTGGGGAAGTAGCTATTCCTGAACTGGGTTGTTGCAGTTCTCAGGCTCCTGTACCTTCTACCCGAAGGTAGCAGGGAGATGAGTGTGTGGCCAGGGTGGTGTGGGTCCTTGATGATGCTGCCAGCCTTTTTGAGGCAACGGCTGTGGTAGATCCCCTCGATGGAAGGAAGGTCAGAGCCGATGATGGACTGGGCTGTGTTTACTACTTTTTGTAGTCTTTTCCTCTCCAGGGCACTCAAGTTGCCGAACCAAGCCACGATGCAACCAGCCAGCAAGCTCTCTACTGTGCACCTGTAGAAGTTAGAGAGAGTCCTCCTTGACAGACCGACTCCGTAATCTTCTCAGGAAATAGAGGCGCTGATGAGCTTTCTTAATAATTGCATCAGTGTTCTGGGACCAGGAAAGATCTTCACCGATGTGCACGCCCAGGAATTTGAAGCTCTTGACCCTTTCAACCATTGACCCGTTGATATAAACAGGACTGTGGGTCCCCATCCTACTCCTTCCAAAGTCCACAATCAGTTCCTTGAGAAAATTTTGCTGGTGTTGAGGGCCAGGTTTTATTGTGCTGGCACCATATGGACAGTCGCTCAAGGAGAAGGATCTCTCTTCTAAGTACTCCGACTGACATCCCCTATCAGTGATATGTCCCACTACAAAGTGGACCTATTAGTTGTCAGCGAACTTTGATGATCTGGATAAACAGTACGCCAGGTCTGTTTGAGGCTACATGGTCAGGCCTTTGACAACTATATGGCGGAGTGAGTACTGAATGGGAGAGCATGGGGGCTGTCAGTTCATCTTTGCAGTAGCCTGAGTAGATTTTGTCTACTGTGCTGATTGTTATCGAGTCTGCGGAACAGAGGGACACTGTGCATAGTTCCTGAAGTGGAATCGTATGTAGATAGGGTGTAAAGAAAGCCTTTGGTGTGCTGGCCAATCAGAGCGTACAAGGCATTGGTAAGACCAATTCTGGAAGTATGGTGTACTGGTCGCCTAGTTATAGGAAGGATGTCAACAAAATAGAGAGAGTACAGAGGAGATTTTACTAGAATGTTGCCAGGGTTTCCAGCAACTATGTTACAGAGAAAGGTTGAACAAGTTAATTCTTTGGAGCGCAGAGGGGGACTTGATTGAGGTCACAGAGTTGACGTGGATACGTTTTTCCCATTGAGGGTAGGACATGACATGAGAATTAAGGGACAGAGTTTCCGTGAGGGGGAACTTCTTTACTCAGAGGGTGGTTGTGTGGAATCAGGCTTCCAGCAGAAAGTGGTGGAGGCAGGATCGATTTTAACATTTAAGAGTAAAGTGGATAGGTGTATGGACGTGAAGGGAATGGAGGGGTATGGTCTGAGTGCAGGTAGATGGGACTAGGGGAAAACTGACGAGAGGGCCTGTTTCCGTGCTGTAATTGTTATATATGTTGAATAACAGCCTGACATATGAGTTTTTGTTGTCCAAGTGGTCCAGAGCGGAGTGGAGGGCCAGCGAGATCGCGTCCACCGTTGATCTGTTGTGGCGGTAAGCGAACTGCAGTGGGTCCAGGTTTTTGTCAAGGTAGGAGTTGATTTGCGCCATGATCAACCTCTCAAAGCACTTCATCACCACAGGCGTTAGTGCCACAGGTCGATAGTCATTGAGGCACGTCACCTTGCTCTTCTTGGGCACAGGTATTATTGATGCCCTTTTGAGGCAGGTGGGAACTTATTCTCTCTCACTATGAGAGAGAATAAGTTGCAAGGCTTAGGTTTGGATTAAGGTTTATTATTGTCAGGTGCTGAGGTACAGCAAAAAGCTTTGTTTTTGCTTGCTATCCAATCACATCAGGTAATACCATAATCAAACTCAAGTACAATAGGTAGAGCAAAGGTCAGTACTTTGGGGTAATTTGCTATGTCTAATCATGCAGCTGCTTCACCAATGACCGTCCTGTCATCAGGTCAGAGTTGAGATGTTTTGTGGCACTTGCACTATTGATCTACTCACATTGCCTCAGACAGTGAACCAATCCACATCTCCATGTAACAAGATAATATTCAGGCGTGGTCTGGAAATATTAGGTAACATTTCTGTTCAAAACGTGCCAGTCACTGATCCTTCAACAAGAGAGAATCTCATTACCTCCTCTTGACATTCGGAGGCAGTACCATTAAATTGTCCTCCCCACCACTATTGACATCCTAGGAATTACCAGTGCTCAATAATTCAACCAGATCAGCTGTTTAAATCCTGTGGCTGCAGAAATAGGTCAGAGGCTCGACATCCTGCTGCAAGTGACTTACCCCCTGACACGGTCTGCAAGACTGTGCTTGGCAGGCAGTGAGGGAATGCTCGCTCCCCTGCAGATCACTCCTGCACAGCCAGAGTTTCACTCTTATCATAAGCTGCCCTCAAGATGGCTGCAGCGTGGATGAGGTAATCGTCAATCTCTTCATGACTGTGTGTGAAGCCAAGAAGGAAATTCTTCCCAAGCAACTGTGCATCAGGGAACACTGTGATCTTTGCTCTGATCCTACGTGTATGTCCTCAGATAAACTTGTGCTGGGAGGCCATCTACCTGATGAAAGATGTACTCTTGGCGTGCGTGCAACTTGTTTGTTGTGCAATAAAAGGAGAAGCCTACATGTAAATGCTGTCAATCAGATATTCCCAGGTACGGATGGGTATACTGAGGGGTATACTAGTGGTCAGTGCAACAACTGCAAAGGCTTTTTGGGGTTGGACTGTAGTCCAGAATCCTGCTGCCACTAGGACACTGAGGGGCAGGGTCCTTCACAGCAGTCCCTACGGCACTTCATTGGTATATTGTTTTAGGAGGAAATATGAGTGATTCGCTACATTGTAACAAACAATGTGTTTCTTTTATAGTTCAATGAATGTAGAGAAAGGAGTGTGCCGATTTGTACTTCCTGTATATTATGAATAAAGTATATATTTGAAATAAAAATAAAATTGTATGGCACAAGTTAGGGCATGATAGGCTGCATTTGTCTTCTTAACATAGAAACATAGAAAATAGGTGCAGGAGTAGGCTATTCGGACCTTCGAACCAGCACCGTCATTCACTATGACCATGGCCGATCATCCAAAATCAGTACCCCATTCCTGCTTCCATATCTCTTGATTCCGTTAGCCCCAAGAGCTCTATCTAAATCTCTCCTGAAAACATCCAGTGAATTGGCCTCCAGTGCCTTCTGTGGCAGAGAATTTCACAGATTCACAACTCTTTGGGTGAAAAAGTTTTTCCGCATCTCAGTACTAAATGGCCTACCCCTTATTCATACATTGTGGCCCCTGGTTCCGAACTCCCCCAACATTGGGAACATTGTTCCTGCATCTAGCCTGTTCAATCCCTTTAGAATTTTATATGTTTCTATAAGATCCCCTCTCGTCCTTCTAAATTCCAGCAAATACAAGCCCAGTTGATCCATTATTTCATCATATGTCAGTCCTGCCATCCTGGGAATTAACGTGGTGAACTTACACTGCACTCCCTCAATAGCAAGAATTTAGGAGACTAAAACTGCAAATAATACTCCAGGGTACACAAAAGGCTGGAGAAACTCAGCGGGTGCAACAGCATCTAAGGAGCGAAGGAGATAGGCGACGTTTCGCGTCGAGACCCTTCTTCAGTCTGAAAAAGGGTCTCGTCCGAAATGTCGCCTCTCTCCTTCGCTCCTTAGATGCTGCTGCACCCGCTGAGTTTCTCCAGCCTAGTGTGTACCCTCGATTCTCCAGCATCTGCAATTCCTTCTTTAACAAAAATACTCCAGGTGTTGTCTCACCAGGGCCCTGTACAACTACAGTAGGATCTCCTTGCTCCAAACTCAAATTCTCTTGCTATGAAGGCTAACATGCCATTTGCTTTCTTCACTGCCTGCTGTACCTGCATGCTTGCTTTCTGTGACTGATATACAAAGACACCCAAGTCTTGCTGCACTTTCCCTTTTCCTAATCTGACACCATTCAGATAACAATCTGCCTTCTCGTTCTTGCCACCAAAGTGGATAACCGCAGATGTCATGCAACTGCCTACTCATCCAACCTATCCAACTCACCCTGCAGCCTCATAGCATCCTCCTCGCGGCTCATCTTGTCACCCGGCTTTGTGTCATCTGCCAACTTGGAGATGTTACATTTAACATTTAACAACATTCAGAAGTTCCAAACGTTTCCCCCATTTGTGACAAATGTCTAACTCAAAATGCCACTATAGCACATTCCTTTGTCTCCTGTACAAAACGTCATAAATGTTGGAATGAAATCTTTGGAACTTTTACAAAACTATTTAACACAAAATTGAACCCCAATACAGAATTGATTATCTTCACATCAATGGAAGAGGGACGTAAGCTAACTACGTTTCAAGAAGTTCCAAAAAAACAACATTCAGAAGAAAGCAACCTGCTTGTTTGGCATTCCATGCACTATCCTAAACTTTCAACTACTCCATCACAAAATAAGTGGTTAAGCCATACACCCTTAGATCTGCTTCAATAGCCGATATTGGCCTTTGGTAACATCCAGACATTTCTGGTGGGCAATTTGGTGCAGATAATGCCATTGAACACCAAGGGATGTGTTTAGTAACTGTCTTGAGAGCACGTTCTGGCGCTTAGTGACCCTTGCAATTTTTCAGTTCAAGCCTAGATTTTACCCACTGCATGCAAGCATGTTCTTTATCTAAAGAACCGTGAACACAATCATTTGGAAGCATCCCTACATCTGACCTTATGATGGAGAAAAGGCTGAAGATAGATAAGCCTAAGAACACACCCTGAGTGAGTCGGGTTTTGTTGCCCCAAGACATAAAATATTGACTTCCTAAAAACTTGGCTGAGTTCTTTTGTGCGAGCATACATGTTGAAAGCATACAAAAATGATCTTGTCATTATTAACACATTATCTCCGTATTGGAAAGCCAGTCAGGGGAAAATATAGCTTGCATCATTGCTCTTATTTTAGCTGACACAATATTCATTGCAAGCGTTGGAAGTGTCTGTGGAGTGACATTCACAAGAAATGTAATGGCTAGGTTATAGTTATATGTTTAATTTAGATGGAGACAAGAAAATGCAGTTGCTAGAATCTTCATCACTGGAATCTAGAATCATAAAGTGCTGGAGCAACTCAGCGGGTCATGCAACATATGTGGATGAAATGGCAGATTACATTTTGGATGAGAGCCATTCTAATTATGTGTGTAAAATATTAATCACTTGTTTTATATGTTCACCATACTAAATTGATAATGAAATTACCACATCATCAGCACTTTCAATAACTAAATCCTTGTCTTTCTCAGTTTACTCTGGGATAAATTTGGAATATTTTCTGAAAAAAAGGCCTGGCATAAACACAGAATTTAAGTGATATTCCTCGTGGCTCAGTGGGATATGGCCAAAGGTGGGCAACTGGGACTTGCTTAGATGTGGCATCTTGGTCGCCATGGATGAATTGGGCCGAAGAGCCTGTTTCTTTGTTTTTTTTTTTTTTTTGTTTAATATTTTTATTCGACGTAAGTACATATTAAAAGAATATACTTGTCACATACATTCGTAATATTATTAATATTAACAATTATGTCTTATTTGTATTTCTATACATTTTTTAATTTTTTTATTGCAGATAGGAAAAAATGGAGAAAAATAAAGTAAAAATAGAAAATATAAAACAAAATGAGTGGAGTGTTAAACAGGTTATCCATCATTGGAGATCTATCCATGATTTGTTATATATGATTCTTCATCCATTCCTTTATTCAGGCTTCAGTCAGGCTCTCGCACCGAGCCATTTTGACCCTTTAAATATTCAATAAATGGAGACCATATCCCTCTGAATAGATCCAACTTGTCCAGTAGGACAAGCCTTAATCTTTCCAGATGAAGTGTCTCTGACATTCCTGTAATCCACATTTTGGTTGTGGGGAATGTAGGACCTTTCCAGAAATTCAATATTAATTGTTTCCCAATTATTAAACAGTAATCAATAAAAATTATTTGATTCATTGTTATTAGTTGATCTGTTTCTAATATTCCCAATATTATTAATTTTGAGTCGGGGATCAGATTCATATTAACAACATTCGAAATGATCTTAAATATTTCTGTCCAAAATTTAGTAATTTTTATACAATTTGTAAATGAGTGCGTTAAATTAGCTTCTAAGTGCTGACATTTATCACATATGGCAGATACATTTGAAAAAATACTATGTAATTTGGATTTTGAATAATGTAATCTATGTAATATTTTAAATTGTATAAGAGAGTGTCTAGCATTTAATGAACAATGTTGTAAACTTTCATCCCATACTCCTGGTCTGGTTATTTGACCTAATTCGTTTTCCCATGTTTGCTTATATATTTCTGTCATTGGGACATCGTTTTCCAATAAAATGTTATAAATATATGATATCAATTTTTCTGTGTTCAGGTGTTTATTTAGACATTCATCTAAAATTTCTGTCTTTCTATTTCTGATTTCTTGTGTGTTTGCTTTTACATAGTCTCTAATTTGTAAATATTTAAAGTAATCTTTTGAATGTAATCCATAAATTTGTTGTAAT
This sequence comes from Okamejei kenojei, assembly GCA_035221665.1. Lineage (NCBI taxonomy): Eukaryota > Metazoa > Chordata > Chondrichthyes > Rajiformes > Rajidae > Okamejei > Okamejei kenojei. The sequence continues at coordinate 28,967,522 of CM069153.1, forward strand.
TCTTGAAATGACATGAAGGAGTTTTCCCTATAGAGATCGCCCATCTTATTAATTCCATAGTTTTTCCATGGTAAAAAACCTTTGTCCATGATTGAAGGTTTAAATGTAACGTTATTTACAATGGTAAGGACTAGTGGTATACATTTCAATTTTAATGTTTCCTTTATTTGTTTCCAGATACGTATCCCACTTTCTATTATGGGATTTTCACTATAGATTTTTTTACCTAGTTTAATATTAGCAAATAAAACCGAACTAATTTCAAAAGGCGAACAATCTTCTTTTTCCATTTTTAACCAGATTGGTTGTTTATCTGTCTCTACTAACCAAAACTTCATATTTTTAATATTAACTGCCCAGTAATAAAACATAAAGTTTGGCTATGCTAGACCTCCATTTATTTTTGATTTACATAAATGTTTTTTATTTATTCTATGGCTCTTATAATCCCGGATAAAGTTGGTGACTATAGAATCAACCTTCTTAAATAAATTTGTAGGAAGATATATCGGAATCAATTGGAAGAGATATAGGAATCGAATGTTTCTGTTACATAAATTCCAAGATATTTGATTTTTTTGTTTGCTATCTTAAAAGGAAATTGTTGTAGTATATGTAAGTTATTTACCATTATTGACATAAGTTCACCTTTATTCCAATTAATACTATATCCTGAAAATAATCCAAATTCAGTTATTAATTTTAGTAAATTTGGAATACTAATTTCCGGCTTTGTAATATAAAGTAATACATCATCCGCATATAAGGAGATTTTATTTTCAGTATATCTGGTGTCATACCCATATATTTCAGGGTGTAATCTCACACGTTGAGCTAATGGTTCTATTGCAAGTGCAAACAATAGCGGGGATAAAGGACAACCTTGCCTGCAGCCTCGGAATAAATTAAATTTAGTTGAAAGCATTTGATTTGTTAGTATTCTGGCTGTTGAATTAGTGTATAATAATTTAACCCAAGTAATAAACTTCTCTCCCAACTTAAAATTTTCCATAACCGAAAACAAGTAAGACCATTCCACCTGGTCAAAGGCTTTCTCCGCAACTAACGATATAATTACTAGGTCATTATTAATACCTCTTTTCGAATATATAATATTGAATAATCGTCTCAGGTTATATGAGGAATATCGTTTTGGTATAAATCCTGTTTGATCCGGGTGAATTAATTTATTAATAACTATGCTTAGTCTTTGTGCTAATATTTTGGTTAGTATCTTTTGATCAGTATTTAAAGAGCTATAGCTCTATATGATCCTGGGTCATCCAGATCTTTATCTATTTTAGGTATAAGTGTTATAATAGATTCATTTTCATGTTTCTGGTAGTTTCTGGTGGGTATAAATGTATTCATAGAGTATTTTCAAACGTGGTGCGATCAGATCATAAAATGTTTTATAAAATTCCGAACCAATTCCATCTGGTCCCGGTGTTTTACCATTTTTTAATGATCTGATAGATTCTTCGATTTATTTTACTGATATTTCAGCATTTAGTCATTCTCTATTTTGTGAATCCAACCCATTCAGATTACATTTTTTTTAAATGCTTCTATTCCTATCCTGTTTTTTGTCATTTTAGCTGAATATAAATGTTTATAATATTGCAAAAATCTCTCATTAATATCTTTGGGTTGTACTAATGGTTCACCATTGTATGATTTAATCCTATGGATTATTTTTTCTCCCTCCATTTTCCGTAATTGACGAGCCAATAATTTTTTAGTTTATCTCCAAATTCAAATTGTAATTGTTTAGTGTATTGATAGAGTTTTACAACTTGATCTGAGTATATTTTATTTTATTTATATTTCAGTGCAGCGATTTTGTTATGTTTTGTTATGGATGGGTTAGCAGCATTCTCTGTGTCTAATTGTTTAATCTCCTTTTCCAATTCCTGTTGTTCCCTCTGATTCTCTTTATTATAAAATGCTTGAGAAGAAATCATAATTCCACGGGCATATGCTTTAAAAGTTTCCCATAATAGGGAAGAAGATATTTCCGGTTTATCATTTATTTCAAAGAAAATGTTTCTTTGTTATATAACTTTATGGCTCATTTTAGTATTAATAAATTGTGACAGAACATCATGAAATTGCCAGTTTTATTACGAGATCATCTAAATTACAATGTTTATTTGCTGAAAGGGCCTTTTGTGTTTGAATCAATTATATTAAATAAAAGCAGTCACATGAGACATTAATCAGAAAATAAAGCTCAAAAAACAATTTACCAGCAGTTGCTTATCACTCAACCCACTGGGTCCCCAATCCCCAGCCCCTGCTGTTTCCATTTGGCCATCAGCCCTCCCTTATCAGCTTCTACTCATCATTGTTCTTTCGTATCAGATTCCTTATTCCGCAGTCCTTTGTTGTCTCCACTCATCCCCGACCTGCTCTGTCATCATCCCTCTGCATTTGGTGGCATTTGCCCAACAATCCCTCTTCACTTGGATCCACCTATTGTTTGCCACATCTTGCCAACCCCCTCCACCTCACCACTTTATTCTGTCCATTTCCCCTTTTACACACTATCCTGATTGCATTGTTTTGTCCCATAATGTCAACAATCCCTTTGCCTCTGCAGATGCTACTTCCACTCGTTTTCTGCTCCGATTCCAGTGTATGCAGCCTCTCGACTCCAATATAAAAGCTGCTCTTTTTCCCATGCTAACTAACTCCTGCTCCCTTAAATATCAGCGCCTTGTTATGGAACAGTTTGGAGTCGGAGGCCTCCTATGCAGCGTTACCCAGAGTGCTGTCTTTATTGTGGAAACATTTGACTGTGAGGGTCATCAAGGTCGTGAGATCCACGACTTGTACGTTTTTGGCTGCCTTCCAAATCTGATGTGGACAGCTTGTCTGTTTTCACCACCACTCTGTCTAAATTCTTTCTCTATAACTAAGAATGCCAAGGAGATTAAATCAGTCATTGTCCTGATTTATATACCTCCGCTTCTCGCTGGCTAAATGCCTTTGGGCATAGCATGAAAAGCTACTAAGAAAGTCTTCTCATTGTTGTAGTATTTCAACATTTTGGGAGTAGGAACCAATCTTAATCACAGGATCATCAAACACATTTGCTGAGACACAGTAATTTGCATGAGTGGCATAAAACAAGTGAATGAAAAAAGCAGAAATTAAAATACATTATTTTTATCAAAGTATTTTTGAAGGCAGACTTTCTGGAAATACAAACACCTCAAATACAGAATGACAGAATAAATAGGCCACGACCACGTTTAGTTTAGTTCAGGGATAGAGCATGGAAACAGGCCCTTCAGCCCACAGCATCCACACCGACCATCAATCACCTGTACGCTAGTTCTACGTTATCCCACTTTCTCATCCACTCCCTAGACACTAGCGGCAATTTACAGAAGCCAATAAACCACAAACCCACATGTCTTTGAGGTGTGGGTGGAAATTGGAGCACCCAGAGGAAACCCACCAGGGAGAACATAGAGAAAGAGAACTGATGTGCTAGGTGGCAAAATAGCCAGCTGGAACCTTCCCTGAACTCTGTCACAAAGTTGCTAAATATCTTGGCTGAAGATATTTGACCACTTGGTTAATGTAGGCCATTTAACATAACTCCATCAGTTAGGCAGCATCTGGAGAGCCTGACCCACTGACTCCTTCAGCACTTTGTGTTTTGCTCAAGTTTCCAGCATCTGCAGTTTCTTGTGTCCCCTTTCCAACATAACTATTATCTGTACCAGGCACGTGCCGTCAGGGTAGGCAAGGTAGGCACTGCCTGCCCTGACTAAAATTATCAAATGGCAATTATTAAATATAAATAGTAAAGGCATGGGAGAATTATGCCTCTCTAAGAGATGGATCTCTTAGGTAGGCATAATTCTCAGTGCCTTTCATCCGCTGCGCTTGTAACATGGGAAGGGCTGCCTGAGCCGTCAGTTTCAAGGGGAGCTGAAGGCAGCAGAAATTCTGCCTTTGCAGCACTGCGCAGGCGCAGCAGTATACTGCGCATGCCCAGCGCGAGTTTCTTGGTGGGATTTTTGAATATGGATTGCCATTATTTTAATAGTTTCTCAGGAAACAAAGAGTGAAGAATGGACCTAATCTACCAATAACGTGGTAAGTACATTTCTTGGTGCTTAATTTTTGTAAATACTGTATTTCCCGGGGGGGAGAGCTCCGTTCACAGTGTTTGGGGAGTCTGGCGTTGTGAAGGAGAGGTTCGGGGTCAGTAACCCACTTGTCACACTCTGCTCTGAATGCAGGTAGATGGGACTAGGTGAGAGTAAGTGTTCGGCACGGAGTAAAAGGGCCGAGATGGCCTGTTTCCGTGCTGTAATTACTATATGGTTTTATTGTGGCCGGGGAGTGAATTAGCTCGGGTGGCTGCCGCAGCGCTCTGGGCACGGACAGCAGAACTGGCCGCCACTTCCGAGGAAGGAAGCAGCTCGGGTGACTGACTTTGAGCGGCCGCCGGGACCCTGCCACTTCAGCCACTTCAGCCCCGTCTGCTAGTCCCCGTCACCTCTGGCTGTGCTCTCCGTCTGAACATCTCTCACCTGCCGCTCGCCGGCCGGTATCCCGCAAATCTTTAAATTCCGACAGCGCGTTCACGGGACCAGTTGAGGTTACTCAGCTGTGGGAATTTAAGGATTTGCGGGATGCGGTTGACACGAGCGAAGCCGGCGAGCGGCAGGTGTGAGATGTTCAGACGTAGAGCACTGCCAGAGGTGAGTGGGCCAGCAGTAGGCGCTGAAGTGGCAGCCGGTTCTGTTGTTGGGTCCTGGCGGCTGCACGCACCCGAGCTGCTTCTATCCTCGGAAGTGGCGGCCAGTTCTGCTGGCCGTGCCCGGAGCGCTGAGGCAGCGGTGAGTGAGTTACTGATATGATCTCTGACCCCCCTCCTTTTCAACACTCCTGCCCTTCCCGCATCATTAACCCCTGGCACAGACTCTCCACACGCTGTGAAAAGAACTCTCCCTCCAATTGGACCCTTGAATTAGTATTGTCATTCAATAAGATGACAACTGATTTAACGTCCCGGTGTGCTCCCATTTTTCCCACCATCTCTCCACCTGCCTTCATCCTCCGCCCCTCACCCATTCAGTGATTAGAAAATGAAGGAGATTGAGAAGCCTTGGTAAAATTGAATTGTTACTTATTTTTTACGAAGAGAATAATCTGCGCATGCACGGTTTAAGTTTTTTTTTTAAAAAGCCGGCTGGCTGACTACCCTGAGTAATTACTCATGGCACGTGCCTGATCTGTACCTATGATCAATGTACACGTGAATGTCTTATGTTGATGACAATTTCCAACTAATACCTCAGCGTGTCAGCTGGTTTGCTTTTCTGCTCATAATTCCAGCATCTGCCGTCGCTTTAGTCTCCAAACAATATGTTTATTCATGCAGCTGTTTCTATAATTTCAAAATAGATTACTGCTTGTAGGGGTTATTATTGAATAGTTTGAAGACTGGTTCTGATTTGTAATGGCTACCACCCTATCTCTCCTGATTGTTGCTGCTTGATGCCTAATGATCTTAACACCATGATCAAAAAACAAGTTCTTTTAAATATAGACACCAGAAGGTTGAAGACACCAGAAGGTTGAAGTACATATTCCCTCCTGTTCCCACTGTGTAATTCTGGTCTACACGTCGCTGTAGGCAATTGGTCCGTTCTGCACCACAAACCATTGTGGCCTGTGGAGTTTTTCATAAATTATCATCTCAATCAATAATTAACTAATCCATCTTATTAGTTGCGCATCTATTCTGAAATCCTGGTAAATTCTGCCGGTTAATCAATGCTATACTAAAAATAGGACAGTATAACATCTCGCCAGTGAAGATATTGATTTTGTATAGTGGAAACCATAAGGAGCATGCATTAGTCAGTTTTACAGTGCATGTGAATAATCTATTGTGTTGAATTCACAAGGTGCTACAGCTGAAAATGCTTCAGGAAAATGATAGTCTTGACGATCTACTTGCTCAGAAGGAGCAGGAATGGAAAGGTCTGCAAACACAACGCATCCAATCATTGGTTGCTGCACTTCAAGATTCACAAACAAAATTCAAAGAAGAAAAAGAAAAGTTTAACATCCTGAAAGAGGACTTTATGTTCAACCTAAAAGTACTGGAGGAGCGAGACCAAGATTTGGAACGGTACGATGCAATGTTTGCTCAATTAAAGGTAACAGAAAGTTGTAAGCAAGCGGAAATCAGTGAGCTGCAAATTCAGATTGACAAGTTGCAAAATATAGTTGCGAATGAGTCAAGGACACGGGAGGAACTGCAGTTTCAGTACCAGCGGCAATTAAAGACGCATCAACTGGAAATTGAGAAGATTCGCAGGTATGGTCAGTGGATTGGATAGTTTAAGTTGTAATGTCAGTGGTTTGGATATTTTAAGTTGAAAATTATGTAATTTTTAATCTTCTTTATCAAAATACAAAGTTATTTAATGGACAGTTTTATGCATGTAATCACCTGTACAATTATATAATTATGAGTGTGTTTTATATTAGTTTTTAGAATATGTTTATTAATAGGATTAGGCTGCATTTAAATAAAATACCCAGATAATTTGCAGTTTTTCACTTTTTGTTCTATTCCCAATGGAGTTCAAAAGACTCCAAAATTGATGGTCAGCAGGAGAAGTATAGGAAACTAACCCAGGAGCTCGAGCGCAAAGTGCGAGAAGTGGAGGGACAGCTTGCTTTGCAAAAACAGGTATGACGAGCAACATTACATTTAAGCTGTTGTACGCCTTGAAACATTGATTGTTGCATTTATTGTTACATTGATTTATAGGTTGCATGGTTCATTAGCCACTGTAATTTGTCTCTAAGGTGTGTGTCAGTGAGTGGTAGAATCAGTGCATTGTTGATGGGAATGTAGGAAGAATACTTTACAGGCTGTCCTTGGGTTATGAAAGACCAACATATGGACCCCTCTACATGTGAATGAGTTCCTACAATATCAATAAATTCAAAAAAGGTCCGTTGTACGTACATATCTTCCTACAAACGACAGAATTAGTTTCTTCTCTCTCTCTCTCCATTTATAATAATTGTTCATTCCTGGAGTTTTGCATGAATGAATACATTTTTAAGAAGGAACTGCAGATGCTGGAAAATCGAAGGTAGACAAAAATGCTGGAGAAACTCAGTGGGTGAGGCAGCATCTATGGAGCGAAGAAAGGGTCGAAACCCTTCTTCGGACTAATATGAGGGTGGGGCGGGAAGAAGAAAGGAAGAGGTGGAGCCAGTGGGCTGAGGGAAAGCTGAGAAGAGGAGGAGAAAGTAGGGTCTACCTGAAATTACAGAAGTCAATGTTCATACCGCTGGGGTGCAAACTGCCCAAGCAAAATATGAGGTGCTGCTCCTCCAATTTACCGTGGTCCTCACTCTGGCCATGGAGGAGGGCTAGGACAGAAAGGTCGGATTCGGAATGGGAGGGGGAGTTGAAGTGCTGAGCCACAGGGAGATCAGGTTGGTTATTGTGACGGCTGGTAGGGTGGAAGATGAGGACAAGAGGAACTCGGCCCTTGTTGCGAGTGGGGGATGGGGATGAGAGCAGTGTCACAGGGTATAGAAGAGACCCTCGTGAGAGCCTCATCTATAGTAGAACAGGAGCCCCCATTCCCTGAAGAATGAGGACATCTCCAATACCCTGATGTGGAACACCTCATCCTGGGTGCAGATGCGGCGTAGACGGTGGAATTGGGAGTAGGGGATAGAGTCCTCACAGGAAGCAGGGTGGGAAGAAGTGTAGTCCAGATAGCCATGATAGGATGTCGGTCAGTGTTCTATCACCTGCGATGGAGATAGTGAGGTCAAGAAATGGTAGGGAAATGTCAGAAATGGTCCAGGTTTGAGTGCCGGATGGAAGTTAGTGGTGAGATGGATGAATTCAGTGAGTTGTGTGTGGGTGCAGGAGGTAGCACCAATGCAATCGTCGATGTAGCGGAGGTAGAGTTTGGGGATAGGGCCATGGTACGCCTCGAACAAGGATTGTTCGACGTACCCTACAAAGAAGCAGACATAGCTAGGGCCCATGCGCATGCCCATAGCTACGACTTGTATTTGGAGGAAATGGGAGGAGTCAAACAAAAGGTTATTAAGGGTAAGGACCAGCTCCGCTAGGCGGAGGAGAGTATCAGTTGACGGGAATTGGTTGGTTCTACCGTCGAGAAAGAAAGGGAGGGCTTTGAGACCCTCCTGGTGGGGGATGGAGGTGTAGAGTGACTGGACATCCATGGTGAAGATGAGGGAATGGGGGCCTAGAAAACGGAAGTCCTGGAGTAGACGAAGAGCGTGTGAGGTGTCTTGAACATAGGTAGGGAGGGATTTAACCAGGGGGGATAGGATAGAGTCGAGGTATGTGGAAATAAGTTCGGTAGGACACGAACAGGCAGAAACAATGGGTCTGCCAGGACAGTCAGGTTTGTGGATTTTGGGGAGAAGGTAAAATCGGGCGGTGCAGGGCTGGGGAACGATGCGGTTGGAGGCTTGGGAGGGCAGGGAGCCGGAAGTGATGAAGTCAGTGATAGTGCTAGAGATAGTGGCCTGGTGCTCGTCTGTGGGGTCATGGTATGTCATGAATGAATACGTTTATTGGGCAAATATTCACATATAAGAAATTTGCCTAGGTGCTCCGCCCGCAAGTGACAACATGACATACAATGTCCTTTTGATGTCATTTATTTTAAATGCTGTGGAGGTATGGTTATCATTTGACAGATAGCAAGAATTAGCATGATGAGGAAAATGAAGAGAAGAAAATAGTAAAGGTTGTTTGGTTACACCACCTCACCCTCCCCCCCCCCCCAAAAAAAATATATACATACAATGTTTTACTTTTAATGTAGGCCAGCATAAGATTATATATTTAATATAATCTTATGCCAGCGGCCATCGGAAATACAATATTTTTGCCTGCCTCTGATTTGATATCTCCGCATTTACGATTGGCTGCATAATGTAAATAGACATTCCTTCATACTTCAGCTGGAGGTGGAACAAATGGTTGAAAAGGATGCAGTGTTGTAGCTAATAGCCTTTGTTACCTTAAAAAGAAAATGGTCTTAACAATCAAATTTTCAACAAACATTACATGAACCCCAGATCCTTTAAATGGTATTAAATGGTATTTTTTCTATAGTTTACAGAAAGGGCCACTAGAGGTAATCAAGTGGTCAAAATTTTAATCATCCAAATGGCACCTCCTCATACAGGCCCTTCAGTCCAATTTGTCCATGCTGACCGAGAAGCCCCATCTAAACTAATTTCATTTTCCTGCATTTGACTCAAAACTCTTCCTATCTATGAATCTGTCCAAATGTCTTAAATGTTATTATTGTACCTGCCTCAACTACTTCCTCTGGCAGCTCATTCAATAAATTTGTTTCTAATAATGTTGTAGATTATCATTTATAAGCTATTGTAATATATCTTTCAGTGCGAGGAGCATAATTCTCTTCACTTTATTACAATATAAAATGTGTCATGAACCCAGATGTATAACTCCACTGAATCTTCCAATTCCCGTAACTCTCACCCAGTGTGTTCCCTCTCTCGCCTGATACACTCAGGTTCTCGCTTCCCTCCTCCACCTGGTTCTGTCTCCCCATCATTCACAAACATGTTATGTCTCCTATTATCTCCCTTAGCTTTTTCCATCGGCCTATATAAAAGAAAAGTTGAAGTGTAATGTATTTTCAGGTTCAAAATTTTAGCCAGAGCTTCTGTTTTTTTTTCTTTTTCTTCTGTCCTTCAAGTTTTAGACTTAGAAACATGGAAAATAGGTGCAGGTGTAGGCCATTCAGCCCTTCGAGCCAGAACCACCATTCAATATGTTCGTGGCTGATCATCCAAAATCAGTACCTCTTTCCAGATTCTTCCGCATACCCCTTGATTCCCTTAGCCCTAAGAGCTAAACCTAACTCTCTCTTGAAAATATACAGAGAATTGGCCTCCACTGCCTCCTGTGGCAGAGAATTCCACAGATTCACAACACTCTAGGTGAAAACGTTTTTCTTCATCTCAGTCATAAATGGTCTACCCCTTGGACCATGACCCCACAGACGAGCTCCAGACTACTATCTCTAGCACTATCACTGACTTCATCACTTCCGGCTCCCTGCCCTCCCAAGTCTCTAACCTCATCGTTCCCCAGCCCCTCACCGCCCGATTTTACCTTCTCCCCAAAATCCGCAAACCTGACTATCCTGGCAGACCCATTGTTTCTGCCTGTTCGTGTCCTACCAAACTTATTTCCACATACCTCAACTCCATCCTATCCCCCACTGGTTAAATCCCTCCCTACCTATGTTCAAGACACCTCACACCCTCTTCATCTACTCCAGGACTTCCGTTTTCTAGGCCCCCATTCCCTCATCTTCACCATGGATGTCCAGTCACTCTACACCTCCATCCAGCACAGGAGGGTCTTAAAGCTCTCCGTTTCTTCCTCGACCGCAGAACCAACCAATCCCCGTCTACTGATACTCTCCTCCATCTAGCGGAGCTGGTCCTTACCCTTAACAACTTTTTCTTTGACTCCTCCCATTTCCTCCAAATACAAGGCGTAGCTATGGGCACACGCATGGGCCCCAGCTATGCCTGCCTCTTTGTAGGGTACGTCGAACAATCTTTCTTCGAGGCGTACCAGGGCCACATCCCCAAACTCTACCTCCGCTACATCGGCGACTGCATTGGTGCTACCTCCTGCACCCACACACAACTCACTGACTTCATCCATTTCACCAGTAACTTCCATCCGGCACTCAAATACACCTGGACCATTTCCGACATCTCCCTACCATTTATAGACTTCACTATCTCCATCGCAGGTGATAGACTACTGACCGACATCCACTATAAACCCACTGACTCCCATGGATATCTGGACTACACTTTTTCCTACCCTGGTTCCTGTAAGGACTCCGTCCCCTATTCCCAATTCCTCCGTCGACGCCGCATCTGCACCTAGGATGAGGTTCCACACCGGGGCATCGGAGATGTCCTCATTCTTCAGGGAACGGGGGTTCCCCTCTCCTACTATAGATGAGGCTCTCATGAGGGTCTCTTCTATACCCCGTGACTCTGCTCTTACTCCCCAACCCCCCCCCCCCCCCCACTCGTAACAAGGGCAGAGTCCCCCTTGTCCTCACCTTCCACCTGGATTCCACCACCGACCACATCTTTCCATCTCCTCCCCTGTCTGCTTTCCGCAGAGACCGCTCCCCCCATAACTCCCTGGTCAATTTGTCCCATCCCACCCAAACCACCCCCTCGCCTGGCACTTTCCCTTACAATACCGCAGGAAATGCTACACTTGTCGCTTTACCTCCCTCCATTCAAGGACCCAAGCAGTCTTTCCAGGTGCGGTAGAGGTTCACCTGCACCTCTTCCAACCTCATCTATTGCATCCGTTGCTCTAGGTGTTAGCTGCTCTACATCGTTGAGACCAAGCGTAGGCTTGGCTATCGCTTCACCCAACACCTCCGCTCGGTTCGCATTAACCTACCTGATCTCCCGGTGGCTCAGCACTTCAACTTCCCCTCCCATTCCAAATCCAACCTTTCTGTCCTGGGCCTCCTCCATGGCCAGAGTGAGGACCACCGTAAATTGGAGGAGCAGCGCCTCATATTTCGCTTGGGCAGTTTACACCCCAGCGCTATGAACATTTCAGGTAGTCCCTGCTTTCTCCTCCCCTTCTCAGCTCTCCTTCAGCCCACTGTCTCCGCCTCTTCCTTTCTTTTTCCCACCCCCCACCCCCCACCCTCACATCAGTCTGAAGAAGGGTCTCGACCCGAAACGTTGCCTATTTCCTTCGCTCCATAGATGCTGCCTCACTCGCTGAGTTTCTCCAGCATTTTTGTCTACCCCTTATTATTAAATTGTGATCCCTGGTTATGGACTCGGGAACATTTTTCCTGCATCTATACTGTCCAATCCTCTAAGAATTGTATATGTTTCTATAAGATCCCATCTCATCCTAAATTCCAGCAAATAGAAGCCTAGTTGACCCATTCTTTCATCAGCTCAAATCCTCTCACAATGAAGGCCAACATGCCATTGGCTTTCTTTATTGCCTGCTGCACCTGTATGCTTACTTTCAGTAACTAATGTACAAGGACACCCAGGTCTTGTTGCACCGCCCCTTCTCCTAATCTGACACCATTCATATAATTTCAAAAGCTGCACTTGATGAGGAGCACCTTTTGAAAGCCCCTCTTCAGTTCCTCATCCAAAGTGATATTTTTGGTTTGTGAGCCTTGAATGTCATTGTGACTTTGCTATGCAGTGGTGATATAGCTGTATCTAATCTTGCCCTCTTTATTCAGGAATGTTTGAACTGTAGATTCATCAAAATAGATCAAAGCAGATCCTTCTGGCATTTTAACGATTCATATGTGCCTTTAAACGTACTTTGTGATATGTTTTATCATTGTTTTTTATAGTTCTATCACCAAATCAGAACTAAAATACTTCATCATTTCAAGCTTTTAATTATGAGACCTAAGATAAAACTGAACTCCTGCAATGGACCTAGGTGTAAAAGTCCTAAAGATTTGGGCTACAAATGCTGACTTGGCTGATCTTAGTTGACACGACAGTCAGGACTTATAATCAGCTTCAGTATACAAAGGTCTCATTGAATCTTAGAGCTATTTTGGTATAAATGACTGAAGTATTTACCAGAGAGAACAAAAGTGTTGTGTTTTGGAGAGCCAAATATATTTGCAAAAGGATTAAAAATATCTTATTTAAAAAGTGTGCATTTTTTTCCATATAAATGTTTTGAAAAGTCGACATGCACTATCCAACAGATTAAAACAAATAACAGTAAAAATGTCTGTCTCACTGTTTGGGGAAGCTCGTGAAAAAAAGCCTTTCACATTCTTGGTTTTATCTACTTTATTTTAATGCCTCTCTGTACTGTTTTCTTTCAGGAGTTGTTCGCAGAATTTGATGCCGAGATGAGACATCGAGAGCATGACTTCACACTTCGAAGAGATGAAATGAATAACCTGGTACTTAGCAGTAAACTGAAGGTTTGTCAAGAATTTTCCTTGCCATATCATCAGTATTCTGAGTTTTTGTTCTGCACTTAAACTAAATTTGAAATTATTTGTAATTTACTGAGCATTTGTGATCTCTACATCACAAATATAATTTAATGTTTATTAAAAATTAATGTATTAAAAAAAAACCTGAAAGGATATAATCAAACTGTTCTGCCTGTTCTTCAGTGCAATCGGTGAGCTTGGTTTATATGGATAAAGAGTACTTTTATGGCATTGATTTTGGGACCAGCCGTAGTCAAAGAATCATGATATGGTGTCAGATCTAGAAAGGTTGTTCCAGCTAAAGTATTATTTGTGATGCAGCACGGTATTCTGTCAGCAATAAACATGTTAAATGAAAGATGACATGAAGTTGCATAGTAGATCAAAATTGACGTGAATATGGAGGATTCAACATGGAATGTTCCCCATGTTAAGAGTTGAGTGTGACAGGAAAGGGGGTGTCGTCAAAAGTGTTTAATTGTCATATATACCGACAACAGAACAGAGAAATTCTTACTTGCAGCAATTTAACAGGCCCTAAATGCAATTATACATGAATAATATATAGTAATCAAAAATACAATAAATTAATAACCATAATACTAGCCACAATATTGCAAAAAACAAAGTCAAGGTTTCACGGTCTGTTTATTGTCACATGTACCAATTAAGGTACAGTGACATTTGAGTTATCATACAGCCATACTAAGTGAAAAGCAACAAGACACACATCCACATAAAAGTCGGGGCAGTCAAACCATCTGCAGTCGGGGTGATCAAAGCCCCGCAGCCGACGGTCGAAGCCCCCATCGGGGTGATCAAAACAGTCTTGCGTCGGGGGATTGAAACTCTCTCCGCGGCATGGAGCTTCTGAATCAGCCTCTTCTTCCCAGAGACGGCTTTGCGATGTTAAAGTCCACAGGCCCCGCGGTTGGAGCTTCGATCCCCGGCAAAGGGATCGCGAGCTCCCCAATGTTAAAGTCCAGCAGACTCCCGCGGCTTGGAGAGCCGGGTTGGTCTCCAGGAAAGGCCGTCAACTCCACGTTGTTAGGCCGCAGTGGAGATGAAAAAAATCACATCTCTGTCGAGGTAACAGATTGAAAAAAGTTTCCCTCAGCTCCCCTCCACCACCACCCCCCACATAAAGCAAACCAAGGAACACTAAAACATACTTTTAACACATACTAAAAATAACCAGGAAGAAGAAAGGACAGACAGACTGTCGGCGAGGCAGCCACTGCTTATGGCGTCACCCGGTGTACATTGCAACCAAAGAGTCCATAGAAGATCATAGTTGCTGAGGTTAGTGCTGTGTAGGTGTTCTAGAGTCTGATGGTTACTGGGAAGCAGCTGTTCTTGAACCTGGTGATTATGATTTTCAGGCTCCTATGTTTTCTCTTTGATGGTCACAGCGAAATGAGAGCGTGGCTAGCTAGGCTAGGTCTTTGATGACACTGCCTGCTTTTTTTAAGCAGCGCCTCATGAATTTCTTCGATGGTGGGGAGGACAGGACTAATGCATTAGGCAGTGTCTATTATTCACAGTCAAAGTGCAGTTAGTGTATCAGAGAAAGACATGCATCCACGGGAATGAAGATCAGGTGCAGGGATGTTTTTAATAGGATGCAGTAAGCAGGACAAAAGTAGTTCATGAGCATGTGTGAACTCTGGTGAGTAACAGAGTGTAGCTGAAAGAAAAGTTTACAACTGAAGCAACTGGGCAACTGACCAGTATCACAGAATATAGAAAAAAGGATGCTGGTTTACAAAAAACAAGACACAATGTGCTGGAGTAACTCAGCAGCTCAAGCAACATCTCTGGAGAACATGGATAGGTGACATTTCGGATAGGAGCAGATGAAGGGCTTGGACCCGAGCCATCATCTATCCATGTTCTCCAGAGATGCCGCTTTTGAGCCACTGAGTTACTGCAGCACATTGTGCCTTTATTTTCCTTGGACTACTGAAGTTGAGGCCAATGGTGGAGTTGGTCTTGATATCTGGAGAAGTTCAGCAATTGGAAGCAAAGTTGAGGTGGTTTAGCAAAAGGGATTTAAACTACGCTTAACTCTATTTAGTAAACCTCGTATTTCACATAGAAATTGCTGTGACTTATCTTAAAAGAGCATTTTTTGTGTTAACTGCTGCAATTGACTGTTACAGGTGAAACTTCTGTCAAAAGAGTTGGAACTCCTGAGGGAGGCGGGGATAAAGGCTGCAGAATCACTTCATGTGGCAGAGAAAACAAACCATCAAATGTCAAAACAACTTCAAAGAAAAGAGTTTGAATTAAAAGATGTAGAAGCCTTAAAAGAAGCCAGGTATGTTTCAGTGAAATTGTTTCTTCTGTAGTTTGTATGTAATCCTCTGATACATGATCGCTGATGCTGAGGAGTGGCGGTGGGACGGGGAAGAGAATTTTATTTCTGACCCCATCAGCTAAAAGCACATATATAGATGAACTGCAGATGCTGGAATCTTAAGAAGGGTTGCCCAGCCATTCCCTCAATAGAGGCTACCTGACCTGCTGAGTTTCCCCAGCACATTGTCGATTAAAATAAAGGCAAGTTGTCAGAATCATTGTTTAAATCAAAGCCACTGCCGTGTATGGATTTGTAGTACAGATATTGATAAATCATTTCTAGACAATAGCAGTTTAGGTGACTTCTGTAATCTTGAAATGTATTATTGATGTAGCCTGCAGGAGAGTGGATGTAATTTGCTGATTTTTGTTAAAAATCTTCTATGTCTTAAAGCTTTTATAACATTTTCTCTCTCAAAAAGCAGAGCAAAAAAAATAACATTAATGGGAAATTCGTCAGTATGCTGAGAATCAATTTAGAAATAGATAACATCATCTTTTGATGAACATACCTTTCTGTGCCTGGGTGGAGGGATTTATTTTACTTAATTCATTTCATAGCCATAAATGACTCTATGACTAATTCATTTATTGGGAACTGGACCTTGCTGATAAGGCCAGTATTTATTGCCCAATCCTAAATGTCCATGAAAGGGTGAGAGTGAATCACCAAGAATTATGCCAATATTGGTGTAATGGCTCAACTATGTAATTAGCTAGGCCATCTATCTATACATAACTAAAACTCTGATCTTGTGCTCGTCCGGTGTGCGCGTTTGTTCCATATGCGCGGAAATGGTACGTGATAGTGCTACGAGTTTTCGTCAGCTCACTCGCCATACTCCTGTGCTGTGACTGCAACAAGTATCGTTCCGATCGGTGGCATATTGTAAAAGTTAGCTAGGTTAGAAAATTGTAAATAACATGCGTGCGCAGATCGATCTCTCCTGTCAGACAACGCCAGGCAGATTGGTCTCTTGTCCAGTCACTCCGCGGGACAGTCCGCCCCTTCCTGCGCCATCGCGTCTTTACTGGAGCTGAGGATGGCCGGCGGAGTTCTCCAACAATTATGTCTTCCACAATTTTCTGAGGGACCGGAAGGGGTCCGGACCCGGGAGATGTCGCCAATCGGAAAGCGGAGAGTCTGATCCCGGCGGAGGAGAGTGCCCAGCGCCAACTAAGTCCCAAACGCACTGCCATCGCAATGCCCCGCAGCTCCAGCCCATTCCACTCTGGTCCCCTTCGCTGTCTCCTGCCCCCTCCCCCGTGATACCCCCCTCTCCCCCATGGCTGTGAGTCCCAAACGCACCGCCATCGAAACGCCCCGCAGCTCCAGTCCCTTCCCCTCTGGTCCCCCTCACTGTGCTCCTGCCCCCTCCCCCACGATACCCCCCTCTCCCCCATGTCTCTTCCCCCGTCTTTTCTCCGAGCTCCGAGGAGAGGGGAAAGAAGAGGGAGGGTGAAGAGTAGGGGGAGAGAGTGTTAGGGATGAGGGGAAATGAGCTGTGCTTGCGCAGTTGGGGGCTATGGGTGAGTGGTGGAATATTGCGTTGGGGGACCAAGCCTCCCACTTAGTCCTAGTTTATCATAGAGGTCTGTGAGAGCTTGCTTGGAATTATTGACTGCTGTATTATAGATGCTGTGTGTCAAATGGTTTTATTGTTAGAGTTCATTGCCCAATGCATAACACTCATCAGTATTGGCAGCTTCCATTTAAAAGAGGTACAAGTTAAGAATTGGACGACAGTAAGCTTTCATAAAGTTCTTTTTCGCTCACCTTCCATCAATGCTGACGAGCTTCTTCTTCTTCGCCCACATAATTACATCTTTTTACACAAATCAACATGGCAATTTAAAGTGCCCAATTAACCTATAAATCCTCTAGGAAGGAGCTGCAGATCCTGGATTAAACCAATGTAGACACAAAATACTGGAGTAACTCAGCGGGACAGGCAGCATCTCTGGGTAGAAGGAATGGGTGACATTTCGGGTCGAGATCCTTTGTCTATCTGTCTAACCTATAAATCCGCTGGTTGGAAGGAACCGGAACACCCAGAAGAAACCCATGTGGTCACAGGGTGAGCGTGCAAACTTCACACAGACACCATCCAAGGTCAGGATCAAAACTGTGTCTCCGGCACTGTAAGGGAACAACTCAACCAGCTGCACCACTGTGCCTCCCTTATCCCCTCACATTCCTTGCCTCTCCTGTCGCCATCAAAATCTGCCTCATCCTAGCCCTGACAACATATCTAATGCCACAGCAATACCCATGTAACTAGATCTCTTCCTACGTTATTCTTCAATAATACTCTTGAAACCCATGACCTTTCTACTCAACTTCCTCTCGACCCTGATCATGACCTCTGAGACCTGTTCCTTATTTGGTCCCACAACTTTAAACCTATCATTGGTCTGTAAGTTAGTGCTCTGGGATGTGGACTCTGACTGCACAGCATCTATGTGATGAGGCTGTCTAAACTCAATAATCTGGCTTGCTTATCCCAATTTGTGTGCATGCTATTAACACTGTATAAGTAGAGAGCTAAAATGGGAAGTTTCTGAATTTTTACACCGTTATGACTAAGGATTTTGATTATTTCACTTACAGTATCATGTCAAAGTGGTTGATCAGGCAGAATCTTCTATTTGAAATGTATATATACCTATTAGTTACTTGGTACTGTTAGAATTACCTTGGTTTGTTGTTACCATCTCTATCCATGTGTGGAGTGAATGGACAGACGTTGTTTTGGGTTGGGACCTTCCTTCAGACGTCACTTTGTGTTTTGCTCAAGATCCAGCATCTGCAGGTCCTTGTGACTTCAATTCCAGTCAGTTGGATTCACTCAAGGAACCCATTGTATTTGTAAATGATTTTGTGAAATTTGATACATTTTTTGAGTGTTTTTACACAGCTAATCAACAAGAGTTTAGAAAAATTAATTGGACAATTAAACGTAAGCAAATACATGTCAGCTCCTCCTGCATGGCATTAAGCTCACAACTTGCTCTTTAGAAATTTGTTGCAGAACTCTTTGAATCTTTGAATCAAACTGCGATTGCAAGATTTGTCTTTTTAGTGTGTTTAGATCACAAAATTGCCTTTTACTGTGCAGCATCCTGCCCGTTAATGTTGGCACAATTAAACATTTACCTACTGCAAGTGTGCCTACAATTACACCTCTTTGATTAACTACGCTTTTTTTTGATAGAATGTGAATCACTGTTTCTGTACATAGAACTGAATAAATTGTAAGGAGCGGCCCAGATGATATGAACTAGTTTTTATTATTTTATGTCGACCTTCAATAAAAGGTTCCAGCATTTTGTGTCTACCTTCAATAAAAGGTTCCATTTACTTATAAACTATAAGTTGGATACACCTCTGTGTCATTCACAGGCACAGGTAAGATTGTATATTCTGAGTTTCTCGCTATCTGGCCTTCAGGATAAAAGAACTCGAGGACAAAGTCAATTGCATGGAAATTAACTTGAAAAAGGAAGAAGAAATGTTCCAACGCAAGTAAGTACATTTATTAAAACTTTACACTCCTAAAACATACTTGTACATTATGTAAAGTATAGAATACTTTCAGAACAGCTCAAAAGAGATGAGCTGATAAAAGACTGCACTTTTAAAAATGCCAGACTTAGTAAGTAAGTAAGTTTATTGGCCAAGTATTCACATACAAGGAATTTGCCTTGGTGCTCCGCCCACAAGTAAGAACATGACATACAGTGACAGTTACGAATGACTCAGAAAACACTAAACATTAATAATAATAAAACATTAATGATAAAACACCATTGATCAGGCATGTGAACCAACAAAATACCAGATCAAAGGGAGGCTACAGTTTTCTGGCTGTTGAGCAGAGCAACTACTCGTGGATAAAAACTGTTTTTATGTCTGGCTGTGGCAGTTTTGACAGTCCGGAGTCACCTTCCAGAGGGAAGTGATTCAAAGAGTTTGTGGCCATGGTGAGAGGGGTCAGAGATGATCTTGCCCGCTCGCTTCCTGGCCCTTGCAGTGCATCAATGGAGGGAAGGTTGCAGCCAATAACCTTCTCTGCTGATCAGACGATTCGCTGCAGCCTCCAGGTGTCGTGCTTGGTGGCTGAGCCAAACCAGACCATGATGGAGAAGGTGAGAACAGACTCTACGATGGCCATGTAGAATTGGACCATCATTGCCTGTGGCAGATTGTGCTTCCTCAGCTGCTGTAGGAAGTACATCCTCTGTTGTGCCTTTTTGACTGTGGTGTCGATGGTAGCCCCCCCACTTAAGGTCCTTGGAGATGATGGTTCCCAGGAACTTAAAAGACTCCACAGATGTGACTGTGGTGTTGTTGATGGTGAGTGGGGTGACGGGAGGGGGAGCTCTCCTAAAGTCGACAATCAATTCCACTGTCTTAAGAGCATTGAGCTCCAGGTTGTTGCGATAGCATCAGGACGTCAGCTGTGACACTTCCTGTCTGTAGGCAGATTACATAGAAACATAGAAACATAGAAACATAGAAATTAGGTGCAGGAGTAGGCCATTCAGCCCTTCGAGCCTGCACCGCCATTCAATATGATCATGGCTGATCATCCAACTCAGTATCCCGTACCTGCCTTCTCTCCATACCCCCTGATCCCCTTAGCCACAAGGGCCACATCCAACTCACTCTTAAATATAGCCAATGAACTGGCCTCAACTACCCTCTGTGGCAGAGAGTTCCAGAGACTCACCACTCTCTGTGTGAAAAAAGTCTTTCTCATCTCGGTCTTAAAGGATTTCCCCCTTATCCTTAAGCTGTGACCCCTTGTCCTGGACTTCCCCAACATCGGGAACAATCTTCCTGCATCTAGCCTGTCCAACCCCTTAAGAATTTTGTAAGTTTCTATAAGATCCCCTCTTAATCTCCTAAATTCCAGAGAGTATAAACCGAGTCTATCCAGTCTTTCTTCATAAGACAGTCCTGACATCCCAGGAATCAGTCTGGTGAACCTCTCTGCACTCCCTCTATGGCAATAATGTCCTTCCTCAGATTTGGAGACCAAAACTGCACGCAATACTCCAGGTGTGGTCTCACCAAGACCCTGTACATTCCTCCCCATCCTGGATCAGTCCAATCAGGGTTGTGTCGTCCGCAAACTTGAGAAGCTTGACAGAGGTGTCTGGAGGTGCAGTCATTGGTGTAGAGAGAGTAGAAGAGAGGAGAGAGTACACAGCCTTGCGGTGCTCCTATGCTGAGTGTTTGCGGGTCCGAGATGTGCTTTCCCAGCCTCACATGCTGTTTCCTGTCTGTCAGGAAGCTGGTGATCCACCGACAGAGGGGTTCAGGCACAGGGGTTAAGAAACATTCTCGATATTAATCAATAATTATAATAATTGTAATCTAAAATACATTCCCGAGAAATTAAAAAGTATCACCATGGTTTAGGTCATTGTGATGCCAATCTGTCGTAGAAATCTAATTTATCGTAATTAGGGGGAAAGCTCAAGTGGTGTACATAAAGTAATTTCAAATGTCAGTTTTCAAATGGCCACTCCACAGGTCGATTTTGTACTGAGAAATGTCACAATGATTTTATCTTTGGCATACAGATCTAGCAAAAATACCAAGGTAAGGATAAGACAAAAATACAGGATCACTGAGTGTATATCCTAGGCTATTTCTCACAGTTTGTCTATCAACCTCCAGGTGGTCGGCACGGACTGGAAGGGCCGAGAGGGCCTGTTTCCGTGCTGTAATTGTTATATGGCTATATGGAAATGTTGCCAACAGAGCTGGTTCTGGAAAATAGTCCACTTTTTATCGCACCTTTCATAGTTATGGGACAGATCAAAATACTTTACAACTTAATGAATACTTTTAAATTGTAGTCAGTGTTGTAATGCAGAAACTATAGTGGTGAAGGTATGCTTGGCGAGCTGCCATCAAGTACAATGCTCAGATTATCTAACTTGTGTAGTAATTCCCCATTCATTAACTTTCTTCCCTCTCTCTTGCAAGTAGAAAGTAGACATTTGCATTAGAAATTAAATATTATATTAACTCTTCAAGGATGTCAAGTGATTGTTGTCATATGCATCAGCAGTGAACAATGAAATTCTCACTTGCTGCAGCTTTACAGGCCCATTAACACAATATCACACAAATAAATAATAATCAGGAATAAAATAAATTACTAACTAGTAGTACTCAGACCATAATAGTGAAAACCCAAAGTACGTGCAAAACCAAATTCCTTGCACGTTAACATTTACAAACTATTATCTTACAAAATATTGTTTGTACGTTCTCCATGTGACTGCGTGTGTTTTCTCCCGGTGCACCGGTCTCCTGCCACACTCCAAAGATGGACATGTTTGTAGATTAATTGGCTCCGGTAAAATTGCCCCTAGTGTGTAGGATAGCGTCAATTTACAGGGTGATCGCTAGTCGGCA
This sequence comes from Okamejei kenojei, assembly GCA_035221665.1. Lineage (NCBI taxonomy): Eukaryota > Metazoa > Chordata > Chondrichthyes > Rajiformes > Rajidae > Okamejei > Okamejei kenojei. The sequence continues at coordinate 28,989,395 of CM069153.1, forward strand.
CCAACTCGGTGGGCCGAAAGGCCTGTTTTCACACTCTACCGCTAAAGTAAAGTGAACAAACGTAATACTTTGCAAATAAAACACTTTTAAAGTTTGGATTATAGTTATGGAAAAACAATTTGAAGTAGATCACAATTAAATTAATTACTTATTACCTACTTTTTCAATTATTTCGGTATCCCAACTTAATAACAGCCTACTATTTTCCTATACTCTTTCATTTCCCAGCAGAGATTAGATCCGTCACCCTCATGAACACTGTCTTCTGTTATGAACTCATTGACCCTTGCTATTCTTAAACTTAATGACAGCATTATTTATGGATAGTTTGAATTCTTCCATCCCTCTGTTGGTGAGGTTTGTTATGCAACTGCCATTGTAGTAGCATTATAAGACTACAAGGACTAACATTCTGACCAGAATGTTTGTATTTCAAATATTAAGCAATGTACTTTTCCAACCCTTTCAGAGTAGTGGATGTATTGGAATGGTATGATGCCCAGGGGGGCACGCTTATAATATCTTCTGAGCAGCAGTTTTACAATGGTTCTAAAAATGGATACCACGCATGCAGCAGCACACACCCATCAGAAAATGAAAGGCTGGATGTGCGTGCATAAAGAAATTAGATGTATTTAACAGTGGCACAGCTGGTAGAGCTGCTGCTCACAGTGCCTGGGACCTGAGTTCAATCATGACCTCAGGTGCTGTCTGTGTGGTTTGTACATTCTCACTGTGATGACATGGATTTCCTCCGGTTGCTCCAGTTTCCCACCACATCTCAAACATGTGAATTTGTAGGTTAATTGGACTCTGAAATTGCCCCTAGGATGATCGATGTTTGATTTGGACTCGGTGGACCAAAGGGCCTGTTTCCATGATGTGTATTTCAATCAATTTTTTGCATCAAACATCAGGCCTTCCACCTAAGCATAGAAGGCTTCACATTTACTTCAGGTCCTCATGCCATTACAGTTAAATAAACTACCTGAATATAGAATCTGGAAAAGTAGAAGTGCTGTTGCCAATCCTATTCCAATGGACTAAATTCACACTCCAGCTATACATCAAACAAGCAATTCCCAATGCCATTCCAGAAGCATACGTTTACTCGTCTTTGAGATCACCATTCTGAAGCATTGTAACGCCTTATTGTACAAACCAGAAAACAGGAGGAGAGAGTTTCCATGAGGATCTACTTTTGTATCTTCGGTGGAAATGGGATTTAAACACAACTGCTGGTTTGAGTCACTTGTATAAGTGGGTCTTCTGGGTGAGCTCCACGTGTAAGTGTTTAATACACTCATGTACACTCACGCCAATCAGTGAGTAAAATTGATAATAATCCAAGCAACCTACACAAAATGGATTATATAACTGAATAGGGTAGTGTTTCCAAGTTGTTTTATATTAATTTCCATAATTGATGACCAGAACAACACCTATCCATCTTTTCCAAAGATGCTGCCTGACCCCTCCAGCATTTTGAACCCTATAAATGGGATTTGTTTTGTGATCATTGTTTACTTTTTTTGTAGACAAAAAAGTGCCGGTACACATACAGTATAACAATCCACACAATGCTATTGGCTGCTGTACACCAATGTAGATTTTAAATTGTATGAGATGCCAGTATGCCGTACCAGCATCCATGTGCAGGGATCGTTGATCGGCGCGGACTCGGTGGGCCAAAGGGCCTGTTTCTGCGCTGTATCTCTAAACTAAACTAAACTAAACTATCCTCATGTCATTGGACAAAATGGAAGACACTTTCAATGCAAGTGGATAGATTGTTCATAATTAAGTGAGTTTAACAATTGCTTTATTATATTTTTTCTGAAATGTCATTTTTCTTCAGACATTCTGAACTAGATCGCCTTGCTCGTGAGAGAGATGCAAAGCTTGCTACTGCAAAGCAAGTACACGCAGAACAGATCAGGGAACTGAACCACAAGATGCGAGAATTGCAGATAGGCTTGGAGACGTTTGAAGCGGAGAAACGACGAATGGAATGGAGCCATGCAGATGCAACAAAGGAGAAGGAGGATGAAATTGAAAAGGTAAGTATGTTTCAGCTGGCTCATAAAGAGCAGCATCCCTGCCTTGAATCATCACCCACAATGCATACGTGCTCGTGAATGCTTGTGCTGCAAGTGGAAGGAATATCCCATTCATCCTCTGCTTTCTCAGGTCTACCAACTTGGTCTAAGCAGTGACTGGACCCCGAGCAGCTTTCTGCAAACCCCCCTTCTCCAAATAGCCCGATGGTCCCACACAGAATGCAAAGCTGACAGCAGACCTTTCATTTCATATAACCATATAACCATATAACAATTACAGCACGGAAACAGGCCCTCTCGGCCCTTCCAGTCCGTGCCGACCATTTGTTTTCCCCAAATGGTTCATTGATTGAAAGATACAGCTTGCAACCAGGCCCTTCATCCTAACGAGTTCACATCAACCATCGATCATCTGTTCACTCTAGTTCTATGTTATCCAACGTTCACATCCACTCCTGATGCACAAGGGGGCAATTTTACACGGGACCAATTAACCTTTACAGAGGGCCTTTTGAAGATGGTGACTACTGCTATTATTACTTCTAACTAAAACAAGCCTGTTATATTTTGTTGGCAGAACTAAACATGTTGAATAAATTAGACTGTTCAATTTGGAATGCCATTCATAAACAAACACCAATAAACATTTTAGGATCAACAAAGTCAAGATAGCCTGGTAGTGGTTTCAGAGAAGAAGAAGAAAGCTCTCTCTTCTCCATTTACCCACGTGAAAAGTTACGACAAGTTCTAAGAGAGTCAAGAGTATATAATTATGATATATACGAGCAGCGGAACAATAATACTTTAGCTGCAGCTTTACATGCTCCTTATTGTGTGAGATTGCATTAAGGAGCCTGTAAAGCTGCTTCAAAAGTTTTATTGTTCCATTGCTTGTACATATGATAATTCATACGTTCATAAGTTAAAGAAGAGAAGTTCATACGTTCATAAGTTAAAGGAGCAGATTTAGGCCATTTGGCCCAGCCATTCAATCATGGCTGATCTATCTTTCCCTCTCAACACCATTCTCCTGCCTTCTCCCCATAACCCCTGACACCTTTAATAATCGAGAATCTCTGCCTTAAAAGTATCCATTGACTTGGCTTCCAACCGTTGTGACAATGAATTCCACAGATTCACCACCCTCTGACTAAAGAAATTCCTCCTCATCTCCTTTATAAAGGTACTTCCTTTTATTCTAAGGCTATGGCTTCTAGTACTAGACACTCCCACTCGTGGAAACAACCTTTCCACATTCACTCTATCAAGACCTCTTCAGTAAGTTTCAATGAAGTCCCCTTCATCCTCTGAACTCCAGTGAGTACAGGCCCAGTGCCGTCAAACATTCATCACATGTGAACCCTGGCATTCCTGGGATTATTCTCGTAAACCTCCTCTGGACCCTCTCCAATGCAAGCACATCCTTCCTCAGATACGGGGCCCACTAGGTATCTCGCTAGGTTGCGGTACTTAGTGGGGTGTCACAAGGCTCGGTGCTGGGAGCGCAGCTATTTACAATATACATTAATGATTTAGATGAAGGTATTGAGTAACATAAGCAAATTTGCAGATGACATAAAGCTGGGTGGCAGTATGAACTGTGAGGAGGATGCAATGAGGATGCAGGGTGACTTGGACAGATTGGGTGAGTGGGCAGATGCATGGCAGATGCAGTTTAATGTGGATACATGTGAGGTGGCAAGAACAGGAAGGCAGATTATTATCTGAATCGTGTCAAATTAGGAAAAGAGGAAGTACAACGAGATCTGGGTGTCCTTGTTCATGAGTCACTGAAAGTAAGCATTCAGGTACAGCAGCAGTGAAGAAACCTAATGGCATATTGACCTTCATAATAAGAGGAGTTGAGTATAGGAACAAAGAGGTCCATCTACAGTTGCACAGGGCCCGAGTGAGACCACACCAAGAATACTGTGTGCAGTTTTGGTCTCCAAATTTGAGGATGGACATTCTTGCTATTGAGGGAGTGCAGCGTAGATTCACGAGGTTAATTCCTGGGATGGCGGGACTGTCATATGTTGAAAGAATGGAGCGACTGGGCATGTATACACTGGAATTTAGGATGAGAGGGGAACTTATTGAAACATATAAGATTATTAAGAGATTGGACACGCTAAAGGCAGGAAACATTTCCCGATGTTGGGGGAGTCCAGAACCTGTGGCCGCAGTTTAAGAATAAGGGGTAGGACATTTAGAACGGAGATGAGGGAAAAACATTTTCACCCATAGAGTTGTAAATCGGTGGAATTCTCTGCCTCAGAAGGCAGTGAAAGCCAATTCTCTGGATGCTTTCAAGAGAGAGTTAGATAGGGAGTGGAAGATTGCAACCTTTACGTGGTCCGCCCTGTTTCGACGAATGCAATCAACCTGGTGTGCACAATCAAATAAGATCAAATAGATCAAGTTGTCCTACAACTTTAGGCTGTGCACGCCATACGCAAGAAGAAGAAGAAGAGTTAGATAGCATTTACCTACCTTACTCCCGATTAGCCTAGCAAATTAACTTTTTGGGAATCCTGCACCTCCAATTTCTGAATTCTTTCCCCATTTAGAAAATAGTATACATCTTTATTCCCATAAACAAAATGCTTGACTTAACACTTTGCTACACTGTATGCCACTTCTCTGCCCACTCTCCCAACCTGTCCCAAGTCCTTCTGCAGAGTTCTTGCTTTCTCTACACTACCTGACCCTCCACCGATCTTTGTAGCAACTGCAAATATTGCCACAAAGCCTTCAATTCCCTCATCCAAATCATCGATATATATATATATATATATATATATATATATAGTGAAGAGTAGCGGCCCCACCACTGACTCCCACAGAACACCGCTAGTCACTGGCAGCCAACCAGAAAAAGCCCCCTCTATTACCACTCTTTGATTTCTGCCATTCAGCCAACCTGCTATCCATGCTAGTATCTTCCCTCTGAAACCATGGGCTCTCATCATCTTCAGCAGCCTCACGTGCGGCACCTTATCAAAGGCCTTCAGAAAATCCAAGTAAACAATATCCACTGACTCTCCTTTGCCTATCCTGCTATTTACTTACTCAAAGAATTCTAACAGGCTTGTCAGGCAAGATCTCCCTTTCACAAAACTATGCTGACATTGGCCTATTTTATTGTGTGCTCAGAAAAAGCTCATCCTTAATAAATGTTACCAACCACTGAAGACAGGCTAACCGACCTATAGTTTCCACACTTCTGCTTCACTCCCTTCTTGTACAGTGGATTATTGTAAATATACAATAATCAGTAAATTACTAATTAACATTTAGTAATACCAGATTATAATAGTGCAAAACCAAAGTACGTAGTGCAAGCAAAATAATGAGTGTTCGGGAGTCTAATAGTTGCGAGGAAAAAACTGTTCTTGAACGCTGAGGTCATGAAATTTAAACACCAGTAATCCTCCCAATGGTAACAGCAAGATAAGAAATGATTTGCAGCATTTGATGGTGGTTTCACGTTGCAGTATAGCATTATTTCAAATGGTAAAGCTCTTGTTAAGAAAGGATTAAATGGTCCACATTTTGCACTAATTGAGAGTGCTTGGGAGATAAAAGCAGTCACAAGGATTTAGTACATTATAGCATGTCTGATGTGACTGAATCTGGCCATAGCCATAACAAATCTATGAATCCAGCATTGCTGCAAGCCACCCGGCAGGCTGAGCTTTCAATCAGATTGGACAGTTCTCAGGCAACAAATCAGGAGTTAAAAGCCCCAGGTTAAAAAATCAATTGAATTATCTAACGAATGGAAAGATTTGATCATTAATATGAGACTGAGCAAGAAGTGGAAGGATCATAAACTTTACAAAAATTTAATTTAAGGTCAATTATTTCAAAAATCATGGCATCTTTATATGTTATTTTGATAGGATAATTTGTAAAATTGATGTTTCAAAGCCATAGAGATTGTCCAGTGGTAATTATTATCTAGGATGCTATTAGAAACCCAATTCGACATCATTGACTGGCTTAACATTTTCCATGGGTTTGTGTTTGGTATTTTGAAGGTGAAAGTCATGTTCAAATCACTGATTCTGTTCTGTTAAACATCTCTGAAGACTGCAACGGGCCTTCTGTAGATGCACAGGGCCTTCTGTAGATGCACAGCACACCTACTAACAGAATTATATGTGGAATAGCACATGCAGAAGCCAAGAATTCCTATCAGTTTTACATGGATAGTTGATAGTTGAACATAGCTCTGCCATTATTACATTGCAAATTCCCTGCCATCACAAAGCCTTCACTAGCATCACATGCTCAGCTGTGGGTTTTTTTCAGTGCCAGTACTAAAGGGCCTGTCCCACTTTCACGACCTCTGCCGAATTTGCCCTTGACTCGTACTCGCAGCATGGTCGTCACGAGGTCGTAGGTAGGTCATGAATGCTAGTCGTAGGTACTCGTGGCATCAAGTAGGTTGGGGTGTTTTTCTAGCCTGATGAAAAATGTCCATGAGTAAAAAGTTGTGAATTAGGTCATGAAAGTGGGACAGGCCCTTAAATTGTGAGCTGCTTTTATACTGAACCTCTGAATATCAAGAAAACTCATTCAAAAGCATTAAGGGACAACTTTTGTGGTATGAAATGCAGATAGCCATGTGGATAGGATGGATCTTGGAGAATGTTGCTCAAAGCTAAAGGAAATGCCTTTCGAAGTTTTAGATTGCATGTGTTCAAACTGGCTCCTTTAAGCAACAAAGATGGTAATTTAGAGTTATTTTTATCAGGTGAAATTGTTGAACTAGTCACTGCCACTTTAACCTCACCTGTATCCTTGACTGTGACCTACAGATTATAATGCCAATTAGAATACAGCTTATATTTCCTAATACAGTAGAAGCCTATTTGTGGATATGTTATTATTAGAAACATCAGTTTAAATGGAGTGGTTGGACAAAAATGGTTCAGTTGTACATGCATTTGCAGAAAGTGCTTGGTAAAAGGGAATAGAAGGGACATTTTATTATTTTCCAATAAATCATTTCTGTTGTTATGCCTAATGTAAGTGCCTTTCAGCCAAGTTTTACAATATTTTCACTACATCAGCGATGCTTTACACCAGGGGTCAGCAACCTTGTTCTGCATAGGGGCCTGTGATGCATGTCTGTGAGCGGATGGCGGGCCACATTTATCACGTGTACACATGGATCTCGCCCCGGATGGCAGGCATCAAATCACGTGATCCCACCCCTTGGAGGATACCACCCGGAGCACTGGCCCCTAGTTACGGGCGCTCACGAACATGGCGCACGTACGGACCATTGCCTTGAGCTCTGTCCTGAAGGCGGTAGCTCAAATACTCACACTCACTCGTCCCCGGCCTATTGACAACCCCGATCCTGACAGTGAAGCCCAGACGCAGAAGGTGCGCGGCTGTGCCGGCGGCTTTGTGCAGGATGCGGTGCAGCCAGAGCTCAGCGCTGCTCGGCGGCTCCGTCATTGCGACCGCAGCGCAGGCCACTTTGCGTCACCGCTCCTGGGCGCCGCGGCCTCGGGCCTGGGAGGTACCGGAGATGACAGAAGTCTGTGGGCCGGATAATTGCTGGGAAAAAAATCCGCCTGCGGGCCGGATGATTTCTGGTTACGGGCCGCATTTGGCCCGGGGGCCGTACGTTGCCGACCCCTGCTTTACACATTGATAGCCTCAAATAGTACTTTTATTTCCTTTTTCATCATTAAAAGACATTTGGACAGGTACATGGATAGGAAAAGTTTAGAAGGATATGGGCCAAATGCAGGCAGGTGGTACTAATGTAGATGGGGCATCTTAGTCAGCATGGATAAGTTGGGTCAAAGGGATGTTCCGTGTTTCCACTGTTTCCGTGTTGTTTGACTGTATGACTCTTATGGCTATTATTTTTAAATGCGGTTAAATATTTAAGTAGTTTTAATTTCTCATATCCAAGATTAATACTGTGTATTAATTGCACTAAAGGTATTTTTTGATATTTTTGTAAATGCATCTAAATGTTGCCCAGGAAACATTTATTTGGTTTCCTTGTCCTCTTTACTGTAACCTGTGACACATCAGCTCAGAATCTTCTGTCAGCAGGGAGCTGCCCTTGCTTGCTGCTGACCCACACGGTAGGCGTGAACTTCTTATGTGCTCATTGGTGTCGGTTTTCTGACTGGAACGGTCATTATGCAAAATGCCAAGGCCCAGCACGGCAGTGGGCCTCGAATGTGCGCGAGCCAGAGAGTGGAGGGAAAGGAAGTGCTTCCCAGTGTCAGGTGCAGAATCCTAGTTAACTGGCTGAACCATGCCTTTTACTTAGCATGCTAACAAATGTGTCAAAAAATAAACATAATTATTTCTTTGACATTCAGAAATATTCAAAAACCGAAGTAGATCAATCGATCTAACTTTGTGAAATTGTGAAAAATAAACAAAATCTAAAGCAGCGAAAATGACATTGGATCATCTTGGCCAGAATTGCAGCTCGTCTGGATTCTACAGCCAGGATGTTCAAGAGTTTAGTGTATGCAGAGCTCTCATTGGTACTTTTATATCATGTGGTGTAAATTGAATTTATTGAAGACCAGCTTCTGTAATGGTTGGGATTAAAGGTGAAGCTCTTTAGATTTCAACTATTTTCTAGCTCCTCTCTGCACAGAAGTCATTCTGTGTTTTTCTTTTGAAGTTGAAAGGAGATCTGCCAACATAACAATCCATTTGTCATTAGCTAAGAAGAGTTAAAGTTATTTAATCTAACTCAATTGGGTTAAATCAATATGTGAAATGAAATTGTGTAAGAAAGAACTGCAGATGTTGGTTTAAATCGAAGGTAGACACAAAATGCTGGAGTAACTCAGTGGGTGAGGCAGCATCTCTGGAGAGAAGGAATGGGTGACGTTTCGGGTCAAGACATTTCTTCAGACTGATGTCAGGGGGGTGATGGGACAAAGATGGAATGTAGGCGGAGACAGTAAAACTAGTGGGAGAACTGGGAAGGGAAAGGGGATGGAGAGAGAAAGCAAGGACTATCTGAAAGAGAAGTTAGTTTGAAGTGCACCTCCATCCCCCATCAGGAGGGTCTTAAAGCCCTCCATTTTGTCCTCGACCGCAGAACCAGGCAACTTCCGTCTACCAGTGCTCTGCTCCGCCAGCAGAGCTGGTCCTTACCCTCAACAACTTCACCATCGACTCCTCCCACTTCCTCCAGATCCAATGCGTAGCTATGGGCACACGCATGGGCATAGCTCTGCCTGCCTCTTTGTAGGGTACGTTGAACAATCCTTGTTCCAGGCTCTATCCCCGAACTATACCTCCGCTACATTGATCACTGCAGAACTCACTGACTTCATTAACTTCACCGCTAATTTCCATTCTGCAGTCAAATTCACTTGGACCATCTCTGACATCTCCCTACCGTTTCTAGATCTCACTGTCTCCATCACAGGAAACAGACTATTGACCGACATCTACGACAAACCTACTGACCCCCATAGCTATCTTGACTACACTTCTTTCCACCCCGCTTCCTGTAAAGACTATCCCCTACTCCAATTCCTCAGTCTACGCCGCATCTGCGCCCAGGATGAGGTGTTCCATACCAGGGCATCGTAGATGTCCTCATTCTTTAGATGAGGCTCTCACTAGGGTCTCCGCAGCTTTACTCTTGCTCTCCCTTCCCCCATTCGTAACAAGGGCAGAGTCCTCCTTGTCCGCCTTGCAGCATATAATCCTTCGACATTTTCGCCACCTCCAACGGGATCCCACCCCTCTCTGCTTTCCACAGAGACCATTCCCTCCGAAACTCCCTGATCAAATCGTCCCTTCCCACCCAAACCACCCCCTCCCCAGGTACTTTCCCCTACAACCCCAGGAGATGCAACACCTGTCCCTTTACCTCCCTTCTCGACTCCATCCAAGGACCCAAACAGTCTTTCCACCTGAGGCAGAGGTTCACTTGCACCTACTCCAACCTCATCTGCTGTATCCGCTGTTCCAGGTATCAACTTCTCTACATTGGCGAGACCAAGCGCAGGCTCGGCGATTGTTTCACTGAACACCTCCGCTCAGTCTGTCTTAACCTACCTGATCTCCCGGTGGCTCAGCACTTCAACTCCCTCTCCCATTCCCAATCTGACCTTTCTGTCCTGGGCCTCCTCCATTGTCATAGAGAAGTCCAGTGCAAATTGGAGGAACAGCACCTCATATTTGGCATGGGTAGTGTACACCCCAGTGGTATGAACATTGACTTCTCTAACTTCAGATAGCCCTTGCTTTCTCTCCCCATCCCCTTCCCAGTTCTCCCACTGTCTCTGCCTACATTCTATCTTTATCCCGCTCGCTCCCCTGACATCAGTCTGGAGAAGGGTCTCAACCCGAAACGTCGCCCATTCCTTCTCTCCAGAGATGCTGCCTCACCCGCTGAATTACTGTAGCATTTTGTGAAATTAAGATAATCATTATCCCTAAAAAAGATACAGAGTGCTGGAGTAACTCAGCATATCTGGCAGCATCTCTGGAGACGTTTCAGGCTCAGGCTCCTGAAGAGGGGTCCCAAACTGAAACGTCACCTATCCACGTTATCGAGAGATGCTGCCGGACCTGCTGAGTTACTCCAGCACTTTGTATCTTTTTTTGTAAACCAGCATCTGTAGTTTCTTGTCAAATTTTTATCCCTTGGAGCTGCTGCTCTCCATTCAAATTACTAGTCTGGCTGTTCCTTTATCAGGTCCACCCTGTACAGGTTCAGATGGTGTATCCTCCAGAGTAAATGCGTGGAATTACTGAGTATGCGCTTTGTCATGGCAATGCCAGCATTCATCTGGAAAATCCAGCCCACTGCAACAAAACATAATGGTCTGGAAATTCCGGCTGTTATCTCTGCATCACTAACAGTTCCTCTCCTATCTGCAAATATTGCACAGTGTTAGCGAAAGAGCACCAAATTCTGACAGGTCCCCACCTCTTACAGTGGGGAATCACTTGTGCAGCTAAAGTTTTGACATGATTTAGCAGAATGCCAAAGGGTTTTTTTTAGTTGGGTTGCTGCCATTACAATCCGGGCCTGGTTGTCCTTCTGTCTTGCTAACAGTTGGACAACACTACCAAACACAATTGCTTTAGTCAAGAGTGTGGAGTGTTTATTTGTCAGATATGCCATCAAGAAACAATGACATTCTTACTTACTGCTGCATAATAGGCCCGCAAATACAATAACTCATATATAATATGTAATAATCAAAATATAATAAATTAATAGCCGTAATGTGAAATAATCATAATTGTGCAAAAAACAAAGTCCATGGTGCAACCAAAGTCATCCTCAGAAGACTAGTTGCTGAGTTTAGTGTTGTGCAGTGTTCAAGATCTTGAAGATTGTTGAGAAGCTGTTTTTGAACAGGGAGGTAAAGGTTTTCCGGCTTCTGTATCTTCTTCCCGATGGCAAAATCAGATCATGGCCAGGGTGGTATTGGTCATTGATGAGATGAGGCAGTTTCTGTACATCCGTCTGATGGTGACTTAGTGTTTTACTCAATGATTTCAGCATCGACCGTTCCTTGTATCTCAAAGGGAGAATATTGTGGGAAAACCCCCCAGCTGATTAGGCAATGCCTGATGAGAAAAACTGAGTAAATATTACGGATGGATAAGTTCACAACAGAACTGTAAGGTTCATGAATTCTGGATAACTTGTTTTTTTCTCTGAATCAGATACAGCTTGATGAGCTGGCCATTTTGACCATTTTAGTTTCAGGTTCAGCAACAGATTACATATGCATTTCACAGCTATACCATAACATAACTCTCAATTTGTTTTCTCACTCTAAGTGCCTTTAATAAACATTGAAATAATTGCAACAACCTGACTTCACCCGAGCAGAGATAATCTCTTTATCCTATCCATTCCTCCTCCATTTTCTATTTATGTGGCAAGCTACTTGACTTTATTTAAGCTGCTATAAACAACAAAACATTTATCCTCCGTGTTTTTGGGGATGGCTGGAATAGACTGTATTCCCAATCCTGATTGTTAAACAAGAAGCCTCAGTCAGAAAGTGACAGTGAACGGATGTTAGCTGAAGATCACGTATATATTTTCAAAGACTTCTTCTTCTTTCTTCTTCTTCTTCTTCTTGCGTATGGCGTGCACAGCCTAAAGTTGTAGGACAACTTGTTCTATTTGATCATATTTAATTGTGCATACCAGGTTGATTGCATTCGTCGAAACAGGGCGGACCACATGAAGGTTGCAATCTCCCACCCTATTTTCAAAGACAATATTGTATGAAGAAAAACTTGTTGATTGTTGGTGCTTGGGGAATCCCAGCAGTGCATGTTTGTCTTAAGATGATAGAAATTTAAAACAATTTAGATCCAATTCATTCATTTATCATTAATGTCTTGAATCAGTGCTTTTTGACACTTTGCGGTTTACTGTCAGATCTTTTGCATTTAACTTGATTCTGTTAAAAACAATATGTAAAAACGGGTTTTTAAAAATAATTTTAACAAGCATTTAATGTCATTTTTGACCAAAACTGAATTAGATATTTTTTTTTTTTAAACTTCATTCTTCATTTAAGTAATGGATCAATAGATATGAGAGGTTTAGATGGATATGGGGCACATGTGGGCAAATGGGAGTAACTTAGATGAGGTATCTTAATCAGCATGGACGAGTTGGCAGAAAGTTTGCCCTGCTCCACCTGCACACGCACACGTACTATGAATGCAAACACTGTACTACCCCATAAAATGTCAGCTTTAGTTGGAAACCGTTAAGACTAACTTGGAAAGTTAACTTTTCACGTGCAGAAGTAAGTTTTCTGAAACCTCTTTGTACTGCACTGCATTTAGAGAGCACACCATAACAGACACAGTAATTGTTTAGATTAGTGAACAGGCTGCTGAACAATAGAACTGTTCAGTTATTATCACAGGATGAAATAGAATGGAATGAGCACTCATTAATCGTTAGGCTCCCTCCTAAATGCACATTTTGAATGAAAACAAAATCAGGGCAGAACAGCATTAAAAAAAAAAAAAAAAACCTTTTACTGCCATAATTGTGGCTGTTGAATGGGCAATGTGGAACATTTATCAATGCAATGAAGATGGCTTAATTGTTTTATTTTGTAACAGGTCTGCAGAGTTCTCTGCTTTTCATCTGTTTGTTTTCTAGGTTGCGTGGAGAGCTTTCGACAATGAAAGTTGGTTGGGATGGTCACATAGCACAGATCTCCAAGGAGACTGTTGCCAAGGATATACAAATTAAAATGTTGCAGGACCGGGATTCCAAGCTGAGGTCTGAGATGGCAAGGCACAAAGAGGACGTGGAAAAGTAAGCTGCATGTTCTACCAGCTGCAAAATGGCACGTCTCCCTGACTCAAAATGGGGCATACTCAGTCTTTCTGGAATACTAGAATCAGTGTTACATTAAGGACTAATTAGAATGTAAAATTAAAGTGATTCTAAATAATAAATAATCAAAGTTATCACACCGGTTTACCTACTGTTAGAACATGCTATTTAATAACGCACGGAGTCCGGTGGTAGGCATTAAGGCTTCTTTATTCCCAGTTTACATTTGTTACATATTCAGAAAAGCAGAGACAAATCCTACACTACAGTGTTGTACAAGGTTATTTTAACCACACACTTATTTGACTATCTTACTTGATTTTCTCTCTCTCTCTCTCTCTCTCTCTCTCTCACTGACTCCAGCTACAACTCACGCTGCCTCAGCAAGGCTGCCAGCATAATCTCCCCTCTCCCATCAAGCAAGTGATACAGCGGTTTAAAAACTCATACCTTCAGATTCAGGAACAGTTTCTTCCCAGCTGTTATCAGGCAGCTGAACTGTCCTCTAGTCAGCTAGAGAGCAGTCCTGACCTCCCATCTGTCTCATTGGAGACCTTTGAATTATCTTTAATGGAAATGTATTGGACTTCAATGTTATATCTTTGCACTAAATGTTATACCTTCTATCATTTATCTGTGCCCTGTGGGCAGCTTGATTGTTCCTCAGTACATGTGAAAATAAACTAAACTAAGCTCATTATTATTCTGGTCCAAGGGGTCATTTGGCATTACCTCATTACCTTTGCTCAAATAGAAATTGGTTCACAGATCTGACCTAGTTTTAGTCAGTTCTAACCTTGAGTTCACAAGCTGTTCTTTTCAAGGAATCAGCAGTTTCAAACAGACTCACTTCAGCAATTCTCTGCACCCTTTACACCTATCATGATTGGAAACTATTTTAAAGAACTCCGAGTCCACATGATTGAGTGTCACAGACAGGGAAAATGTGAACACCCTTTCTCCTGTGCTTGTGTGACAATGATGGACGTCTACAATTGTGGGAATATCCTGCTGCTAATTAAACACGTAATCTAGAGGGATGTCAAAATGTAGTGGGAGAAAGACAAATCAACTCTTCTATTTCCTGTATTTCATGATGAAATAGAAGGCGATTCAGCCTATTGTGTCTTGCTATTCTCATTCCCTTTATGTCTCCTTATCTGACACTCTTTTGTCTCCTTTTCACCTTTGTCACTTACTCCACCTATCTGCCAATCACCCCTCCCCCTCACCTGTATCCACCTATCACTTGCCAGACTTTGTCCTGTCCCCTCCTCTCTTTTTCAGCCTTCCCCCGTGTGTTCCATCAATCTGAAGGGTCCAATCTGAAACGTTCCCTCTACAGATGCTGCCTGACCAATTGAGTACTTTAATCAAAGAAAGACACAAAATGCTGGAGTAACTTAGCGGGTCAGGCAGCATCTCTGAAGAACATGGATAGGTGACATTTCGGATTTGGATCCCCCTTCAGCGAATACCTTAAGGTCTTTTAAATCTCTATATTGGTGTCAGTCATTCACGTTAATACATTTTTAGATATTTACAGAACCGAGGCAGTGTGGGGGGAAGCTACAGAGCAGCCTATCCAATTTCCATATCTGATGCTATTACTTAGGTATAAGCAGCAACTTGTCCAAGCAGCAGAGAGGGAGCGGAGTCTGGAGCAAATGAAAGTACAAGCAGAGCTAGATTGGCAGCAACGCTGTGAGGAGATAGAAAGAAGTCAATACCTGAAGTCGGAAGAACTTATCCAAACCCTGAGCCAAGCACGGAACCAGGTAAGTCAATGAAAATAAAATTCAGTACATTATTATTTTTCAATTCAAACTTCCTTTTCGTTTGAAGTGTCTGAACCCAGTTTCTAGATTATTTTGGGGGTATTTCTTTATGTGTAAAGTACAAAGTGTTTATCAACATGTAAATGTTTCAAGTGATGCTGCATGTACCTAGAGCAAATGGAAGAGAAGAATGTTCCTAGGTCAGAATAATGACCTGCAAGCAGAGCGGACTGATGAGGTCCAATGGAGATGGAAGAAATATTCAGGGAAGGGACATGGTTGTTAGTTGTTTGAGAATTGAGAATGGGTTAGTGTTATAAAGGGAATAAGTCATTAAAGTCATAGAGTCCTACCACAAGGAGAGTGGTTCTTCGGTCCAAACCGTCCAGGCCCCATCTAGGAAAGTCCCACCTACCCGCGTTTCGTCCATAACCCTCTAAACCTTTTCAATCCAAACCTTTCCTGCCTGTCCAAGTGACTTTTAAATGCTGTTATAGTACCTACCTCCAGGACCTCCTCTGGCAGCTCCTTCCATATACACACCACCCTCTGTGTGGAGAATGTTGCTCCTACATCAATAAGATACAACTCATTGATATGCCCCTTATTAATACGTCATACTGCTAATACATACTCAGGAACGGGACCACAAGAATTCTCAAAGGCAATGAAATAAAAAAATCTGTTTTTTTTTTCTCCAGAAGTTATTTTATTTGCTTGATTTTGTTCAACTTTAATGAAAATATATATTAACCATGGGTACTACTTTATTGTAGATTTTATTGTAATGATTTTACTCTCCTCTCCTTTGCTGAAAGCCCTTGGACATAAGGACAACTCTGGTTGCTTGTAAATATCCCTATTCGTATTTCTCCGGTGACCTTTGGCAGATGCTTTTATGTGAAGGCATCACACTTGACTCAATGGTCATAGTTTTCAGTTTGTGTTATTGTGCACACACTCCCAGCAGTGATTAGCAAGGTCAGAGCCCTCACAAAATTTCAGATCTGCAATCTGGAACCTTAACTACTGACGCAACCTATGCTCTGGTAGAAATCAGTTAACTCTACTCAAATTGGAGATTAAATCTGAGATTGGCCCAGTTACTAGGGCTCAACCAATCACTGACTAAACACGTACACAACAAGGGAGTGAGCAAGCATTTACAAGTGCTTAAAAATTCATAGCAGTTACCAAACCTATTGTTTTGTCAGTGTATTGTCCCTGGAATTCATTGCAATAATGTACAACCTGCAATTGCCTAACGATTGTTTTTCATTTCTGATAGATTTTCTATTGTTTTCTCTCTTACATTGTGTGAATTATTGCCGCTTATAAATCTTCCCATCGACCACATATTATTCCTTACATAAAGAAATACAATTAAGGAAATGAAGTTAGACTGAAATCTTGAAAGTGCGTTGTTTACAATACATACAATGAACTTTATTTTTACGTTATGAACTTTGGCAATGTACCCAGAAGTATATCTTATCAGTCCTTCTGTGGAATACAGGCATTCCTCGATTTACAGAATAGACGACATGTAAACTCGCACATGTAAACTAACAATTCTCTAAGCCCACTGCTTTATTTCTGAGTTGCATGCCTCGGTAGCGGTGACATACCTCAAGCCAGCTGGTTTTGTGGATACTGCATAAGGTCATTAGCGATCGTAGCAGAATTAGGCAGAATAAGAATAAGCAGAATCAAGTCTACAACACCATTCAATCACGGCTGATCTATCTCTCCCTCCTAACTGTATTCTCCTGCCTTCTCCCCCATAACCTCTGACACCCGTACTAATCAAGAATCTATCAATCTCTGCCTTAAAAATATCAATTGACTTGGCCTCCACAGCCTTCTGTGGCAAAGAATTCCACAGATTCACCACCCTCTGAGTAAATAAAATTCTCCTCATCTCCTTTCTTTAATTGAGGCTATGACCTCTAGTCCTAGACTCTCCCACTAGTGGAAACATCCTTTCCACATCCATTCTATCCAAACCTTTCACTAGTCGGTACGTTTCAGAGGTCCCCCCTCAATCTTCTAAACCCCAGCAAGTGCAGGCCCAGTGTCATCAAACGCTCATCATATGTTAACCCACTCATTCCTGGGATCATTCTTGTAAACCTCCTCTGGACCCTTTTACAGGGCCAGCACATCCTTCCTCAGAAATGGTGCCCAAAATTGCTCACAATACTCCAAATGCGGCCTGTCCAGCACCTTATAGAGGCTCAGCATTACATCCCTGTTTTTGTACTTACAAATTAACTTTTTGGGAATCCTGCACCAACACTCCCAACTCCCACTGCACCTCCGATTTCTGGATTCTTTCCCCATTTAGAAGGCTTGTCTCTACTACCTTTATTTCTACTACCAAAATGCATGACTCCACACTCTACACTATATTACCTGCCACTTCTCTGCCCACTCTCACAACCTGTCCAAGTCCTTCTGCAGAGTCCCAGCTTTCTCTGCACTACCTGCCCCTCCACCTATTTTCATATAATCCATAAAATTGACCACAAAGCCTTCAATCCCATCGTGAAGAGTACAACGTGAAGAAGAGCACTGACCCCTGCGGAGCTCTGCTAGTTACTGGCAGCCAACCAGAAAAAGCCCCCTTTATTGCCACTTCTTGCCTTCAGCCATCCATCGAACCTGCTATCCATGCTAGTATCTGCCCTTTGATACCATGGGCTCTCATCTTCCTCGCAGGCTCACATGTGGCACCTTATCAAATGCTTTCTGAAAATCTAGGTGAACAACATCCACTGACTCCTTCGTCTGTCCTACTATCAAAGAATTCCAGCAGATTTGTCAGGCAAGATCTCCCAAGATCTGCCACATGGTCTCCATGACAGAGCTCCCGCCGTGGTCTCCGCATTGGAGCTCCCACCAGGTCTCGCACTAGTACTACACAGTACGAATAGTATATTTACACATGCGCGATAGCGCTTCCAATTCTGACTTGTGCAAGGGTCTGTGGGATGTAACCCTTACAGAAGTTGGGGAGTCTCTGGCACTTTAGATTAGATTTTATTACTTGTCATTCGAACCTCAGAGAGGCTCAAACGAAACTCCATTTCTACAAGCCATACAAACAGAACAATTCATAAAAATACACACAAACAATTCAATTCACACAAACATCCATCACAGTGAATCTCCTCCTCACTGTGATGGAAGGCAAAGTTCTTCTCTCTCCCCCGCACCATTTCTCTCCCGATGTCGAAGCCCCAGGCGGGTGATGTTAAGTCCCACGGCCATTGAAGCCGCGCCTGGCGATGTACGGCCCCGATCTAGGCCCAAAAGTCACAAGTTGGAGCCCCCGGTGGGCGCTGGAATGTCCCGCGGCCATTAAAGCAGCGCCAGGCGATATACGGCACCGCTCCGGGTCGTTCCAACCCCACGACACGGGCAGGAGAAGTTGTGTTGCGGGAGCTCCGGAAAGTGGTCTCTCACCCCGACCCGCGAGCTCCCGATATCCCGACAGTCCACCGGCAGTAATCTGGAGCTGGAGCTCCGGAGTCGGGCCGCAGCTGGAGCTGGAGCTCCGGAGTCGGGCCGCAGCAGCGAGCCACCACCGCTCCCTTCGCTCTGAGGCCGGCCAGCCTCACGATGGTGAGTAGTCCGCAGCTCCGCAGGCCCTGTGACTGCAGCCCCCAGGTCGTCCCAGTCGGAGGCCGCTCCACGGTGCTAGGCCCCAACACAACGGAGACCCGACAGGGAAAAAGTCGGGTCTCCCGTGCAGGGAAGAGATTTTTAAAGTTTCCCCCCCCCCCCACCCCCCACATATACACAGTTAGAAACAGTACAAAAAAAACCCCACAAACAACTACATTAACTAGACAAAAAATTAAAAAAAAAGACAGATAGGCTGTAGGGGCCGCTGCAACGTGAGTCGCGCCGCCACTTTGAGGCAGCAGTGTGTCATACTTAGTTATCAAGGAATGGAGCAAAGAGCGTGTTAAGTATGATGCTGAGTTCACATTTCAGCTGCAAGATCTCAGTGCTACATAATTAATGTTCAAGGTCTCATTCTCTAAGCCTTGTATATTGCAAGGAAGCAAAAAAGGCACATGATTGGCGACATATATATGATTATTTTTTAGGCTGTGGTTTCACTGTGGGAATAGGATGAGGGGGAATTAATTGAGATTAAAGTTTTGTTCTTTACTCATGTTATCGTGACTTGTGGCAGTGTAGTAAATAAAGTCATACTGAGAGACATTGAATTTAATCTGATTCTTAAGAAGATTGTAATATTGTCATTACAGGGAATTCAGCTGAACTTGGTTAACTTCTCAAACTAGTACTCTGCTACGTTGAAAAAAAAAAGTTATTTCTTACCTAACAAAGCATAATTCAGCATATGTGTCCTCTTGTATTGGTGGAGCAGGATATGCAGACGGATTAGCAAGGAAAGTTTCAAGTGGTAGTTCAATAATGTGTCCAACAATATCCGACTGATCATGATGCCAAAGCAAATGACAGTGGATGCTGCATCTGCATTATAAACACACAATCCTGGAACTACCCGGCGGGTCAAGCACCATCTCTGGAAGGATAAATTGAATTTACATTTCATATTCCAATGTTTTAGTACAGGGGCCTCCAAACCTTTCAGCATGAGGGCCACATTATATATTTGGCACATTTTTGCTGGTTGTAGGAAAAAATAAAGAAATGTCTCACACTCACACACGAAGGCACGCACACACAGAAACGCACACGTGGGCTCCCACATACCGAAACACACACAGACACATAGACCCTCACACACGGACACACACACACACACACACACACACACACACACACACACACACACACACACACACACACACACACGCTCCCTCTATCTCTATCCCTCTCTGTGTCATACAGACGCTGTGATGACCTCTCAGGCATATTAACAAAGACCCAGGGTACACAAAAAGCTGGAGAAACTCAGCGGGTGCAGCAGCATCTTAGGAGCGAAGGAGATAGGCGACGTTTCGGGTCGAGACCCTTCCCCAGACTGGTCAGGGATCAGGGAAACGAGAGATATAGACGGTGATGTGGAGAGATAAGGAACAATGAGTGAAAGATATGGAACAAGCCATTGTAAGCTGTGTGTGGTGTGAAAACGAGAAGCTGGTGCGACTGGGGTGGGGGAGGGAGATAGAGATAGAGGGAATGCCAGGGCCCGAGGGCTGAGGGAGAGGTGGGAAGGGGAGGAGACAGCAAGGGTTAACAGAATTGAGAAAATTCAATATTCAAGCCCAAAGGATGCAGACTCCCCAAGCGGAATATGAGGTGCTGTTCCTCCAGCTTGCGGTGTTGCTCACTCTGGCCGTGGAGGAGGCCCAGGACCGAGAGGTCGGATGTGGGAATGGGAGGGGGAGTTGAAGTGCTGAGCCACCGGGAGGTCGGGTTGGTTATTGCACCGAGCGGAGGTGTTCGGCGAAGCGATCGCCAAGCCTCCGCTGGTCTCACCGATATAGATCACTGGCATCTGGAGCAGCGGATGCAGTAGATGAGGTTGGAGGAGGTGCAGGTGAACCTCTGTCGGACCTGGAAGGACTGCTTGGGTCCCTGAAAGGAGTGGAGGGGGGGAGGTGAAGGGACAGTGTTGCATTTCTTGCGGTTGCAAGAAAGTGCCCGGGGAAGGGGTAGAGTGGGAGGGGAGGGAAGAATTGACAAGGGAGTTGCGGAGGGAGCGGTCTTTGCGGAAGGCAGACAGGGGGGGAGATGGGAAGATGTGGCGGGTGGAGGGGTCACGTTGGAGGTGGCGAAACTGGCGGAGGACTATATGTTGTATTTGCCGGCTGGTGGGGTGAAAGGTGAGGACCAGGGGGACTCTGCCCTGTTTGCGAGTGGGGGAATGGGAGCGAGGGCAGTGTTGCGGGGTATGGAGGAGACCCTGGTGCGAGCCTCATCAATAGTGGGAGGGAATCCCCGTTCTCTGAAGAATTAGGCCATTTGTGATGACCTGGTGTGGAACACCTCATCCTGGGAGCAGATGCGGCATAGGGGATGGAGTCCTTACAGGAAGCAGGGTGGGAGGAAGAGTAGTCCAGGTAGCTGTGGGAGTCAGTAGGTTTGTAGTGGATGTCGGTCAGGAGCGTATCACCTGCAATAGAGATGGTGAGGTCAAGGAATGGTAGGGAAGTGTCGGAAATGGTCAAGTGTATTTGAGTGCCGGATGGAAGTTGGTGGTGAAATGAATGAAGTCAGTCAGTTGTGTGTGGGTGCAGGAGGTGACACCAAAGCAGTCGTCGATGTAACGGAGGTAGAGGTCGGGGATGGGGCCCTGGTACGCCGAGAACAAGGATTGTTCAACGTACTCAACAAAGAGGCAAGCGTAGCTGGGGCCCATGCGTGTGCCCATAGCTACGCCTTCTGTTTGGAGGAAATGGGAGGAACCCACGCACGCATAATGCTCACCCATCGGGCGGGCACACAGAGCCGTTCCATCCTGACTACGGGTGCTGTCTGTACCGAGTTTGTACCTGCGTGGATTTTCGCCGCGTGCTCTGGTTTCCTCCCACACTCCACTTTTGCAGGTTAATTGAATTTGTCCCGAATGTGTGTAGGATAGTGCTAGTGTGTACGGGCACCGCGCTGTATCTCTAAAGCTGCGCTACCACAGAACCCGCTAAATAGCTCACCACATGGAACATGTTAAGAGCTTGCTGCAGGCCGGATAAAATCTCGTGGCGGGCCGGATGTGGCCCGCGGGCCCATAGTTTGGAGACCCCCTGTTTTAGTAGAACGGGGGAATATTTGAGATAAACAATTTTTGTGATAAAGAATCGAGAGTGTTTAATTGTTATATGTACCAACGACAGAGCAATGAAGTTCTTATTTGCAGTAGCTTAACAGGCCCATAAACACAGATAAAAAGTAATAATAAGAAAAGTTCTAAAAATTAATAACTATAATACAAGATTGCTATAATAGTTCACAAACCAAAGTCTGAAATGCACCAAAAACAGTCCATAGAAAATGATAGTTGCTGAAGTTAGTGTTGTGCAGTGTTCAAGAGCCTGCTGGTTGCTGGGAAGAAGCTGTTCTTGAATGGTTTTCAGGCTCCTGTACCTTCTTCCTGATGGCAGCAGTAAGATGAGAGCGTGGCCAGGGTAGTGTGGGACATCAAAGTCCCACACTATCATCAGATGTTGGACACTTCGATGATGGGGAGGTCAGTACCTGTGATGGACCAGGCAGTGTCTACTGCATGAGGAAGAGATGTAGGAAATACTGGCGAAGAAGGTCTGAGAACGAGAAGATATTAAGAGACGTTTAATGACAAAAGGGACAATGGTACAAGGAGTTAGAAATGGTAATGGGGCATCGAATGATTGGTATACAATCCTTTAAATATTACAAGTAAAATATATGGTTAGTCAACCAGAGTGGAGCATTTTTAGAAATAATCAAGCACTAAATGTCGTTATCATTCTGTGAAGGATAGTTCCTGGGTGACTTTTTCAGTCTTTGACAGTGATTGTTTGGTGATATGATTTTCTTTAGATTACAGCAGAACTCCAGGAAAAAGAGCGAAAATTACAGGAGGTGGAGACGTTGGTTCGGGCACTGACGCTAGAAAGGGACCATGCAATAGCTGTACTGCAGAAGCATGGTGTTTTACCAGAACGAGATTCTCAGGTAAAAACAGTTTATTTTTGATGTAATATAAAACCACGGATGGTTTCCCACTGCTTTGTGGTTGCTTCAGCATTGAGGAAACCAAACAGAGATTGAGTGATTACTGTCGAATGTCTCTATTTTGGCCAGACTATAAAGGTGACTACGAACCTCTACTTTGATTCCCTATTGCACTCTGACATCTGTGTTTGGCCTTCTGTGTCAATCAATATCACTATTGCTCAATGAACAGCACCACATCTCGCAGCGTGACACATTCCAGACCAGGACACTTTTTGATATGCAGCCATTCTAGCCTTTTACTTCAAATTTCCACGATTGTTAGTTATCACCTCTTTTGATACTTTAATTTATCTCCTATTTACTTTGCATCCTAACCTGCCTTTGCTAATTCTTTTAGCTGGCACCATGACGAGCTGTGTCACTTTGTTTCTCCTCAATTCCACATACCAATCTTTTCTCACTTCTCGTGAACTTTCACTTGAGTATAACACCTGTATTATTTCTAACATTCCCCAGCTGTGAAAAATGATCATAAAACCAAAAATTGAGCTCTATTCAGATACTGTCTGACTTGCTGAATAATGCTAGCATTTTCTGTATTTATTTCAGATTCCCAGTATCTGTTTTATTGAATTAGGTGAAGATTCATCAGAACCACGAATAGGTGGCAGGGCACAGGATTTTGGACACAAATAAAGAAGGGAGAAAAGCTCGGGGTGTAAAGGAGAACTTGTACTGTAATTTCTGCAGATATGTGAGGAAAAAGGGAGAAATTAAATGTCGAAAGAGGTGATCAGGCAAGGTACTGTAACAAAAGCCTGGAGCAGCAGACAGAAGAGAGCACAGATTTTGTAATCTTGAGCAAAAACAGACTCCTGGAGGAACTCAGGCAGCAGCTATGGATGGAAATGGACAGGTTGTGCTTCAGGTCTTGAGTCGTGAAGAAGAATCCTGACCTGAGACATTGTCCATTCCCTCCACAGATGGTGGCTGTCCAGCTGACTGCCTCCAGCAGCCTGTCTTTTGCTCAAAAAGTCGAGCGCTGCTGAAACTCAGAACTGTTATCTGAAATATCCAAATTTTAATCTGACTGAGTTGCTGGCAAGGCATTAAGTACGCCCCCAGGATAGGATTGCCAATCTGGAATAAAATGGATAGTCTGGTCTAACAGGTCTAGCATGTAGCTCATGTAGCAGAAAGTAAAGTGGGTTGCTGTTGATTGATGCAGACACTGATAAGAACAACACATGGATAGAGTTGGGGGAAAACAAAAATATTACTTTTTGAGTGTAATTGGATAGGGTGAGAATGGTAAGAGTTCAAGTTCAAGAGAGTTTATTGCCATGTGTCCCTGATAGGACAATGAAATTCTTGCTTTGCTTCAGCACAACAGAACATAGTGGACTTGAATACAGATCAGAGGGTACACAAAAAGCTGGAGAAACTCAGTGGGTGCAGCAGCATCTAAGGAGCGAAGGAGATAGGCAACGTTTCGGGCCGAAACCCTTCTTCAGAGTGATGGGAGATGGGGGGGGGAGAAGAAAGGAAAAAGGAGGAGGAGGAGCCCGAGGGCTGAGGGAGAGGTGGGAAGGGGAGGATACTTACCTGGCAGGGGAGAGACTGTGATCACTAACCGAGATCCCCGACCTCTACCTCCGTTACATCGACGACTGCTTTGGTGTCACCTCCTGCACCCACACACAACTGACTGACTTCATCCGTTTCACCACCAACTTCCATCCGGTACTCAAATACGCCTGGACCATTTCCGACACTTCCCTACCATTCCTTGACTTCACCATCTCCGTTGCAGGGGTTACACTCCTGACCGACATCCACTATAAACCCACTGTCTCCCACGGCTACCTGGACTACTCTTCCTCCCACCCCGCTTCCTGTAAGGACTCCGTCCCCTATTCCCAATTCCTCCGTCTACGCCGCATCGGCTCCCAGGATGAGGTGTCCCACATCAGGTCATCACAAATGTCCTCATTCTTCAGAGAACGGGGATTCCCCTCCCCCACTATAGATGAGGCTCGCACCAGGGTCTCCTCCATACCCCGCAACACTGCCCTCTCTCCCCATTCCCCCACTCGCAACAAGGGCAGAGTCCTCCTGGTCCTCACTTTCACCCCACCAGCCGGCACATACAACACATAGTCCTCCGCCAGTTTCTCCACCTCCAACGTGACCCCACCACTTGCCACATCTTCCCATCTCCCCCCCCTGTCTGCCTTCCGCAAAGACCGCTCCCTCTGCAACTCCCTTATCAATTCTTCCCTTCCCTCCCGCTCCACCCCTTCCCCGGGCACTTTCCCTTGCAACCGCAAGAGATGCTACACTTGTCCCTTCACCTCCCCCCTCCACTCCTTTCAGGGACCCAAGCAGTCCTTCCAGGTCCGGCAGTGGTTCACCTGCACCTCCTCCAACCTCATCTACTGCATCCGCTGCTCTAGATGCCAGCTGATCTATATTGGTGATCGTTTCGCCGAACACCAACCCTACCTCCCGGTGGCTCAGCACTTCAATTCCGTATCCGCAACACCGCAAATTGGAGGAACAGCACCTCATATTCTGCTTGGGGAATCTGCATCCTCTTGGCTTGAACATTTAATTTTCTCAGTTCTGTTAACCCTTGCTGTCTCCTCCCCTTCTCACCTATCCCTCAGCCCTCGGCCTCCTCCTCCTCCTTTTTCCTTTCTTCTCCCCGCCCCCCCCCCCCCCCCCACCTCCCATCAGTCTGAAGAAGGGTTTCGGCCCGAAACGTTGCCTATCTCCTTCGCTCCTTAGATACTGCTGCACCCGCTGAGTTTCTCCAGCTTTTTGTGTACCCTCGATTTTCCAGCATCTGTAGTTCCTTCTTTAATGCAGATCAGAGTGTGTCCATATAACATTATATAAATATATACACACATGGATAAATAAACTGATAAAGTGCAAATAAACAGATAATGAGCTATTAATGTTCAGAGTTTTGTCTGAGCCGAGTTTAATAGCCTGATGGCTGTGGGGAAGTAGCTATTCCTGAACCTGGTCGTAGCAGTCTTCAGGCTCCCGTACCTTCTACCTGAAGGTAGCGGGGAGATGAGTGTGAGCAGATAGCGTAATTTGGCCAAATTTAAAGTCAGCATTATCTATTATTTTATTATTTTAAAGTGCATGAACTGCAGGGTAATGAGATGGAGAAACTGGGAGGAAATGTTATCAAGAAATACTGACTATTCATCAATATTCCCTTGGTGGAAACATACTATTTCTCTGACCATAGAGCGATTTTTACAAAGAAAAATAATTATCCACTAATTTGAACACAGATGTATATCTGAGATAATTTAGCATTTGAGAAAAATAGGAAAAATGGACAAATCATGAATACAGTAACTATGCTGTGAGTATGCAAGCTTTTGAATTGATAAGATCAATCTTTGTGCAGAAATTGGATCGTACTCCATTCACAGCCACCAATATCCTAACTGCTGCCTGAAAATTAGGTTTAAATATACAAACAATTGGGCAGTTTACAACCCTCTGGTCTGAATGTTGATTTTTCTCATTTCAAGTAAATCCCGCATTCCTTTCCCTTCCCTCTCTCCCTCCCTCCCTCCCCCACCGCAGTCGTCCTACCAGATCGCATCCTTGTATCCCTCTTGTTATGAGACCTTCCCCAGCCAACAAATTGGCCATTATGGACTCCGCCCCTCTCTCCCTCTCCCCCCTCCCCCTCCCCCTCCCCCTCCCCCTCCCCCCTCCCCCCTCCCCCCTCCCCCCCTCTCCCCCTCCCCCCTCCCCCCCCCTCCCCCCTCTCCCCCTCTCCCCCTCCCTCCCTCCCGTGGATCTGTTGTGGCGGTAAGCGAACTGCAGTGGGTCCAGGTTTTTGTCGAGGTAGGAGTTGATTTGCGCCATGATCAACCTCTCAAAGCATTTCATCACCACAGGCGTTAGTGCCACTGGTCGATAGTCATTGAGGCACGTCACCTTGCTCTTCTTGGACACCGGTATTATTGATGCCCTTTTGAAGCAGGTGGGAACCTCAGACCTCAGAAGTGACAGGTTGAAAATGTCTGTAAAAACTCCAGCCAGTTGGTTCACACAGGTTTTTAGAACACGACCCGGTATACCCAGGTCCAGGCGCTTTTTGAGGGTTCACCCGTCTGAAGGATTTCCTGACGTCGGCCTCTGTGACTGAGACTAAAATACCATCACAGCGAATGGGGGCTCGGGAAGGCACATCGGTGTTCTCCCTATCAAAGCGTGCGTAAAACGCATTGAGCTCATCAGGGAGTGATGTATCACCGACATCCGAGCTGCCTCCTGGTTTCGCCTTGTAGAAGGTGATTGCATTCAGGCCCCATCACAGCTGCCGAACATCTGTCTCATCCTCCAGCTTGGAGCAGAAGTCCCTTTTGGCCTTTTTGATGGCCTTACCAAGGTCGTATCTGGACTTCTTGTAGACCACTGTATCATCAGACATGAATGCCCGGTGTCTGGTCTTCAGAAGAGTGCGGATCTCAAAGTTCATCCAAGGTTTCTGATTGGGAAACACTCGGAAGGTTTTGGTGGGGATGCAGTCCTCGACACATTTCTTAATGAAGTCTGTAACGACTGTGGCGTATTCATTCAAGTCCGTTGCCAAGTCCTTGAACATTGCCCAGTCTACAGACTCCAAACAGTCCTGTAGTTGTTCCTCTGCCTCCCCCTCCGACCAGCTCTGTACTGTCCTCACCTCTGGGGGTGTGCTCTTTAATTGTTGCCTGTAGGCAGGGAGAAGCAGCACCGAGAAGTGAGGGCGAGGGATGGAGCGGTAAGCATTCTTGATGGTTGTGTAGCTGTGGTCGAGGGTGTTTGGTCCTCTGGTGCGGCAGGAGACATGTTGGTGGAAGTTGGGGAGTGATTTCTTTAGGTTTGCCTTATTGAAGTCCCCAGCAATGGTGGTAAACGCCTCGGGGTAAGACGTCTGGTGTTTGTTGACCACGGCGTGCAGCTCCTCCAGTGCCAGACGCGGGCAGGATGATGGAGTTGAATTCCCTCGGAAGGTAGAAGGGACGGCACTTCACCGCTAGATGTTCCTGGTGTGGAGAGCAGGAGTTGGACAGGACTGCCACGTCTGAGCACCACGCAGAGTTGACCATGAGGCAGACACCCCCTCCTCTCCCTTTCCCAGATGCCAGTGTACGGTCCATATGGTGGATGGAGAACCTTTCAGGCTGGACCGCTGAGTCTGGGGAGCTGGGGGTGAGCCATGTCTCTGTGAAACAGAACACAGAGCATTCCCTCAGCTCCCTTTTGATAAAGCAGCCTTGCCCTTAAGTTCTCCACTTTATTTTCAAGGGACTGTACATCCATCAACTCCAAGAAGACTCGGGTTATCTACCAATCGTCACCAACTGAGACAAATCGGAAAGAACCATCAATTCAACCTTGTAAAACAACCCTAAAAAATTGTGAATCACTTTCCGTACCTTGGAAGTCAGCTCTCCTCCAATGTCGACCTTGATGACGAGATCCAACATCGTCTTAAGTGTGCTGGAACAGCTTTTGGATGTCTTTGAACAAGAGTCTTTCAAAATCGTGACATCCGAACAGGCACCAAAGTGTTAGTGTACAAAGCAGTGGTGATTCCAACGCTTCTGTATGCATCTGAAACCTGGGCAACATACCGTCTGAAAACACTTGAGAAGTTCTATCAACGATATCTTCGAAGCAGCTTAAATATCAACTGGGAAGACAGAAGAACCAACGTCAGCATGCTGAATGAAGCAAAAACACCTAGCATCGAAGCATTCGTCATCATAATCAAGAACCAACTAAGATGGGTCGGTCATGTTGTTCGGATGGAAGACGAGCGTTTACCAAAGCAAACCTCCTGTTCCCAGTTTAAAGAAGGCAAACGTAAAAGGGGCGGGCAAAAGAAGAGATTCAATGATGCCTGAACAGCCGGCATGAAGAAATATGACATCGACAATTGGGAAACCATTGCCAAGGACAGGAAACTCTGGCAAACCATCATCCAAGAAGGAACAGCGACCTTCAAAGCCAACAAATGCGCAGAATTAGAAGAAAAGAGAAGAAAACAGAAAGAGAGGCAGCAACAACCAAAGCCCGATCTGCCATCTGGATTTACCTGTCCTGAATGCCGAAGAACTTTCAAAGTCAGGATTGGACTTGTAAGCCACCTGAGAATCCATAAAAACAACAGAAATTAGACCATCATCCTCGACCTCGAGGGATAACCATGATAGTAATGTTTTGGGCCGCGACCCTTCTTCAGACTGATTGTAGTCAGGGGGGGGGGGTGCTGGAAGAGAAGAAGGGCAGGATTATGCCTGGCAGGTTCGTTCGCTCATGTGTCAGACAACGTTTAGCTCGCTGTTGGCTTCTGTCGTCGTCCAACATGTTGACAGAATTGGTCGCCCGATGCATCACAGAGTGCATCGTGTCATCGTTTCCGGGGATCGCCACGAGGAGGATTCTGTCATGATCCCCGCCTGGCAGGTAATAGGCCGACGCAGGTGAGGAGGGTTATTAGATAGTCATGTACACAAGTATGATGAGAAAGTTATGAAAATCTAGATTGCAGCAGCATCACAGACACATAGACTCAGACAAGTCATGAAACATATATTATACAAATTATGAAAAAGTAAATTGTTGTGCAAAAACAAGGCATTAGTGCAAAACACAATTATAAAACAATTCCATGCTAGTGCAAAAAAAAATCCGTCATGTTCCGTTACTGATATAGGATTAGGGTTGTGCAGGTCAGTTGAAGAACCTGATGGCTGTAGGAATATATCTGTTCCTGAACCTGGTGTGGGACGTCAGGCTTCTGCACCTCCTGCCTGATGGTAGCAGTGAGAAGAGGGCCCGGCCTGGATGGTGGGGATCCTTGATGGTAGATGCCACCTTCTTGAGGCAGTGCCTGGTGTAGATGCTTTTGATGGTGGGGAGGGCTGTGCCTGTGGTGGACCGACGGGGCTGAGTCCACCACTCACTGCAGCCTCATGCGTTCCTGTGCCACTAAGCACTTTGCTACTAAGACATATTTGAGATGTATGTGGGAATTTTACCGTGCAGGTTTGCCAAAATCCCAGTCTTTGTGTGCAGCATTTGGTAGGCAGCTTATTTCACCCGCAAAGGTTGGAGCTCTGTAAGTTTTTATTGGAGAGAACACCTGCATTTTAAAGATGTGGAGCACCTCTGAGAGGAAAAGCTCACCAGGGATCGTTGAAGCCACATGCCATCGGAAGCTCAGAATTACCATTGGCTTTAACAGTCACTGCAACATTATTTACCATGTCCTATGTTTGGAAACAACATCAAAGGTAGTTGCCTTTTTAATCAGTTTTCACTGCCGCGTGGAGCAACTCGTCTGAGTTGCCCGGCTTATTTGATTTACTCTTTTTATCAGCAGATGTCATTAACAAGACCCACTTAACATACACTCGCCATTTTGAGCAAGCTGCCTTCTTGCCAAAGAGAATGCAATTCTCTCCGCGCACAGCTGGTTTCAGATGCAAAGCATTTTATTATGCGTACTATTCAGACAGCTGCTGTTAGTATTTTGTTTTATGATGGTCCCGAATGTCAAAGCTATTCATAAATCAAAAGCACATTTCTGGATGGCTAATTAATGACTAAGGCCGCCTTCTGCCTCGACGTGGATGACTTTACAATCTGCTGCTCCCTTAAGTGCTCCTTATGTTAATCCTGGCTAAATGAGACCAGCTAGGACTTCAAAATGGAGTTATGTTTCAGGGTTGCTGGAGATTTGGTCAAATTGGAATTAATCTCTGCAGAGCTGGGACAGGCTGCGAAGAGGTGCAAGAGTGTCTGGAGCTTCGATACAATTTGCAAGCAATGAATGGGAAGCTTTCTAAACCCTGTCAATCTGGTGCAAAATGCATAGAATGGATTGGATGGCTGCAAACCAGACATACACCTTGTAAATAGTTGTAAATAATGTTGCAGAGTCTGACTTTGCCAAGTGTTGATTGGATGAGGTGTCGAGCCTTGTCTGGGTTTTCTGTAAATCAGGGTAAATGTTTCCAAGTTGACTTCATCTCAAAGTCTGTTGTGAATACAATGTATTGAACTGTTGTATCATTGGGTTAGGGAAATGCCTGTTATGTATGGGGTTAATCGATATCTGTAATTGGGTTATTGAGAGACCACCCCCATGTGGTTCGGCCCCTCGAGGTCCCGGGACATATAAAAGTCCGTGATCACGAGGCTCAGCGTCGATCTTCTGGAAGAGCGCTCAATACTGCGTAAACTTCTGGAGTGCTTCTGTCTGAGCGAGGCCTAGAGGGCTTGAACAGGCAGACGCGAGGATCAACCCGGTGGGATAGGTACAGTGTTTGATCGGTGACGCGCTTTTGGTAAAATAGCAGATGCCTTTGTGCACTTGATAATAAAGTGCACTGACAGATACAAGGGTCACGGTGGGGTATAAGTGAGAGATCTTTGATGGGGAGCTATTCAAGTTTGTAAAACAGCTTGTGCGAAAGCCAGCGGTAAGCATGTTTATCAGGCACCTTTTTAAAGGTAGCTTTTGTCCATCCATCTGCCTCCTCATCAGTATCCACCTATCACTCCAGCCTTTTGTGTCTATCTTTGGTTTAAACCAGCATCTGCACTTCCTTCCTACACATTCCACCTATCCCCTGCACCCACCCTTTTTCAAGCTTTCTTTCCCCTCTCCCCTTCCCCCACCCCTCACTGCAATCACACTGAAGAAGGGTCCCGACCCAAAATGTTGCCTATCCATGTCTACTGGAGATGCTGCCTGACTTGCTGACTTACTCCAGCACTTTGTGTTGTACTCAAGCAATAACTGTATTGGGGTTATCTAATGTTGCAATTACCACATTTTGTCTTCAATTATCAGGCTGCGGAACCTGTGAGACGAGATAGAGATGATGATGGTTTCCCCTCAGATATCATTCAGAACCTCCAACAGCAGAACTTAAACCTGCGAACAGTCATCACCCAGATGAGGAAGGAGATGGAAAACCTCAGCGAGCAAATCCCTGCCGGTCAATCCACAGGCAAACTACTTGATGACTCGGGATCACTCAGGAGCCCCAAAGAATCGCCTAAAGCTGTCATAACCCCAGGTAATCAAACATCATTTAAACCTTTCTTCCTGCAATGGTGAAAAAGAAATCAAAGTGTCTGCAAATTAAATTAATATGCCCAATGGCACTGATTGGAAAGACCAACTTTGATTCTTGGTCTGAGGTTCAGACCAAGGGCCTGAGCAGTCGGGAGAAGTTGGGCAGGCTTGGACTTTATTCACTGGAGTGCAAGAGGCTTAGGAGTGGAATAGATAGGCTGAATGCACAGCCTTTTTTCCCCCATGGTAGGGGAATCAAGAACTAGAGGACATTGGTTTAAGGTGAGAGGGAAAAGATTTAATGGAAATCCATGGGGCAACTTTACACAGAGGGTGGTGGGTACAGTATATGGAACAAGCTCCAGAGGAGGTAGCTGAGGCAGGTACTATAACAACATTTAAAAGTCATTGGACGGGTATATCAAAAGGTTTTGAAGGATATGGCCCAAACCCAGGCAGGAGGTGCTAGCTTGCATGGGGCATCTTTGGTAGCATGAATGAATTGGACCGAAGGGCCTGCTTCCATGCTCTATGAATCTAAATGGTTTTAACCAGACTGATGGTGTTGCAAATTTCCTGAAGCTCTTTTGGGGCAAGGAAACATCAGCCATCCTCTTCATTGCCTGTCGATGATGGAAGAAGCCAGGTTCTGTGCCGCCAAGCATAGCTGGAATCAAAGTTATATTGGGCATTTTATAATTTCAGAAATCTCTCAGCTAGTTAAAACTATATGGAACCGGTATTGAACATGGGGCTTTTACGACAAGTACAGCTCAGATTCACATCTTACAATAACCTGAACTTAAGCAAAATGAATGCAAAATGGAAACACAAAATACTAGAGATACTCGGGTCATGCCTCATCACGACTGAATAAAAATCAGTGGCCAAATCTGTTAACTCTGCTTCTCTTCCCAACTGCTTCCTGACCATTTTCAATATATTCTGTGGTTCTTTATAGTATTTCCACAAAGTGATGCAATATTCTTTTGAAAAGGGAATTTGCTG
Organism: Okamejei kenojei; assembly: GCA_035221665.1. Taxonomy (NCBI): domain Eukaryota; kingdom Metazoa; phylum Chordata; class Chondrichthyes; order Rajiformes; family Rajidae; genus Okamejei; species Okamejei kenojei. The sequence goes on from CM069153.1 coordinate 29,022,368, forward strand.
CGTATTTTCAAACTAAAATGTAAGTGTTTTGTTCCAGAATATACAAAATCTCTGGAAGGTGAAGTTCATGAACTGAAGCAGAAGTGCAGAAATTTGGAAGAACAACTAGAGGACACTTCAAGAGTTTCAGGCAAGATCAAGAGTCAGCCTTCAGGCCTCCCAGTTACAGCAGACAATGCCTATCTCCAAAATCACACACGCACTTTAAACGAGACTATAGGTGAGAATACTCTAACTTTGGGAACATTTGTGTTTTTGGAAAATCTGGGGGCAAAGATTCACCTGTGGTTGCCATGCTAAAATATCAATCATCGTCTTTGCACATTCAATGTGGAACCCAATGTTCAGAGGGAGTGCAGCAGTGCTAATACAGAGATGCCAAGTGTCCCGGATTCGCCGTATTTTGTCCCGGCGAAATAACCTTTTTACGGTGTTCCGGCAGCCAAACATGCTGTTACGGAACACCGCCGCGCCGGTGTTCCTCCCGTGGTGAACGCCGGCGCCATGTGCCCCCGGTTTGCCAGCCCGGCAGCTCGCAGCCACGCCCGGCCCAGAGCCCGGGCGGCGCCGGCCCGCGCGATCAGCGGCACTTTCTTGCCGCCAGCCGGCCGCTCGCGGCAGCCCCATCACCGGGAATCCACCCCCACCCAGTGCGCAGGCGCAGACCCGCCGGCAACCTTGCCAAGTGCGCATGTGCCGCACCCGCCCGCCGGCAGCCCGCTGATCTGCACCAGTGCGCAGACCCGCCGGCAACCTTGCCAAGTGCGCATGTGCCGCACCCGCCCGCCGGCAGCCTGCTGATCTGCACCAGTGCGCAGGCGCATAGCCGCCGGCAACAACTCCAAGTGAGTATGTTACGGAGAGAAATGCATTTAACCCCATTTGTTACGGACAAATGGGTTGAATGTTACTGTGAACTAAATTTAGGGTTGGCATCTATGCTAATATTCTCTCTAACGTCTAAAGTTTAATTACTTCCCCATTAGGTTGTGTATAATAGACACACAAGGTATTGCTGATGCTAGAAACCTGAGCTGGGGAAACTCAGTGGGTCAGGCAGCACCTGTGAAGGGAATGGAGAGTCTGAGGAAAGGTCCTAACCTAAAACATCGCCTGTCCATTCCTTCCATAGATGCTGCCTGACCTGCTGAGTTCCTCCAGCACTTATTGTTTAGGTCATAAATCATGCGTTTTTCTCAATTTTCAAAAGTGACAAAAATGCAGCATTCTGTTGGTTCATATTGTAGTCTTAATAAGTATATTAGTATATTTTAGATGCAAGCCAGAAATTAGCACACAGTAATGTTCTGTGATATTGTTAACCAATTACCAGGAATTCATTTCACTATGATCATTATAATATTTTTTTCTCTCTATTATTTGCCCTTTACACACTTGAAACATATGCTTAAAAAATAAAGATTTAGTTCTCTTTTTGAAGAACTGCAATTGATTTCTTAAGATCGGACATTCTGCCTTTTGATAATACTTATTGAGGTATTAATAATGACTTTCACTTAAAATCTTAATGGTGGAATTTAAGGCCGTAATCTTTCACTCAGCAACCACAACAGAAATTTGACGCATGAATGTACCTTAACAATATGTTGTTTCTTCAACGTACCTTAAAAACATACTGTTTCTTCTAGTTTTGGATTGAAAAATACACCTTGGAAACGGGGCCCCTCAGTCTACCAAGTCCACGGCGACAATTGATCACTCACCCACACCAGCCCCACGTCACCCCATCCTTGTATCCATTAGCCACACACCACAAGTGGCAACCCACAAACCTGCCAATCAACCCACAAACCCGCACATCTTTGGGACCTGGGAGAAAACCGGCGCACCCAGAGGAAACATGCAGCTGCTGGGAGACGTGCAAATTCCACACAGACAGCACCTGAGGCCAAGATTGAACCAGGTCTCCAGCACTGTGAGGCAGCAGCTCCACCAGATAAATAGTGTGTTGACCTTCTTTATAAGAGGTTTTTAGTTGAGGAGCCGAGATGTTTTATTGCAGTGAGGCAGGACCTGGAGCACCGTGTCCACATTGTTGTACTGATCTGGTATGGAGGGAGTGCAATGCAGATTCACCAGCCCTAGAAGTATATGAATGATGAGAGGCATAGATGGGGTTTTGCAGAGTATTTCATCTATCTGTCACTTCCTTGCCTTAATACTAGGTGGCCTTCGTGCTGAAAAGATCTCAACAGCTGCTACAGCTAAGAAGTATGAAGCCAGGATTGTGCATTTAGATTCCATGGTAACACAACTCACACAACAGGTAATGTCCTTTGGAATAAATGACATGTTTTTTGGGAGTGAACCCATGTACAAACATTCATAGAATTTCCTATCTGCTGGGTCATGGTTTCAAAATTATTGGCAACCCCAAATCACAACAAGTTAAAAACATCCCTGAATTTATAAAGAATCCACACTTAGATAATTACTTTTCTGGAGTCACAACATTTGTTAAACAGTAATTATAGTTTAGAAGACCATCAAGAACTCGGAAATTCTTAACATCGCAACACAATTTTCAGGGTATTTATGGAAAGAATGATTCCTAAATATCTGGCGTTCCCAGTAGGTCACTGATTTTGAAGCGTATGTTTGTGAATGTTGTAAACACTGCACCCTCTGGCGGGACAGGGAATTATTGAACGCAACAACCTTATTTCCATTTTCAATTGTGCATGTTGATACTTCAGAAATTGCTACGTGCATTGTGGTTTAACAACAGCGAATACATTTCTGATCTTTATTCCTCACATTTTTTGCCATTATTTGGATAACACACACCTGGCGTAAAGTTGATTTGTCCTTCACTTTCAACACTTACTGGGGTGTAGTTCCAAAGCCAATTGGCCAGTATTCATTTCAAAGTCTTGATGATTGTCAAATTAAAAGAGTCACGAGTATTTAATTGTCATGTGTAACGTCAATGGAACAGTGAAATTCTTACTTGCAGCAGCATAACTGGCCCGTAACATAGTACACTTAGATAATACATAATAAACAAAAAAAACACATTTACTAATCCCAATACGAGTGCAAAAAAAGCCCAAAGCCCTTAGTGCAACCCAAGACAGTCAGTCCATCATCGGTTTTAGTGTTGTGATGTGTTCCAGAGCCTGTTGGTTGTCGGAATGAATGTGTTATTGAACTCGGTGGTTACTGTTCTCAGGCTTCTGTACCTTTTTCCCAATAGTAGGAGTGGAATGGAAGCATGGTCAGGGTGGTGTGGGTCTTTGATGCTGGCTGAGGTTTGAGGCAGAGTCTCCTGTAAATCCCATCCTTGATGGCAGGCCACACAGATGTAAAATCTCAGTGTGACACTGTCCTTAACAGATGATATTTCCAACAAAACGTATAAATATGATATTTGTTTTCGTTTTAGAGATACAGTGTGGAAACAGGCCCTTCGGCCCACCGAGAGACCAGCGATCGCTCTGTACACTAACACTATCCTGCCCACACTAGCGACAATTTTACAATTTTACCAAGCTAATTTGCCTACAAACCAGTAGGAATTCCAGTGGGTGGCGCCGTTGAGTATGGCTGCCCCGCCTGCAGCTGTTCATCCTTTTTTTTATTTTTAGTCCGTCAAAAAGTTTTGTTTTGGAGGTCTTTTTGTCTTTTTATCTGGGGGATGGGGGGGGGGAAGGGGGAAACTGTTTTCGTAGTTACTACCTGGTCGAGGAAAGCGTCTGTCCTCAGAGCCGCATCTTCGCCCCTCTTCGCAGCCTACCATCTGGGTTGGAACGGCCTTTCCTGCTGAAGACCAGCCAGAGCTTCAGCTTCAGCAGCGGCGCAGCACTCCAATACCATCGCGGAGCGGGGTGATGCCTTTCCGAGGTCACCGTGTTGGAGCTCCGGAGTGCTGGGACTTCAACACCGTGGAGCTCTGTCTGCGGAGCTTCCAGCCGCGGGCGTCGCTGACTTTAACAACGCGGAGCCCTGGGATCCTTCGCCGAGGATTGCCGTGTGGAGCTCGGCCTGTGGACTTCGGGAGCCGCGGTCTCCGGTAGGAAGCGCGGATTCGGAACTCCAAGCCGCTGAGAGTGTTCTTCCGAAGCCGGAGTTCCATCATCCGGCGAGAGGGCCTGAAACATCGGGCCGCCGTTGCGGTGACTGTGGAGGCCTTAATAGGCCCCGACCACGGATGAACATGGAGGCAAATGACTGAATGCCTTCCCCACAGTGGGAAACGTTGATTCCGCTGTGTGGGGATGTTCATGTTAAATTCTATCGTGTTCTTTTTATTTGTATGGCTGTATGCCAACCCAAATCTCGCTGTACCAATTGGTACAGTGACAACAAATGTAAACTTGAACTTGAAACCGGAGTACCCGGAAGAAAACCCACGCAGGTCAAGGGAAAAATGTACACACTTCCTAAAGACATTACCTGTAATCAGGATCGAACCCAGGTCTCTGGCGCTCTAAGGCTGCACCTCTACCGCTACGCCCTCTTTTGGTTGATTAATTTCTCCTTCACTCAGGGTGGTAGGTTTATGGAACAAGCTGCCAGAGGAGGTAGTTGAGGCTGGGACTGTCCCAACGTTTAAGAAACAGTTAGACGGGTACATGGATAGGACAGGTTTGTAGGGATATGGACCCAACGCGATGAGGTGGGACTAGTGTAGTTGGGACATGTTGGCCGGTGTGGGCAATTTAGGCCTGTCGAGGAAATTGCCAAAGGAAAATTACAGGAAAAATGGAGTCCTTGAGTTTCACTTATTGCATGATATCAAGATTCAAGAGAGTTTATTGCCATGTCCCAGATAGGACAATGAAATTCTTGTTTTGCTTCAACACAACAGAATATAGTGGGCATAAATAAATACATAACAGAACAGAACAGATTAGTGTGACCATATACCAATGAATATATATATACACTTTATCTGTTTATTTATGTGTGTGTGTGTATATTTTTTATATATATATATAATATACACACACACACACACACACACACATAAATAAACAGATAAAGTGCAAAGGGCTATTAATGATCAGAGCTTTGTTTGAGTTGAGTTTAATAGCCTGATGGCTGTGGGGAAGAGCTATTTCTGAACCTGGATGTTGCAGATTTTAGGTTCCTGTACCTTCTACCTGAAGGCAGCTGGGAGATGAGTGAGTGACCAGGATGGTGTGGATCCTTGATGATGCTGGCAGGCTTTTTGAGGCAGCGACTGCGATGGATCCCCTCGATGGTAGGGAGGTCAGAACCAATGATGGACTGGGCAGTGTTGACAACATTTTGCAGTCTTTTCCACTCCTGGGCACTCAAGTTGCCGAACCAAGCCACGATGCAGGTTCCACGGTCAGCATGCTCTCTACTGTGCTCCTGTAGAAGTTCGAGAGAGTCCTCCTTGACAAACCAACTCTCCATAATCTTCTCAGGAGTAGAGGCGCTGATGAGCTTTCTTTATAATTGCATCAGTGTTCTCGGACCAGGAGAGATCTTCAGAGATGTGCATGCCCAGGAATTTGAAGCTCTTGACCTTCTCCACCATCGACCCGTTGATATAAACAGGACTATGGGTCCCCATCCTACCCCTTCCAAAGTCCACAATCAGTTCCTTGGTTTTACTGGTGTTGAGAGCCAAGTTATTGAGCTGGCACCATTTGGTCAAACGGTCGATCTCCCTTCTATACTCTGACTCATCTCCATCAGTGATATGTCCCACAACAGTGGTGTCGTCAGCGAACTTGATGATGGAGTTCGCATTATGACTGGCTATGCAGTCATGAGTATAGCAGGGGGCTGAGCACGCAGCCTTGAGATGCTCCCATTGTTTGTTATCTGGTTATGGTGCTGATTGTAATAGTGCTGATTATTATCGACGTTAACACATTTCCACCAATACGAACAGACTGTGATCTGTGAATGAGGAAGTCGAGGATCCAATTGCACAGAGATGCACAAAGACCCAGTTCTGAGAGTTTGGTAACCAGCTTGGATGGGATGATTGTGTTAAATGCCAAGCTGTAGTCAATGAATAACAGCCTGATATATGAGTTTTTGTTATCCAAGTGGTCCAGAGCGGAGTGGAGAGCCAGCGAGATTACATCCACCATTGATCTGTTGTGGCGGTAAGCGAACTGCAGTGGGTCCAGGGTTTTGTCGAGGTAGGAGTTGATTTGTGCCATGATCAACCTCTCAAAGCACTTCATCACCACTGACGTTAGTGCCACTGGTCGATAGTCATTGAGGCACGTCACCTTGCTCTTCTTGGGTACCGGTATATTTGATGCCCCTTTAAAGCAGGTGGGAACCTCAGACCTCAGAAGTGAGAGGTTGAAAATGTCCGTAAAAACTCCAGCCAGTTGGTCCGCACAGGTTTTTAGAACATGACCGGGTATACCAGCAGGACCAGGCGATTTCCGAGGGTTCATCCCTCTGAAGGATTTTCTGATGTCGACCTATGTGACCGTGACAGAAATACCATCACACATCATGGAGAGATGGCGGCAGATAACTGCTCACCAGTTCTCTGTCTTTGCGGCAGAATTAGCCGACAGTTATACAATGCAGTAAACTACTACATTTTGTTAGATACAATGAGACGAAAATGCCACAGCTGCACACCCTTTCATTACCTTATTTAAGTATCTGGAGATGTTACTTTTTCTTCTGCAGGGCCAAAGGGCCTGTTTCCATGCTGTATCACTCTATGACTCACCCAGAATGTGTGAAATAGCTAGGCCATTTAGTTTCTCGTCTCGGCTCCACCCATTCAGTAATATTTCTTCACCCAGAGAGTGACTCCTTAAATTTCCTCACAAAGAGGGTGTGGGGCTCTTTCATGAAATATAATTAAGCCAGGGATATTTTAGACATTAAGGAACTCCACTGATGCGGAGTTCACCTTACTGAATGATAAACCAGGAAACGGCACCAATTAGTGTACTCTTGCTTCTATTGCCATCCAGATGCAAAGAAAATAGGGTGGCGCATTGGTAGAGTTGCTGCCTTACAGACCAGAGACCCAGGTTCAATCCTGACTACAGGTGCTGTCTGTACGGAGTTTGTCCATTCTCCCCGCGACCACATGGGTTTCCCCCGGGCTCTCTGGTTCCCCCCCACAATTCAAAGATATACGTACAGGACAGTGTGTAGGATAGGGCTAATGTACGGGAATCGCTGGTTGGCGCGGTCTCGGTGGGCCGAAGGGCCTGTTTCCGTGCTGTATCTCTGAAACTAAAACTAATAAACTAAACAAGGAACTGCAGATGTTGAAATCTTGAGCAAAACACAAAGCGCTGAAGAACTTCAACAGGCCAGGCAAGGAGCCGCTGGGCTTCTTCAGCACCAGATGTTCCATAAGAGGAATTCTAAAATGTTCCCATTTAAATGTGGACATGTGGTGTCCCTCCTCCTCTACAGACGCGTCAGAAGCAAGTTGAAATTGACCAACTACGATATGAATTAACCAGTCAGCAACAGAGGACCGGGTCCGAGATGTTAAGACTAAATGAACGAATTGCTGAATTGGAGTTACAATTGACGGAAACACGCAGAGAGGCAGATGAGTACTTCAAGGGTAACCTCCAGCAAAACCTGGAAACCGTTGCTTTAGGCAATGAGGTAAGCTTGTTACCCACTGCTTTGGATAATCCCCAGAGTAAATATCTTTTTCTCTAGACATTTACATTTTTGTTTTATGAATCGTGTGACTCCTCTGTGGTTCAACAGCATGAGCTGTTCTCCTCTGGGCAAGTTTCTAGTCTTGAGTGGAAATTGGTCATGATTTGTTTCCTCAAGGACATTGAACCACGGCACGTTTTGCCACTTGAAAGCAAAATGAAAACGAGGTTTGCTTGCCACATTTCTTTTCTGAAATCTGTGGAAGGATAAGACAAAGAGTACATTTTAAAAATTGAATCATTTTTGCAGGTATCGGCTCTGAAGCTGGACTTGATGAGTGGCCATGTCCCAGTGGTTGTCGAACAGGTACATGGTTATTTCACCGCTATAAAAGTAGAGCTTTTCCCTCTCAATATGCCCTTATCATCTGCATACAGATTATTTACTTCAACAGTCTTGATGTTTTGGTGAGTAGAGGCACATCATTGTAAGAGTATGAATTCTCTGTGCCTTCAGAATGTACAATAGCCTAATTTCAACATGCCAGGCTTGATATGGCCTTGAGAACCCAGGGGCTTTGGTGTTAACTCCATTGGTCAAATAGAGTAGCACTTTATTCCTTGGAGCGCAGGAGAATGTGGGGTGATCTTATAGAGATGTACAAGATCATGAGGTGGGATGATTTTATAGAGGTGTATATGATAGGGTAGAACATAGTATTTTTTACCCAGACTAGGTAAATCAAGAACCAGAGGAGATAGGTTTAAAGAGACGGGAAAGATTTAATAGGAACCTGAGGGGCAACTTTTTCACACAGATGGCAGTGGGTATCTAGAGCTTCTAGAGGAGGTAGCTGAGGCAGGTACTATGACAACATTTAAAAGTCATTTGGATAGGTACATGGATAGGAAAGGTTTAGAGGGATATGGGCCAAACTCGGCAGGTGAGATATCTTGTTTGGCATGAGCAAGTTGGGCTGAAGGACCTGTTTCCATGCAGTGTGACTCTCTATGACTCCAAATCCTGCCACTATTCCTGACCTGGAGACACAATAAACAGCAATTTGTAAACTCATAACCCTCCACAATTGGATTCTATCATTATTATCAGGGCCCTAGTTTGTGGGGAGGGCCGAGGACAGTGGGGATACCTAGAGACAAGGTGGCAGCCCAGTGAAGCTGAAACATAGAGCTACATGCATGTCATCTAGCAAATGTATAGTAGTAATGACTTGCAGTAGACTGAGTTAGCAATGTCACAACATGTGGATCTGGTCAAAGCTCTGCCACATTCAATCATGAATGGTGGTGGATAATGAAGCAACTAATGAGAGGAAGTGGCTTCAAGAAAAAAACTCATCCTTAGTTACATCAGGACCCAGCATGAGTGCTAAACATAAGGTGGAGTCCATTTCCATGTCCAGTCAAAGGTATCGGGTGGATAATCCACCTTGGTTTCCTTTTGAAATATAACATACTGCTACAAAGGCGTTTTTCAAAGCTCAAAAATGGTCAATTCTTGAGTGGCCAAGCCAATCACCCGATGTGAACCCAATTGAGCATGTATTTTATATGCTGAAGAGAAAACTGAAGGGGACGAGCCCCCAAAACAATCATAAGCTAAAGATGGCTGCAATACAGACCTGGCAGAGCATCACATTATGGTGCCCTGAAATGGGGGGACTATGTATAGACACTGCTGTCATTTCTACATGGTGAAACCAACATGTATAAAAATGGCCTTTATTAAAATCTGACTATGTGCACTTGTGATTTTTTTCTATTGCAAATTGTGGAGTACAGAGGCAAATAAATAAATGAAGGGTTTTTGTCCCAAACATTATGGAGGGCACAGTATCTTCAGGAAGTGTGTGGTGATTCCTTGCTCGTTGCTCCTCATTCCAGGATGAACTTGTCAAGGAGCTTCAAGGAGAAATTCTTCAACTGCGGAAACAGCTGATTCATTCAAAATCGAGTAACAACCCCTTGCAATGGCAAAACCCGACCGTATCGGTTTTACAAGCCAAACTAAAGCAGGCTGCCCGCTACATCAGTCAGCTGTCCCGCGACAAACAGCAGTTGATCGAGATCGGCAACAGACTCCGCGCAGAGCTGGTTAAACCTGGATTACCGGGTACGTCACCAGTCACATTACAAATGTTCTTTAAATTAAAAATAAAGTAATGCATATGCAATTCAGTCACCACACACGACACGAAGTCCACAACCAATCTCCACTTCCCTTGGCATAATACTTTCTCTTCTTCTCCGCTGTGTATGTATTGTGATCTACTACTCCCAGATATTGTCATACCATCAATAACCATGACCCTGTCTCACAGCTTGTCGCCCCTCTGTCACAGTGAGCCATTCAGACCTACCTTCTCAGTCACCAAGAGAGCTGGCAGAGGAAGCACAGAATCGGCTGTCTACTTTGGAACGTTTGCAGTACCAACTCACTACCCAGGTGATAATGTTCTTTGTGTAATCATTATATCACATTCTAAAATTTCCTTTCCAAAATCCTGTATTATTATATTATAATATAATACAAAATTATATTTTATTATAATTCTGCTCAGTTATAAACTTTAGAGCCACAAGGAACCTCAGATGCTGCAATCTTGAGCAAAGCACAAAGTACTGGAAGAAGTCCATGGGTCAGCAGCATCTGTGGAGGGAATGAACACGTTGTGAGTCTGGTCCCTTTGGGCTGATTGAAGGAGGAGGAGAGAAAGCTGGAAAAGAGAGATGGGGTGGGACAAAGCCAGGCAAGTTCGAGGTGAATACAGGTGGGGATGGTGGAATTAGGCTAGACATGAGTCTGAAGAAACGTTGCCTGATTATTCCCTCCATAGATGCTGCCTGACTGGCTGAGTTCCTCCAGCACCTAGTACTTTGCAGTTATAAACATTGTATTGTTTACTTTCTTCCAGTAGTTTTTGCAATTAATTTTTCCTCCTTCGGGGAAATGCTCTGTTTGCCATTTGAATCTAGATTGGCATTTAGTTATACCCATAATCCGTTCACTGTATCTGATCAAAATAAAACGTTTGATTTCAGGAATTGCAATATGCACAGCTGAAACATTTTAAACAAGTTCCCATGCAGCAGAATTCATCAGGGAGTGAAAACGGCCAGATTACTGATAACGGGAAAACCACAACAGGAGAACACATCACAGATAAGGTCATGCTCAATTTACTGCAAAATAAGATTGGCAAAAGGTTATTTTTCAACAGCTGGACAATGCTTTAAAGAATCGATATAACAAGTATTTTGCTGAATGTAAATGGTCCACTGGGACCATTTTGTTGACGAATGTGGTTTTTGTTATATGACTAATTCAAGAGAGAGTCAAGAGTGTTTGATTGTCATATGTACTGAAAACGGAATGATGCAATTCTTACTTGCTGCAGCTTTACAGACCTGTAAACACAGTAACAGATGGATAATGGGTGATAATCAAAAATACAATATATTAATATTGTAGTAAATATAATAGTGCCAAAACCGTAGTGCAGCCAAAGACACGGCCCATAGTTGCTGAGGTGATTGTTGTGCAGTGTTCCAAAGCCTGGTGGTTGTTGAGAAGAAGCTGTTCTTGAACTTGGAGGTCACACTTTTCACTTTTCGGTACCTTCCGGATGGTAGGAGTGAAATGAGAGCACGGCCACTCTGTACTTCAGGCTGAAGACAGATCCCAAACCGAAATGTTGTCTATCCATTTCCTACCACAGAGTTGCCTGACTGTCTGAGTTCCTCCAGCACTGTTTTGTGCACAAGATGGCAGCATCTGCAGTCTCTTGTGTCTCTCTCTAAAACTCTTGATCGTTGCAGTTTCACAGATGTAGTTATCACTGTAGCCAACAGGTGGTGGCAAATGGTCTTATCTGGCAGTGTTTGAAATTGGTGATTTCCAGGCACTGTTTCTGAATTCTGTTCTAAAGGAGCAAAGGTATCTCTATTCAAATTTGGCAGCGCACCTTTTAAATGAGAAGACTACACCATGCCCTGTGATTCCCACTGTGTGTCGCAAATGGACAGGATTTTCCATCGGAAAAATGGAAATGAAAAATTTCTTCTGAGAATTCAGAGTCTCTCTGAGGATCCTTCGGTGCTTCTACTCTGGGGCTACAGAAAGCATCTTGTTCGGCAACATCACAAGCTGGTTTGGGAACAACTCCCGCCAGAACAAGAAGGCTCTGCAGAGAATAGTGCGTTTGGCCGAACGTACTATGGGAACTGCACTCGCCCACCTGCAGGACCTATACACCAGGAGGTGCAGATCCAGAGCCAGCAACGTTATGGGGGACCCCTACCACCCCAGCAACGGACTGTTCCAGCTGCTACGGTCAGGCAAACGCCTCCGCTGTCACGCTGTGTAAACAGAGAGGATGAGACAGAGTTTCTTCCCACAGGCCATCAGGACTGTAAACTCTTATCTCACCAGGGAATAATTTACTGTTGTGTTGTGTCTTTTGTAATATATTCGTTTCTAACATGTAAATACTGATTCTGTTCTATTCTGTTCTGCAGTTTTTGCACAATCCGCAGGCGTTGCCACTTTCATTTCACTGCACATCGTGTATGTGTATGTGACAAATAAAGTTGACTTGGCTTGAGAAAGTTGGGGAAATTAGCAGAGTTTTAAAAACAACTATAATGAATTGGAAACTCTGGATATACAAAGGAGTCATTGAATGTTGTAGCTGCACCATCATGGGCGAGTGGCTTCATATGGAGAAGGGGTTACCTGTTCCATCATCTGTAAATCAAATGCCTTGGGAAGGATGCATTTACAAGACTGCATGATACCAAATTTCATCAATGAGCAGCTGAGGAATTCGGATTAGAAAAGTTCCTCCATTCTAATTCTGGTGTCTGCTGAGTTACGTGGTCTTAGATCTAGGTTCAAAGATCAGTAATTCATCTCAATAAGAGATCAAATTCAATCAGGTCTTAGAGTAATAGAGTTACATAGAAAATAGGTGCAGGTGGAGGCCATTTGGCCCTTCGAGCCTGCACCGCCATTCAAGGCTGATCATCCACAATTAGTAACCCGTGCCTGCCTTTTCCACATATCCCTTGATTCTGCTATCCCCGAGAGCTCTATCTACTATCTAACTAGTTATAGAGCAGAGAAACTAGCCCTTCGCCCACCCAGTCCCTAGCAACATAGTCCCATTTTGTCTGCATTTGGCTCACAGCCTTCTGACCCCTTCCTACCAATATATCTGCCCACACGTTTGTTAGTTAACTTCCATTGTTTTCTGTGAAACTACATAACTGTCCCATAGGATTGGGAAAAAAATTGTAGGAACAAGGAATTGCAGATGCTGGTTTACTAAGGAAAGACACAAAATGCTGGAGTAACTTAGCAGGTCAGGCAGCATGCTTGAACATCATGGAGAGGGGACATTTCAGGTCGGGTCTGAAGAAGGGTTCTGACCCGAAACATCACATATCCCCATTCTCGAGGGATTCTGTCCGACCGGCTGAGTTACTCCAGCACATTGTGTCTTTCCATGGGGGAAAAAAATGACCTGGTTTTGATATTTGCAATAATCAGATATCCTGCCAAATCTACTTGGTAGCCATTCGAACAAAGTCCTTGTGTAAAAACAAACAACTGCAGATACTGGTTTATACCAAAGATAAACACAAACTGCTGGAGCAACAGGTCAGGCAGCATCTCTGGAGAAAAAGGTTAGGTGATGTTTCGGGTCAAACAAAGTTCTTGCTGCTCATGGGAAGTAGACACCATATTCAGTAGAAAGATGTAGCATAGGAGACACAGGGATCAGGTATAAAAAGGAGAGGTTAATATTTTCAGCTGAATTTGTAAGTCCAATTTTTCTGTTTTTGTCCACAGGACCATGAAGTGGCTGCCGTGAAAATTGGACTAAAAAAAACTAAGGAATGTGAATTCTTAGAAACTGGTCAATCACATCCATTCAGACCAGAATCCAGCCAGTCACTGCCCACTCAGTCTGAGCATCTCATGTCATCATTTGGAGCGGACAGTTCTATTCAAGGGATCTGGAAGATGTTGGAGAGGGGACCCAGTCCTCCTCTATCCACTCCACAAAGCAACACTGAGCCAGGTGAGGAGTGAAGAATAAATGCTTGGAGAATTAGTTTAATTCTGTGAACACTGTGAATGTGAAAAACAGTGTTCTCTCAATAGGAAACATTGGCACAATAATGGAGTACACAGAAAGACAATTTACTCTCTGGGGTGGTCTTCGTGAAACTCAATGACGTTTGCTTTGGCAAATATAACCACAGTCAATTTGTTTACATGGTTAGTAAGGTCATCGCTAAGGATGTTGTGCACGTTTGGACTTTGGGTAGAGTTTGATATGTCTGTTTTATGTTATATCAGACACAGTGTATTCTAAGCTTATTTGAACTGCAGGTAGACACAAAATGCTGGAGTAACTCAGTGGAACAGGCAGCATCTCTGGAGGACACAAAATGCTGGAATAACTCTGCGGAACTTAGTTGAATTGTAGTTATATTGTTCTGTTTTCAATGATCCCACTTGTTTTGTGCTGAGGTTTTCATGTTGTATCTCCAGGTCAGGTCGCTATCAGGTCAAATCATAACTCAGCAGGACAGACAGCATCGTTGGAGAACATAGATAGATGCCGTTTCGGGTCAGGACCTTCAGTCCTGGAACGTCACATATCCATGTTTTCCTGGGATGTTGTCTGACTGGCTGAGTTACTCCAGCACTTTGTGTCTGTCTTTGTAAACTAGCATCTGCAGTTCCTTGTTTCTAGGTTGGGTTTGTTGACAGTTTGCTAGTTTCCATTACTTCTAGTAATGGTGTAAAGGTGCACACGATTTTCTCTCACTAACCCAGCTATATGAGTGCGCGCACTGTGACTGGACTGTTTGATTGCCAAGGTTATTATACACGAGATTCGCTGGTGTTAGCAACCGCACACAGCAGCCCAGGAATGGGAATTGTTGGTGATTCTTTAGGTTCTAATTAACAGATTGTTGGTGGAATCCAACAGAATTCCTGGCCAAGATAATCTACCTATTGCAACGCACTCGTTCCTCTTGGTCCTTCTTGCTTCATTACTCCACTGAAAGGTGCAGTAATTCACTGGACCATCAACCCATAAAATGTGCAGAGCAATTCATGAGAAACCAGCAACAAAATTGCAGCTGTATTCCTGGGAATGGGATTGAATTTTACTTTGTTTCACTTGCTTGTTTTGGTCTGCAGGGACTCTTATCTTTGGAACAGTTTGATTGCACGGTAATCTCCCTTGTCTGGCTGAAAAGGTTATCTACGTTGTAAACTACTTGAAATTATTAGGAGGCAATTTGCATTGTCATATCAGCAGACATCCTGAATGAATAAATGATTAAGCAAAAAATGGGATGAGCAGAATTTGAGTTCCGTACCCGAGCTGACCATAACCTGATCTAACTGGGTAGATTATGTAATAAATTTCAGACTGCAAGAATATAGACAGAACAACACAACACAGGAACAAGCCCTTCACCTATAACCACTACAACCTCCAAATAAGCTCTGAACTATGGACTTGCTGGCATTGGTTTTGTCTTTTTGCAGTGTGTGTAAACTGCATTTATTATATTGTTTGCAGAGTACTGTTTACATATGTGTTGTGTTGCTGCAAGTAAGAATGTTATTGTTCTCTTTGGGACATATGACAATAAAACACTCTTGATTTGACTTCATATCCATGCTGAGCATGTGATGGCAGGTTAAACAATTGTGCCTGCGTGTGATCCATGTCCTTCCACTCCCATCAAATGTCACCATCATATGTGCCTCCACACCATCCCCGGCAGCACGTTCAGGGACCCTCTGTGTAAAGTTGCCCTGAATAACTTTAAAATTCCCCCACCCCCTCTCCTCACACGTAATACATTATAAATAAGAGTGTTCTTTCATATTACAAATACAACATTACAAGTTCAAAATAAGCAATTTTCTATCTGAACTACTAATTTTGTCACAAGCAATTGGAACTTTTATTTCAAACTTGCTGTTTAAAAGATTCTGCGTTTTGTTTTCCAGTTTTATTAACAGTCAGAACCATTTATATCCTGCCCTCAAGTGCTGTCTGTGTGGAGTTTACATGTTCTCCCTGTGACCGTGTGGGTTTCCTCCGAGTGCACCGGTTTCCTCCCACATCCCAAAGACGTAGGTTTACTGGCCTCTGTAAATTGCCCTAAGTGCGTAGAGAATGGATGCGAAAGTGGGACAAAATGCAACTAGTGTGAATGGTTGATTGATGGTCAGCATAGACTCAAGGGGCTGAAGGGCCTGTTTCCATGCTATAGATAAAAACTAAAAGTAAACTTAAAATCAGCCACTGTACATTTCTTCAAGTTGTCTCACAACCAGATCCCAATTAAAGTTCGCTACCAAGATGGTGTAGACCTCGATTGATGAGTATATTCAAGACAGAAAAACAGATTTTCTTTTTAAATTAAGTGAAGTCAAAACATTAGCACAGGAAAGAAGTGCTGAAACATTTTGTCGGAATGCATCACAGCCTGGTTTGTGAACAGCTCCACCCAAGATTGCAAGAAATTGCAGGGGTTAATGGACGTAGCCCAGACCATCATGCAACCAATCTCCCTTCCATTGATTCCATCTATACATCCCACTTGGCAGCCAGCATAATCAAGGATCAGTCTCACCCCAGTCACTCCCTCTTCTTCCCTCTCCCATCAGGTAAGAGGTACAGAAGTTTGAAAATGGCATACCTCCAGATTCAGGGACAGTTTCTTTCCAGCTGTTATCAGGCAACTGAACGGTCCTCTCACCAGCTAGGCTGCAGTCCTGACCTCCCATCTACTTCATTGGAGACTTTAAACTATCTTTAATTGGACTTTAGCTTGTAGTAAATGTGGACGGCTCGATTGTAATCATGTACATTTCCTTTGACTGGATAGCACGCAACAAAAAGCATTTCACTGTATCTCGGTATACGTGACAATCATAATAAAAATTAAACTAAAGTTAAAGATCAGCCTAATTGAATATCAGCATGACATGAGGGACGGAACAGCCAATTCCTGCTACATCTTATGTTCTCTTATTTAATTCTTAGACTTTATTATTATCTACAACTCTTCTGATAGAACTGTACCTCTGATAACCATTTTTTTGGCCTGCTGCCCTGAAGGAAATTACTTCACCATAGTGTACAATTCAGCCAATACTATCAAATGTTGATAGCTCTGTCAAGGCACCTTTATTCATTTGTCAGTTATGTATAGCAGCATTAATCAAAGCAGATATGACCGGTCTAATCCTTCCCCAAGGTCCTTGTGCATGCAGTTTGAGTGGGTTGTTCCTAATATAAATTAATCACATTTCCCCTGACATGTATTACCTAAGAGAGATGGAGAATTGGACATTTATTCCCTCTCTGCAGAAATTGAGCAAGTGGGAAACTTTAATCTCCTTTAAAATCACATTATTAATTTGTAACAGTGATATGATCTATGTGTTTGGATAATATTGACAATAAAAGTATTTTGTAATCTAAGACTGCAGTAATAAAAGCAAATAGAGATTGTGTATAGGATTGCTGATTTTCTGATTAGAATAGGAAATTGTAATAAAGATAAATATACCTTTTTATTGTTTCTGCAAGAAGCAAGTGATGAATGATTTCAGGATATCAGTACTACTGTGCTAGTTGAGGCAGGTACTATTGGCAACTCCTGGCTCTCAGTGAATTAATACGAGTTGCAATTTATGGTACCAGTAACATGGTTAAACATCCTAAACCTCTTCACGAGGAGCAGCACGGTGGCGCAGCTGGTAGAGCTGCTGCCTCACAATGCCAGTGATCCAGGTTCAACCCTGACTTCGGATGCTGTCTGTGTGGAGTTTGCACATTCTACCTGTGACTACGTGGGTTTCATCCTGGTGCTCTGATTTCCTGGTGGTTAATTTGACTCTGTAAATTGTTCCATATATATGAGGAATGGATGAGAAAGTAGGATAACCTATGGAAGATGGCAGCCGCTCAGACGCAGCGGCTTTGCGCTCCCCAGTCGGAGTCAATTCGGAGCAGCCCGGTGCCGAACGCGGCTGTGAAAATAAGGTATTTAAAAACCTCAGAACCCCGAGAAGCCCCAGAACCCCTAGAAATCCCAGTACCCCCAGAAAACACAGTAAGGGACTCACCTCCTGGACAGGGAAATCCAGCACCTGCACCGTAATCCTGACAGGTCACACATGGAGCCGAACGGAACTGCTCAACATCGGACGTGGCTGCGTGAAACTGGCTTGTGAGTACCACAGTACCCTCACCAAAATCCCGATGGAGCTTGGCAGAACAGCCCCCTGGATCACCACCCCGGAGGGTAGGAGACGGAGCAAGCGTCGGGAGAGAAAACAGAAACGTGGAAGGCGAGCGGGGGTGCAGGACAGGCTATGGAGGGCTCCACAAAGACCATTCCTACCAAGCGTCTTTTATCGCAAATGTCCGGTCACTCACCAGCAAGCTGGATGAGGTAAGGCTCTGGATCAACACCCAGCGATCCCTGAAAGACTGCTGTGTGCTGATCTTCACAGAGACCTGGCTCAGCGCGCTGGTTCCCCACGGGGCTGTGGACCTAACCAACCGGTCACTGCATCGTGCTGACAGAACAAAGGACTCCGGTAAGAGCAAGGGCGGCGGGCTCTGCATCTATATCAACAATGACTAGTGCACCAACCACACTGCAGTAGAGAGCTACTGTTCCCCAGACCTGGAATACCTACTGCTTAAATGTAGGCTGTTGTACCTGCCTTGGGAGTTTACTGTGTTTATCATCATGGCCATATACATCCCACCACAGGCCAATGCTAACCTAGCGCTAGCACAGCTGCACTCAGCCATCAGCAAGCAGCAGGATGCTCACCACAACAGTGCCTTAATCAGGTCGACCTACGAGCTGCACTCCGCAAATTCCACCAGCATGTGCAGTGCCCTACCAGGGATTAAAACACGCTGGATAAAGTGTATACCAGCATCAAGGACACATACAGAGCTATCCCCTGCCCATCCCTGGGACAATCCGATCACCTCTCACTGTTTCCACTGCCTGCATACAAACCCCTCATCCGCAAGACCAAACCTGCAATAAGGATGGTCAAAATATGGCCCGAAGACGTCACCCTACAACTCCAGGACTGCTTTGATCGTTCCGACTGGGACCTGTTTGCACAACAGGCTACATGTGGTACAGAGGTAGACTTGGAGGAGTACACATCCACTGTGCTCTCCTACATCAACTGCTGTGTGGAGACTGTCACAGTGGACAAGCAAATAAAGATGTTCCCAAACCGGAAACCGTGGATGAACAAGGAGGTTCAGAATCTGCTATGGGCACGCAACATTTCCTTTAAATCCAGGGACACTTCTGCCTGCAGTGCTGCCAGATCAAACCTGAACAAAGGCATAAAAAAGGCCAAAGACTTCCACAGGCAAAGGGTGGAAGACCACTTCAACACCGCGGACACCAGAAGCATGTGGCAGGGTGACAGGGACATCACCGACTACAAGAGCATCCCCGCCTGCCCCCACAGTGATATCACACTGGCCAATGAGCTAAACACCTTTGCCCACTTCGAAACTGGCAACACCACCAGGAGAGGAATAACCCCGGCCATGGCAGAGGGACAGGCCTTAACACTGAGCACCCAGGAGGTACGGTGCGCTCTGCGTAGGATCAATCCACGCAAGGTTGCAGGCCCGGATGGAGTCCAGGGTAGGGTACTAAAGGACTGTGCTGTACAGCTGGGGGAGGTATTCATGAGGATCTTTAACCTGTCTCTATCTCTGGCAACGGTCCCCAAGTGCCTGAAGACAGCTACCATAGTGCCGGTGCCGAAAAAGTCTAAAGTCACCAACCTGAATGACTACCGTCCGGTTGCCCTAACTCCAATACCAATGAAGTGCTTTGAAAAGCTGGTCCTCTCCCACATCAAAACCGGCATCCCTGCCTCATTGGACTCTCATCAATTTGCATAGAGGGCAAATAGATCCACAGAGGATGCCATCTATCTGGCTCTTCACACTGTACTGACTCACCTGGAAAGACAGGGCACGTACGTGAGGATGCTCTTCATAGACCATAGCTCTGCCTACAATACGGTCATCCCCACCAAGCTCACCACCAAACTCCACCAGCTAGACTTCAGCTCACCGATATGCGATTGGATCCTGAATTTTCTGACGGAGCGACCGCGGGCAGTGAGACTGGGCTTGCATCTGTCCTCCACTATCACCTTGAGCACCGGCATACCACAGGGCTGTGTACTGAGCCCCATGCTCTACTCCCTCTTCACTCACGACTGTGTTCCTGCATTCGACACCAACACCATTGTCAAGTTTGCAGACGACACAACGGTGATCGGGCTGATCACCAACGGTGATGAAACCAATTGTTGCTGGACACTCTCTCCACACTGTCCCCGTAGATGGAGATTGGAGCGTATTCCCCATTCTGTGACCTCCTGAAGTCGATAATCAGTTCCTTGGTCTTGGAGGTGTTTAGTGACAGGTTGTTCCGTGAGCACCAGTCCGCCAGGTTCTGCACCTCTGCCCTGTATTTTGTTTCATCACCGTTCATCATTCTTCTTAAGAACATTGAAACGGACTGGTCTGCCCCAACAGCTGCTGACAACCTTCTACCGCTGCACGACAGAGAGCATACTAACGTATGGCATCTCTGTGTGGTATCTCAGCTGCACGGAGGCGGAGAGGAGAGCTTTTCAGCGCGTTGTCCACAGAGCGCAAAAGATTATTGGGACACCACTACCAGCCTTAGAGGGCATCTACCGCACATGGTGCCTCAGGATGGCCGTCAGCATCTGTAAAGACTCCTCTCACCCTTGTAATGGACTGTTCGAACTACTCTCTTCTAACAGACGTTACAAGGCCTTCTACGCCCACACCTCCAGACTCGGGAACAGCTTAATTCCCAGAGCTATAGCGGCTCTGAACCGGCCCTGCTGAGTGCCCCCCACCCCCATGGACTGTCTCCCTCGGATGGTCACGTCGCACAGACACATCTGCATTTTAGTCTGTTTTGACTGTTTTACTGTTCTAGTGTTCTTTTTACAAACCTTGTTCTCGGGGTATCTTTTTTTTTTTGTAAAATATTTTAATTAGAAGTAAATACATATTAAGAAGGAATAACATAAAATAAAAAGAAAGAGACATATTATTTGTCACATACATTCTTAATATTTTTAATAGTTTACAATCATTCTTATTTATACTTCTATACATTTTATTATTTTATAACAGAAAGAAGATAGTAAAGAGAAATAATAAAGAGAAATAAAATAAAAGTAGAAAATCAATAATATGAGTGGAGTATTAAGCAGGCTATTCTTCATTGGAGATATATCAGTGGTCTATTATATATAGTTCTTCATCTATTCCTTCATTCAGGTTTCAGTCAGGCCCTTGAACCGCACCTCCTTGACCCTTTAAATATTCAATAAATGGAGACCATATTCCTCTGAACTGATCTAGCTTGTCCAAAAGGACAAGTCTTAATCTTTCCAGAAGAAGTGTCTCCGACATTTCTGTAATCCACATTTTGATTGTGGGGGATGTAGGACCTTTCCAAAATCTTAATATTAATTTTTTACCAATTATTAAACTATAATCGATAAAAATTATTTGCTGTATTGTTAGTAGTTGATCCGTTTCTAATATTCCTAATATGATTAATTTTGAGTCGGGAGTCAGATTTGTATTAACTACATTCGAGATTATCTTAAAAATTTCTATCCAAAAGTTAGTAATTTTTATACATTTTGTGAATAAATGCGTTAGATTAGCTTCTAAATGCTGACATCACATGTAGCAGAAACATTTGAAAAAAATCTGTTTAATTTGGATTTTGAAAAGAGTAATCTATGTAAAACTTTAAGTTGTATCAAAGAGTGTCTGGCATTTAATGAGCAGTGGTGTATATGTTGTAAACTTTCATTCCATACTTCTAGACTAATTGTTTGACCTAATTCGTTTTCCCATACTTGCCTATATATTTCCGACATTGGTACATAATTTTCCAATAAAATATTATAAATATATGATTTAAATTTTTCTGTGTTCGGATATTTATTTAGACATTCATCTAAAATTTCTGTCTTTCTATTTCTAAAATCCTGTGTTTGATTTAACATAGTCTCTAATTTGTAAATATCTAAAGTATTCTTTTGAGTGTAATCCATAATTTTGTTGTAATTCCTGAAATGAAAGAAAGAGACTTTCCCTGTAGAGATCACCCATCTTATTAATTCCATAGTTCTTCCATTGTAAAAAACCTTTATCGATCATTGAGGGTTTAAAAGTAATGTTATTTACAATGGGAAGAGCCAGTGGTATACTTTCCAATTTTAATGTTTTCTTTAATTGTTTCCAGATACGTATCCCACTTTCTATTATTGGATTTCCTCTATAAATTTTCTTACGTATTTTAGTATTGGCAAATAAAATCGAGCTAATTTCGAAAGGTGAACAATCTTCCTTTTCCATTTTTAACCAGTTTAGCTGTTTATCTAATTCTTCCAACCAAAAATTCATATTTTTAATATTAACTGCCCAGTAGTAAAACATAAAATTAGGCAGTGCAAAACCTCCATTTATTTTTGATTTACGTAGATGTTTTTTATTTATCCTATGACTCTTATAATCCCAAATAAAATTGGTAACTATAGAGTCCACTTTCTTAAAAAAAAATTTAGGAAGATATATCGGGATCAGTTGAAACAGGTATAATAATTGCGGAAGAAAAATCATTTTTATCGCATTAATTCTACCTAGCATTGAAATAGGTAATGTTTTCCAATATAGAATATTCTTAAGTAGTTTATTCAGTACGGGTGGGAAATTAGATTTAAATAATCATATCTTTTTGTTACATAAATTCCAAGATATTTGATTTTTTAATTTGCTATCTTGAAATTGTTGTAGTATATGTGGGTTATTTCCCATTATTGGCATAAGTTCACTTTCATTCCAATTAATTCTATATCCTGAAAACAAGCCAAATTGAGTTATTACATCTAATAAGTTAGGGATACTAGTTTCAGGCTTTGTAATATAAAGCAATACATCATCTGTGTATAAAGAGATTTTATTTTCAGTTTCTCTGGTTTCATACCCGTTTATTTCAGGATGTAATCTCACGGATTGTGCTAATGGTTCAATTGCCAGTGCGAACAGTAGTGGGGATAGAGGACAACCTTGTCTACAGCCTCTGGATAAATTAAATTTAGTTGATAACATTTGATTTGTTAATATTCTAGCTGTTGGATTAGTATATAGTAGTTTAACCCATGTTATAAACTTCTCTCCCAACTGAAAAGTTTCCATAACCAAAAATAAATAAGACCATTCAACCTGATCAAAAGCTTTCTCTGCATCTAATGAAATAATTGCTAAATCTTTATTAATATTTATTTTCGTGTATATAATATTGAATAATCGTCTCAGGTTATATGAGGAGTATCGTTTTGGAATAAATCCTGTTTGATCTGAATGAATTACTTTATTAATCACTGTATTTAGTCTTTGTGCTAGTATTTTGGTTAATATTTTTTGATCAGTATTTAAAAGAGCTATGGCTCTATACGACCCTGGATCATCCAGATCTTTATCTAATTTAGGTATAAGCGTTATAATAGATTCATTTAATGTTTATGGTAATTTCTGTTGTGCATAAATATATTCATAAAGTGTCTTCAAACGTGGTGCTATCAGTTCATAGAATGTTTTATAAAATTCCGAACCAATACCATCCGGTCCTGGAGGTTTACCATTTTTTAATGACCTAATAGATTCTTCGATTTCTTTAGTAGTTATTTCAGCGTTTAGTGATTCTCTACTTTCTAAATCCAGTCCTTTTAGATTACAATTTTTTAAAAATGTTCCTATTCCTGTACGATTTTCTGTCGTTTTGGCTGAATATAAATTTTTATAATATTGCAAAAATCTCTCATTTATATCTTTAGTTTGTATTAGTAATTCACCTTTGTCTGATTTAATCCTATGGATTTTCTCCCTCCCATTTTCGTAATTGACGAGCCAATATTTTTCGTGGTTTATCTCCGAATTCAAATTGTATTTGTTTAGTATATTGGTAGAGTTTTACAACTTGGTCTGACTGTATTTTATTTAATTTATATTTCAATGCAGATGTTTTATCATGGTTGGGTTAGCAGTTGGGTTAGTGTCTAATTGTTTGATCTCCTTTTCCAATGCCTGTTGTTCCCTCCGATTCTCTTTATTATAAAATGCTTGAGGATATCATAATTCCCCGAACATACACTTTAAAAGTTTCCCATAATAGGGACGAAGGTATTTCTGGCTTATCATTTATTTCAAAGAAAATCTTAATCTGTTTTGTGATGTATTCTTGAGTTATTTTGTCTTTTTAAATTTGTGGGTTAAATCTCCATTGTCCCTGTTTTTCCGTTTTACCAGTTATTTTAATCATAAAAGTTAAAGGTGCGTGATCTGAAATTATAATATTATGATATTTTGAATTATAAGTGAATGGGATAAGTTTTAAATCTACCAAAAAATAATCTATTCTTGAATACGTTTTATGCACAGGTGAGTAAAATGAATATTCTCGTCCAACTGGGTTTTGCATTCACCAAACATCTTTAATATTACTGGTATCTGCATATGCATTTATTAGATCACTGGAATGCGATTTAATTTTCCGTTGTCTTGATGATCTGTCTAAATAAGGATCTAGTGTATAAGGATCGGGGTATCTAAAGCTAAATTTTATTAGTTGTTTAAGTTATGACATCGGATGGAAGTTGCAAACCAAATCTCGTTGCACTTATGTGTAATGACAATAAAATATATTATTATTATTATTATTATTATTATTATTATTATTATAACACAGAACTAGTGTAAACAGGTGGTTCAATGGTCGGCAGGAACTTAATGGGTCAAAGACCTTGTTTCTTTGAATAAATCAAATCAATGGTTATCAAACAAATTGCATTAAAGCAGTGAACCAAAAACCTAATAGGTATCCCGTGGACAAAATGAGTCTTCAGAGGTATGATTGGAGATGAGGAAAAACTAGAGATGGATTGACAATTTATTTAGAGAGATACATCGTGGAAACAGGCCCCATGGTCCACCGAGTCTTCGCCGACCACCAATTACCCCGTACACTAGCACTATCCTATACACTAGGCACTTTACAGAAGCCAATTAACCTACAAACCAGTACGTCTTTGGAGTGTGGGAGGAAACCCGAGCACCCGGAGAAAACCCAAGCGTTCACAGGGAAAATGTGCAAACTCCATACAGATAGCACCTGAGGTCAGGATCGAACCTGGGTCTCTGGCGCTGTAAGGCAACAACTCTACCGGTGCTCCACTGTGCCGCCCTACATTTTTCACAGGAGGACCTTTGGAGAAACTTTGACTGAAGAGTTAGGAAAAAGGAAAGATGTAGCATAAGCCGATGGGAACAATTTTTACATCTGACTAACTTCAGGGACTTGGTTTACTGGAGACATTGGGGAGATCTAATCTTAAGAAATCAAGAACCAGAGGACATCAGTTTAAGGAGATAGGGGCAAGATTTAAAAGGGGCAACCTTTTCGCACAGAGGGTGGTGGGTGCACGGAACAAGCTGCCAGAGAAGGTAGTTGAGGCAGGTACTATAGCAGCATTTAAAAGACACTTGGACAGGTATATGGGCAGGAAAGGTTTAGAGGGATTTGTGGGCAAATGGGACAAGCTTAAATGGGGCAACTTGGCCGGCATGGAGGAGTTGAGCCGAAGGCCCTGTTACCCTGCTGTATGACCCTATTATTCTGTGATCCCAAAATGAATTTGGATTGGCATGGAAATTTGAAAATATCTATGCTCAGATCTGGAAATAAAGTTTCATTGTTTTCTCGCTGGGGGGTTTCATTTGCGGGGTTTCAGTTTACCACTGACCTAGCTGCCAGTTTAGCAAGTCCATGGCTATATCCTGACTATGGATGCTTTCGGTACGGAGTTTGTACGTTCTCCCTGTGACTACGTGGGTTTTTTCTCCCAGTGCTCCAGTTTCCTCCCACATTCCAAAGACTCGCAGGTTTGTAGTTTAATTGACTTTTGTAAATTGTCCCTAGTGTGTAGGATAGAACTATTTAAGAATTTACAGAGTTTGTGCCTTCTGCCTGTGACCGTGTGGGTTTTCCCTGGTGCCCTGGTTTCCTTTCATACTCCAAAGACGTACAAGTTTGTAAAGTTAATTTGCTTCTGTAAAGATTGTAAATTGTCCCAAGTGTGTGTGTTGGATAGTGCTAGTGTACGGGCTGATCTGCGCAGACTCGGTGAGGTGAATGGTCAGTTTCTACACAGTTTAATTAAACAGAACTGACAGGTACATGGATAGGACAAGTTTGGAGGGATATAGACCAAGCGCAGGCAGGTGGGACTAGTGTAGCTGGGATATGTTGGCCGGTGTGGACATTGGGCCGAAGGGCCAGTTTCCACACTGTATCACTCTGTGACTCTGTGGCTATAACTAAACCAATCTAAACTTAAAATTGTTCAGTTTGAAATAGTGTGTTTTGTTTTCTCCTAGATGTCAATGATGCCGGTGGCGTAAATCCTGGCTATAACATGGGATCAGTGCTGTCAATACAAGATAATGTTGCCATGAACAAAATTGGAATGGACTCAAGGTTCACCCTACAGGGAGCTAAAGCTGGCATACAGAGCAAGACAAAAACCTATCATCCCACGGCTCCAGTAACAAAACTGAAACATTCAACAAAAACTGCAAAGATTAGAAACTATAATCTCCATGACTAAAAACTGTGTGAAAGTAAAACCTGAGGCAAAAAATATAAGCTTTCTAACTAACAGTATGGATAGTTTTCCCATGCGGAACGTTTTAAAATGTTTCCAGCATCAGTAACTGAGGATGTGTGTTTAGAAAGACAGCTTTAGAGGTGAGGCACATGCTGAGAGAATCGAGTGAGAACAAGCACATCGAGATTGCAAAAATGTCAGCCCATCACAAACGTGATGTATTTCTGAATAGAATATTAAAGAATTCTCACAAAATGCTGCAGTAACTCAGCAGGTCAGGCAACATCTCTGGAGAGAAGGAATAGGTGAAGTTTTGGGTCAAAACCCTTCTTCAGACTGAGAGAGTCTGAAGAAGGTTTCCGAACCGAAACATCGCCTTTTCCTTTTCTCCAGAGATGCTGCCTCACCCACTGAGCTATTTCAGTATATTGTGTCTATCTTCGGTGTAAACCAGCTTACACCTGCAGTTCCTTCCTAAACATTAAAACATTCTCACTGTTTTCCTTTGTGCAGAAAAAAGTCTGTAATAAGTATAATTGGTATTTATATTACCTGTAACACAGCTAATCATCTTGAACCTCTTTGTAAGGATGAGGAGCTCAGTCAATGAGAGTATTCTAGGCCACGTCTGTGGGAAGATAAACGGTTTACATTACAGTTTGAAGACCCTTCATCAGAACTGACAAAATGAGACAACAAATGAGTTTTACGGTGCAGATAGGTTGGGCAAGAGATGGAAAGCACCAAGGAAATATCTGACAGAGAAACGCAATACCGAAACAGGCCGTTCGGCCCAACTCGGCCATGGCAACCAAGATGCCCCATTTACGTTCGGCCCATTTGCATGCATTTCCTATCCATGTACCTGAATAATGTATTTTATATGTTGTAATTGTACCTGCCTCAACTACCTCCTCTACAGGTCGTCCCACATACCCTCTGTGTGGGAAAGCTGCTCCTTGCGTTCTATTCAACCTTCCCCTCACTTTAAACCTGTACCCTCTAGGTCTTGATTTCCCCAACCCTGGGAAAAACAACTTTATTTACCCTGTCTTTTCACCCTCATGATTTTATACACCATTATAAGATCATCCCTCAGCCTCCTGCACTCCAAGGAATAAAGCTCTCCCTACAGTTCAGGCCCTTAGGTTCCGCCAACTACCTCATAAATTGACTCTGCACTCTTTCCGGCTTAATGGTATCCTTCCTGCAACAGGGTGACCAAAACTAAACTCCAAGTGTGGCCTCACCAACTGACTGGGTGGTCAATGCAATGCCAATG
This sequence comes from Okamejei kenojei, assembly GCA_035221665.1. Taxonomy (NCBI): domain Eukaryota; kingdom Metazoa; phylum Chordata; class Chondrichthyes; order Rajiformes; family Rajidae; genus Okamejei; species Okamejei kenojei. The sequence goes on from CM069153.1 coordinate 29,050,113, forward strand.
TTGATCTGTTAACTAGACTGTGTAGGGATCATTTGAGCAAACTTGGCCTCCGGCTCTCAGAAGTGTTCCACTTGTCCTACCTATCACCCTTTCTCTCTCTCTCCCTCTCCCTCTCTCTCTCTCGCTCCCACCTTCTCTGTTGCCATTTCCTGAGAAACGGCTTTGAATTGTAACGTTAGCCTGTTTTCCCTTTCCAGACATGCCACCTGACCTGCAGCATGTTTCCAGCAGTTTCTCTTTTATGATATTCTCACAGTTTAAAAACCCTAAAAAAATGTTCCAAATTGTTGAAACTAGGTGTGTACACGTCTGAGCTTTTAAAATTAAACTATGCATGATAATGTCGATTGACTACTCAATCTAATAGAAAATAGGCACAACTAACTGCAGCTGCTGGAATCTAGCATAGAATACAAATTGATGGAGTAACTCAGCAGATCAGACGGAATCCTTGGAGGACATGGAAGCTTGACGTTTCGGATCGGGACTCTTCTTCAATCTGCTGTTCAGTCTGACAGAAATAATTGTTTGTGAATTGTACTTCCCTTTGATAAATATTTCAAATAAATGGATTTTGAGATTTATTATATTAAAGTGTTAATATTTCAGAATGTACTTTAATTTTGTTCATGCTAAATCTTTGAGATGTGTAGACTAAAGTGTTTGTTAAAAACTATGCTTTTACATTGCTGGTTTAGTGCGGGGTGAAAGCTTCGATATGACTGGCAGCATGCCGTGATACCGTTGTTGACTGTTCAGGGCAGCACAGCGGTAGAGTTGCTGCCCTTACAGCGCCAGAGACCTGGGTTCATTCCCGACTACAGGTGTATCTACAGACTTTGTAAGTTCTTCCTGAGACCACATGGGATTCCTCCAGGTGCTCCAGTTTTCCCACGCATTCTAAAGACGTGCATGTTTGTAGGTTTATTGGCTTCTGTAAATTGTCCCTAGTGTGTAGAATAGAACGATTGTACGGGTGATCGGTGCGGACTTCCACACTGTATCTTTAAACTAAGTGTCAAGGAACCCCTTGTGCTGTCCAAAGCAATAACATCAACAAATTTAGAGTCCATAGAAAAATTATCAGATGTTTATGAACAGATATCTTCAAGATTGACACTTGGCACTGCTAAAAGAAAAGGACACAAAATGCTGAAGTAACTTAGTGGGTCAGGCAGCATCTCTGGAGAACATGGATAGTTGACATTTCAGGTTGGGATCCTTCTTGAAATGTCACCTATCCATCTTCTCCAAAGATTCTGCCTGACCCACTGAGTTACTCCAGCACTGTTTAAGAAAGAACTGCAGATACTGGAAAAATCGAAGGTAGACAAAAATGCTGGAGAAACTCAGTGGGTGAGGCAGCATCTATGGAGCGAAGGAATAAGTGACGTTTCGGGTCGAGACCCTTCTTCAGACTGAGGTTGGGGGGGGGGGGGGGGAGAAGAAAGGAAGAGGCAGAGACAGTAGGCTGTGGGAGATCTGGGAAGGGGATGGAGGGAGAAAGCAAGGACCACCTGAAACTGGAGAAGTCAATGTTCATACCGCTGGGGTGTATGCTGCCCAAGCGAAATATGAGGTGCTGCTCCTCCAATTTGTGGTGGGACTCACTCTGGCCATGGAGGAGGCCCAGGACAGAAAGGTTGGATTCGGAATGTGAGGGGGAGTTGAAGTGCTGTGCCACCAGGAGATCAGGTTGGTTAGTGCGAATCGAGCGGAGGGCCACAGTCTAGGGTCCTTCCGCTGCTGGACATGGGGGGGACACGGTATGGTGGAAACGCCCCTCAAAATAAGGGAAGGTATCCCACGCCAGTGGGCCACATGAGTGGCGCGGGTGGGGGACGCATTTGTGAAATTTGGGGAAAAGAAATGTATAAACTATTGATCAATTTATATAGCCTCCGAAAATGTCGGATGGATTTTCCGCAAGGTTCATGTATTGTATATATTTATCATTTGAATAAAGTCTATTTTGAAATATAAAAAAAAGAACCGTGCGGAGGTGTTGGGCGAAGCGATCGGCAAGCCTACGCCTGGTCTCACCGATGTAGAGCAGCTGACACCTAGAGCAGCGGATGCAATAGATGAGGTTGGAGGAGGTGCAGGTGAACCTCTGCCTCACCGGGAAAGACTGCTTGGGTCCTTAGATGGAGTCAAGTGGTACTTTCTTTCTTTGTAAACCTGCATTTGCTGCTCCTTGCCTCACCATTGCACTGCTATTGGCTGCTGGAAAATCAGGGTCAGAACACCTTTTGTGTCAGAGGTTTGTGAATTCAAAATTATCTCCACGTACTAATGACAAACACTCTGAAGTAATTTGCAGCGAGGGAGGTAGCATTTTGCAACCTCCCCGTCATTGGTTGTTTGGGGGGGGGGGGGGGGGGGTTAGTGAAGGTTCTAATGACTTATGAGGATTAAAGATTCAAATGACTTTAGAAGAAGAAAGGTAGGAATTCTCCCAGTTCTGCAGCAAACATTCCTCACCATCACCAGCAAACTAAGATGCATTTTATTGATCATTCCTCAGAATTGTTTTGTGAGAATTTCATGTGATCGCAACAATCAGCACACCTCAAACTATTGTGCTGTGTGAGGGTGGTTCTGATGTAGGCAAGGATGCTCATTTATTCTTGTCTGCCAACATCCACCAGTCCTCTGCCTTGTAAGGAACAGCATGCCCCTCTTCCAACTCAAGTTCCTCATTTTTACTCAGTGCTTCTCTCCGCCCTGTGGTATTGGAGAAGCTAAACCTAAACTCTTTGCCCCCTAAAAGGCCTTAGGTTTATTATTGTCATGTGTATGGATCACATGTTTTGAATACGATCCAAACAGATCAGATAATACTATACATAAAGACAAGTCAAACACAAATGTAATAGATAGAGCAATGGGAAAGGTAGAGTGTAAAATATAGTGCTCAGCATTATACCGCATCAATTCTACAGACAAAGTCCGTTGTTCAGAATGGAGTAGAGGTAAATCAGGCAGTACCGACATGAGCATGTGACCCTGTCTTAATATTTAAATGTTATCATGTTAATAATAACATTTTTAAATGGGTTATTAATTTTAACTGTTGGATTTATGTAATTGTTATGTTGTAGGGTGAAATATTTATGCAACACTATCTAATGAATTTAGAATAGCATTAATGTATTTTAAAATAACATTGGGATTTTTGTTTCGTTCTTAAATAGACTGTCATATTTATTCTGACCGAACAATGTTAAATTCAAGATACAGATAAAATGCATGATGGATTTGTCTGTCTCCATCAACAAAGCAGAACACCCCAAGGTAGTACTTTGGAATATTATCATCAATTAAATTTTAATGCAATCCAAGAGGAGATATTAGGACAGGTGACTAAAAGCTTTGTGCATTAGGGTTAGGGTTGTGCATTAAGAGAAAGGGAGGAGAGAAAATAATTCCACAAAGTTAGAACCAAATTCATTACTTAGTTTCTTAGTAGTAACAGCACTGTTATTTTCTCTTAAAAGGAATCTCTGACACAACAATTCCCCTTCAATATTAATTATAAACATGTAGAGTATTTGCTTAAGTTAGTTATAAAGAAATTATATATTGATCATTAACTCCCATGCCAATCAAAATGTATTAAATATGAAAACTAACGTAATTTTACAACGCTGTATGAATTGAATGTGATTATCTAAGCTACTGACCTCTAAAATGTACAAATGAAACTAAGACACAACAATGTATTCATACAAACTAATCGGGAACTTTCTATCATTGACCTTGGTTTTAAAAAGGCCCTTCAGGACTCACCATTCTCTGCACCATCTAAAGTATGTACATTTTTCCCCAGCAATAATGTTTGAAGAACATTGTGTAACAAGATAGCCTTGTGTTTACATCAATTAACAGTAAGAACATATCACAGCCAGGAATGGAAAAACAAAGTTAATCATATTCAGTTCTCCACTCCCCAAAAAAAGCTCTCAAGGTTAATCATATATGAAAAAAAGACACAAATTGCTGGAGTAACTCAGCGGTTCTGGCAGCAACTCTGGAGAACCTGGATAGGTGATGTTTCGGGTCGGGACCCATCTTCAGACCCCTCTTGAGTTGAGTCTGAAGCCGGGTACCGACCTGAAACGTTAACTATTCATGTTCTCCAGAGATGCCGCATGCCCGCTGAGTTACTCCAGCATTTTGTGTTTACATTAGAGAGATGGGTTAATCAAGTCTTCAAAACATTTTTATTTGTAAACCTGTATCTGCCATTCATCGTGTCTAATCTTAATTGCCATTTCTTTGCATGCAGAGAAAGCAAAAGGTTGAGGTCACACTGGAGTATTGTGTTCAAGTTTGGTCACCCTGCTATAGGAAAGATGGCATTAAGCTGGAAAGAGTGCAGGAACTTGAAGATTTACGAGGATGGTGATGGAACTTAAAGGCCTGAGCTATAGGGAGAGGTTGAGCAGGCTAGGACCTGGACTTTATTCCTTGGAGTGCAGGAGGCTGAGTGGTGATCTTTTAGGGGTGTACGGGGGAATAGATGGGTGAATCCCAGGCTAGGGAAATCAAGAACTAAAAGGCATAGGTGGAAGGGAAGGATTTAATACAAACCTAAGGGGCTTTTTTTTCTTTTAAACACAGATGGTGGTGAGTATACGGAGTGTGCTGCCTGAGGAAGTACTTGAGGCAGGTACTGTACAATAACAATATTTAAAAGACATTAGGACAGGTACATGGATACAAAAGGTTTATTGGGCAATTGGCAAAACACAGGCAAATGGGACTAGCCTAATATGCCAACTTGGTCAGCGTGGACAAAGTGGGATGAAAGGCCTATTTCCATGTGTTTCAGCTCATTAACTCTTAAGTGTTAAAGAAGGAACTGCAGATGCTGGATGTCTATTTCCTTCGCTCCATAGATGCTGCCGCAGCCGCTGAGTTTCTCCAGCACCTTTGTCTAACTCTAAGTGTTAACGTCTGCCACTACAAACAAAAAGTGAAATATAAATACTGTAACATTTAAATTGGTGACAGAATAAAACACTTTCCTATATCTATATAAAAAATAAAAAAAATGTAGAAACACATTACTTTAATCTTTTGATATTAGTACGAATATAAATATTATTAGATTTATGAGAATATTATTAATATTATTAGTACTTTTAGTTTTATATACCTTTAATTATATAAAATTACGTATTCTTTATTACGTATAATTATCGTTAATATTAGGAAGAAAAAATGGAAATTTTATAAGTTTTATTAACTTTTTGTATCAATATTATTACTAAATTTGGCCTTATACCTAAAAAATTAGAGATAAAATGAAAAACTTACTAATAGTATAATGCTATATTATAAATGTATTATTAGTATTATGTACTTTTAATCATATAAAATATATAACTTTGGAAGTTATAATTAAGGATAATACAGTATAAATAATATTGATATTATTATTAATATAATATTAATAGTATGAATTAATTACTAAGACTATGTACTATTACTGTAGAAATGTAATATGTTATTTTGTTTCTATAATAAAAAAATTAATTAAAAAAAAGAATAAAACACTGAAACTGTAGCGACACGTAGAGCCAATATAACCTATAATATGCTTGAAAATAAACAGATATTTAAATGACAGATTATGATACCAATTGTATTAATTTTAATAAGTGCAGCAGGAAATCTGGGAGACAGACCTGATGACAATATCCACATTGACGATAACTCCAGAATTATTACTGCAAAACCCAAATAGAACAAGAATAAACAGAGAACATAGAACAGTATAGCAATGGGACAGGCCCCTCGGCATAATGTCTGTGCGAAACATGATGCCAAGCTAAACTAATCTCTGCCTGCACGTGATCCATGTTCCTCCATCCCCTGCATATACAAGTGCCTTTCTAAAAATCTCTCAACATCACTATCGTATCTGCCTCCAAATGATCATCAAACAGCGGGTCAGGCAGACTTTGGTCAGTCCACATCTACTATGCATGTTTTGAAGGATAGCTCGCCAAGTGTTTCCTAAAATAGTAACGTTGGGTCATTTACACTCACCTGTGAGCTTAGATGGGGCCTTGTCTGAAAAGCGACACCAAGTAATGCAGCACTTCCTCAATATTGAATGATGAGTGTTCCTAGGCTTCAGTGCAGTCTATTTTTAATTCCGCCAAACCTGAACGCACAACCACCTTACTTAGAAGCGAAAGGAACAGGAATCCCAATGTAACGGTACCATGTGGGGTTGCACAGGCACTGAGATAAAATGTCGAACAAAGCCTACGAAGCAGCAACATAGCCAGCTCTGACAGATATAAGTGTGAGGTAGACACGACGAACTGCAGATGCTGAAATCTTGAGCAGAAAACATAAAGAGCCGGAATAACTCAGTGTTCATCTCTGAAGAACATGACTAGGCAATGTTTTGTGGAACTTTTCTTCAGATTAAACATTAGTTCCTCTGACAGCTCGTTCCATATACCCACCACTCTCTATGTGAAAACGCTGCCCTTCAAGCTCCTATTAATCCATTCCTCTCTCACCTTAAACCTATGTCCTCTGGTTTTTGATTCCCCTACCCTTGGAAAAAGACTGCATTCACCCAATCGGTCTACCTCATGATTTTGTACATCTCAATAAGATCACCCCTCAGCCTCCTGCGTTCCAAGGAATACGTCCTAGCCTGCCCAACTCTCCTATAGCTAAGTTCCTTGAATCCTCATAAAATGTGTGAGGCAATGTGTTTTACGATGTCATTCCATGGCAGGATCTTCACAGTGAACATTAGCAGAGGTATCTAGGAGTATGAATACATTGTTCCTTGAAAATGGCATCCCTGGTAGATAAGGTAGTGAAAGCAGCTTTTGGCATGCTATCCTTCATCAGTCATAGTATTGAGTATAGACGTTGGGAGGTGTGATTCATTTATACAGGAACGTTGGTGCAGCTGCACTTGGAATATTGTGTTCTGTTTTGGTTGCCCTCCTAAAGGAAAGATGCCATTAAGCTGGAAAAAGGGCAGAGAAGATTTATGAGAGTGTTGCCAGACCTTGCAGACCTGAGCTATAGGGAGAACTTGGACAGGTTATTCCTGGAGCATAGTATGCTGAGGGATGATCTTACAAAGGTGTATACATTCATGAGGGGATTAGATAGGATGAATGCAAAGAGTCTTTTTTCCCAGGTTTGGGGAATCAAGTATAGAGGACTTAGGCTTAAGGTGAGCGGGGAAAGATTTAATAGGAACTTAAAGAACTTCTTTCTCAGACAGAGTGTAGTGGGTATATGGAACAAATTCCAGAGGGGGTAGTTAAGACAGGTACTATTACGACATTTAAAAGGCATTTGGACAGGTAGATGGATAGGAAAGCTTCAGAGGGATATGGGCCAAATGCAGAAAAATGGGAGTAGCTTTCATGGGCCATCTTGGTCAGCATGGACAAATTGGGCCAAAAGGCTTGTTTCCGTGCTGTATGACTCTACGACATTTAAATGGAAAAAACTTTAATAATTTCAATTATCACACTGCAGCTGATTGGCCTGGTTCAAGTTTGTTTCCTGTGAAAAAATATGATGTATGTTAAAGACCTGTTTTATTTTGAAATCGAATATTTTCAAAATAAAACAGGGCCTAAAACAACGTCATATTTGTAAAATGAACAATTTACAGAAAATACATTTAAGGTTTAAATATTTTAAAAAGAACTGCAGATTGTTGGAAAAATCGAAGGTCTGAAGAAGGGTCTCGAGCCGATACGTCACTTATTCCTTCTCTCCATTGATGCTGCCTCACCCACTGAGTTTCTCCAGCATTTTTGTCTACCTTTGAAGTTTTAAATATAGTGTTCTTCCAGATGTCTGGGAAAGGTTTTTAAGTCAGTGTTTTATAGTGCAGCTTGCACGCGAGTGGTAACCAGTGGTGCGAGTGGCTAGCTGTGGTAACCCTTCAGTGTTTGAATCGTGGGGCGGAGAGTTCTGGGGTGAATGACTCCAATCACAGCCCTGGTGGTCGATTCTCGCAGCACACCAGCCCGTCCCTTTAAACCAAGGCCCAGCCCTTTAAACAATAACACCACATCAGCCCATGGTTGCAATGCAGCCGCTCGCGGGTCGCGATTGGATAGACTGCTCACATCTCCACTCCTTCCTGCTCTCTGTGGCTCTCTGTTACATAATTGACTTTGCCTTCCCCGTGATGAACAGCTTAATGCTGCGCTCTTTGCATTTTCCAGTTTAGTTTAAAAAAACATTTTTAGGCCTTGGTACCTCATACTTTAAAATACTAATTTCTTCTGCTAAAATAATCCTAATTTCGTCTCCTTAAATAGTTCTTAAAGAAGGTGAAAGGGGGCTCTTTGGAGAGGAATTTTGCAACTGATTTTCTCTGTCCCGCTGGAGATCCCAGCTGTAGGAATAACGGACTGATGTGTATTTTCTGCTATTTTACCAAGATTCTAGCAACTGCTGTTCCTTGTGTCTTGAAGGCACATTAACCATTTGGTTCATTGTGAGCCAGTGAACATAGTTTGTGTAGGGAACATGTGGTTCATGTCCCAAGAACATGTGGTTTCGGGAGACTGCCTGGAAATGGGGGAGGGGGGGGGGGGGGGGAGGAGGGGTGGTGGGAAAGAGGACAGATTGTCATACTGCATGGAGATAGGCCCTTCAGCCCAACTCATACATGCCGACAGGGATGCCCATCTCTAAATTAGTCCCATCTGCCCATGTTTGGCCCATATCTTTCAACCTTCCATCCATGTACCTGTCCATATGTCTTTTAGTGTTATAGTACCTGCCTCAACTACCTCCTCAGGCAGCTCGTTCAATATAGCCACCACCATCTGTGTGGGAAAAGTTGCCCTTCAGGTTCCTATTAAATCTTAGCCCTCTTACCTTAAACCTATGCCATCTAGTTTTCTTGATTCCCTTAGCCTGCAAAAATACCCGCTGCATTCATCCTATCTGATCCCCTCATGATTTAACACACCGCTATAAGATCATCCAACAGTTTCCTGCGCTCCAAGGAATAAAGTCCAAGCCCGCCCAATAATGTGCATCAGACAATTATAACAAGAGAGAGGATAGGACACAGAGCGTTAATGACATACCCATCTAAAAGATGACTAAAGGGCCAGTCCCACTGACGCGACCTTTCAGCGAGTGCCTTCGACCTTCATGCTCGAGGGCACTCATCTGAAAAAAAAAAAGTTTTTACAATGGTGACCTTTTTTTACTCGCGGGCATTTTTTAGAATGTTGAAAAATACGCCGCTACCTAGCTGAGGCCTCGAGTATGCAGGAACTACTCTCGAGCATGAAGGAGAGTTACAAAGACCTCCTAGGACCTCGTGTCGACCAAGCTGCAAGTATGAGTCGAGGACAAACTCGTCTGAACTCACGAATTAGTTCGCCGCAGTGGGACAGCCCCTTTACCCAAGTCAGGTTCCAATCTCTGTGAAGCTGTGGGCAGAAGCCAGACCCCATGATGGTGCTGTGACAGTTTGCTTTTGTTAAATTAACCTCTTGAGGTCCTTTTCCCCACGGGCATAAAACAGGATGCACTGTGCATGTGCGGGCACTGCATTCTGTTAGTGTGTCAAATATACCCAGCATGGTCACCAAAAAGCATGGACTTTGAAATCAAGGGTTTCATGCACTTTACACCATTACATTCCGATATGCATAGAGATGGTTTTGTGGCGTACAGAAAGATGTTTCTATGTAATCAGATATTTGGAAATATATTTCTTCAAAATTTGCAAAGGGAGCAAGACAGCAGGAAGGAATCGAACCTCCACCCAGAGTAGCTGCTGGTGTGACGGCTAGATGCAACCACAAACCCAATTTTGCTCACCTGCATTATTCAGCAAATATTATCTGCTCAAAGTGCTACTGCTCTGTTAAATTACAAGCCGACTTTGTAGAAAAATCACACGTATTTATAGTTCATATAACACGAGCGGTCGTTGCCATCGAGGGAATGCTGTAAATTGGGAAATATTAAATATAAAAGTCAAATATGCAAAACATAGGTTAAATATTTTGTCATTTAATGCACCTTTTCCTAATTGTCATCACCATGACACTGCTAATTTACTTTTAAAGTGGCATTGACTATACCGCAGTGCGCCTCTTAAATATCCAATTTTGACAGTAAATGTCGGATGGTTAATCTACAAAGATCATCCAGCAGGTATCCTGGTGTGACTATCACCAATTCATAGTCAGACGCTGACTAAAATTCTCCATTGCTCAACGCAGGTAGTTTTAAAGCTACATTTCATCTACAACTAAGCAGGTTTACCTGGTCCTTTTGCATCACATTCATACCATTAAGTCTTCTGCATACAAAATAATACATTAATGAAAATAATCAGTCCGTTTTAAGGTGATCCAGAGTTATAAGACAAATTATGGACAAGGTGCAAATCTCACACTTTATAATTGCAAACTAGGCTGGGTGTCAGGTGCCGGTGCAGAGCTGAGGAGAGGAATTTAAACAGACACAAGCATTTTCTTGTAAGGAGCAGTACCCATTTGGATGTAAAGCGGATCAGCAGCGCTTCCTACTGAAAAGATCCAAATATTAAATACAAAAAAAATTAATGTGCAATTAATATCAAAAGGAATATGAATAAGGTTTAGTTTCGTTTAGAGATATTGCACGGCCCACCGAGACTGCGCTGACCAATGACCCTTGTACACTATCACTATCCCACTGACTAAGGAGAATTTACCATTTTTACCAAAGCCAAATTAACCTACAAACCTGTACATCTTTGGAGTGCGAGTGGAAACTGGAGCATCTGGAGAAAACCCACATGGTCGCGGGGAGAACGTACAAACTCTGTACAGATGGCGCACGTAGTCACAGTGGAACCTGGGTTCTGGAGCTATAAGGCAGCAACACTACCGCTGTGCCACCACACTGTCCTAGGTTAAAGATATTAACAAGGTAATTACTTATTGTGCAAGACGAACCCATAAAGCAGAATGTGAAAGAATACAGTCCTTAATATTGCACATTTATGGGAAATGCGTTTTATAAGGGGAATGTTAAGCACTGTATATAAGACAATTCTTTAGAAGAGAGTTAAATTAAATTGGAAAATATATTATAGAAGTGTATAAGGCAAGTGGGACATTAATCCTGAAACCATACCTACATGCAATGCCAAGACACTCTTTCATTATAATGCAAGAAGCTGAACCAGAATGTTTGCAACATTAATGTCATATTAAGCTTTGAGCAGAGTTTAGAACACAAATCTACCCCATCACTAAAACAGTTATTTCCACCAAGGTCAGATGCCTTGATCAACTCCTATTGCAGCTCATCCGCTAACAATCACTCATGCCTGGATTAGCTGTAAAGGGAAGTTGGACAAACTTTCTCTGGAGCATCGGATGAAGGAGGGCGAACCTGATAGAAGTTTATAAAATTATGAGAGGTGTAGAGAGGATAGATAGTCAGAACCATTTTCCCAGGATGGAAATGTCAAAGACTGGAAGGCAAAGTTCAAGGTGAGAGGGGCAAAATTTAAAGGAAATGTGCAGGACAAGAGGGCGGTGGGTGCCTGGATCGTGCTGCCAATAGAGACATATACAGTAAGAGGCTTTTAGATAGACACATGGATATACAGGGAATGGAGGGATATGGATCACGTGCAGACAGGAGATTAGTTTAACTTGCCATCAATATTTGGACCATACATTGTGAGCTGAAGGTCCTGTTCTGGTTCTGTAATGTTTTTATGTCCAATGTGATCATCTCCATGTTTGACTATTCAAGATTTGACTATTCAAATACACTGGCCTTCTATAATCAAAGCTCTGTACACTCCAGGAAATCTCCTCTGCTGCATGTCCAAACTCAAACCCAAGTTTGATTTCCCCATCATCCTAATCTTCTTTTGCTTCCAGTTAACCCATTGTTTGATTTTTAAAATGGTTTGCAAACCATCTTTAAGTATTTTGCTGTATTAAATGCAAGTTATTGCAGTACTGTTACATTTGAATAATGTCTCACTAATGGAAACGGGATGGTGCAGCATGTAGAGCTGCTGCCTCACACCAACAGTAACCCTGTCTGTACGGGGCTTGCACACGCTCCCCATGAGCTTGTGGCTTTTCTTCACCTGCTTTAGCTTCCTCCCACAAACCACAAACTTACTGGATGGTGGGTTAATTGGCCACTGCGGGTGAGTGATAGAATCTGGGCTTTGTTGATGGATACTGGGGAGAATAAACTCAGACATTATGATGCAGCTGTACAAGTCGTTGGTGAGACCACACTTGGAGTATTGTGGGCAATTCTGGTCGTCCAGCGATGGGAAAGATGTCATTAAGTTGGACGGGGTCCAGAGGAGATTCACCAGGATCTTACCAGGACTTGTGGGTTATGGGGAGAGTTTGGATGGGCTGGGAACGTTTTCCTTTGGACTGTTGGAGACTGAGGGATGACATTATTGAGATGTACAAGACGTGGATAAAATGAACACACACACACAATTTTTTTTCCCAGGCTAGAGGATTCTCAAACTAGAGTGCATAGGCTTAAGGTGAGAGGGAAGGGGTTTAAGGGGAATCTCAGGGAAAATCTTTCTCATTCAGAGGGTAGTCCACCTCTGGAACGAGCTGCCAGAAGAAGCTATAGAAGCGACTTTTAAAGGACATTTGGGCAGATATGTAAATAGGATGGGTTTGGAGAGCTATGCGCCAAATGCAGGCAAATTGGACTAGCCCATTAGGCCAACTTGGCTAGCATGGACAGGATGGAGTGAAGGGCCTTCGGTACTCTACAGCTCCAGGCCTGTATAACTATGGATCTAGATTTGACAATGATCTTCCTACTATAAACATTGGGCATGGCTAGAAGCAATGTGTAGGAACTGCAACAATTTTGCACTGCAGGTTTAGCTGGGTAACCCCAGTAGCTCCTGATGCTGATGAATCTCCGAGCTCCATGCATTCATAGTGTTGCAATGAGGACAAGATTATACTGTTCAAAGAGCAAACAGATGGAATCTTTCTTTTGGTTCTTCATTTAGAGACAAGACCAATAATTAAATATATCCAGCCATCAAAATACAAACAGTTGTTGTGGGGGAAGGTTTGCATTGTTGTGCACTAGATACCATTCTTGCTTTGAAGTTCAATTGTAAGTACAATTTATTATAAAATTTACAACTTGTAATTAAGTTTAAAAGACACAAAATAATATAATTAAAGCTGACATGGTAACACAAGAGATTACAGATGCCAGAGTCTGGAGCATAAAACAATGTGCTCAAAGACTGGAAGGCATAGTTCAAGGTGAGAGGGGCAAAATTTAAAGGAAATTAAAGGACAAGAGGCCGGTGGGTGCCTGGATCTCAGCATCTGTACAGGGAAGGGGCAGATTTTTTGGGGTGGGACCCTTCTGATGTTGCATGACCCGTTGAGTTAGAAACATAGAAAAAAATGCATGAGTAGGCCATTCTGCCCTTCGAGCCAGCACTGCCATTCAATATGATCATGGCTGATCATCTAAAATCAGTACCTCGTTCCTGCTTTATCCCCATATCCCTTGATTCCGTTAGCCCTAAGTGTTATATCTACAGTAACTCTCCCTTGAAAACATCCAGTAAATTGGCATCCAGTGCCTTCTGTGGCAGAGAACACCACAGATTCACAACACTCTGGGTGAAAACGTTTTTCCTCATTCCTATTCTTAAACTGTTTTTGGACTCACCCCCCCTAAATTCCAGTGAATACAAACCCCGTTGATCCATGCTTTCATCATATGTCAGACCTGCCATCCCGGGAATTAATGTGGTGAACCTACGCTGCACTCCCTCAATGGCGAGAATGTCCTTCCTCGAATTAGGAGACCAAATCTTCACACAATACTCCAGGTGTGGTCTCACCAGGGCCAAGTACAACTGCAGCAGGACCTCCTTGCTCCGACTCAAATCCTCTCACTATGAAGGCCAACATGCCATTTGCTTTCTTCACTACCTGCTGCACCTCCAGTATAGTTTTTTGTTCAAGATTCCAGCATCTGCAGTCTCTTGTGGCTGTATAATTTTCCTTTAAATGCAATCCAGATTGCAAATTCCATAGTTCCTTAACTCTTGGAAATAACTGTGCACAGTTATTACATTTAATACCGTTAATTCAGAGCACACTGAAGTGATCAATTATTCAAAGGAGGCAAGGCAAATCTGACCTTTGGCTCCAGTAATACTCGTGGAAATAAGAAATAGTAAAATCCCAGGTCATTAAAGCATCTGCAAATGGAAGCAAATTAAACATGACTACATCTTGCCCATTATTGTAAAGATTAGTGAATAGTATGTACAGTGGTCATTACCAAATGCTAGGAGAGTGATGATTGAAGAGGTAACAATGTATCAAATGTGTTGTATCAATGTATCAACTGCATGGTATTTTTTTTTAATTACAGAAAGTGCTGGAGTAACTCAGCGGGTGATGCAGCATCTCTGGAGAACATGTATAGATAGATAGGTGCCTTTTCAGGTCGAGACCCTTTTCAGGTCAAGTTGAGAATCAGGGGAGAGGTAAACTAGAGGTATGAAACGGTACAAAGAACTAATGAATGAAAGATATGAAAATAACAAATCATAGTGGAGGTGGAAAGGCTTTGATTTGTTCTTTTCATATACGTTTCATTCATTTGTTCTTTGTATCTTTTCATATCTCTTGTTTCCCTCTCCCCTGACTTCTCAATCTAAAGAAGAGTTTCGACCCAAAACGTCATCTATTCCTTCTCTCCAGAGATGCTACCTGACCTGCTGAGTTACTCCAACATTTTGGGTATACCCACCAGCGTACACGTACACACTTCACAGGCAATCCAGGGCAGATCCAGCATCCGCAGTCCCTTGCGTCTCCACCATAAAGATATATTATCTGACAGATCCATTAATTTATTGTATTTTTAATTATTATACATTATCTATGTGTTATTTGCATGAAGGGTCCTCTAAAGCTGCACCAAGTAAGGATTACACCGTAGATGCAAGGAGCTGCAGCTGCCGGTTTACCAAAAAAAAGACACAAAGTGCTGGAATAACTCAGCGGGTCAGGCAGCATCCCTGGAGAACATGGATAGGTGACGTTTTGGGTCGGGACCCCACTTCATAGAGAATTTCACTATTCACCTGAAGGTTCATTAGACAATGAAACACTTCTTTTATAATTATATTTAGTCATACAGCTGGAAACAGGCCCTTGGGCCCAACTTGCCCACCAACCAACATGTCCCATCTGCACTTGTCCCACCTGCCGGCGTTTGACCCATATTCCTCTAAACCTGTCCCATCCATGTACCTGTCTAAATATGTCTTCAACGTTATGATAGTACCTGTCTCAACTACCTGCTCGGGCAGCTCGCTCCATATGCTTACCACCCTTTGTGTGATTCTTGTAACATAACGCATATTCTTGTGTGATTCTTGTAATATATTTATTTTGGAAATAAACATGAGGGGATATGAATGAATAATTACTTTGCAAAGTATACTTGCAATGGCTTAATTTGTACTTGCACCCGCGGGTTTGAGGGAGGGAGGGAGGAAGGAAGGAAGGAAGGAAGGGTTTGAGGTGCCGGCCTGGCCACTTCGCCAACAGAGCCGTGAACTTTAGTAACCTCGCGGAGCCTGCGCCTTCTCGGGGGTTGGGAGAGGTCTGTGCATCATCTCATGAGGCTTTGGTCCAGCCCTGCCTCGCTTCTCATTGGACTGCCTGCAAACCCAATCTGTCAGACCATGTGGCGTGTCGCGCCGGCGAATTAGTCATTTAAATAATCTAGCGAAGCACCGCCCAATTACAGAAAGCAGCAGCTGAAGCGGCGCACTGCAAAAGATAATATATTTATTACATACGGTGCCAAGCAGAGAATAGGCGAGGAATCCGCAGCACAGGTATGTATGACTGCTCTTTCTGTTTTTTTTTGTGAACGCGTATTGGGTTGCACCGTTGTTGTTCACCCGAGGAAAGGATCCCATTAGAAACGCCACATGTAATAAAGCTTGGGGGGTTACACAAAAAGCTGGAGAAACTCAGCGGGTGCAGCAGCATCTAAGGAGCGAAGGAGATAGGCGACGTTTCGGGTCGAGACCCTTGGCGCGGCGAGAGTCCGCACTAATCCTGGGCAGCCGGCACGAAGGCTTTTTTCTAAATGAGAATAATGCAGGCATTGTTGGCAGAATAAACCGTAGATGCTGCAGTCTTGGGCCCAAAAAAAAAAAAAAAAAAATCCAGCAACAAGCAATTTTTTTTTTTTGGGCCCAAGACTGCAGCATCTACGGTTTATTCTGCCAACAATGCGCAAGGTTATTGGATGTCTTGTAGACTCTGCCTGCCAGCTCCTATCTCTTTTGATGCGCCTGGCTGTGTTGCAGAGGCGATGATGTTACAGCGCTGCCATTTTCCCGGCAACCCTCGTGTATTTTGTCATTGGCGCACACCGAATGAAAGAAACCTGCTTTTTAAAGGCTGGGGGTTTATTTTGGAACAATCGGCCAGGGGTGGGTGGTGAAAGCTGGAGTGATGGCGCGATGTATTGTGTGTGAGAGAGAGCGAGAGACTCCACGTTGCGGAGATTAGGATGGGCGACATGTTGTAATTCCCTGGCAAGGTGCTGGCATGAATTACAATATGCCGAGTTTGCGGGTTTCTGACCCAACTAGCCCTGGCTGGGGTATATATGCAAAGTCTGTCGCTCCCAGGTCCCGACATAAACGCTCTCGACACAGGAAGATTCAAAATGTTCCGTGCACGATCTGAATTCCGCAGATTGAACCCGATACTGACAATTTGGGGGGTTGCTGTGAAACAGGAAGTGTGCAGCATGCCGTCATTGGTGCGCGATTCTCGCCCGAATATTGCGGGGTAAGATTCAATCGATTCGGCTCTGAATTCAAACCCAATTGCGGATTCCTCGGGGAAAATAAGAAACCCGCCACTTGCTGTATCCCCTTCCTGCCCACAGTCCATACATGTCCGTCCTCGATCATTTGAGAATGGTAATTGGTGAGTACAGGAATGTGCGAAGAACTTTCATTGGCCAGGTGTGAACATTAGCAGGTTAGTTGTGTGTCGCAAGCAACGTGGGGTCGTGTTGCCCTCAGCGAGGAAAATATTATATGTGTGATCTGGACACCTGGGAAGGACTTTAAGTGAATTTACCAAAAAAAAAGTGCTGAAGTAACTCAGCGGGTCAGGCAGCATCTCTGGAGTAAAGAAGAATAGGTGGCGTTTCAGGCCGGAACCTTTCTTCAGACCCGAAACGTCGCCTATATGTCTCCAGAGACGCTGCCTGACCTGCTGAGTTACTCCAGCATTTTGTGTCTATCTTTTGTTTAAACCCCCCCCTAGTGTCTGCAGTTCAATCCTACACATATGTTTAAGTGAGACTGGTGTCAAGGCTGCAGTGGTGTTGTGAATTAGTTCAACTTGGGCAGAGGAAGCTGGAAAGGCGGTGGTCCAGGGAGTTCTGGTGTAGATACAGAGGGAGCAGCATCTGAACTTCTTGAGTTGATGATCACTACTCTGGAAATGAAGACATGCTGTTGGAGATAAGAGTGCAGCGATTAGGTAGAGTGTGGTTTGTAGATGTGTTTAGGAGTCAGGAGCTTCCTTTTACCTCTGCGATGATTGGAAAGAATTGGCTGCTTGGGTAGGGTAGATCTCGACGTGGTCAAAGCCCAATGTGTGAACTGCACTCTGGAGAGAAGCGCCATGAATGAGAAATGTTTTGGATTGTACCCTGGAAGCAAATGGGGTGAGTAAGGAAGTCATCGTTCCACCACAGCCATGATGTAGATACATGGGAGTAGTTGAGCAACTCAGTCTGTTGAATAGCAATTCCCAAGACCATTGAAAATGCAATGTATGTGACGGGGACAATGTATAATCCAGAAATGGACAGAGGAGCTAGGATAGACAGAGGCTAGGGGAATGAGTAAATGCTTCCTACTACAGGCTCTTTTGGTTAGAAGCAAGAAGTCCGTATGAACAGATACGCATGAGGCTGTGGTGTTTACAACTTAACATGCGCAGTCTGGAGAGGAAGGGGGATTGGTGATAATTTTTGATCTGCTGTTTCTAGGAATGTAGTGAGAGAAAGGGGGAACGTGTTAGAAGGAACTGCAGATGCTGGTTTAAACTGAATATATAGACACAAAAAGCTGGAGTAACTCGGTGGGACAGGCAGTTGGAGAGAAGGAGTCTAACGCTGTGAGTCGAATCCCTTCTTCAGACTGGTTAGGGTTTAAGGGAAACAAGAGAATATAGACAATGATGTGGAGAGATAAGAACAATGAATGAAAGATATGCATAAAGGCAAAGGTTATGCATAAGGAAATGCATAAAGGCAAAGATGATGAAGGTAACAGGTTATTGTTAGCTTTTTAGGGTGAAAATGAGAAGCCAGTGCGACTTGGGTGGGAGAGGGGAGAGGGAGAAAAAAATATATATATACGCGCGCTGGGGCTACCTGAAGTGAGAGAAATCAATATTCGTACCACTGGGCTGCAAGTGTCTCTGTTGCGACAAGGGACAGCACGAGCATAGCTGCGGGGTACGAAGGGGGGACAATTGAAGGCATCATCTATGATGGAAGAGGAGAACCCCCGTTCCCTAAAGAATGAAGACATCTCGGATGTCCTAGTATGGAACACCTCATCTTGGTCGCCGATGCGGCGTAGATGGAGGAATTGGGAGTGGGGATAGAGTCTTTGCATGAAGCAGGGTGGGAAGAAGTGTAGTCGAGACAGTTGTGGGAGTCGGTGGGTTTGTAATAGAAGTCAGTCAGTAGTCTATTTCCTGTGATGGAGACTGAGATCAAGAAGGGAAACGGAAGTGTCTGCGATGATCCAAGTAAATTTGAATGCAGGATCAAAATTGGTGGTTAAGTTGATGAAGTCCATAAGTTCTGCATGGGTGCAGGAGATAGCACCGATGCAGTCGTCAATGTAACTGAGATAGAGTTTGGGGATAGGGCCAGTGTATGCCTGGAACAGGGATTGTTCAAGGTACCATATAAAGGCAGGCATAGCTGGTGCCCATGCGGGTGCCCGTAGCTACGCGTTGGAGGAAGTGAGAGGAGTCGAAGGAGAAGTTGTTGAGGGTGAGGCGGAGTAGAGTGTTAGTAGAGGGAAATTGGATGGTTCTGCGGTTGAGGAAGAGAGGCCTTCCTGGTGGGGGATGGAGGTGTAGAGGGAATGAACGTCCATAGTAAAGATGAGGGAGCGGAAAGCGGAAGTCATTGAAGAGATCAATGTGAGGTATCTTGGACATAGGAAAGATTGGACCATGCGGGGGGGGGGGGGGGGGATAAGATGGAGTTGAGGTACGTGGAAATCATTTCCGTGGGACAGGAGCGTAGTTTCGATACAGCATGGAAACGGGCCCTTCGGCCCAATCGGCCCATGCTGATGATCGATCACCCATTCTCTCTAGTTTTATGTTATCCCACTTTCTCATCCTCTCCCTACACACCAGGGACAATTTACAGAGGCCAATTAACCTGCACATTCGCATGTCTTTGGTGTGTGGAAGGAAATCCATGCTGTCACGGGGAGAATGTACAAACTCCACACAGACAGCACCCGAGGTTGGGATCAAACCTGGCTCTTTGGCAGCAACACAACCAGCTGTGCCACTGTGCCTGACTCCTGGAACTCCATTGTGTATGCAATGTAAGGCGGAGCGAGTGCTGCAATGTGCCACAGAGAGAGAGACGAGAGAGAGAGAGAGAGAGAGAGAGAGAGAGAGAGAGAGACAGAGAGAGAGACAGAGAGAGAGACGAGAGAGAGAGAGACAGAGACAGAGACGGAGAGAGAGAGAGAGACGGAGAGATAGAGAGAGACGGAGAGAGAGAGACGAGATACATAGTGCACTTTGAGATCATGGATTCGGAACCAGTATCTAGATAGACTGAGGTTAATGGAAAGAATGCCGGAGGTCGTGGGGAGACCGGATAGTCCATAAAATTATGAGAGGCATAGAAAGGGGTGTCGGTCAGAACTTTTTTCCCAGCAAGGAAATATTGAATGCTTAAGGGATTAAATTTAAGGTGAGGCGGGTAAAGTTTAAAGGAAATGTACGGGGCAAGTTCTTTACACAGAGAGGCGGATGCCTGGATGGGGTCGCTGGGTTTGTGGTGGAGGCAGTTACGATAGTAATTTTAGTTTTTTTAGTTTTAGAGATACAGCGCGGAAACAGGCCCTTCGGCCCACTGAGTCTGCACCGACCAACGATGCCTGCACATTAAGGGATAAATTTACATTTATACCAAGCCAATTAACCTATACATCTTTGGAATGTGGGAGGAAACCAAAGATCTCGGAGAAAACCCACGCAGGTCACGAGGAGAACGTACAAACCCTGTACAGACATGCACCCGTAGTCAGCATCGAACCCGGGTCTCTGGTGCTGTAAGGCAGCAACTCTACCACAACTCTACCACTGTACCACTATGCTGCTATGGCATTTATGAGGCATTTGGGTAGACACATGGGTATGGAGGGATCATGTGCACACAGATAAGAATTGATCTTGGCATCCTCTCCGGCACAGACATTGTGGGCCGAATGGCCTGTTCCAGGGCTTCATTGTTCTGTGTTCTGATATGTACTTGGCAGTAAAATCTAAAATTGGTTTCGGCTGTGAAAGTTACAATATTTAAATCGGTGTCATTAAGAAGTGTTCTTTAATAGATACATTTACCGGCACATTTTAGGTTGGGGCGAAAATTAGCTTGGATCCATGCGATACCACAGGGATAAGAAGTCAAAGAATATCAAAATTGTTACAGCAATAAGCGCAGTGCAGGAAACTCTTCCCATTCCTTCAGGGAATGGGAATTTTATATGTAATCCACTGTGGATGACATTCCCTTCAGACTTGCATAATCCTTTGAGTAAAGAATGTTGGGATTGTATTGGTTACACAATGATTTAGAGTTTTGCATAGTATCTGCAGTATCAATACTTAGCAGAGGAATCTTGATCAAGATGTGGATTTTAAATAGCAGCTCTTCAGGATTTAGAGCAAAGCTTCCTGCTTTACCTAAAAAGACAGCATAATACTGAATGTGTAGTAAAGAACTGCAACATAATACTGAATGTTCATTGTGTTGCATTTGCAGTAAGAAAAGCTTTGAGAACCTTTAAACATGAGTGTGACAGACTGCATTTGCTATACAATAGAAATGCTCAGCTCAGGGTTTTGTGAACACTGGTGATCTCTCTCCACACACAACAGGCAGTTAGTAAGAGCCAGGAAAAGTTCCTCTGAATGGTTTCAGTGAGTCTGGAATCAAAGCACAATTCAGTCCAATTATGTACAATGCAATGACATTAGAATGCAGCAGGAGTTGGGGCTGCAGCGAAGGACATTGAACAATTTGTTACTGATGCAGACAGTAATAGGAGTACTGGCAAGGTGAAAGCCAAGCATTGTCTCCATCGACCATTGCTTCATTTCTGCCACAGCTCAGAGCTGACTTCCAGAGCAGTCACTTCAAAGTTGTGGGTATTCTTGCAATGTTTGCTCTCTTTAGAAGAGAGTTTTTACAAGCAATATACACAACACGTATTGATCATGTAACGCTGGTCTTTTAAACATTTTCATTTAATTCTTTGCCTAAGGAACCAATGGCAAAATGATTGATTGAAAGATACAGCATGGAAACAAACCCTTCAGCCCACAAATCCATGCTGACCATAGGTCACCTGTTTACACCAGCTCTATGTTATCCCACTTTCTCATCCATTCCCTACACACTAGAGGCAATTTACACAGCCCAATTAATCTACAAACCCGCATGTCTTTGGGATGTGAGAGGAAAGCGGTGCACCCGGAGGAAACCCACACTGTCACAGGGAGAACATGCAAACTCCCCACAGACAGCAAAGGAGGTCAGGATCGAACCAGGGTCTCTGGCGCTGCGAGTCCACTGATGGGAAATCATATTTTGTTTTTCATTAGTGGTAATGACTTAGAATGTAAATGGGCAAGAGAAGTCAAAGGTTGAGGGGAGATGCAAAAGAAGTATATAAAATTATGAGAGCCATAGATAGGGTAGACGGTCAGAACCCCTTTTCCCCCAGGGTAAAATGTTAAAATCTAGAGGGCTGAGCTTTAAGGTGAGATGGGCAAAGTTCAAAGAAGATGTGTTGTATGTTTTTTTTGTTGCAGATAGTGGTTAGTGGAATGTGCTGCCAGGGGCTATGGAGCATTTAGATAGATGCGTAGATATTGAAGGGTGGCGCAGTGGTAGAGTTGCTGCCTTGTGGTGCCACAGACCTGGGTTTGATCCTAACTACGGGTGGTGTTTGTATGAAGTTTGTACATTCTCCCTGAGACTGAGTGGGTTTTCTCCGGATGCTCGGGTTTCCTACAACACTCCAAAGACGTATAGGTTTGTAGGTTAATTTGGCTTTGGTAAAAATTGTCCTTAGTGTGTCGGATAGTGCTAGCATAAGGGGATCACTGGTTAGCTCAGACTCGGTGAGCCGGTTGGCAAGTTACCGCACTGTATTTGTAATCTAAACTTTAAAAAAAAGATATGCAGGATATGGAGGGATATGGATCATGTGCAGGTCAAGGAGTTTAGTTTATCCTGGCATCGTGGTCCGCATGGACATTGTGGGCCGAGCGGCCTGCTTCTGTGCTGTACTGTTCTATGATCTAAAACTGCTAAAACTGCCGATAGCACCAAAAAATCAGGGTCTGGGTGGCATTTCATTCTTTGATTTGCAATGTCTTATTAATTTACCTTTTATGATTTTCCAATATTAAAGAAAAAATCTCAGTAGTGTTATTTTGCAGATAGAGGGTTTAAAATTGCTACAAAGTAACCATGCATTGGCCTGTTTAAGATAAATCCATGGTTCAATAATCCTCATTAAACCTATTTGTAATTTTAATAAGCTACACTTAACGTGAAGTTTGTCCACCAAGCAGTCACAGAGGCTAGACACAAAATGCTGGAGTAACTCAGCGGGGCAGGCGGCATCTCTGGAGAGAAGAAATGGGTGTTGTTTCGGGTCGAGACCATTCTTCTTCACGGAGGGTGCTCCGTAATTTCTGTCTCGAGTCGCTGGCCTGTGGGTAGTGAAGGTCGATGACCATGGACATGCTGAGAATATTCTGTGAGGATGCTGTCTCGGGGTGCTCTTGGCATTCTACCAGCAAGTAATCTGTGGTAAAGCGGTAGATTAAACTAATCCAACTGTCTCAGCAGAGAGAGCGCACCTGGGACAGTAAACTAACAGCAGTAGGTTAGAACTGTTGGATGTGGCGGGACTGGAGTGGTAATAGATAAATTATTGCGCTGTGCCTCTGTTGATGTTACGAATGGCCAACCAAATCTAACGCAAAACTTGTTTTCTGAGCAGAGGAGGTTGCCGGTACTGAAGAACGTCAGTCCATCTTTGAGTAGAAAGAGACGACCAAAAATAGTGGGATTTCAATAGGGAGGCAACAAAGAATTATCTTGTCTTTATAAAAAAAAAAAAGAACACAAACTGCTGAAATGAAATGAAGGAGTTATCTGTGGAGGGCATGAGGTTTTGGGCCAGGACACATCTTCAGGCTGATTGTGGTGGGAAGAGAAAGCTGGAAGAGAGGTGGGGGTAGGACAAAGCCAGGCAAGCGATAGATGGATACTGGTGAGAGGGGTTTGATTGGTAGATGGTTGAGCAAAGGCCAGAGTTGAAAAGACAAAAGTGAAATAACTTCACCATCAATCTCCAATGTAAATGGTCAATATTGATTATATAATGCAGGCCTTTTAAACTGATAAATATGAATCTAACATATCACCTAAAGAACCAGAAGCAAGATGATGAGAAACCTCATGTTGATGCTGTTAGTTGTTATGACTCTGAATGTATTGTCTGAGTGGGGAAGGGAACAGATTAAATAGTAATCACCAAAAGGAAATTGGTAAAATAGTTAAAATGGCCATTGATCGCCCCTTGGAGATTGGCAAAAATAACAAGCTGGATGGTGTTTCATTCTATATTAGAAAAGTTTTGCTAATCATTATGATTTTCTGTATGGTGTTACTGAAACAGAATGTAAACAGTGTGGAGCGGGACAATGAAAATGCAAGGTGTTTCTGAGCGTGTTCTCCTACTTGATGTTGGTTTTGCATTTTCTGTGACTCTGAAGTGTAACATTTAAGAAGGTTGCTACAGTTGATCCCCACAGAGATATTGATCTTGTGGTATGTCTGCAACAGTATCTGTGATGCAAGTCTTCAGAGCAAGACTGAAGGGAAGCTTCGAGTCGCCCACTCTCCACCGTTTCATTCTCAATCTTGCAATTTTTCTTTCTTTTAGTGTAGTTTTGTGGGGAGGGTATAGGTAGAGGTGATGAGACTTTAACAATAACTAATCACTGGCTGTACCTGTTTCTGGATAGGAAGGCTGTGGGCCAAATACAGGCAAATGGGACTAGGCCAGAATGCCAACTTGGTTGGCATGGACAAGTTGGCTGAAGGGCCTGTCTCTGTGCTGTACAACTCCATCACTATGCCTTGGGATAATATCTCACTGATGTATTTGAGTCCACATAGTGAAAAGTTCAGTCCCTTGTCCATGCTGAGTTAGTTGATGTTGTCCTTGCTGCTAATTCTGATCAATGAGACACAAACAAAGCTGCTGATGCTGGAATCTGGAGCAAAAAGCCAATGGCTGGAGGGACTCAGTGGGTCAGACAGCGCCTCTGGATATAAACAAACAGACAACGTTTTGGGTTGAGACCCTTTCTCTGGACTGATGGAGTGGGGAGGAGATAGCTCGTATAAAGAGGTGAGGAGGTTGGGGTGAGAGTTGGTCTGTGATGGGTGGATGCAGGTGAGGCAGGGTGAATGAAGTAGGTGGGTAACGATAGGGGCTAGGACATGGTGGGTGGAAGTAACTAAAGGCTCCTACTTGCTAACCAGTTCAATTCCCAAGGAGGTGTTGTTGAACATCTCCATTGATGGAGGACTACTGATGAAGAGATCCAGGGTCCAGATGCATAGTAAGGAGCAGTGACCCAGCTCCCTGAGTTTGGCTGTACAAACAAGAACATTAAGTGCAGCATCTCTGGCGAACATGGATAGGTGACGTTTTGGGTCTGAACTGAATAGACAATAGGTGCAGGATTAGCCATTCGGACCTTCGAGCCAGCACCGCCATTCAATGTGATCATGGCTGATCATCCTCAATCAGTACCCTTCCTCAAATTAGGGGACTAAGACTGCACACAATACTCCAGAAGGACCTCTCCTCCTATACTCCTCTTGTTGTGAAGACCAATATGCCATTCACTTTCTTCACTGCCTGCTGTACCTGCATGCTTACTTTCATTGACTGATGACAAGGACCCCCAGATCCCATTATACTTCCACTTTTCCCAACTTGACACCATTTGGATAATAATCTGCCTTCCTGTTTTTGCTACCAAAATGGATAACCTCACATTTATCCACATGAAGAAGGGTCCCAACCCAAAATGTCACCTATCCATGTTCTCCAGAGATGGTATCTGGCTCGCTGAGTTACTCCAGTATTTTGTGTCCCAGAGTCTGATGTTGGTTTGTTGAAGAAACTGTTGGTATTACGGTATTATTGAGACACAGGGAGGTTCAGAGGAGCAAAGTCAGGAAGAGGGATAAATGTATCCAGCTTTCTAAATCCAAGGATGTTATCTTGCAGAAGGGACTGGTGGTCCAGTTTGTTTCATCCCAGGGAACAAGTTTAGCTTGGAGAAAAGCGTGGAAACAGGCTCTTTGGCCCATCGAGTCCATGCTGACCAGCAATCCCCGTACACTAACATCTTACAATTTACTATTTTTAAAGAAGTCAATTAACCTACAAACCTGTACTTCTGTGGCGTGTCGGAGGAAAGCGGAGCACCCGGAGCAAACCCACATGTCATGGGGAGAATGTACAGACAGCACCCATAGTTGGGATCAAATCCGGGTCTCTGGCATGTAAGGCAGCAACTCCACTGCTGTGCCAATGTGCTGCCCACTATTTAACATCCTCGTAGATTCAGAATTAAATAACCTAGCCTGTCTTTTATTTCTATTAATGATCTAAGATTGAATTTTGCCATACTTATAAAATACTTTGCAAATCATTCTTTGGCATGTGCGCACCTGATGCTGACTGATGCAACGTTGGAAATTGAAAATAATTGCAGCTAAATTTTGCTGTGTACTTTGGTAGATGATTAAGAACTGACGTGTAATTCATAATTTCAGATGCTATTTTCATTCATAATTACAAATGGCAAATACACTAAATTATACACAAGCAGCGAGATTTTGAGTTTCTCAATAAATAATTTCAATCCCCTAAAGGAATGGATACACTTCAGGATATTTAGCAGTTGGGGTGTATGTTTTAATGTTATATAATCATTTTTCTTTTATGGTTAGCATATATCATTTACATTTGCAAAGATAGATGTACAAATTTAGATGTTTCAGAAACTGGTGCCCATGAATGCTTTATCCGTGATGCCATTTTTTAAAGTGTATCCTGAGGTTTTGGGTGGGGGGAGAGGAGAGAAGAAAGGTGGAGGAGGAAGGGGAATGGGATCCAGTGAGAGGAATGTGTGGAGAAGAAACAAATGTGATAGAGGGTAAGGGGGGGGGGGGGGGGGAAGAGTGTGTGTGTGTGTGGGTACGCACCATAGTGTAAAACTGGCAGGGAACATAAAAACTGACTGCAAAAGTTTTTATAGATATGTGAAGAGAAAGAGATTAGTTAAAACAAATGTAGGTCCCCTGCAGTCAGAAACAGGTGAGTTGATCATGGGGAACAAGGATATGGCGGACCAATTGAATAACTACTTTGGTTCCGTCTTCACTAAGGAAGACATAAATATTCTGCCGGAAATAGCAGGGGACCGCGGGTCAAAGGAAGAATTGAGTGAAATCCAGGTTAGTCGGGAAGTGGTGTTGGGTAAATTGAATGGATTAAAGTCCGATAAATCCCCAGGGCCAGATAGGCTGCATCCCAGAGTACTTAAGGAAGTAGCTCCGGAAATAGTGGATGCATTAGTGATAATCTTTCAAAACTCCTTAGATTCTGGAGTAGTTCTTGCGGATTGGCGGGTAGCAAACGTAACCCCTCTTTTTAAGAAGGGAGAGAGAAAACGGGGAACTACAGACCAGTTAGTCTAACATCGGTAGTGGGGAAACTGCTAGAGTCAGTTATTAAAGATGGGATAGCAGCACATTTGGAAAGTGGTGAAATCATTGGACAAAATCAGCATGCATTTACGAAAGGCATGCATTTCAGAAACTGGTGCCCATGAATGCTTTATCCGTGATGACATTTTTTAAAGTGTATCCTGTGGTTTTGGGTGGGGGAAGAGGAGCGAAGAAAGGTGGAGGAAGGGGAATGGGATCCAGTGAGAGGAATGTGTGGAGAAGAAACAAATGTGATTGAGGGTAAGGGGGGGGGGGGGGGGGCAGCATGCATGTCTGACGAATCTCGTGGAATCTTTTGAGGATGTAACTAGTAGTGTGGATAGGGGAGAACCAGTGGATGTGGTGTATCTGGATTTCCAGAAGGCTTTCGACAAGGTCCCACATAAGAGATTAGTATACAAACTTAAAGCATACGGCATTGGGGGGTTCAGTATTGATGTGGATAGAGAACTGGCTGGCAAACAGGAAGCAAAGAGTAGGAGTAAATGGGTCCTTTTCACAATGGCAGGCAGTGACTAGTGGGGTACCGCAAGGCTCAGTGCTGGGACCCCAGCTATTTACAATATATATTAATGATCTGGATGAGGGAATTGAAGGCAATATCTCCAAGTTTGCGGATGACACTAAGCTGGGGGGCAGTGTTAGCTGTGAGGAGGATGCTAGGAGACTGCAAGGTGACTTGGATAGGCTGGGTGAGTGGGCAAATGTTTGGCAGATGCAGTATAATGTGGATAAATGTGAGGTTATCCGCTTTGGTGGCAAAAACAGGAAAGCAGACTATTATCTAAATGGTGGCCGATTAGGAAAAGGAGAGATGCAGCGAGACCTGGGTGTCATGGTACACCAGTCATTGAAAGTAGGCATGCAGGTGCAGCAGGCAGTGAAGAAAGTGAATGGTATGTTAGCTTTCATAGCAAAAGGATTTGAGTATAGGAGCAGGGAGGTTCTACTTCAGTTGTATAGGGTCTTGGTGAGACCACACCTGGAGTATTGCGTACAGTTCTGGTCTCCAAATCTGAGGAAGGACATTATTGTCATAGAGGGAGTGCAGAGAAGGTTCACCAGACTGATTACTGGGATGTCAGGACTGTCTTATGAAGAAAGACTGGATAGACTCGGTTTATACTCTCTAGAATATAGGAGATTGAGAGGGGATCTTATAGAAACTTACAAAATTCTTAAGGGGTTGGACAGGCTAGATGCAGGAAGATTGTTCCCGATGTTGGGGAAGTCCAGGACAAGGGGTCACAGCTTAAGGATAAGGGGGAAATCCTTTAAGACCAAAATGAGAAAGACTTTTTTCACACAGAGTGGTGAGTCTCTGGAACTCTCTACCACAGATGGTAGTTGAGGCCAGTTCATTGGCTATATTTAAGAGGGAGTTAGATGTGGCTAAGGGGATCGGGGGGGTATGGAGAGAAGGCAGGTACGGGATACTGAGTTGGATGATCAGCCATGATCATATTGAATGGCGGTGCAGGCTCGAAGGGCCGAATGGCCTACTCCTGCACCTAATTTCTATGTTTCTATGTATATGAGGAGGGAGAAAGAGTTAGAAGTTATCTTGAATTGGGGAATGCATTATTCTTGCCGTTGTGCTGTTGAATAGTGGAATGTGTAGTTCCTCATGTTCTTGCGTAAGTGCCAGATTAGACATAGAGCCATACAGCATGGAAGCAGACACTTTGGCCCACCTGTTCCATGTTGACCAAGATGCCCCATCTTGCTCATTCTTTCTTAATGTCTTTGATTGCAGGTTGAGAAGAACCAGAATGGAGGAAATAGTGATAGCAGGCATCGCCGGGAGGCTGCCGGAGTCTGACAACCTGCAGGAGTTTTGGAATAACCTCATCAACGGCATTGACATGGTGACAGGCGATGACAGGCGGTGGAAACCAGGTGGGTAACGAGGGAATGGAAACTGTGATCTTCATCCCTCTCACTAATGAGTGTAATGGCTGTGGTAAAAGGTGCAGGAAACATGTTGTCAGGGCGGACAGCAACTGTGTAATAGACACAAAAAAGCTGGAATAACTCAGCGGGACAGGCAGCATCTCTGGAGAGAAGGAATGGGTGACGATTCAGGTCGAGACCCTTCTTCAGGGCCTCGATCAGAAACGTCACCCATTCCTTCTCTCCTGGGATGCCTGTTGGGCTGAGTTACTCCAGATTTTTGTGTCTATCTTTAAACCAGCATCTGCTGTTCCTTCTTACACAGCAACTGTGTAATTCCTGGTTCAGTGCCTCTTGGTGAATTTTGTTCAACAGTGCTTGGGTGCGATGCTATACTCGTCCAATATTGTATTAATAATATTAAAACATAAATAAGGGAGCAGAAAGTCAGAGAGAAATATAAAAATGATTTTTGATGGTTGAGAAGGCTGCTTATCCTTTAGCTGCAGAACAATTTGCTTTAAAATAAAATATTGATTCTTGTTCCAGGAATTTTTGAATAATGGGTTCTGCAGTCAGAGAGGGGAAAGTTCTAGTAACAGCAGTATAAATTGTTTAGCTCCACACCTTTAAATTGCAGTATAAGCGGTGAGCAGGAATATATATTTATGTTCAAGAATCAAATCACAGACACATTCTGAACTGCAGCAGTGAATAATCACCTCGCCAACACCACACTGTATAGTTATCAGCAAATGATTTTTAACGTGACTTTTTATTACCAGGATTATACGGGCTCCCTCACAGAATTGGCAAACTGAAGGATATCAGCAAGTTTGATGCCTCCTTCTTTGGTGTCCACCCCAAGCAAGCGCACACAATGGACCCCCAGCTCCGGGTCCTAATGGAGACCACCTATGAGGCAATTGTAGATGGAGGTAGGTATCCCTGTAATGTTCGATGAAGAATGTCTTCTGTGGCTGCATAAGTACCAGAGGAGGGAGTTGAGGTAGATACAATAACAGCACTTAAAGCACCTAGCAACCCTCATGGTTTGTCGCTTTTATAGTGACGGTCGTCAGAAACTGATCTCATCCTGTTGCTAAGCCCGAAGTAGACAGACTATAGGTGAAGGAGTAGGCCATTCGGCCCTTTGAGCCAGCACCGCCAATCACTGTGATCATGGCTGATCATCCACATTTGGTACCCCGTTCCTGCCTTCTCACCATATCCCCTGACGCCACTATCTTTAGGAGCTCCATCTAACTCTCTCTTGAAAGCATCCAGAGAATTGGCCTAAACTGCCTTCTGAGGCAGCATATTCCACATATTCAGAATACTCTGGGTGAAAACGTTTTTCCTCATCTCCTTTCTAAATGGCCTACTCCTTCTTCTTAAACTGTGGCCCCTGGTTCGGGATACCCCCCAACATCGGGAACATCTAGAACTCATGCTTTGCAGTGAGAGACCGATTTATACCTTGAAACCAACTTGCAGCAAGATGTAGCATTTGTCCTGTTGTGATTCTGTTGTATTGCTGTCGTTTATGCATTCCACACTGACTCAATGAAAATGTTCATTTGACTTCATTCCTCAGAGCGCAGGAAGCTGTGGGGTGGTCTTACAGATGTGTACAAAATCACAAAGTAGATGGATAGGGTGAATGCACAGTTTTGTAACCCAGAGTAGGGGAATCGAGAACTAGAGCACCTAGGTTTAAGATGAGAGGGGAAATATTTAATAGTAACCTGTGGCACAACATTGCCACATTGGGTGTTGGGTATATGGAGTGAGCTGCCAGAGGAGGTAGCCAGTTGAGGCGGGTCCAATAGCAAGATTTAAAAGACACTAGACCAAGGGGTACCCGTTGGATCCCGTCCCCTCAACGTGGGGGGGTGGGGGGGGGGGGCCTGCAGCCGCACACACTCTCGCACACACTCACACACACACACTAACCACCCCCCACACACGAGGGGGGGGGGGCGTTAGAGAGGATTGGGGAGAGAGTTGGGGAAAGAGAGAGTGAGAGGAGGGGGTGAGAAGAGGAGGAGGGAGAGAGGGCTACGAAAAGCGGCGATGGCCTGGGGAGAGAGAGCGCGCACAGGGCCCGACTCACTGGGAACCCGGAGCGGTTAGCAGTGGGGGGGGGGGGGAGGAGCAGGATGGGAGCGGTTAGCAGCGGGCGGGAGAGGGGCGTGACTTCTCACAGGCCACGAGGAGAAAGTTCTTCAAAAGCTCGTGAGCGTCGGAGACCTATGGTGACCTCGGGATCTGCAGAACTTGCTTGTTCTTTTTGCGCCTTTTGAAGAACGGTCGGTGGGGGGAGGGGGTGACGTAACTCGTGGAAAACAGTGCGCCTCTCACAGACATGCACGCACACTCGCACGCAAATACACTCACACGCACATTCACACACTCCATACACACACACACCATTCATTCATACCATTCGCACGCACATGCGCTCTCGCTCGCTCACGCGCGCTCTAGCTCACTCGCGTGCGCTCTAGCTCACTGGGGCGCACTCTCGCAAGCACCCGCACACACACACTCACACACACTGACTCACACACCATATATATGACAGTAAACATTCTTGAATCTACTCCCATGGCTGAGCGCGGCCTCTCCACTATGGGGCTTCCGAAGTCAGCGGCACTTCCGCAATCAGCGTGACCTCTGCACTTACCGGAAATTAAGCAATCAGCACGACCTGTCCACGCTTTTGGACTAAACACAGTCGGACCTCATAAATCACTTATTCCTTCCAAACACAGTCGGACCTGATAAAGCATTTACTCCTTCCAAACACAGTCAGACTTAATAAAGCATTTATTCCTTCCAAACACAGTCAGACCTAATAAAGCATTGCAGTTTCAAGCACAGGCAGGGCAGCAGGCCAAACAACTCATGGCATTAAGGGCTAACAAATCATTTTTTGCAAGTAAATTGTAAACTCACAGTTCAGTCTCCATCTCGATCTTGCAGAATAACTGACTCACTTTTAATTATATAGATTTGGACGGGTACATGGATAGGAAATGTTTAAAGGGATATGGCCAAATATGCGCAAATGGTGCTAGGTTAGATGTGGCATGAACGAGTTTGGCTGGTCTGTGTGTATGTCTCTGTGCGTGTGTCTGCCTCTGTCTGTCTGTGTGCGTCTCTACGTGTCCTTCCTTTGTTTGGAGCCTGTCCAGGTGAGCTGATTTGTTTGCACCTGTCCCACAGGGATAAACCCCAGCTCACTGCGGGGGAGCAACACTGGGGTATGGATTGGAGTGAGTAGCTCTGAAGCAGCCGAAGCCTTCAGCAGAGACCCGGAGGAGCTGATGGGGTACAGCATGACGGGGTGCCAGCACGCCATGTTTGCAAACAGGATATCCTACTTCTTCGATTTAAAAGGTAAGGAAACTTCAAATTAAAAGTATGATTTCTGGGAAAATTAAACTGTCTGTTGGGGAGAATTTTGTGTTTGACCTGTACCCTTTCACATGAGGCCCAGTGCCCCTCTTAATTATGGCTCATAGGAACAGACATGTTGTAGAGCAGTGGTGAAATCCTCAAGTTAGCTTATTCAAGGCCGTAGCATTACACAGTGGGAAACGCTCTGATATAAACTAGAGTGTTTCAGAGATTCGCAACATCTTGTCTCTTGTATCCTGTGTTTCAATGGTTACACATGGTATTACATTCTTGAAATAATTGATCAGTTATCAGTGTTTCTTTTAATCATTTATCCTTGCTTGCTCTCTCTGAGTAACCTTTAACTTTTCCCTTAATTAATTTTAAAACATTCCTCTTATCTGATTGACAAAAAATCTTTTCACAGGATTAGCTTTATTGCCCTTAGCCTGGTTTACAACCCGCAATGTTTATTTCAACTTTAATTATGCCGTGGGATCTGAAAATATGATAAATCAATTTATTGACTCTCCTGGCATCCTTAAGTTTCCTTCGCTATGTTGGCCTCTTTTCCCACCTTGCTTCCCCAATGTATATGTTCTTAGGTTAAACATATGTACAAACTATTCATTTTTCTTATAATTTCCAGAATTTCTTGCATCATTGCCTATCATTCATTCAATTATGTTCGATGTGCTCAGTTTTATGAGGTAGATAACTAAGGTATGAAAGGTTTCCAGCAAAGCGAACCACACTTAGTCAAGAGTGTTTCATTGTCATATGCACCGGCAGAACAATGGAGTTCTTACTTGCTGCAGCATTAACCGGCCTTTAAACACCCCTTTAATATCCCACAGGTATTTAATAAGGCCTTCAAATATCCCACAGATAAATGTACTATAATCAATTGTAGAATAAATGAATAAATATTACTACGTAACCATAATACTGAAAAACCCAAGTCCACAGTCCAACCAAAGACACCGTCCATAGAAGTTCATGGTTGCTGAGGTTAGTGTTGAGGTTAGAGCCTGATAGTTGCTGGGAAGCAGGCGTTCCTGGATATGCTGGTCACAGTTCCCAGGCTTCCGTACCTTCTTCCCGATGGTAACAGTGAGATGAGAGCGTGGCCAGGGTGGTGTGGGGCTTTGATGTTGCATGCTGCCTTTTTGAGGCAGCTCCTTCTGTGGCTCCCTTTGGTAGTGGGGAGGCCAGTATCAGCCCACCACTCTCTTCATTCCTGGGTATTCGTGTTGCCAAACCAGACTGTGATGCAACCAATCAGTATGCGCTGTACTGTACACATGTAGAAGTTCAATGGAGTATTGGGTGACATCAAATGTCCTCCATCTTCGAAGGAAGTGGCGACGTTGATGAGCTTTTTTCCTGATTGCTTCAATGGGTTTGGCCCACGACAGATGTACAGAGATATTCAGGCCCTGGGGCTTGAAGTTGTTGACTCTGCACTGCCATCCTGTTGATGAAAACGGGTTTGTGGATCCTCAGCTTTCCCTTCCTGAAGTCAACAATTGGCTCCTTTGTCTTGCTGACATTGAGACCAAGATTGTAGTTCTGGCACCATTCAATGAGATTATCGATCTCCCTGTAATCCGATGCATCACTTCCCATTATTCATCCTCTGTTTTTGTAATCTTTTCTGCTGAGTGGGTTTGCTCCAGTTTCACAGTTTGAGAGAGAGGTGACGGGAATATATGAAAGGCAGATAACAGCAGTGATTTCAAGCCATAGTTAGGGTAGACAGACGGAACCCTTTCCCCCGGATTGAAATGTCATAGACTAGAGGATGTAGCTTTAAGGTGAAAGGGACAAAGTTTAAAGGAGATGTGCAGGGCAAGTTTTTTTAAATTATTATTTGTTTTAATATTTTTTTTTTACTCTGCTTGGTGGGTGCCTGGAACCAGGGATGATGTGACAGTGGCCCACCTATGGCAATGTCAGGCTGTCTGTTCGCTCTCGTCTACCACAAAGGAGTTTGAGATTCGAGATTGAGATTTATTGTCACATGCACCAATTGGTACAGTGACATTTGGGGTCACCATACAGCCATACGAATAAAAAAAGAACAAAACACGATAGTATTTTAACATAAACATCCCCTGCACAGCGGAATCAAAGTTTCCTACTGTGAGGGAAGGCCCAAAGTTCAGTCATCCTCCTCTTTGATGTTCTTTGATTCGTGATTTGTGATTCATCAATGACTTGCTTCTCCTCTGGATGTTAGGTCCCAGCTCTTCCATCGACACTGCCTGCTCATCCAGCCTGCTCGCGCTGGAAAACGCCTTCCAGGCAATACGCCACGGTCGGTGCGATTCCGCCATTGTTGGTGGAGTCAACCTGCTGCTGAAACCCCACACATCGGTACAGTTCATGAAGCTGGGCATGCTCAGCCCCGATGGATCCTGCAAGTCTTTCGATGCCTCGGGTAAGAAACCACCTTGTTCATGTATGATTTTATCTTTGGGTCAAAGACATGAAATGTATGTTTAAAGCTCTTCCCAGTTTACAAGAAAAATGACAGACTTTTCATGACATCTTTTTCCTAGGATAGGGGATTCTAAATCTAGAGGGCAGAGCCAGAAGGTGAGAGGGGAGGGATTTAAGAGGGACATCGGGGCAACATTTTTATTCGGAGGGTAGTCCGTATGTGGAATGTTTAGCTGTCAGATGGAGCTATTGAGGTGGATAGAATTATGACTTTTTAAAGACATTTAGATGGATATATGGATGGGAAGAGTTTAGAGGAATATCGGCCAATGCAGGCTAATGGAACTAGCCCAGTATGCAATCTTGCTCGGGTGGGCCTGTTTCGTGCTGGACAAATCTGTAACTATCTAAATTATTTTTTTCTATAGTATTTAATATTAAATATTTACATTTGCGTTCTGTACAGCAAGGGTGACCTGAGATGGCACTGTAGAAGAAGCCTTCGTTGGCTTTAGATCGTTGGCTTTGAGCCAAGTGATCTTGCCACCTGCCAAGAAGGGTTGCCCTTACCAAAAAGCTGGTTTGTTTATCTAGTTAATTGCATTGCATTTGCCAAATCTATTTTACATTCTGCATTATTAAGCGAACCTGGGCAACAAATTCATAATTTTGGCAAACCACTCTAATTTATTTTCAGATTTTTTTCTTTCTGAAAAACATCCATGACAAAATGTGTGGAATTGTCTTGTGTTCTCAGGTAACGGTTACTGTCGATCTGAAGCATCTGTGGTTGTTCTGTTGATGAAGAAATCAGCAGCCAAACGAGTTTATGCATCAGTAGTTAATGCAGGAAGCAATACTGATGGTTACAAAGAACAAGGTATTTATTTTCATTCCTTTCCTTTAATTATTTCAATCCTTAATTCCTTTTCATTATATAATTTTGCAGGTGGGGGAGAGCAAAATTTCAGGTAGGTTAAAAATGTTGCAATAAGTGCATGGGACAGCCCAGACTCCAATTCAAAGTCAGGAGTTTTTATTTGGGTTTTCATGCCTCAGTTCTACACACAATTTTAAAAACAACATGTTAAATTTACTCTTCTAACAACAAAACAGGTTTGTTTCTTAATAAACAGACTACTCAAAACGCGTTTTAGTAGACCAGTTCAAAACTTTACTTATTATCGGCCGGTGGAAGTGGCAGGAACCCCAGTCAAGTGCCCAATACAGACACTTCCCTGTCCTCATTCCACTTCCCCGAACAACAGAATTACATCATATTATAGACTTTTTTTTTGTCACCTTAGCACATTCCACAAACATTAGCCATGGTCAGAGGTACAGGAAATATAGGTTTCTACAGAATGCGTCACATCAAAGGCATCTTGTCATATGGTACAAGATATCTTGCATATTAAAGACATCGGCCATTTGTCAATACCCCTTAGATCAATCTAGCTTCCTCTCTTG
This sequence comes from Okamejei kenojei, assembly GCA_035221665.1. Taxonomy (NCBI): domain Eukaryota; kingdom Metazoa; phylum Chordata; class Chondrichthyes; order Rajiformes; family Rajidae; genus Okamejei; species Okamejei kenojei. Next base: position 29,086,557 of record CM069153.1, read on the forward strand.
TCACTTCTTCCCCCCCCCCCCCTCACAGACATCGGACATTTGGTGCAAGGTACTTTACATATTAAAGGCATCAGCCATTTGTCAATACCTCTTAGTGAGATCAATCTAGCTTCCTTTCTGCTTCCTCTCTTGTCAAATGGTAGACAAATGTTATAGTTATTAATTATCTCAATACACAGCAACCTAAGGCAAGCCTAAACTTGCCTTTCTGTATTAATCTACTGGAGAAAAGCCTAATTTGAGACTAAATATAAACTGTAAGCTAGCCCAGGAACCAATTTAATATCTTCTTATATATTTAACTTAATTCAGGCTTATCACAGCCAGCAAATTCTGGGTACATTTTGTAAATAAAAGTAGGCTTGTGCTGAGAAGATGATTTACATGACAAAGCTCTTGATGCAGTAATAGAAAAATAATTCCTAATGAGTTGCAATCGTCTGAAACCTGGTCAGGTTGTGACGCAACAGGTAAATGTGCATTACATAAACACGTTCAGGAAAGCCCGACTAAAATATCTCTTAATCTGTTCAAGATATCCCTCCTAGAATACTTCTTGACCCATTTTCACTGGATTGATTTCTATGTTTAACAACAGATCATGTAACCCGCTGGTAATGTATACCTTCAGATGCTCATAAGCTGGTGTTCATGTGCCTTTGTAGTTGAGCTACACCATGCAAATAACCCAATATGTGTTTAATATTGAATCTCAACGGCCTCTGAACCATGTAGGGAATTCTATTAGATGGTCTTAGTTTATTTCTTAGAGATGCAGAATGTTTGAACAATGAAACATTAACATAAAATAAATAGTTTGGACAGTTTCATTATTTAATTTTGTGGCCCAAGTAAAATTAACTTGGGTTTGCACATAATTGGTCAAGTCTTTTATTGCTAAGTTACAGTGAAACTGGAAACGGTTTAACAAAATAGTCAGGGGCTACAAAATTCTACTTTTTTTTAACCTAGGCACACTAATGTGCCTTTGCTAAAGTTGTAGGGATAGAGGTTAGCTATTCACTGCACCCATATACACATGACAATAATAAACTAAACTAGCAATCTCAGTTTGAAATGAGGGGCCTTGAACGATCCTGCTAGTTCCTAGTCTGGAGTCTGAAGAAGGGTCTTGACCCAAAACGTCGCCTATTCATTTCGCCCAGAGATGGTGCCTGACCCGCTGAGTTACTCCAGCACTTTCTGTCTATCAGAGTCCCTCAAATGTCTAACTGTTTGTCTGCTTCGATCTAACATCAATTGCGAGAAGCAGCGGATGAGCAAGTGTGACCAGCGACTGTGCTTCTGGCCAGCTCCATGTGAGGACAGCGAGGGACAGCAGCAACAGATTTGGTCCCATCGGTTCCGTGTCGGGGTGGGGGCAGCATTTTTATCCCGCTTTCTTCACTAAGACTCACCTGGTATTTTGTTATTATTCAGCAGAGAAGGTAGGGAGGCAATCATTGCAAACCACGACACGCAGGTGTGCGTTCTATTTATAGGGTATGTTGTTGAGCATTGAGTTGATGAGACCTGGTACAGATCGTGAGGCATTCACCCACAATAACACCTTGTTGTTGACCGGTTTAACCCTGTGCTGATACGAGCGGTGTTCCTATGGTTTCCACCTACAGGTATCACGTTCCCCTCTGGAGAAATGCAGCAGAGGTTAATGAACGCAGTGTACAAGGAAGCAGGCATCTCACCAGCTGCCGTTGAGTACCTCGAGGCACATGGCACAGGAACCAAGGTCTGTCGGTGCGCTGTCTACTCCACACCACGCAGCCAAATGTCTCCTTGGCTCCTGCCCAAGGCCGGGCAGAAATCAGCATTTCTCGGGGGGGGGGGGAAATAAAGGGAGTCGATGGCGGAGTGCTGGATCTCTGCCTTCTTGCTTACCACTTGATTTAAATATATATACTGGCATTTCTCAATGCCATGTGTATCTGCATATGCAAACCATATTCAAAGTGACACTTTTTCTCATGCAATTTGCACAGGTTTCTGGAGGCCCCGGGGTAAGGTTGGATAGGTTATGGAACAATGCCATGCCTGAGGGATGGTTCAATTGAACCTAAAGCATTTCAGACAATGGCAGGTCGTGCGTTGCAAATATAGTAAAAATGGAGATGCGTCTAAACGCAACGGCAGCAAAGGCTCCAGAAGTGACCAGAGAACCGTCTGCCTCAGTGGACACTGGAGGGGGAGCAGCTGCCATTTCCTGTCCTGGCCATTTGCTGCCTGAAGCTCCTATCTTGCAGGCAGATTGCACTTTTTGAACTACATGATAGTGGCTTGTCTCAGATAGCCACACTTCACTACTTGCAGGCATTTTAAGAAGCCAATTTCTTGGGTGTACCATCACTTGGACTGTACCGCATGGACACGGGCCCTTTGGCCCACTTGTCCATGCTGACCAAGTTTGGCCCATTGTCCTACCATTCCTTCCTGTCCATTTGGCTGTCTGAATGTCTTTTAAAAGTTGTAATTGTATCTGCTTCTACAGCTTCCTCTGGCAGCTCATTCCAGGCACGTACTACCCTCTGAGTGAAAAAGTTGACCCTGAGGCCCCTTTTAAATCTCTCCCCTTTCACCTTAAACGTGTACCCTCTAACTTTAGAATCCTCTGGCCTGGGGAAAAAGACTGAGAGTTCACGTTATCCATCCCCTTCATGATCTTGTACACTCCTCAACCTCCTACACTCCAAAGTAAAAAGTCCCAACCTATCCAACCTCCCCCTGTAACGCTAGCCCAAGTTACATTCTGGTGAATCTCTTCTGTACCCTTTCCAACTGAGTGACATCCTTCCTGTGAACTCTAGGGAAGGTGGACTAATAAAAGGCAAAAAATATACCAATATTGATGGTTGATCATCCAATATTATGCAGCCACGCAGAACAGCAACGGCCCCTTCAGTCCAACTTGCTCACCCTGACTTGCATGCCCCATCTACACCAGTCCCGCCTGCGTTTGGCCAAGATCCCTCTAAACCTATCTAATCCATGTACCTGTCCCAATGTTTTTGGAATGCTGTGATAGCACCTGCCTCAACTATCTCCACTGGCAACTCGTTCCATATACCTACTACCCTTAAGATAATAAAAGTTGCTCCTTGGGTTCTGATCAAATCTTTCGCCCCTAACCTTAAACCTATGTCCTCTGGTTCTTGATTCCCCTACTCTGGGTAAAAGACTTTGTGCATTCAGCCCATCTATTGCCCTTCATGATTTTATACGCCTCTATGGGATCATCCCACGTCCTCCTGTGCTCCAAGGAATAAAGTTCTAGCCTGCCCAACCTTTCTCTATAGCTCAGACTCTCGAATCTTGGCAACGTTCTAGTGAATCCTCTCTGCATGTTGTGTGTACAGGTCGGAGATCCGCAGGAACTGAATGGAATTGCGAATGTCTTCTGTCAATTTGACCGCAAGCCTTTGCTGCTGGGATCAACAAAGTCCAACATGGGCCACCCGGAGCCTGCGTCGGGATTAGCCGCGCTAGCAAAGGCAAGTGTCTGGTCTTCTCTTTTTGGAGTGTTTGTGATGAGGGAATTGAGTGTATGATGCTAAAATGTGCGGAAATGAGAACTTTAGTTTAGAGATAGAGCACAGGAGCAGGCCCACCGTGTCTGCACCGACCAGCGATCCCCGCACACTAACACTATCCTCTACATACACTAGAGAAATTTTACACTTATACCAAGCCAATTATGCTACAAACCTGTACGTCTTTGGAGTCTGGAAGGAAACCGAAGATCTCGGAGAAAACCCACACAGGTCACGGGGAGAACGTACAAACTCTGAACATACAGCACTCGCAGTCAGGATCGAACCCGCGCTGTAAGGCAGCAACTCTACCGCACAACTTGTAGAATGTCATGGGCTGTCTGGATAAGCAGTGCTGTTTGTGATGGTACGCACTTCTAACGTGACATGTTTGTTTATTAAACATGCTTAGCTATTGGATAGCATAAGGGTAGACGAAAAATGTTGGAGATACTCAGCAGGTGAGGCAGCATCTATGGTGAGAAGGAATAAGCCTACTGTCTCCGCCTCTTTTTCCGCCCCCCCCCACCCGACATCGGTCTGAAGAAGGGACTCGACCCGAAACTTCGCCTTTTCCTTCTCTCCATAGATGCTGCCTCACCCGCTGAGTTTCTCCAGCATTTTCTGTCCACCTTTTTTTTCCAACTTCTGCAGTTCTTTCTTAAATGGATTGCATAAGGGAATGATTTTAAACATTTATTTATTTAGACTTGTAGTTTGGTTATATTTCAGGTTAAAGTGTTTCCAGCATTGGGTGTATCGATGGTAAAATTTTGTTGAGAAATGTAGTTTAAATTTTTATTGAGATTTGATTGAAAGATGCAGCATAGAAACGGCCCCTTCAGCCCACCGAGTCCATGTTGTCCATGAATCACCAGTTCATGCTAGCTCTACATTATCCCACTTCTCATCCACTCTCTGCACACTGGGGGCCAATTAACCTACAAACGCGCACATCTCTGGGATGTGGTAGGAAACTGGAGCACCCGGAGGAAACCCACGTGGTCACAGAGTGCACATGCAAACTCCACACAGTGAGCACCCGAGGACAGGATTGAACCTGGGTCTCTGGTGCTGTGAGGCAGTGGCTCTACCCGCTGTGCCACTGGGCTGCCCTTATGGATGGCATGGACCATAATATAGCGCAGCATGTAGAAAATCAGAACGTTTTTAAAAAAAAGTTGGTTTGTATGGATGAGCAGTGCTTTATTTTATGATATCTTTGAAGTCCCTCTTAAATCTTTAATCTCTCACTGCAAGATTATGCCCTCTAGTTTTAGAATCCTCTACCCTGGGAAAAAGATGGACCATTCCCTGTTGAACCACTTTGCAGACTCCTAGATGCTGAGGTTAATTTTAATTTTCCGTTCTTCCGACAGGTTGTGCTCTCTCTGGAGCATGGTTTATGGGCTCCCAACATTCACTACAAAACTCCCAACCCTGACGTCCCTGCTCTGCAGAGTGGGTGCATCCGCGTCGTGACCGAACCTATCCCCGTGACCGGTGGATTCGTGGGCATGAATTCCTTTGGGTTTGGAGGTTCCAATGTCCACGTCATCTTGCGTCCCAATGAGAAGAGAGCCAGCCCTCCGGTTCCCATGGCTCTGCCGCGCTTGGCGCAAGCCTGCGGCCGCTCGCCTGAAGCAGTGGAAGCTCTGCTTGATCAGGCCCGGAGCCACAGCCACGACGTCAACTTGCTGAGTTTGATCAATGATATCTCCATCATGCCGCCTGCCGCAATGCCATACAGAGGTTACAGGCTGGTGGGCACTGAGACTGATGCCAAAGAGGTCCAGCAAGTCCAGTCTGCTGGAAGGCCACTGTGGTACATTTGTTCAGGTGGGTGCCATTAAAACTCCAAAGAATAAAGTCGACATTGATGATCACTGTACTGACATTGATAAGGATAAACAGGACCTTCCACAAAGTGTAGGTTTCATACAGTCACTCAGAGCGGACGCAGAACCTTCGGACCAACTCGTGCCGGCCCACCAAGGCGCCCCATCTACTCTAGTCCCACCTGCTGTGTGTGGCCCATATCCTTCTAAGCCTTTACTGTCCATGTACTGGGTAGGGATCTTTACTGGGCTCTATTCCTCGGTCTATTTGATTAGTGAAACCTTTTATCTCATCCTTCACCTCCCCAGACCCACTCCTAGATTCGACCAGAATCTAGTTATAATGTAACATGAGGGAATAGACGAGGTGAATGCAGTGTATTTTCCCCAGAATAGGGAAATCAAGAACCAGAGGACATAGATTGAAGCCTGGGGGGTGGGTGGGGGAGAGATTAAATAGGAACCCGAGGAGAAATCTTTGCACAGAGGGTGGTGTAAGTATGGAACTCGGCTGCCAGAGGAGGTAGTTGAGGCAGGTACTATAACACCATTTAAAAGACATTTGGACAGGTACATTTATGGATTTCGGACAAATGGGACTAGATTAGATGGGGATCTTGGTTGGAACGGGCCAGAGGGCCGACGGGCCTGTTTCCATACTGTATAATTTCAGAACTTTAGGAAGTAATGCAGGCAAGTACAATGTTAACATTTTTAAAAAGCATTTGTATGGGTACATGGATGGGAAAGGTTTAGTAGGATATTGGGCAAGCATGGATAAATGAGACTAGCTTAGATGGGACATCTTGGATGAATTGGGCCAAAAGGTCTGATCCATGCTGTATGAGTTTATAACTTTAATAATGAAACATAAAGGATAGCATTATCCTTCATATGTGCCGCTTACTGCTGGCTGATGATTCTACTGTTCCCTCAGGTATGGGAGCTCAGTGGATTGGCATGGGTCACACCCTTATGAAACTGGATGTATTCCGTGAATCCATTCTCCGTTCTGACAAAGCACTGGAAAAGACTGGATTGAAAGTGTCCAAACTCCTCATGAGCACAGACGACAAAACGTTTGATGACACAGTGCACGCCTTTGTAGCCCTCACCGCCATTCAAGTAAGGAACTCTCCATTGGTGTGAAGGAACCAAGCCTTCAAAACACAGTCACTCGGTTGGCTTCACGTTCTCATGGTTTTATCTGCAGGTCGCTCAGATAGACATGTTGAACACTATGGGTCTACAGCCAGATGGTATTGTCGGGCACTCTGTGGGTGAGCTGGCCTGTGGGTATGCTGATCAATCACTGACGCATGAAGAAGCCCTATTAGCCGCATATTGGAGAGGGCGATGTATCAAGGAAGCCAAGCTACCCCCAGGGGCCATGGCTGCTGTTGGTAAGTGACAGATTGCACCTCACAGCTGTTTAAAATCTGTACAAGTTTATCCAAACTGAAGGTGGAGGTCGGGAGCTTCTCTTGTTTGATTTAGTTTATTACCGTCATTTGTAGCCAGGTACAGTAAAAAGTTTTCTGTTACGTGCCACAGTGGAAAAACTATACATGATTAGAATCAACTCATCTACAGTGTTCAGATGCAGGATAAGGGGAATGACATTTAGTGCAACAAAGTCCAGTGGAGTCCGATTGAAGATGGTCTGAGGGTCTCCAATGAGGTAGATGGGAGGTCAGGGCCGCTCTCTAGTTGGTGATGGGGGGGGGGGGGGGGGTCAGTTGCCTGATAACAGCTAGGAAGAAACTGTGCCTGAATCTGGAGGTGTGCGTTTCATGCTTCCGTACCTCTTGCCTGCTGGGAGTGGTGGAGAAGAGGGAGTGGGCGGGATGAGACTCGTCCTTGATTACGCTGCTGGCCTTGCTGAGGCAATGTGAAGCATAGATGGAACAGCCGTGGTCCAGTCACTGATCTTGGCTGGGGGTGGGCACAGGAGGCTTTGTATTCCATCAAACAGATGTGCCTGTGAGCAGTTTGGTCCTGAGCATTGTCCAGTGAACACCAAGGGACAGGGGAATTGGAGATGTTGGTTTAAGGTTAGATGATATTTGCTGTTGCTCCTATTAGGATTAAATGCCCCCTGTTACTATTGTTAAGGTAATCTCAGTGACTGTGTGGCTAAAGCATAAGGTGCTGGAGTAACGCAGCGGGTCAGGCAGTATTTGTGGAGGGAATGTACAGACAACATTTTGGGTTGGGACCCTTCAGACTTGAGTTTGAGGAAGGATCCCAACCTGAAGCATTGCCTGTCCATTCCCTCCACAGGCGTTGCCTGAGTTACTCCGCACTTTGTGTTTTTCTCAAGATCCCAGCATTTGCAGTTCCTTGTGTTGACTGTGTGGGTAAACCTCAGCGATATAGTTGTATCGACCCGCGGGCAACAGGGGCCTTGAGAGGGCTGAGAGTTGTATAGTGATTCCAGTGTAATTTTATAAAAAAAGATATCCCGCACTGTTCCTCCTCTCAGCAGCTCACACAAGAGTGCACATAGACCAGTACAACACAAGAACAGGCCCTTCAGCCCACAATGTCGGTGCTGAACATGATGCCAAGGCCATCTGCACATAAACCATATCGCTCCACTCCTTGCATATCCAAATGTATCTATCTTGACCGCCACACCCAGCAAGTGTGATCCAGGCACCCACCACCCTCTAAGCTTATCAGAGCATAAATTAAATTATTACTTTAGACATTAGACAATAGACAGACAATAGGTGCAGGAGTAGGCCATTCGGCCCTTCGAGCCAGCACCGCCATTCAATGTGATCATGGCTGATCATCCCCAATCAGTACCCCATTCCTGCCTTCTCCCCATATCCCCTGACTCCACTATTTTGAAGAGCCCTATCTGGCTCTCTCTTGAAAGCATCCAGAGAACCTGCCTCAACTGCCCTCTGAGGCAGAGAATTACACAGACTCACCACTCTCTGTGAGAAAAAGTGTTTCCTCGTCTCCGTTCTAAATGGCTTACTCATTATTGTTAAACTTGAAGTGGGGTGTCTCTGTGTTAGCTTTAAGGTGACTTTAGGTTTTGGTCCAGAGACCCAGGTTTGATCCTGACATCGGGTGCTGTCTGTGGATTTTGCACATTTTTCCTGTGACCGTGTGGGTTCCGCATCTCAAAGCTGTGCAGGTTTGTAGGTTCATTGGTCTCTGTAAACAGACCTCTAAACAGTGCGCAGGGAGTGGATGTGAAAGTGGAATAACATAGAACTAGTGTGAACGGGTGATAGATGGTGTGACATCTGTATCTCTACAATAACTAAGGTGTAAAACGTGAGAGATACAGCATGGACACGGGTCCCTCAGCCCACCGAGTCCGCGTCGACCAGTAATCGCCCCGTACACTAGCACTATCCGATACACTAGGGACAATTTACTTTTTTCTAAAGAATATATTTTTTAACCTAAGCCAATTAACCTATACGTCTATGGAGTGTGGGAGGAAACCGGAGCACGCAGAGAAAACCCACGCAGTCACAGGGAGAAGGTACAACGCTGTACAGATAGCAACAGTAGTCTGAATCGTTCGGCAGCAGCTCCAGCACTGCACCACTGTGCTGCCCTAAAGGGCTGTAAAGTTGTGTTGGGAATGTGGGTTATTTTGTCATTTAAAAAAAAGTCACTGCAGTTTTGTTGTGTGACAGGATTAACTTGGGAGGAGTGCAAGGCGCAGTGTCCCGAAGGAGTAGTTCCTGCCTGTCACAATGCCGAAGATACGGTCACCATCTCTGGGCCACAGGTAGGAAATGAGACAAGACCGCAGCAACCTAGAAATGTCCTCTGCACATGTGTCATGCTCAATCAATCTCTGGATTTGGCTTTAGTTAAAGCCCTGTCCCACGGTATGAGTTCATTCCAAGAGCTCTCCGGAGTTTAAAAAAAAAATCAAACTTGTGGTAAGCACGGAGAATGAAAGTAGCGGGTACGTCGGAGCTCGGGGACGTCTCTTAGCACTAACGGCAGGTACTCGGGAAGACTCGTGAAGATTTTTAAACGTTGAAAAATGTCCACGAGATCCCCGAATACCGACAAGTGGCCATTACCGTAAATCTCCGAGTTCGAATCGGAGCAAACTCGGGTAGAGCTCTTGGAATGAACTCGTACCGTGGGACAGGGCTTTTAATAAGGGCTCAGAAGTCAAGTTGAGGGAGCAGTGCAAAATAACATCGTTGGGTTTGCATTAAATATTAAAGCAAAACAAATACTAAGGGACTTTGGAAATTTGTAATGGTAGCAAAAATGGGCCCTTGTTCTGGTAAATTGATGTTGATCTTCAATACTGACTGGTTTTAAATTAGATTGATCAAACTCTTAAGCAAATATTTGGTCAAGAATTAAAATATGCAAATGACGAGATTCCAGGGATGAATAAATGCACGAAAAGTTAACGATTTTAATGTAGAACTGCAGATTCTGATTCAAAGATAGACACAAATTGCTGGAGTAACTCAACAGGTCAGGCAGCATCTCTGGAGAAAATGGCTGGATGACTTTTTGGGTCAGGACCCTTCCTCAGACTATAGAAATGTCAAGAATCCTTTTTCTCCAGGGATGCTGCATAACTCGCCGAGTTACTCCAGAATTTGTGTCTATCTTTAATGTTTTTAATAAGTTGTTTGATTTAAGTATATAAAAATTATAATAAAGGGAAAATATGGAGAACATTCTACATCATTATTTGTTACTAGACTAAGTGGGACCCGTTGAGTCCCAGCATCACACGGGAGCGCTGGTCCCCCAATGCAATATTCCACCTCTCCACCAATTCCAATATTGCTGGCCAATGGGGAGAGGGGAGCTTTCTGGAGAGCTAGCATGGTGTCGTGGGCTGAAGGGACTGGTTTCCAGAGGGCTAGTGTGGACATTGTGGGCCGAATGGATTCTTGGGCTGGCAGCTCAGTCAATGAGCACCACACACACACACACACACACACACACACACACACACACACACACACACACACACACACACACACACACACACACACACACACACACACACACACACACACGCAGTAAACCTTCTTGAATACTCACATGGCTGAGCGCGGCCTCTCCACTTTGAGGCTTCCACAGTCAGTGTGACCTCTGCACTTACTGGAAATTACGTAATCAGCCAGACCTGTCCAAATAGTCCCAAAATGAGCGGGACTTTTGAACCAAACACAGTCGGACCTAATAAAGAATTTATTCCTTCCAAACACAGTCTGACCCAATAAAGCACAGTTTCAAGCACAGGCAGGGCAGCAGGCCCAAACAACTCATGGCATTGTCATTAAGGGCTAATAAATCATTTATTGCAAATGAATCGTGGCCTCTCCATCGCGATCTTGCAGAGTGACCGAGTCACGTCGAGGCATCCGGGGTTTTATAGTCCTGCCCCCCACCCCGGAAGGGGCGTTACCTTAATCGCGGTGATTGACAGGCGAGAGGATCTCAAGGTTTTTTTTTTAAACACTCATAACTTTTTTTCCTTTTCTTTTAAAAATCCTCGGGGCCTGTTCAGCAGAGGAGGACTGTGTAAGATGGCCAAAAATCATAGCAATATATGGTCGCGTTTTTTCTAAAATCAATATACAGCGCAGACGGGAAGTGGTCAAGATGACATTAATTATATAGATGGTGCCATTTTAGAAACTTGCTACAGATTGAGGTGCATCGCTCTATCCATGAAATCACTTTGTTTTGCATGTTTCAGTTCAGTTCTAATCTAAATACTTTCCTGAATAGTTTGATCAATCTCATGTAAATTTAGTCCGATCAGTTAAATTTACCTAGACAAGGGCACATGTTGCCCCTATTAAAAATCAATACATTTTCAGTCATTTTCAGACTCAAAGCTGGAGCAACTCAGTGGGTCAGACTACTTCTCTGTAGAAAAGGGATAGGTAACACTTCAGGTCGAGAGACTTCTTCAGTCTGAAGAAGGGTCTCAACCGAAAAAATTACCTATTCCTTTTCTCCAGAGATGCTGTCTGACCAACTGAGTTGCTCCAACTTTTTGTCTCTTTTTTTGGTTTAAACCAGCATCTGCAGTTCCTTCTTAGAAATGAAACGGAGATTGCTATCAATTTATTCCTGGTCAAAAGTGTAAGTTAAAAATAAAATTGGCAAAATATTTGAAAAGCGAGAATATGAAATTAATGTTATTGATACTAGGATGTGTATAGAGGTGAAGGTCCATGTCCTAACTTGTGACCGTTGTTCCCATGTCAGGAAGCTGTTAGTAAGTTTGTGGCCACGTTGAAGGTGGAAGGAGTCTTTGCCAAAGAGGTTCGCAGCGCAGGAGTTGCTTTCCATTCCTACTACATGGCTTCCATTGCACCGACTCTTCTTAATGCTCTGCAGCAGGTATGGGCAGTATCTTGTATGCTAACACTCTGAGGATTTTTCCTCAGACTTGAATGCTATGCAGTAAATGGTGGACAGATTCCAGGAAACCCTTGAATTCCATGCAAGATAGTACGGTATGAGTTGGCATGTTGGATCGGGGGAGCAGAATGTATAGAGGAGTGTGCAAATATTGGCGTATAAATCCATGGTTGTTATTTCCTTTAGGTTTGGGTTGGAGCCAGAATCAGTGATGATGAACTAAACAGAGTTGAAAAGAGTCAAGAAGCTACATTAATTATTAATAAAACAATGTTGTTTTTCAATCAGATTATTTAAGATGTAGAAATAAGAATGCAGTGGAGCAGCAGTAGACTTGCTGCCTTGCAGTGCCAGAGACCTGGGTTCGATCCTGATTACGGGTGCTGTCTGTATGTTCATAAGTGATGGTAGTAGAATTAGGCCATTCGGCCCATCAAGTCTATTCGCATTTCAATCCTGGCCAATGCCATTTGTTCTCCCTGTGACCTCCATGGGTTTTCTTGGGGTGCTTCAGTTTTCTCCCACATTCCAAGACATATGTAGGTTAATTGGCTTCAGTAAAAATTGTAAATTGTTTGTAGGATGGTTCGGTGGGCCGAAGGGCCTGTTTCAGCACCGCATCTTTTAACGTGAAAAGAAACCACAGATACCAGTTTACAAAAAAAACACACAAAGTGCTGGAGTAACTCATAGGGTTCGGCAATATCTCTGGAGAACATGCATAGGTGAATGTTTCAGATCGGGGCCCTTCTTCAGACATCTGAAGAGATGCTGTCTGACCCACTGAGTTACTCTAGCACTTTGTGTTTATCGGATGTGTCCTTAATTATCCTTCGGGCTTTATTTTGCCGCAAGTGTTTTGGATAATGCGTGCCCACTATAATATGTACTGATTATATGCCTCTTCTTCCTCTGCATGCCTTACTTTGCCACCTCTCTGTGTCCACATTTTGCTTGTCAGGTTATAAAAGTGCCCAAAACGCGTACTCCACGCTGGATCAGTACATCGATCCCACAGGCCAAGTGGGACAGTGAGCTCGCCCAGCACTCATCTGCAGAGTACCATGTCAACAACCTGGTCAGCCCAGTTCTGTTTCAGGAAGGACTGCAACATATCCCAAGTAATGCTGTTGTGATCGAGATTTCGGCTCATGCCCTGCTTCAGGTACCCACCTTTCATTGCAGACTCCATGTACAATTGACTTTGTGAAAGCTCCCTCTATGATACAGCTGAGACAAAAATAAGTTTGCTTGGGGAATCCATCTACGTCTTGTCAGAAGTAATGTTCTCCTTTTCCCAGTATTGTACACATCTGTGTCTCAAAAATGGCAGGTGTGGTGTTTGATGAACTATGATGAATTTACCGTAGCTTTGTGATGTTAAAGCTTTATTTGTTGTCTTCAATGATACTTTATGTTCCTAGATAAAGTGAAATTCGTTATTTTTGCATGCAATGCACAAAGTACGCAAAGAGTCGCCACGTATCTGGTGCTGACAAAGTTACAAAAGTACTCATTAGTCCAGACGGTCCCTCTTTGGTCACAGCGGCCCGACCACCTCTCTGCGGCCCATTTTAATATCTACAGAGTTGATAGTTGATCCCTTATCCAGAGCTGCCACGTAGTACGGATTTTCCATATCTTGTACATAAATGCAATTAGAATACGGATGTACGATTTTGTGTTAAATACGGATTTTAAATATGGAGTTCAGTTCAGTCTGAAGAAGGGTCTCGATCAGAAACATCACCCATTCCTTCTCTCCAGAATCGCTGTCTGTCCCGCTCCAGGTTTAAACAGAGCGCTGCCAGTTTAACATGTGGGAATTTAAACTAAGAGCTGTCGGCAACCGCGTTATGGGTTCTAAAAATTGCGCTACCAGCTGGAGCACTATGGGCTTTACACATAGGGCTATGGGTCACAGATTGTTCAGGAAAATTCTCGTTTAACAATCAGTCTTTGGAATTCTCCTTGAGCCTTGGATTATTTTTCAGGCAGTGGTAGAATTCTGGATAAGCCTAGTGGTGAAAGGTTACCAGTGGGATTGCAGTTACATTGGGATTAGCCTTGATTTTACAGAACGGTGGGTGGGTGGGCTGAAGGGGGAGAGGGAGGGGTGGAGAGGAGAGGGAGAGTGGGAGAAGGAGGGAGGAAGGGAATAAAAGGGAGGGAGAGAAAGAGAGATGGGGAGAGAAAGAGAGATGGGGAGAGAGACGAAGGAGGTAGAGGGAACGAGGGAGGCTTCCAAAATGGCTTCTACATCATCATCCGGTGCAAAAAGCAGGAAGCGGCCGTTCAAACAGCAGTATACAAAGAGATGGCAATGAATGCAGTCAAGTAAGGTGCGTAGAAGACGTCGATTGGTAGCAAAGTTATGCATTCTTGTACAATTACATGGGTATGATGGCACATTTAAAAAAAAAAAGTAGAAATACTGATTTCAGCAAAATATTGATTTTCAGGTACTCGAGTACTGATATGCTCTGATAAAACTTGGCAGCTCTGCTTACCGCATATTTTTGTTATTCTGAGGACGTGGCTTAGAAACGCTAAAATCATACTGCCACCTGATTTGAGATATTCTCCTTAAAACCCCCATGAATAGTTATTTCGACAATGCACAAACACAAAAGCAAGGCTTGATATTTTTAAACTATGCTTGCTTTTTAAGACGTATGGGGCAAGGTATTATAGGGGGCTTTGCGTGATAACGCATCGGCTCCAACCTAATGTTCTAGCCATTCCACCCTGTGCCACCCGCTGAACAGATTGTGTTTATTTCAGGCTATTCTGAAACGCAGCCTGAAGCAGTCGTGCCTGATCCTGCCACTGATGAAGCGCGGCCACAGCAATAACATCGAATATTTCCTCTCGCATGTCGGCAAGATCTATGCAAGTGGGTAAGTGGAAGAACTTCAGGGGAATGGGATTTGATTCTTCCTCGTGATCCAATACAGAGGGTTTGCAAGGAGTCGTAGAGAGATACAGCAGGAAATGATCCTATGGTCTATCGTCCAAGCTGATCACAAGCACTTTCGGAACCTGCCACCCATAAACAGTCCAAGTGGTCCAACTGATTTATTCTGGTGTTGATGGCGATACTTTCTTGAGGCCTACATATCTCTGTGCATTACTGTCCAACATTTGGACAAGTCCATGAAAGCCCTTGCCATCCCTCTTTCTCCATCCCCCTCCCCCTTCTCAGTTCTCCCACCAGTCTTACTGTCTCCGACTCCATTCTATCTCTGTCCTGTCCCCTCCCCTGACATCAGTCTGAAGAGCAGTCTCGACCCGAAACGTCACCCATTGCTTCTCTCCAGAGATGCTGCCTGTCCCGCTGAGTTACTCCAGCATTTTGTTAAACCAGCATCTGTAGTCCTTTCCGACACATGGATAGTTTAGTTTTATTTATTGTCACATGTATCGAGGTACAGTGAAAAGCTTTTGTTGCGTGCAAACCAGTCAGTGGAAGGACAAAACATGGTTGCAATCGAGCCATTCGGAGTGTACAGATAAAGTAAGAAGTGTTGCTGTAGGAGCGGAGATTTAAAAGTGTGGAGTGATTGTAATGTGTGACTAGGTGGGACTAGCGTAGATGGGGCTTCTCGGTCTTCATAGGTGAACTGGGCTGAAGAGTCTGTTTCTGTGCTGTGTGGCTCTAATAGCGAACCGGCCATGTAAATCCGGTCCAGTTTGGTCCCTGCTCTATTGTGTTGATAGAGCAAGAAATTAATGAGGTAAATATAACAATAGTGAAGCCCGCGGTCTCTGGTAAGAAGAGGCCGACTCGTGAGGTCCATGCCAGAGTTTACATCATCCTGACGCGAGGGCTTTGGACTTCGGACCGTTGGCAGCAGCGACTGCGGAGGGTTCATGGGTGAACAAAGGAGGAAGATGGTTGAACTTTTACCTTCCATCACAGTGAGGAATGTGGATTCCACTGTTGTGGATGTTTATGTTAAATTTAATTTTATGTGGCTGCGTGCATTGTTGCTTTTCACAGTATGGCTGTATGGTAACTCAAATATCACTGTACCTTAATTGGTGCATGTGACAATAAACGCAAACTTGAACGAAGAAGCACAAAATAACTAAATATTGATTTGTTATCTGGCAATGACAGAGTGAACCTGGACTCCAACAAGTTATACCCACCAGTGGAGTACCCCATCCCCGCTGGGACTTCCTTAATTTCTCCGAGCATTGTGTGGGACCACAGCCAAATCTGGGACGTACCCAAGACCGAGGACTACCCGTCCGGTGCAGGAGGTTCGGGATCTGCCATTGTGTTTAACGTTGGTGAGTCGCTGCATTGTTAGAAGTCTACTGGGTAAATGCATGCACTGCACGAGAGGCAACTAAACGTTTTGGGAATTCGGGAATATTAATCTTTAAAAATTGGATAGTCTTTTGACCTTTAGATTTGTGTCGCACAGATATGAACCCTGGGTCTGCTGACAGCTACATTGCCGATCACTGTATCGATGGGAGAGTGCTGTATCCAGCCACCGGTTACCTGCTCCTGGCCTGGCGAACTTTGCTAAGGACGAGTGGCGCTGTAATGGATCAGACACCAGTGATGTTTGAAGATGTTGTCCTACACAGAGCAACAATTCTGCCAAAAACAGGTACCGAAGAAGAGTAGCAACCCTAAACGTCATCTGTCCATCTCTTCAACAGGTGCTGACTGGCCTGCTCAGTTTCCCCACGACATTCACACAATGCCCTTGAATGCCCAGACACCCTTCACACAAAGGACTCGAGCGCCTGAGCTGAAGGGAGATTGAGCAGGCTAGGACTCTATTCCTCGGAGCGCAGGAGGAGGGGTGAACTTATAGAGGTGTACAAAATCATGAGAGGAATAGTTCGGGTAGACACACAGAGTCTCTTTCCCAGAGTAGGGGAATCGAGAACCAGAGGACATCGGTTTAAGATGAAGTGGCAATGTTCATTGAGGCTGTGTGATCTGAGGCGGCCTGATTTACTGGTTCTTCCAAGTGAGCGGAATTATTTCCCGAAGGGTAATTGTCTTTGCAAGCGAGCCATTTGCTTAACACAGACAACTCTGCTTCAGCTGTAAAGACTGTTCTAATCCTTGCATTACACAAAATAGGTCACCCATCAGCCTCCCATGCTCCAAAGAGAAAAGTCCAGTCTATTCGGCCTCTCCCTAAAACGCAAGCCGAGGCAACATCCTGATGAATCTCTTCAGTACCAACGTAATGACATCCTTATTTGTAATTGAGGGGAAAAAAAATCTATTTTTATATTAGCAGAGAAAGTAAAGTAATTGAGAGGAGAGATGCTTCTGGGTTGTATTATCTCATTTTGGTAACACTTGTTACTAAGTACACACCAATTGTTGGAAAGATATCTGATTTCTAACATAAAACTAGAGGGGATTTCTTAAAATTTAGAGCAAAAGAATATCTTGTATTTGTTCTGCTCAAATGCCATGTATTTTATATTTTTGTTTCTTAAACTGTTAGAATTACCTTGTTGTTATTCTGTTGCCATATCTCTTGAAACCTGTTGCTCCTGTTAATTAAGGTTCTGTACAGCTTGAGGTTCGGCTGATGCCAGCATCAAATAGATTCGAAATTTCGGAGAACAGCAACCTGGCTGTTAGTGGTAAGCCACATTAATCTTGAAGCTTTCTTTGAATTTGATTTTTCTCATAACTGCAAAGTCCATATTGAAGTACAAATACTTCCAGTAAATACAAACATTGTCAACAATTTTTCTATGAAAATGTAGACTCCTGCGAATATGTGCATAGCTGCTTTGCTCCATGTGGGGCAGTGCTTTTATTTTACAGTATGACATACCCACACCTCTCTGAAGTTAAACGTCACAATTTCATATTCCAGCTTTGTGACTCGTATGTGTATTAATGTGCATACCGGCATCCGTTTGTCTTCTAAATCAGCACTGATCCTAGGTGTGTGCATTTTGAAAGGGAAATATTGAAAAGACTAGGCTTGTATTCACTGTAATTTAGAAGGATGAAACATATATAAAATTATATAAGGACTGGATAAGCTTGATTCAGGAAAAATGTTCCCATGTATATTAATGATTTGGAAGTGGGAATTAGGAGCAACACCAGCAAGTTTGCGGATGACACAAAGCTGGGTGGCAGTGTGAACTGTGAAGAGGATGTTAGGAGGTTGGACGGGTTGAGTGAGTGGGCAGATGCGTGGCAGGTGCAGTATATTATAGATAAATGTGAGGTTATCCACTTTGGTGGCAAAAACAAGGGGGCACATTATTATCTCAATGGGGTTAGGTTAGGTAAGGGGGAGGTACAGCGAGACCTAGGTGTCCTTGTACACCGGTCACTGAAAGTTGGCGTTCAGGTACAGCAGACAGTGAAGAAAGCTAATGGAATGTTGGCCTTCATAACACGAGGATTTCAGTATAGGAGTAGAGAGGTTCTTCTGCAGTTGTATAGGGCTCTGGTAAGACCACATCTGGAGTATTGCATACAGTTTTGGTCTCCTAATTTGAGGAAGGACATCTTGTGATTGAGGCAGTGCAGTGTAGGTTCACAAGATTGATCCCTGGGATGGCGAGACTGTCATATGAGGAAATATTGAAAAGACTAGGCTTGTATTCACTGTAGTTTAGAAGGATGAAACATATAAAATTATATAAGGACTGGATAAGCTTGATTCAGGAAAAATGTTCCCAATGTTGGGCGAGTCCAGAACCAGGGGCCACAGTCTTAGAATAAAGGGGAGGCCATTTAAGACTGAGGTGAGAAAAACGTTTTCACCCAGAGAGTTGTGAATTTGTGGAATTCCCTGCCACAGAGGGCAGTGGAGGCCAAATCACTGGATGGATTTAAGAGAGAGTTAGATGGAGCTCCAGGGGCTGGTAGAATCAAGGGATATGGGGAGAAGGCAGGCACGGGTTATTGATTGGTGACGATCAGCCATGATCACAATGTAGCAATGTTACAAAATTTTGAGATTTAAAAAATCAAGTCTGCAATTTATCCCATCAGATAAAGCATACAAAGAAGTTTAATTTGACACCTAATTCACTTTCATATCTTCAGTATTAAAAAAGTTACGGCCATTTACATACTCAGAAATTAGCATCTTGTTCCCTATTGCTTTTCCATTGACTTAACACAAAAGCTGTGATCGAGGACAGTCAAAAGCCCATAACTTTCTTAAAAATTAAGAGAACTGAAAGAAAATTTCAGTTATTATAGATTGAAGCATTCTGAAACTAATATGAAACGATCTTCTTGGATGACCTGAAATTAAAGCATATAATTAGTTAGTTACCCGATTGTAGCTAATTACAAAATTCAATTACTAGATCTAAACATCTATCCATTTCTTAAGAAAATATTAACATTTATTTTAAAGCCTAAGTGTCCAAATAACATTCACACAAGAATTCACAATATAACTTGATTTTTAAATCTCATTGTTATGAATTTATAGATCAAATTGAAGGAATTTAGTGTTTAATGCCCATAAATTAATGGGCATTTTAAACAGCTTGCGAGTGGGATTTTCTGGAACGCGATGTATTGGAACATTGCGGTGAATTTAAACCCAATATCGGCAGGAAAAACACTGCCGGTTCATATGGGGAATAAATCACCGTTTCGCAACATGAAATGTTGATTAAAGTCATCTAAACAAGCAAGTTTATATGAAAAAATAAACAACTTTCACTTACCTGTCCCCTACGTAAAATCCGTCCCCATTGTTGGCGTTCACGGCATTGGGAGCTAATTTTTATTTTACTGTAGCGCTGAAATAGTCGGGCAATTAAAAAATAAAAAATAAATAACTTGCCGGCAGTCGGAACGAATCTCCAAAAATAGCTCGAACTCCGAGAAAATATAATTCCGGATGGCAAGGGAAAACCGCATTGTAACCCCGCCCCCCCCCCCCCCCCTTAAAGGTGCCAAAGTCGCGCACACGGCCAGTGACAGAACTGCAGCGCCGCTAAAAGTAAGTTTTGTAACATACCTACACAATGAATGTTGGTGCTGGCTCGAAGGGCCAAATGGCATCCTCCTGCACCTATTTTCTATGTTTCTATGCCCCTTGTGATCTTGTGCACCTTAATACTCCAAAGAAAAAAGTCCCAGCCTATCCAACCTCTCCCTGTAACTCAAGCCCAGGTAACATCATGGTGAATCTCTTCCGCAACCTTTTTAACTTAATGACATGCTTCCCATAGATGGGCAACCAGAACTGCACACAGTACTCGAAGTGAGGTCTCACCGATGACTTGTACAACTGCATCATGATGTCCCAACTTTTGTATCCAAACCCCTTCCCAATGAAGGCAAGCGTACTGATGCCTCCTTCTCTAGTCATTGAGGTGTTTATTTAGGCTTTAAAAACAGTAAATGGTGTGAAAGAGCAACATTTTAAAATTACCGATGACCACAAAAACTGGAATGGATATCATGAAAAAAAAACTGCGCTTCTTGCAATTGCTGCCACATTTTTCTAGATAAATTATTGTCTGTGAAACGATGCATTCGTTCATGTGTATACTTTTCTGTAATAGGAAAAGACCTTCAATAGAGTGGTCACTGATCATCATGGATCTCTTTAACAAGTAGTTATGCCATTGAAAAATATTTGTATGTTATTCAGTATTACTCAATTTTAATAGGAGGCTAATTTTATTTGCATGTAATACTAATTGCAGGAAAAGTGTCCCTTTTGGAAGAAACTGCCCTGGATGAATTTAAGAAGCAGATGAACACGAGCTCCAAGTTTGAAGATACCGAGACAGAGTTCTGCCTGTCTGCCAAAGACATTTACAAAGAATTACGTCTACGAGGATATGAATATGGAAAAAACTTCCAAGGAATCTTGGAATCTAATAATGCTGGTAAATGCTAAATTAAGCCTTTAGTTTTGAACGTACTAAAATGAGTTGAAAGTGTTTAATTATCATGTGCAGACAACAGAGCAATGAAATTCTTACTTGCTGCAGCTTAAGCTCCATAAATACTAGAACAAACCGATAAATACCCAATAATATAATAAATTAATAATTGGTAATACTCGATACCCATTATAGTGCAAATCGAAGTCTATCATGCAACCAAAGACACAGTCCAAAGAAGACCATAGAAGCTGCGATAATGCCTCCAGCTCCTTCAAGAGCTGCAGGAAGTGCCCCTGGGGCACAAAAGATGGCCGGTTGCGGAGAGGAGAGGGGCACCGGTTTGTGGGAACTGCTCCAGTACATCAAGCGTGCGGCCGACCGGTCTTTAAATAATAGCGCCAAAAATGGCGGCTCCTGCATGTGTAATAAATGCAAAGGGAATTTCACTGTGCTGTTGCATATGTGAGAAATATAGCACCATTGAACCATAGTGTTTTGCAATGTTCAAGACCCTGACAATTTCTGGTAAGAACCCATCCTTGAACCTCGTGGTCACAGTTTCCATGCTCCTGTATGACCTTCCCAGTGGGAGGAGCGAGATGAGAGTGTGGCCAGGGTGGTGTGGGTCTTTGACATTGACTGCCTCTTGGAGGCAGCATTATAGATGTCAGGGAGGTCAGTACCTGTAATGGACCAGGCAATGTCTATCACTCTGATGGACTTGGAAATGTCCACCACACTCTGAACACTTCTAAGTGAGGAAAACTCTTAGAACGAAGCGCAGGAACTATACATCAGAAGGTGCAGATCCCCAGCAACAGACTGTTCCAGCTGCTACGGTCAGGCAAACGCCTCCGTTGCCATACTGTGAAAACAGAGAGGATGAGAAGGAGTTTCTTCCCACAGGCCATCAGGACTGTGAACTCCTATCTCTCCAGGGGCTGACTAACTGTACCAATTTACTGTTGTGTGGTGTCTTTTTACAATAGCTGTTTTTTTCTTTTTTTTCCTCCCACAAATATGTACTATGTGATTCTGTTTTTTTTGTTTTTTGTTTTTTTCTTTTTTTGAAGAATCCACAAGCATTGCCACTTTTCATTTCACTGCACATCTCGTATGCGTATGTGACGAATAAACTTGACTTGACTTGATTTTGTTGGATTCTATTTGCAGGGGACAAAGGAAAGTTGCTGTGGTCTGGAAACTGGGTGACGTTTTTGGATACCATGTTGCAGATGGTTGTGGTTGGACTATCTGGGCGGAGCCTGAGGGTGCCAACTCGCATCCGTTCCATCTGCATTGACCCACAGCTTCACGAGCAGACGGTCCAACTATACAAGGACAGCGAGATGAAAGGTGACAATGGTTCCTGTGATAAATCCTGATATTTGGCATTGGCTTATTATTGTCATGTGTACTGGGATACAGTGGAAAACTTTGTGCACTATCCAGTGAAATCGTACCATATGTGGGTACAATCAGCCAGACACAAGTACAACAGGTAGTGCAAAGAGAAAAAACAAATACCAACGTGGAGAATGTAGTGTTACAGTGCTAAAGTGTTACTGTTACTGAGAAAGTCCAGAGTTCACGATGAGGTAGGTTGGAGGATTGGGACTGCATCCTAGGGGGGGGGACTATTCAGTTTGACTGACTTTCCAAAACCCAAGATTCCATATGGGGAGTTGAATGGAACCAACGCTACTTTTGTCATTAGTAGCAACGGAAGAAATGTAATCTAATGGCATTACAATTGCACATGAAGGTTCCCAAGAAGCGAATCGTCTTCTAAAAGTATTCGATATGCTGGAGCACGTATGCTACCATGTATCAAACAACAGTCCTCATTTCATCTAGAATTCTCACCGGCAAGTTATGAGTGTATTTCTTTGCTCCTAAATACTCAGGACGCTTTGTCTTCAGTTTACAGATAATTGATGGGAGTGCCCAATTAGTTTATGTGTGCGAAGCAAAATCAGTGATTATCTTTGGTGCTTTTTCTTTATATTCTGAGTAAAATTGCAAGATATACAAAGGTTAAATTCAGCTTAGAGATACAGCGTGGAATCAGGCCCTTCGGCTCACCGGGTCCACGCCGACCATACATCGCCCACTCACACGAGTTCCACATTACCCCCACTTTTGTGTCCACTCCCTACACACTAGGGGCAATTTACAGAGGGTCAATTAACTTACAAACCTGCGCATCTTTGGGAGGAAACCATAGCACCCGGAGGGAACCCATGCGGTCACAGGATAACGTGCAAACAGCACACCTGAGGTCAGGATCTAACTTGGGTTTCTGGTGCTGTGAGGTGGCGGCTCTACCAGCTGTGCCACTGTGCTGTGATTTAATTAAAATTGCTTTTAAAACTTTAAATTTGCATCAGACAGATTGATGCCGAGCAACTAACACTTTTCAACTTAGTCTGTAAAACCATTACCTTGAATACAAGTGTATTCATCACTTGTCTATATTTGAGATACACATATATAACTTGCACTTACTCAACAATTGTGCTAAGTCTTTGCCGCCAGTGTGGCGATCGGCTCGTTGCACATCAGGTGAAATGCTTGTGTTGCTGATCCCGTCCTTGTGCGTGTTCCCCTGCAGCTGCGGATGTGGTTGTGAGTCACTGCCTAGACGACGTAGTGGCGGGAGGGGTGCGGATCAGTGGGCTGCACGCCACCGTGGCCCCACGCCGGCAGCAGCAGCAGGGCCTGCCGCTTCTGCACGAGTTCCACTTCAGCCCGTACACAGAGAGCGACTGTCTGGGCGGCAGTGAGAAACTCCGTTCCTGCCTGGCGCACTGCAAAGGTGAGATTCTGGCGGGTTTTTTTCAACTTGATTTCTAGCCTAGTTTCTGTGTGGAAATTTCATTGGCATTGTCATTCGGTGCTACAGTAACTCTTCAAGACCATCTGATTATGAACATGACTTGGTTTAGTTTAATTTATAATTGTCACGTGTACATGCCAGCCAGCGGAAAGACAATGCACGATTACAATCAAGCTGTGTGAATTGTGATATGCATTCTAGCACCTTTTGGTCTAAAACAAAAAGCCCTGTCCGGTTTGGTTTAGTTTATCATCATGTGTATCACAGTACAGTGACATTTTTTTGTTGCGTGTTAACCAGTTAACAGAAAAACTAGACATGATTACTATCAAGCCATCCACAGTGTGCAGATAGTTGTTGAACCCTGGTTTAACCGCATGTTGCCTTTGGTTGGCCTGCTTTTTTAAATTTAAATATATTGTTGGATGGCCACATTTCCAATGTATGGACTGTTCAGGTTAGAAATGGTACTCGGAGCAGAACTTTATCCTGACCTGGGGAAGAGCTGTAATGTTCCTCTATTTACAATTCTTCACACACTTCTTTGCTCGTTACTATTTCTCATCCAACTTGCCATTTGGACTGTGCATAACTCTGTGAAAATAAAGTGCTTCTGTGTGACTGATCTCTTAGCACAAGGAACAATATACATGGAGCAGTTTACTGCAAAACACAAAGTGCTGGCGGGTCAGGCAGCATCTGTGGAAGATATGGACAGATGACACTTTGGGTCGAGACCCTTCTTCCACCTTTGTTTTGCTCTGGGGCTGTTTCCCATCCACGTGCTAGACCATCACTTGATGCTTCTTCTGATGAACACTTCATGAGTTAACTCTCTGGGAAATCATTGTATGCTGTATCATTGCATTATAGTTTGGTTTATTGTCATGTGTAGAGAAGTACAGTGAAAAGCTTTTTTTTGTTGGGTGCTAACCAGTCAGCGGAAAGACAATACATGATCACAATCGAGCCATCCACAGTGTACAGATACAGGATAAAGGGGATTTTTTTTTTTTTGGAGTAGACGATTAAAAGAGTGGAATGATTGCAGATCGACGTCTGAGATCAGCATGCAGAGAATCGCCCAGCTTGGGCGCCATCTTCAATAACATAATAATTGCTGCAGTGTACTATAGATTTCTTCACCTCCTCTAACCCTGTCATTTTAAAGGTAGTATTTTTGTTCCCTTCTCTCTGCCTCAGGTTTTGTACAGACGCTGCAGGATAAGTTGTCCCATCACGGTTTGAAGCTCTCTTTCTCGGGACTCCCAGCCACTACTCCCACCTCTGCTGCCCCCACAGGCTCGGAGAAAGGACTTAATCACATGCTCAGTGTGCTGTGTGGGCTCGACCTGAACGGGAACCTGTGGTCTGAGCTGCAGCAGACAGTGGAGAGGGAGAAAACCTGTCTCCATGAAGATGAATTATTGAATGGGCTACTGGAGAGTGCGGCATTGAAAGCTTGCCTGGATATCTCCCTGGAAAACGCCATCAACAAGAAGATGAAGATTGTAGAGGTAATGGTGATCTCCCTGCTCAAGCAAACTAAATGCATTCACATTTCGCTCCTCTTCTCACCCTATCTCACCAGGCTATGCCTTGCCCTCGCCTCTTTTTCTGCTTTCTCCCCATCAATCTGAAGGTTCCCGATCCGAAGCGTTGCCTAATCATGTACTGCTAGGTGCCTCCAGCACTTTGGATTTTTTTTTTCCGTAAACCAGCATCTGTGGTTCCTTGTGTCTCCAAAGTAAATGCATTCTTTTGCTCAAATTACTCTTTTTATGACCACATGTTCCCAAGGATTTGGAATAGACTAGAAGAAAATGGTTGGGCTTAGAATGAGTTGGATATACCAGACCAATTGACTTTGTATTGTATCTAGTGGACAACGATGGAATTGGTTTGTTAAGGGCCTGTCCCCCTAAGGCGATTTTTTTTCGGCGACAGCCAGAAAATAAGCTGTCGCCACAAGGTCGCGGGGTGACTCCTGTATTGCCGTGAGTTGTCTCCTCAACTGCCATAACTTTTTCATTGGTGCCACTGGATTTTGAAATGTTCAAAACCTTTCGGCGACAGTGGGCCTGACGTTGTCTGTCTTCTCCTGTTGTAGGTGCTGTCGTAGGTTGTCGCCGGTGAATTCCATTGGCGACAACCTTAGTCAACCGGTGACTGAATTGTCTTCATTTCTCGCAGACCGGGTCGTTGCTTGTAGGTGGACGTAGGTTGACTTTGGTTGTGCTAGGGTGTGGACGTCCTAAGTCGCGACAATTGGGTCGTCGGTTGTCCATAGCTTGACGTCAACTAGGTGGTAGGTTGTCCTAGACATTGGTGTAGGGAGAGTCCAGTCACCGTTTTATCGGCGACCTGCTACGACTGTGGCAGTCGCCGAAAATATTGCCCAAGCGGGACAGGCCCTTTATTGTCACCGTATACTGAGATTCAGTGAAAACCTTTGTCTGTGTATTTTTCTGCCAAATTATTCTATTCATACCAAGCAGAAGTATAACAGTTAGAGGAAAGAGAAAGATTCCAGTGGAGAATATATTTCTAGGCATTGTACTGTCACAATTCAAGAGATAAAATCCAATGTATGTAATGAGGTAAGTTGGAGAATAGAGGCAATGCCCTAACTTATTCAGCGGTCTGATAACAGTGTGGAAGATGCTGATCCCGAGTCTGGTAGTGCGTGCTTTCAAGCTTCTGTACCTTCTGCCAGACGGGAGCAGGGGAGAAGAAGGAATGGCCACTGTGGAAAAGATCCTAGATTATGTTGGCTGCTTTTTCGAGGCAGCGTGAAATTAGATGGGGTCAGTCGTGGAGAGTCTGGCCTGTGTGATGGAATGAGCTGCAGTAATTAAATTTGATCCGATCATACTATACATGAGTACAGTACAAGCCAGACAACAGGTAGTGCAAAGAGAAAAATAGCAGAATGCAGATTATAATAAAAATGATTAAAGAGAACATTGTTTGTATAGCTTGTATATATATATCCTGATGAATTCACAATTGGAATAGAGTTGAAGAGTGGAACAATTGTATTGGATGATGGCAGATCCCCTTTTGGGACAAGCAGGCAAAGAGTCGCCTACTTGGGTTTGGATTTTTAAGGTTTTGGTTTATTACAGTGGTAAGTACAGAGACATGGTGAAAAGCTTGTTCTGCATGCTCTCAAGTCAAATTGTACCATACATGATTACAATAGCTCCTCTTCTGGAACTGCACGCAGAGGGTCGCCACGTTCCGGTGCCATCTTGCAACTTCTAAGTCTTTGAAAAGTCCAACCTTGGCCCAAGGAGATGTGCAATTTCTTATTTTCTCACTCTAAGGGCCAGTGTCCTGGCAGCACTGAGTCGGTGAAGTAATGTTCGGCCTGGCCCAGCCCGATGCAGTCAGCTCCTTCCTCCGCCACTCCATGCAGCTGCTGCAGGCTCTGCTCGCTCACCCGGCTGCTGTATGGCCTCCCACAGCTGCCTCTGCCAACACCACGAGGCACCCGACAGTAATGCTCAGTACACTGTTACTGGGCCGTTGGGGTTTGGAAAGTTTGAGTAGCACAAGATGCTGCCGTCGGCCAAGAATTGTGAGTGGAAGGGTAGTGAGGACAGGCCGAGATCGGGATGGCCGTGGAATCCATGACTACAATGCCAGACCAAAGCTTCAAACAGTTTGGACCAATCGACCAAAAGTCCTACATTGCTTTAAATTCATTAAAATCAATGTAGGACTTTTGCATGTTCAGTCCACATACACCATGATACTAGGGGCTGTGTGGACAGGAGACTGGGAAGCTGATTAAATCAACTGGATTCTACTAGCCTCCTTCCCCCTTTTTCACCAGGTAAAACCTCCAGTACAGAACAAGGGTAGGAACATAGAATATAGAACAATACAGCACAGGAACGGGTCCTTCAGCCCACCATGCCGGTGCTGAACATGATGCCAAGACAAACTAATCTCCACTGCCTTCATGTGATCCATATCCACTCCATTTCATGCAAACACCTCTTGAATGTCACTTTGAATGTGCCTCCACCATGTGTGTGAGTGTGTATGTGTACACTTGTCCCACATGCTTAGATTTTATTGATGTCCGAAGGCCCTTTTTAATTCACACTCCCTTGACAAATTAATACGGTTAGGTTGCGAGTGGTTATCAGTACCTTTTGTTGAGTTGTGCCACTACAACCCAGCTTCTATTTGTTTGCTCCTCAAACACAGGCAGCTTGATCAAACAGAGTTATCTGAGTCATAGAATGCTCATTGAACCAAATCCAGGCCTGCTTCACACAGTGCAGGGTCCATGTTCCAGATATGTTCGCAGGCTGTTGGGTCACGTGCATCTCCAGCTTGCTTTCGATTTTGACTTTTGAAATTAAAGACCATTCTTCCCACAAATAGGGGTAATTTGGGGGATCTGCACAGCTCAAGCATGCAATAAATGGGGTGCAAGGATCAGATCAAATTAAAAAGCAAAGCAGGAGAATTATCCCCTTCCTGTAGGTTTGCTCCTATCCCCATTCATCGCATATAAACCTGAACAGTGGGATTCTGTCAGGCAGAGCAGAAAGGATGCTGATCAGAGGCTCAGGAGAGATGAGGATTGCTTTGCCGGCTGCTCTGTGGGAGAGGGTCTTTTCCAGGTGGCTTCTCTCCTCGTTGGTCTGGGCTTTGACCTTGTGTGCTTTATGCTTGTCCCAAGAGATGACCTTGCTCTCTTTCTCTGAGATCTGCATTGTCATTGTCGATGGGCCAGTCACATTTTCCCTCCTTGCTGTTTTTACTCGTCACTATGTTAATATTTAATTAGTGCTATTCTGACATTTTTTTTGGTCTCTGGGCCCTCTTTTAGGTTTCAGCAGCCGATGGGAACCTGTACTCTCGCATTGTACCATTAATGAACAATCAGCCAGTGATCAACCTCGATTACATCGCCACTGATATGAACCCCGACTTCATGTCAGCCAGCCAGCTCCAGGACATGGGTATGTCCGTTGAGCAGTGGGATCCCGTGAACCCGGCCCCGGCGAGCCTGACCAACGCCCAGTTGGTCGCCTGCAACAGCTCCTCGTTCCTCTTTGACGACCCCCAGACTGTCGTCTCCAACATGGCAGCCGCCGTCAAAGGTGGCGGCTTCCTGCTGCTGCACACACTCCTGAGGGGGGATGTGCTCGGAGAGACGATCGCATTCCTGAAGAGCAAGGACCCCAAACAATCGCGAGGGCTCTTGTTGCAGGTGAGCTTCTGCCTTGTAGGCACCACATGCACATCCACATGGAAGCAGAGCAAAATACTGCACGTAGAGGTTATTGAAATGAAACTTAAAATGCCCAAAACATTCAGCAGGTCAGGTAGCATCTGCGGACAGCAAAACACATTTAATGTTACTGTGGGTGAACATGTTGCCCATGTTTCCTGCTATTTTATGCTCCATTAAAACCATCACACGATTTTCTTCACACAGTTCCAGAGTAGTGGAAATGCGAGTTATTTACACCAATACATGTGTTTCAATTAACTTGTTTAAATAAAACACTTGCAGAACAATTTCTCCAGAGGCTCCATCCTCCCCATCAGCTTCCTTACCAAATACATAATGGTGACAAAAAAGGACACAAAGTGCTGGAGTAACTCAGCGGGTCAGGCAGCTTCTCTGGAGAACACGGCTAGGTGACATTTCTGGTCGGTACCCTTCTTCAGACTAAAATTACCTGAAATGTTAACTATAATTCTCCAGATATGCTTTGGGAAGAAGGGATGCGACCTGAAATGTCACCATACCTTTTCTCCAGTGATGCTGCCTGACCCGCTGAGTTCCTCCAGCATTTTCAGTGTAAACCAGCATCTACAGTTCCTTCCTACACATGCTATCTGACCTGTGGAGTTACACCAGTACTTTGTCTTTTTTTGGTAAACCAGCATCTGCAGTTCCTTGTATCTACTAGATAATGTTATTTTCCCCCCGCAGATCTGTTATTGTGCACTTTTGACAATATCATGTGAAGAATTACATGAAACATTAACGATGTATTCTCAGTATGAAAGGATGCTTATTTATACTTCTGTTTACATTTTGTGCATGTAATTCTATGTTTTTTTAAAATCTAGAGAAATATCCTCTAAATGTTTGAAATTCTTTGTAATATCTCTAGAAATGTGTCCCTAGCAAAGCAACTGCTCAGGATTTTTGTCTAAACGAATAAAACTCTTGGTGTTTATGAATGGTGTTCTCTACAGTATGGTTGGTTTAATTGAAAAGACTGTGCATGATAATTTGGGCATTTCCTTTCCATTTGATGTATTTAATTTACAACATGCACTGATTTGCTCTTCACATTCACTAATATGAACTGATAAGAAGCTTTGTTGCTTTGCTACACTGTTTAATACTTTCTGTTTTGGTGAGGAATGCTAAACTGCTTGCAGTTTGAGATGTCATGACCGGGGTAACCTGAGCAAAGTTATGAGAGTGTCCTTGGTCAGTGACTACAAGCAGGTGTTTTTTGTGTATTGCTTTGCTAAATTAAGCAATTATTCCTCAAGTGTTTTTTTTTTAAACTTGATTTCATGGAAGCACAAGTGTTGGTGTGAATAAATTCTTATTTTCACTACTTTAGGACTGTATAAAGAGAATTGTGTGATGGTTTAACTGGAGCATAAATCAATGCTAGCATTTAATTCAAGAGGGCTTGCATACAAAAACAGGGATGTAATGTTGAGGCTCTAAAGGGTGGATGAGCTCCTAGTGAGCCAACAGTTCACTAGCCAACATTTCAATAGAAGTTGCGATCACTGTCGTACATAGCATTGTTAGGAACCGTGCCCGTTGATGTTTTCAACGCTAATGATGATTATGATGTCTATAAGGTTCTGGTAAGGCCTGAGGAAGGATGTGCTGGCTCTGGTGAGTATCCAGAGGAGGTTTACAAGAATGATCTCGGGTATTAGTTGGTTAACCTATGATGAGCGTTTGTCGGCACTGGGCCTGTTCTCGCTGGAGTTTAGATGAATGAGGGGAGGCCTCATTGAAACATACAGAATAGTGAAAGGCTTCGATAGTGGATGTGGAGAGGATGTTTCCATTAGTGGGAGAGACTAGAACTAGAGGTCAAAGCCTCCGAATTAAAGGACGTTCTTTTAGGAAGGAGATGAGGTGAAATTTCTTTAGTCAGAGGGTGGTGAACCTGTGGACTTCTTTGCCACAGAAGGCTGCAGAGACCAAGTTAGTGGATATTTTTAAGGCAGAGATAGATAGATTCTTGATTTGGTACATGTGTCCGAGGTTATGGGGAGAAGCCAAGGGAATGGTGTTAGGTGGGAGAGATAGATCAGCCATGATTGACTGGCAGAGTAGACTTGATGGGTCGAATTGCCTAATTATACTCCTATTCCTTATGACCATAAAACGGCAGGAAACATGGGCAAGCGATGGTTTGGGTGGCTTCCAAGATGAACACAGCAAATCGAGTCCAGTCCACTCAAAAAAGGAACTTGTAGAGTTAACTGGAACTCCAATGTTGAATGTAAAATTGATATTTAAAAGGATGAAGTTAAGGTTTTTTTTTTTGACCAGATTTCCATGCTTGGTCACTGAGTTTGAAAACTTGGAATGAAATGCCTGGCCCTTGTTTCCTGTAGTCCTAATCTTGATTTGGGTGATCACATCATCGTTGTCATTTAAGGGGTCTTTGCTTTCCCTTTCAGAGTGAGTGGGAAGAGATATTTAACCAAGCATCGCTGGACGTAGTCAGCAGCAAGAAATCTTTCTATGGCTCCATCATGCTTTTGGGTCGCAAAAAGTCTGAACCAAAGAATCCTGTGTTCCTCACTGCCCATTCAACAGACTTTAGCTGGATTGAGCCTCTGAAAGTGAGTAAAATACCTCTCAGTATTCTGTGACTGACGATCGCAAGCGAGGAACACAGCACCCCATCCTCTGGCTGAAGGATGGTCTCGACCCAAATCGTCACCTATTCCTTCACTCCATCGATGCTGAGTTTCTCCAGCATTTTTGTCTGCCATCTTCTGACTAGATCCTTTAAAGCTTTCCAAACCCCACCATATATTCAGATAATTAATCTTTCTTGGCTTGTATCTTGTTTCAAGCATTTTCTCTCTTGCTAGTTTAATACTACCTTCGTGGGACACTTTTACCATCTTCTTTTCGCTGGTTCCATCATCACTGCGTGTGTCACACAATTCCTCCTGATCTCCCTCCTGTCACAAACAGTCCTTTGGTTCTCTTTTCCCTCGTCCCATTCTCCACAAACTTTCATAGATATTGTATCCAGTACTTGTGGGGGGGGGGGTTTGTAGACAAGAAGCTGCCAGTACGCATTTTGTTCCTTGCTATTGGTGTCTATAATGCGTTGTTCTATAAGCTGCTTAAGGGCCTGACTACATTTAGTGTTTTTTTTTTTTACTTTAGTGATAAATTGGTTTCTATAATGCATTGGTGTCTATAATGCATTGTTGTTCTATAAGCTGCTTAAGGGCCTGACTACATTTAGTTTTTTTTTAAACTTTTGTAATATTCTAAAATTTTTGAAATCTTGTTTTTAACTTTTTGGAGGTAAACCATACCAACTCCAACAGGGCAATTCACAGCATTTGTGTGACTCAAGCTAGATATTCTGCCACAGTGGTGAAGGTTGTATTGCCTGCTGTATGTCCCTTTCTCTGCAGAAGATAATTTTTCCTTGCACATTGTTGTCATGTTCATTGTCACATTCTAAACACATGTGGGTTTGTAGGTTAATTGGCATCTGTAAATTACCCTTAGTATGTAGGGGCAATTTACAGAAGTAGTGGGTGGGTGATTGCTGGTCGGCTTGGACTTGGTGGGCCAAAGAGACTGTTTCTACACTGTATTGGTAAACTAAATTAGAATCATACAGCATGGAAATGGGCCTTTCAACCCAACTCGTCCATGTCAACCATGTCATCTAAGCTGGTCTCTTTTGGCCCATATCCCTCTAAATCTTTTCTATTCATGTACCTATCCAAATGTCTTTTGAATGTTATTGTGCTGGCCTCAACTACCTCTTTTGGCAACTCGTTCCATAGCCCCACCACCCACCATGTGGAAAAGGTTACCCCTCACTTTCTTTTCTTTACTTCCAGAATATCTTGGCGAACTCTTCAGAGGAGCCAGTCTGGCTCACTGTCTCCAACTGCAGCAATTCGGGGATTGTTGGGATGGTAAATTGTCTTCGTCAAGAGCCACAAGGGCACAGAATAAGGTGAGCTGCTATCCATTATCAAAGGTCAGGGAAACTGGTATCGATCGGATCCTGCTTGGGGCCCTTCTTCAGTCTGAAGAAAGGTCCTGACTTAAATGTTGTCTGTCCATTCCTTTCACAGATGCTGCCCGACCCACTGAGTTCCTCCAGCACTTTGTGTTTTGCTCAATATTCCAGCAGCTGCCGTTCCTTGTGTCCCTGGTCTGATACTGTGCCAACTTCCATGTAATCCTTGGCATGTTCTACATGTATTTTCTGCCTGCAATAGAGCATAACTATGGTTTGTTTCCAACTGTGATCAAGCCATCACAACAAACTCGCCAGAGTGAAATGAAATAAACTTGAAGGGTTTGTCCGCTAGTCAGAGACTTTCAAAAATAAGTGATATGCAACACGAGCTGGTTTCCCACTCCGTATGATTCTGTGATGTTTTATTCTCTGCTAATAGAAATTCTAATCCCTCCTCCCCGATGGTTTTGAACCTGATTGTGAACCATTGGCATTTTTTTTTTTCTAATGGGTTTTATTAATTTTGGTGCACATTTATGCATCTCAAGGGAGCCTTGGAATGAATCAAATCAGTATCGGCAGCAAAATGTCAGCCTTCAGGTTATGTGTAACCTATAGTTCAGAGTCTATGACATCTGCTCCCATCTAATTTAACCGACCAACCCACACTTTGCATGATGATAAGGGGCTTAGATAAAGTGAATGCTCACGACCTTTTTCCCCAAGGTGGAGGATTCTAAAACTAGAGGGGATAGGCTTCTGGTTGAAGGGAGTGATTTAAGAGGGACCCCAGGAGTAACCTTTTCACTCCGCATCTAGTCCGTATCTGGAATGAGCTGCCAGAGGAACCTATAGAAGCCGGTAGAATTACGACTTTGAAAATACATTTGGACACATTTGTGGATTGGAAAGGTTTAGAGGGATGTGGACCAAATGCAGGCAATTTGGACTAGCTCCATGTGCCAACTTGGTCTGCAGTGACGAGGTGAATCTGTTTACATGCTGAATGGCGCTTTGACTGACCATTTCACCACAGTGTCAATATTATCACATCATCTTAACCACTTTTTGGTGGCCCATGTCATTCCTATATCAGGCATAGTAAAACTCTTGGACTTGATTATACATTCGATAAATTTTGATTATGCTCTTCAAAATAACATTGACATTTAAAAACAAAAACCAAATGTCAATGCTCTTTTGGCGAATTATTTGCCAGAATGTTGAGTTGGTGTATTCCAGAATGTTTCTGAGAATAGATGGGCCGTGTTCTTGAGTGAGGTGAGATATAACTGCAGTGGGAGTGTACACTCTCTTCAATACATGTGACATGGGTACAATGACACCACTGTCCTCTGCTTTGCACGGCTGTTTGTCAGAAGAATCATTCAGCTTCTATACAACTAAAAATCTAAACAGTTGGTTTATTTAGGCTAAAAGAGACCAGTGCTGTTGGGAAGGCATGAGGTTTTGGGCTGTGTCCCAGGAAGGAATGACTGGAACATTTTCCTCTACTTAACACCTAGAGAAACATGTTTCGTAATAAGGTCACTACTTAAAATGAAATTAGCATTTACATTGCAGCTCTCAGTCCCTCTGAAAGGCAGGCTATGCTGCTTCGTGGCATTGGTTGGGTTTATTAGAAAGCTGGTGGTGTCGGTAGCTCTGTGATTCTTTCCATGAGGTAGTGAGGAACTGTGTAATTTAAACTGAGTAGCAAAGGATCAAACCCAGATGAAGGCAATCCTTTCCTGCTAGAGCTGGAAGTTTCTGCTTTCTTTTTGACGAGAGAGTCTCAACCAATGAAAGAGACACAAAATGTTGGAATAAAAGGAGAGTTAAATCGGGGGAAATATAACGAGGCTATACCACCAGAGGGAAAAGTAAGAGGCTACAATGCAACAGTGCTAATAATGTCCATTAAGAAGAATCTGGGTACATGCTCCAACAAATGGAGTTACGATGGGGTGGTATAAATATTATAAACACAATGGTACATTTATAAACATCTATAGACAGTGAAGTGATGGATGAAAGTCCTTGGAATTCAGAAGGGGAGAATGGGCTTGTTCATTAGTCATAGGAGAAGTAGGCCATTTGGCCCATCAAGCCTATGCCATTCGATCATGGCTGATCTATCTTTCCCTCTCAACCCCATTCTCCTGCCTTCTCCCCATAACCCTTGACACCCTTACCAGTCAAGAAATTTGATGCCAATAGATCATATAAATCAGTTGTGTCAAATACTCCAAATCCATAAATCGAGGTAGAACATATTTAGAAATTGGTGAATTCTCCAGAACATCCGATATAAAACAAATTGATAGGCAAAATCTGAGTTAAGATGAATAGTGAATCCAGCATCATTATCATTATCCTGTGTAGGAAAGAACTGCAGATGCTGGTTTAATTCGAAGGTAGACACAGAATGCTGGAGTGCCTCAGCAGGAGATTTATTGGAGAAAAGGATAATGATAAGGACAGGCAGCATCTGTGGAAAGAAGGAATGGGTGATGTTTCGGGTAGAGACCTTTCTTCAGACTGAAAAGTTGCCAATTCCTTCTCTCCAGAGATGCTGCCTGTCCCTTATCATTATCCCTTTTCTCCAATAAATTGAGCTGTATTACAGTATTGAATCTGGAAAAAAAACAACTTAACTTATCAGAGGAAAGTATTTGAGATATATTTTCTGGAATTTGGGTCTATCTAACCTGTGGTTTTAATTACAAGCAACTTATCTGTTTCATGTTTAACATTGCACTTGTCTGAGGCTCCAGTGATGGATAGTTTAAAAGATGTTGGCATTTATTTTCTTCAGGTGTGCGTTTGTAACAAATCTCATCTCCTCCTCATCTGTTCCATCGCTGGACCCGCATGGAAAGGACATGAAGACCATTGTGGATAAAGACCTGACGATGAACGTTTATCGGGACGGTCGCTGGGGCAGCTTCCGGCACACCCTCGTACCACAAGGTATTGCTCATGGTATTGATGCTGTTATCGCAGCCATATACAAGGGTCAAGAAGTATTGGTGAGTTACAACTGGGTGTGATTAGCAAGGATATCAAAACCATTCTCGGGTCATGGTGCAGAGGGGAGCTGGCAGAAAAGGTCAAACCTACATTGGAGAGATACTGGAGCATGGGTGGGAAGAGTGGTTTCTGCAGGTAATCCTCGGGCTACAATTGAACCAGGTCTTTGTCCACAATGGTCTTCATGTTTTTCCATTCGGGTCCAGCGATGGAATGGAAAGAAACTCGCTCTGTATGGTGGAGAGCAGAAGTCATGCTGTGGTCTACCACACCAAAGGCTGCATTATTATGATAAGTAAAAGGGGGATTTCTGAATATCAGCAGTGATATTAGGTGTTTTGTTTAGATTACAGATACAGCATGGAAACAGGCCCTTCGGTCCACCAAGTTCATGCTGATCATTACTCAATAGTTCTATATTGTGTCACTTTTGCATCCATTCCCTACACACTTGGGGCACTCTACTAAGACCAATTATCTAGAAACCAGGCATGTGCTGTGAGTGATTACTCAGGGTAGGTAGGCAGTCAGTCGGCTTTTTAAAAAACAACTTAAACCGTGCATGCGCAGATTGTTCTCTCCGTAAAAATAAAAAATAAAAATAAAGTCAGTAACAATTCAATTTGCCCAAGGCTTGTTGAATGACAACACTTGTTCAAGTGACCAGTTGTGGGGGGGGAGTTCCTTTCCCAGCGTGTGGAGAGTCTCCTTCACAGCGGGTGGGGAGTCTGTGCCATGGGGTAAAGTTGCAGGGAGGGCAGGAGTGTTGAGAAAGAGGGGGGTCGGGGATAATGCCAGTAGCTCACTCACCGCTGCCACGGCGCTCCAGACACGGAGCCACCGCATTGTGGCCGGGGAGGTAAGCAGCTCGGGTGGCTGCGAGCGGTCGCCGGGACCCGACAGCAGAACTGGCCGCCACTGCAGCAACGTCTGCCGGCCCGCTCACCTTTGGCAGTGATCTCCGTCTGAACATCTCTCACCTGCCGCTCGTCGACTGCGCTCATGTCAGCCGCTTCCCGCAAATCCTTAAGTTCCCACAGCCGAGTAACCTCAATTGTGCTGTCGGAATTTAAGGATTTGCGGGAAGCGGCTGACATGAGTAAGGCCGGCGAGCGGCAGGAGGGAGGTTTTTAGATGGAGAGCTGCCAGAGGTGAGCGGGGGCCGGCAGAAGGAGCTGAGGTGGCGGCTGGTTCCTCTGTCCGGCCCGGCGGCCATTCGCAGCCACCCGAGCTGCTTCCCTCCCCAGCCACAATGCGGTGGCTCCGTGCAAGGAGCGTCATAAGTGGGTTACTGGCATGATCCTGATCCCCTCCTTCACAACGCTCCTGCCCTCCCTGTAACTTAACCCCAGGCCAGACTCCCCAAACGCCATGAAAGGAATCCCCACCTCGGGAAATACGGTATTTAAAAACATATAGCACCAAGAAATGTACTTACCACGTTATCGGTACACGAACTCCATTCTTCTCTCTTTGATTCTTAAAATACTCTTAAGATGATGGCAATTCATATTTGAAAAACCCGCCAAGAAACATTGCGCTGCGCATGCGCAGTACTGCAAAGGCAGAATTTCAGCTGCTTCAGCCCCGCTTGTCATTGACTGCTTGAAGCAGCGCTGACGGCACGTTAGCTGCACAGACCATCACGTGTTGCAAGTGCTGCGGGTGAAAGGCACGGACAATTATGCCTACCTAAGAGATCGATCTCATAGATAGGCATAATTCTCCCATGCCTTTACTATTTATATTTAATAATTACCCTGTTTATAATTTTAGTCAGGGTAGGCAGTGCCCTGACGGCACGTGACTACAAGAAACCCCCATGTTTTTGGGGTGTGGGAAGAAACCGGGGTACACAAAAGAAACCCACGTGCTCAAAGGGAGAATATGCAAACTCCACACGGGCAGCACCCGAGGTCAGGATTGAACCCAGGTCTTTGACGCTGTGAGGCAATGGCTCTAACCAGCTGCACCACTGTGCATTATAAAGATATTTGTACAAGTACGTGCATGGGATGGATATTGGTCAAACATGGGCACTTGGGACTAGCGTAGGTGGGGCATCTTGGTTGGCATGGACGAGTTGGGTAGAAGGGCCTGTTTCCAGGCTGTATGACACTGTATGAATTATATGGCAAGTTCTTGCACCAGTCTCTCTGTGCTACACATGTTCAATTGTATTTTATTGTCACATGTACCTAGGTACAGTGATATTCTTGTTATGCATACTGTTCTACAGTAACAAGCAGTAACAATGTAATTATACAGTAGGCACAATTATACTTAAGTACTTGTACTGTAAGATTAATTAGAAATTGGTGTAAAATGTTGTCAAATATTCCATCGCTTGGTGTATTTTTGCTCGCGATTGCAGCATCTTGCTTGTGTCTAGTGGTGTGAAACGTGCTGCTTTGCCGTTCGCAGACCAAAACAAGGAGCAGACGGAGTTTGCGTACGTGAATGTGCTGACCCGCGGGGACCTGTCCTCGCTCTGCTGGATCCTGTCACCTCTGCAGCACTTCAGCGGCGGAGAGCCGCATTTGCAGCTGTGCAAAGTCTACTACGCCTCTCTCAACTTCCGCGACATCATGTTGGCCACCGGCAAGCTCCCGCCCGATGCCATTCCTGGTAGGCCATCTGATATAATGAGACATGTTGTCTCGCATTGTGGATGCAAGAGCAAAATACTGCCCATGGGAGCTATAGAAATAAAATATAAAATGTCAACAATGTTCAGAAGCTGTAGGAGCAGAATTGGGCCATTTGGTTCATCGAGTCTACTCTGCCATTCAATCATGGATGATCTATCTTCTCAACCCCATTCTCCTGCCTTCTCCTCATAACCACTGACGCCCATATTATTCAAAAATCTATCAATCTCCATCTTAAAAATATACAGGAGGTCAAGTAGCATCTATGGAGAGAAAAGCAAATTTAATGTTACTGGTCAGTGTTCCTTCACCCTCAGTGGCTCCATCCTGCCCATCAGCTACCTTATTGAGTAAATAATAGCAGCAAAAAAGGACACAAACTGCTGGAGTAACTCAGCAAACCACTATGACTTCAGTTACTCGTGCACATTAATTATCCCTTCCACCTTAAATTCCAAACATTGGTGGTGCCAATGATGAAAATAAATCATGTGGTAGAGCTAGAGAATATAATGCTTAATGTAACCGCATGTAGAGGAAAAATGCAAACGTTTTTCCACAATAACTGATGGAAAGTTATTCATGTAATAGCTTTATAAATATTTGGTTAGGCCATATTTGGAGAATTGTGTGCCGTTCAGGTCACCACATTACAGTTTTCTAGACTTGTGAGTATTGGCTGCAAGGAGAGGTTGGTCAAACTTGGATTGTTTTCTCTTGGACTCCAGGGGAAGAGGGACAACCTGATGGAATTGTATAAAATGATGACAGGCAGAGATAGGATAGATAGTCAGGCTCTTTCCCAGGGTGGAATTGTCACACATTGAGGTAATAGGTTTAAGGTGAGGGGAGGAATTTTAAAGTGGATTCGCGGGGCATGTTGTCCACCCAGAGATGGTGGGTCCCTGGGACATGCTGCCAGAGGTGGTGGTGGGGGCGTACGATTTAAGAGGTTTTTAGACTGGCACATGGATATGTAACCGAAAGAGGAATCTGGATCACGTGCAGGCAGAGGAGATTAGTTTAACTTGGCATCATGTTCAGCACAGATATTGTGGGCCGAAGGGCCTGTTCCTGCGCTGTACTGTTCCATGTCAACGAAGCATTTTTCCACACAGAATGGCGGATGACTGGAACATGCTGCCAGGGAAGGTGGGAAAGTAAATATTGCAAAGTAAAAAAAAAGTATTTGGACAGGCGCACAAACAGGCAGGTGGATTAGTTTAATTTGCCATCGTGGCTGGCACACAAGGGCCTGTTCCGTACTGTACGGTTCCTGCGATTAATCCCTTTGTCTTGTTTCCCAGGTGACATGGCTCTCCAGCACTGCATGTTGGGGATGGAGTTTTCAGGGCGGGACCCCAGTGACCGACGGGTGATGGGACTGGTCCCTGCAAATGGACTGTCCACCTTTGTGAACTGTGACACCAGATTTTTGTGGGACGTCCCAGAAAACTGGTATGACTAGGTTCTATTTCGCAACGTTAAGCTTGCTGACGCGGTCAGAGTTTTTGTTGGTTTAATAACACAATGTTTCGGCTCCGTGTTGGAAAGGAAGATCAGAAACTCTTAAGTCCTTTTTATTTGTGCTAGTTAGTGAGGTAGATTGAGTCAAGTAGGTGAATGCCTAAATTGTATACAAGAAAGTCAAACAATAATAAGTTGTACAAAAATGCAAAGTGCTGGAGGAACACGTGGATCGGGCAGCGTCTGTGGGGGGGAATGGACAGAAAACATTTTGGGTCGGGACCATTCTTCAGATAAGGATCCCAACTTGAAACGTCATCTGTCCATTTCCCTCCACAGATGCTGCCTGACCTGCTGAATTCCTCCTGCACTTTGTGTTTTGCTCAAGGTTATAGCATCTGCAGTTCCTTGTGTCTCAAATAAATTTGTACACATTTGCAAAAGTGGATTCTAAATGAATAAATAGTTGGATTTTAGAATAAATAAATAGATGAAATTGAGGAAAATGTACACAGATAAACCATTTGAGATATATTTATTGAGTGCTTAAGGTGCACAAATTGCATGGATTAATTTCATTGTGCAGTGATTGGTGACAAAGAACAATGTGTTTGGATTAGTTAAACCAAAGAACAGCAGATGCTGGTGAATGTACAAAGGGACACAAAATTCTGGCGTAACTTGGCAGGTCAGGCAGCCCCGTCTTCAGGTCCCGACCTGAAATCTCACCTATCCATGTTCACCAGATATCCTGCCTGACCTGCTGAGTTACTCCGGCACTTTGTGTCCTTTTGTTCTTGGATTAGTCTACAATATAGATAGCTCTCCTGCTCCTTTTATACCTCTGATTATTAAAGTGTATATCTGTCCACCATGACTGTTATCGCCAGGATTAGTGTGTGTGGGTTGAAACGGCAGGACAAGGTGGCTGTGCTTTGCCAGGGTTGTGCTGAACTGATCACATGGCCATGCTGAGCATCTCCCTGCATTCAGTGTCGGCTATGGACCCTGAGACTCGGTCAGAGCCACTGAGCCTAACTTAGTGCATCACTGCAGAGCAAACTGGTAACAAAAGTAGTCTCACTTTTAAGGGTGGCACAGCTGGCAAAGCCACTGCCTCACAGCACCAGAGACCCAGGTTTGATCCTGACGTTGGGTGCTGTCTTTGTGGAGTTTGCACGTTCTCTTTGTGACCATGTGGGTTTCCTCTCACATCCCAAAGGCCTGCGGGTTTGTAGGTTAATTGGCCCTGTATAAATTTGACCTTAGTTTGTAGGGAGTGTTTGCAAAAGTGGGATAACAAAGAACTAGTGTGAACAGGTGATCGATGTGGATTTTAAAGAAGAAACTGCAGATGCTGGAGAATCGAGGGTACACAAAAAGCTGGAGAAACTCAGCGGGTGCAGCAGCATCTAAGGAGCGAAGGAGATAGGCGACGTTTCGGGTCGAGACTTGTGGATTTGGTGGGCCAAAGGGCCTGTTTCTATGTTGAATCTCTAAACTAGACTAAAAGTTGCACTAAATGTGTGAATTCTAGCTGTGTTTTATTGGTGCAGTACATGTAGTCGCAGAGCTGAATGTTAACCAGAGGTGCTCCAAGATTGGGGTAGCCGGTTTTTAGAGTATTTAAAGTTGGATGGCTAGCTGGTTAACGCTTTGCTCTTTATTTAGGACGTTGGAGGAGGCTGCTTCAGTCCCAGTGGTTTATACGACCGCATACTACGCTCTGGTGGTGCGAGGCAGAATGAAGAAGAACGACAGTGTGCTTATTCACTCTGGGTCAGGCGGTGTGGGCCAGGCTGCCATTTCTATCGCCCTCAGCATGGGATGTCGTGTCTTTGCCACAGTCGGTAAGTGAAATTATGATAAACTATTCGTTATTATGGATCGGAGAAGCAATTCGGCCCATTGTATCCATGCCATCCCAAATTGTAATTGCTTGTATTCCTCCACTCCCAATGGTTCTTCAGATCTTGTGTCACACAGCATGACAACAGGCCCTTCAGCCCAACTCATCCATACTCTTACAGGGTCAGGAGATTTGACAGTAGACTTAATAAGGCAGAATTCCCCTTCTCAGCTAGTCCCATTTGGCCCATATCCCTCTAAGCCTTTCCTATCCATGTACCTATCCTTGGGATATGAGCCAAATGGGACTAGCTTAGATGGGGAATGCTTTCTAAATGTTGTGATAGTACCAGCCTCAACTACCTCCTCTGGCAGCTTGTTCCATAACCCACCAGCCTCTGTGTAAAAGAGTTGCCCCTCGGGTTCCTATTACATTTATCCCATCTCGTATGGACCCACCTTAAATCTAAGTCCTCCAATTTTTGATTCCCTTGCCCAGGGAAAGAGACGTACCTATGTGCATTCATCTCACCTATTCCCCTCATGATTGTGCACCCCTCCTGTAAGACCGCCTCCCCAGTCTCCTGCGCTGCAAGGAATAAAGCCCGAACCTGCCCAGCCTCTCCTTATAGCTCAGGTCCTCGATTCCTGGCAGCATTCTCGTTAATATGTAAAAGTTCCTGCTTTCCTGCCTCTCCCCTCTAACAATTAAGTTCCAGACCCACTGCTCTTCAATTTTCCCTGAACTCATAAGCCTGCTTTCAATTAACTTATTTCTGTCATGTAGCATTTAACCGCCCTGCTAATTTAATTAATCCTTTCCGTTTGCGCTCAATCTGCAACCTAACATTTTATGCATATCAATTAAATTAGCTTCCCTATTCGCTACTTAAAGTGGATCCTTGGCTTAGTGCATCCATAACAACACATTTTGAGAGAGATCTTATTAATTGCAATTTAATAATGTCTGGGTGTGTGATTATAATGCGTTGGCTTGCTGCATTTGTTGTTCATCAGCTTTGCAGGTGGGAACAAAATGAGTTATAATGTTTTCAGTGTTTAAGCTTGGCTGCCAAAGAACGCATTGTGATAAATGTATTTGTGTACATTAATTAAATTGGATATCTGCATTAAATATGGAGACGCACCTTTTTCTGATTGTGGAGTTTGCTGATGAATAGAATCGGTTAAAAAATAATTCCAAGGGGTTTAATTATGAGTGGAGTGTTAGCTCTGGATGTTGTTGCTAATTTGCCCATTGATCCCCTCAGGGTCCACGGAGAAGCGGGTCTACCTACAGCAGAGATTTCCACAGCTGAATGATGAGTCGTTTGCAAACTCTCGGGACACCACCTTTGAGCAGCACATACTGCGGGTAACTGGTGGCAAAGGTGCGTTCTTTCCCTGGTTTAACTCCAGGAACCGAGAGACAAGTTGTCCATTGTAGAATGGTGCAGCACATGGACAAGCCCTTCAGCCCGCAATGCCTGTGCCGAACATGATG
Source organism: Okamejei kenojei (assembly GCA_035221665.1). NCBI lineage: Eukaryota > Metazoa > Chordata > Chondrichthyes > Rajiformes > Rajidae > Okamejei > Okamejei kenojei. Next base: position 29,129,806 of record CM069153.1, read on the forward strand.
CCAAAACCAACACTTAACGGCCTGCACATAATCCATATCCCTCCATTCCCTGCATATCCGTGTGCTTTTCCAAAAGTCCCTTGAATACCACTATCGTACCTGCCTCCATCACTACCCATGGCAGCGTGTTCCAGACACCCACCACTCTCTATGTAAAGAAAACTTGCCCCACGTATCTCCTTTTAAACAGCCCCTCTCAGCTTAAACCTATGCCCTCTAATACTGGATATTTCCATCCTAGAAAAAAGGTTCTGACTATCTACCCTATCTATGCCTCCCATAATTGTATATACTTTTATTTGGTCTCTCCTCAACCTCTGGCATTTCAGAGACAGCAATCCAAGTCTGTCCCTCTCCCTGAAGCAAGTGCCCCGTAATCAGGCATCATTCTGGTAAACCTCCTCTACACCCGTTCCAAAACCTCCCCATCCTATCACCAGGTGACCAGACTGCACGCAATACTCATGGTGCAGGTTTCTAGGATTTTTTTTTTATGACCAAAGTCCTATAAAGCTGCATCATGACGTCCTGACTCGCACTCAGTGCCCTGACCTATGATGACAGGCATACCATGTGCCTTCTCTGTCACTCTTTCTACTCGTGTTACCACTTTTACAGAGTGATGGACATGGTTCAGGTATCACTGGTAAGAAAGCTCACCAGCATCTCTCAATTGAGGAAGGATTGTTCAGCTTATTAGCCGACACAGTGCTTCAGTGGTCTGCTTTGGGCCATTCAAATACCTTTTTGAATGGCCAAGAAGAAATGGAAATAATCTAACATTTACATTTAGAATATTTTGGATCCAGACTATGATCGTCTATAATCTGCTGTAATAGATGTGTTTAATTATATTCTACAGTAGTTTGTAACTTAGCCTGCTTCTTGGATCCAGACAGAGTAATGCTTAATTCCACTGGGTAGTAAGTACCTCATAATCTAGTCTGCCTCCTGCACTGAAAGGGGGAAGATGAAAAGAGAGGAGGTTCCTCAGTATCCCTAATTTATCCTAACTTATTCTCTTGGATGCAGATGGCTGCTTGGAGAAACCTTATTTAAGTTTCAGAAATTAATTATGTTTTCATCATCATTTACAGATCAGATAAGAGTCTGAAGTGGATCAGTAATCAGAATAAGCATTTCCCAATTTTGCTCGTATCCCTTAAACTCCTCCCAAAGCACAGGATAGTTTAGTCTGATCTAAAGCCTTTGTTCTACAACGTTGAACATCTATTGCCTGTACTGGAGCTTGTTTTTGCTCAAAATTCAACTGCAATCTCTTCTGTTTGTATGTCATATCAACTCCTTCCACTTCTTGAAGCCGCACTTGGGTGATGAGAATTATACACGAGAAAGATCAATGGCTACACCTCTAACTTCTGATCTACTGTTTAGCGCCACCATGTGCCATGACTGGTTTGAGGTGGCCGTGCATGTTCTAGAATAATATCTACTGTACGGCGTTCCTGGGCATCCTTACCAAAGTATTGACTGTATAGAACTAATAGTTTCCAGGGCCTATCTGCTCATTTAACCCTGTGTGATGCAATTGCCTGCAGGAGTGGACCTGGTGCTGAACTCGTTGGCTGAAGAGAAGCTACAGGCCAGTGTCCGCTGCTTGGCCCGGCATGGCCGCTTCCTGGAGATCGGCAAATACGACCTTTCCAATAACAATCCACTTGGTAAGCAAGCCAGGGTAAAGTGGAACTGGGGATCAGTGGATTATTTTGATCCCTCTGTCCCTGTCCTCTTCCACCCATCACCCTCCCTCCAGCTTTACATTCAACTCCTCTCCTTATCTCGCACTCTTTTGTCTCCTTTTCATCTCTAACCTTTGCCGCTAACTCCACCAATCCGCCCATCACCCCCACCCGTGTCCACCTATCACTCACCAGGCTTTGTTTGCCCCCTATCTCTCTCTGTTCCAGCTTTCTCCCCCTGCTCCATCAGTCTGAAGAACGCTCCCGACTGTAACGGCGCCTGTCCATTCCCTGCAAAGATGCTGCTTGACCCTCAAAGTTCCACCAGCACTTTGTGTTTGGCATAATTCCAGCATCTGCAGTTCCTTGTGCCTCCAGATTGTTTTCATCTCCTGTTTCATCTGGAACAAAAAGTTACCCATTTTCTCTGTTTAAATTAATATTATTTTAATGCATGATGAAAATGATTTCCAAAACACTTTTCTGTGCATGAGGTTTTAGCATGAAACATGCACTTAAGCCGCACCTGCATTATTTTCAGGGATGGCTGTCTTCCTGAAGAACATTTCATTCCATGGGATCCTGCTCGATGCCATGTTTGACGAAGGGAACAGTGAGTGGGAGGAAGTGTCGCAGCTCCTGAAGGATGGTATTCACAGCGGGGTGGTGAAACCGCTGAGGACCACCTGGTTTGAACGCGAAGACGTGGAATCTGCGTTCAGGTTCATGGCTCAGGGCAAACACATCGGGAAAGTCGTTTTGAAGGTGAGGTTGGAGAAACAGTTCGTCACAACACAAAAAAAACAAAGTGCTGGAGGAACTCAAGGGTCGGGTAGATGCTGCCTGACCCACTGAGGTCCTCCAGCAGTTTAGAACATGGTACGGACCAGGCCCTTCGGTCGACAATGTCTATGCTAAACATGATCCCATGATAAACTAGTCTCTTCTGCTGTAGGTGATCCTTATCCCTCCATTCCCTACATACCCATGTGCCTGTCCAAAAGCCTCTTGAATGCCACTGCCTCCTATCTGCCACCACCCCTGGCAGCACGTACCAATAACCCACAACTGTGTCTGTGTGGGTGAAAACTTGCCCTTCTTGTCTCCTTTCAACTTTGCGCCTCTCACCTTTTGTTCAGAGGTCCAGCATCTGCAGACTCTTGTGTTTCCATTATCAAGTTAAGTCAAGTCAGATTTATTCATCACATACACAATAAAGTGCAGTGAAATTAACTTGCCAGCAGCGGTACAATAAAAAAGAATACACATTACACAATAAAAAATTGACACAAACATCCACCACACCATTCATCACTGTGGTGGAAGGCACAAAGTTTAGTCAGTCCTCCTCCATTTTCCCCCGTGGTCGGGCACACAACCCTCCGCAGTCGCCGCTGCGGCCGGCCAGATGTGCAGGAAAGGCAAGTCCTGAATCGGTGCTTCCCTGCCGGAGACCTTGCCAGCTTCAAGATGATGTAGGATGCCGGCGGTCGAAGATCTAAAGTCCCCGCCGCACCGCAGTTAGAAGCCCCACAGACCGCAGGGCCGGCGGTCGGAGCTCTTCTCCAAGGATCCCCGGCGAGGGATCCAGCTCTGGATGGTAAGTCCCCACCGCGCCCGCGGTTAGAAGTAGGCCGCGGGCCTGCGGTTGGAGCTCTTCTCCGGGGTCTCCAACGAGGGATCCCAGGCTCCGGACACTGCTCCAGCTGGAAACACCGCTTCTAGATGATGTAGGCCGCGGGCCACGGTCAGAGCTCTTCTCCTCTGGGGTCCCTCACGAGGGATCCCAGGCTCCAGACGCGGCTCCAGCTGGAAGCTCCGCAGACTGTGGCTTCAGGCTGCTGTGGGCCAGCGATTGGAGCACTCCCTTCTGGCGACCCCCGGTGAGGGCTTGCCCGCTCCGCGATGAAAAGGTCTACGCTGCTGAAGCCCCGGGCGTGTCTCCGGGAAAGACCTCACAGATCCTTTGTGTTAGGCCGCAAGGGAGGCAACATGGAAAAAGTCGCCTCTCCGTGTAGGAGGCGACCAAAGCGGTTTCCCCCTTGCCCTCCCACACCAACCCCCACACAAGACACACCGAGAAACATTAAAAACACACATTGGGACATACTAAAAAAACAAAAAAAAGTAGAAAAAAATAACACGCTGCTGGCAGGGCAGCCGGCTGGCAGCGCCCTCACAGACCAGTTGTCACTTAATATTATATTTCAATTACAGTTGAATTGTAGCTTTACAGTCAAGAACTGGCTTCACGGTGGGTGAAGAAGGGTCCCGATCAGCAAAGTCACCAGTCCATCTTCTCCAGAGATGCTGCCTAACCCGCTGAGATACTCCAGCACCTTGTGTCTTTGTTTGGTTGACCAGCATCTGCAATTCCTTGATTCCACATAAGAACTGACCAAACTAATTATGTGATGAAGTATAAGGTGTGAAGTAAAACTATGCCCCAAATTCAGATAGACAAGTTTGTGAAGCAAGTAAATTTAGGACTCTTTGCCAACATCCTTTGCAGCTTTCTCCAGCAGCGTATGGTAACTGCCTTTTGACATACATCTAGCAGAAACTTTAGATTGATCCAGGAACTAAATTTAAAATTGGTGCAAAATAAGAAAATGCAGCACACTAGTGGTAATCTTTATTTTGATAAAGAACCAAAAGAGCAGTGGTGCAACAGACAAAATCCATACACAAATGTGTATAGGTTAGGTTAACCTGAATGCATTTTACCCATAGATATTTATCTCATTTATCGGGAGTGGTAGTTGCTAAGTCCATCTCAATCTTGAGGTTTTAAGATTGCCAGTCTGAAGAGGGGTCCCAACCCGAAATGTCACCTAGCCTTGTTCTCCAGAGGTGCTGCCTGACCCGCTGAATTCCTCTAGCATTTTATTGGGGGTCTTTTGGTGGTAGTTTTAGTTGGACGATAGTCACAGACATTTGTAAGTAATAGTGAAATCTCCATGGGAAACATCTGAACCAGGTAGGTCTGTCAGACACCGAGTACTTCTGGACTTCACCTCTCTGTTGATGCTGAATTATTAAGCTCCACACATAATGAGAAAGGAGGGGTTTAGAGGATTGTGGGCCAAATGGTCGGAGCTCAGTTTGCCAACTTGGAGTAGCTGGTCGAAGGGCCTGTTTCCGTGTCGTACAGCTCTATGACTACAGCTCTATAACATTTGAAAGAAGTAAGATTTTGGTAAGGTAAACTATATTTGGAAAACATTTGAAAAAGGTGGATGCTGGAAATGCTCCTCAGTTTGGGCAGCATCCGAGAGGGAGTGGGAAGCAAGCAGACAGCGTTTCACGTTGATGGTGTATTTTCCAGCTGGAATTCTGGATGAGGATTCATTCATTTTAAACTGACATTAAGTAAATACGGTGAGTTTTCACCTGGGCATTTAGTGGAGTGCTTTGCCTAGGGTGTGGCTGAGATAGACCATTGTAGTTTGCAGGAAAAAGCCGAGTAAATATTTAAACCTGAGCAAGAATGGGCAGAGAGCAGAGTGTGGGGTTGTATCGGATTTCTCTCAAAAATGTGGCACATAGGTAGTGAACTGACTTGTGCCTTGTGGTAATCTTCCATGGTCTCAACTTGAAACGCTGCTCGTCCATTCCCTCCACAGTTGCTGCCTTTAGTTTAGTTTAGAAATACAACATGGAAACGGGCCCTTTGGCCCACTGTGTCCACGCTGACTGTCGATCACCCCATTCACACTAGTTCTATGTTATCTCACCTTTTCATCCACTCTCTATACACTAAGGGGCAATTTACAGACACCAATTAACCTACAAACCCCCACATCTTTGGGATCTGGGAGGAAACCGGAGCACCCGGAGAAAACCAATGCTGTAACAGGGAGAATGTGCAAATTCCATACAAACGGCAACCGAGGTCAGGATTGAACCTGGGTCACTGGTGCTGCGAGGCAGCAGCTCTACCACAGCAGCATTTTGCTTTTTTTTTTAAACTCAAGGTTCCAGCATCTGCAGTTTCTTGTGTCTTTGTTTTTTGCCATCTATCTGGCAAGGTTGGAGTTCACGACTCTCTCCTGATTGAGGTACCTGACGTGAATCTTATCACTAGTGGGGTATTTAAATTCAGGCTAGTCCCAGTCCGAGTGACGGTGATATAACTGGGTGGTAATACAGACCCACGTTGTACACTACTTTCCTCCAAGGAAGGGAATTTACCATCTGGACTAAGTGTGAGACACAAAGAACTGTGGATGCTGGAGACTTGAGCAAAATCAAAATGCTGGAGGTATTCAGCAGGTCAGACAGCGTCTGGGGAGGGAACAGACAGATGACGTTTCAGGTTGTGAGACCCCAAGTGAGATTAAAGATAAATAGAAATGTGGTTGTTTCTTAAATGAAAAAGCTTTTCAGTTTGGAATAATTGATTCGACAAATGCCACTATGACTTTCCAAACAGGTTCGTGAAGAGGAAGGCAAGTCAGCTGCTGAGTGCTCCGATCAGCTGTCCATCGCCGCAGTGCCACGTACTGCGTGTCCGGCCACCAAGTCGTACATCATCACCGGGGGTCTGGGCGGCTTTGGTCTGGAGCTGGCAAACTGGCTGATTGAGAGGGGTGCACAGAAACTGGTGCTGACCTCTCGCTCTGGCATACGCAATGGTAAGTCATTTAACCTGCTGTCAGCCTGGTCCAACTGAACCCCGAGGATGCAATTATACCGGAGGTGTACGGCAGAATAGTAAAGTCAGTGATTCCCAAGTAGCTAGCAATTAATTTTATGAAAGCTGTTCTCGCGACTAATAAAATATACATTCCTGGCGATGGAGAAAGAGGGAGGTGTAATATTCCAATTTGTTTGTTAAATCAAAAGTCATATTCAAATAACATGGAAACAGACCCTGAAGTAGGGTCTCGACCCAAAATGTCACCCATTCCTTCTCTCCAGAGATGCTGTCTGTCCCGCTGAGTTACTCCAGCATTTTGTATCTCCCTTCGACCCAACTCGTCCTTGTTAACCAAGATGCCCCCTGTCCACGAGTCCCACCTGCCCACATTTGGAACCACACTCGAGGTCAGGATTCAATTCTGCTCTCTGCCGTTGTGAGGCAGCAGTTCCACCCGCTGCACCACTGTGTGGCCCCAGTGGCACAGTGAAGTTTCTTCTGAATTAGCATTGTAATATTCGTGGTCAGTAATGGGAAATTAAATTTGCTGCTCTCCATGTCGTAAATTTATGGAATTCCCTGCCACAGAGGGCAGTGGAGGCCACATCACTAGATGGATTTAAGAGAGAGTTGGATGGAGTTCTAGGGGCTAGTGGAGTCGAGGGATATGGGGAGAAGGCAGGCACGGGTTATCGATAGCGGACGATCAGCCATGATCACAATGAATGGTGGTGCTGGCTCGAAGGGCCGAATGGCCCCCTCCTGTCCCTATTTTCTATGTTTCTATGTTTCCATCATTTGTCTGTGGGGGAATGTGAAACTCTCCTTAGCTGTGGGGACATAATAACTGGGGGATAAGAGGATTTTCAGTGCAATTGTGACCAGTTGTGTAATGCACCACACCATTCCTTCCTCCGTTGACATTCCCCTCTCCGTTACAGGGTACCAAGCTAAGCGGGTGCGTGAGTGGAAGGAAATGGGTGTGGATGTCCTTGTTTCCACCAGCGATGTTTGCTCCTTGGAGGGTACACAGGATCTCATTGCAGAGGCCTCTGCTCTCGCCCCTGTTGGAGGCATCTTCCACTTGGCCATGGTGAGTTGAGATATGATGGTGGCATTTAAAAGACTTCTGGGTATACAGGGAATGGAGGGATACGGATTATTTGCAGGTCGATAAGTGACATTCTTGGCATCATGTTGAGCACAAACATTGTGGGCTGAGGGGCCTGTCCTTGTGCTGTACTGTGCTACATTTTCTAACATCTGCAGAACCGAGAGTTTGCAATGGAGGCATTTCGCTTAACACTTGTCTTCAAACCTGAAGAAATCTAATTTAGAAATTATTTTTTGCCGCAGGTTTTAAAAGATGGCCTGTTGGAAAACTTGACTCCTGACCTCTTCCAGGCTGTTAATCAGCCAAAGTACGATGGCACCATTCACCTGGACAGGTTAGTACCTGCTGAAAATGTCTGAAGAAGGATCCCGATCAGCAATGTTGTCTGTCGATTTTCTTCCACAAATGCTGCCTAATCTGCTGAGTTCCTCCAGCAGTTTTATTTAAGGTTGGCGCAGTGGCACAGCAGTAGAGTTGCTACTTTACTGCGCCGGAGACCCTGGTTGGATCCTGACTATGGGCGCTGTCTGTGCAGGGTTGGTGTGTTCTCCCTGTGGCCATGTGGGGTTTCTCTGGGTGCTCCAGTTTGCTCCCACAGTCCTACAGGTTAATTGGCTTTGGTAAAATTCGAAATTGTCCCTAGTGTGTAGGGTAGTGTTAAGTGTGGGGTGATCGCTGATCAGTGTGGACTTGGTGGGCTGAAGAGCCTGTTTCTGTGCTGTATCTCTAAAGTCTAAAGATAAGATTGTTTGATTTTAAACACACAGTGGGCTTGGTCAAAGCTGCACTAAATGTTGTCCAGTTTTAACCTCCGTGAACCTGACTTTGCTGTCTGATTTGTTGCATTTGTTTCTTTCAGGTAACATTGAGTTGCATTTGTTTCTTTCAGGGTCAGTCGGGAGAAGTGCTCAGCCCTGGATTATTTTGTTGTCTTCTCCTCTGTGAGCTGTGGTTACGGAGTTGCTGGTCAGAGTAACTACGGCTTTGCCAATTCTGCCATGGAACGTATCTGTGAGCAGCGGTGCCGCGACGGGCTGGCAGGTACGTGTCTCGTTGCAGCGAGTTGTCGGCCTCGAGTCAGGAGAGAATTCCCCACCTGATAGACACAAAGTACTGGAATAACTCAGCAGGTCAGGCAGCATCTTTGGAGATAAAGAATGGGTGATGTTTCTGGTCGGGTCAACTCTGATGAAGGGTCCCGACCCGAAACGTCACCCATCCTTTTTCTCCAGAGATGCTGCCTTGACCCGCTGAGTTACTCCAGCACTTTGTGTCTATCTTTGGTATAAACCAGCATCTGTAGTTCCTTGTTACTAAAGTGCCCAACTGAAAATTTTTAATTAACACTATTCTGATGCGTTAACATCCAAAACTATTCCTGCTGAATCAAATTCTGATTATATATCTACGCTTAAGTTATAAACATAATTATACAGACTACAGTTCCGTAACATTTGGTGAATGGATTGCTTGACTTTTCTTTAAATATCTTTACAATATGGTAATGTTCACAAAAACATATTTATCCAACACCACAACATGTGAGATGCATTTTTATTTCTCCTTTCATAACACTTGAATATCAGAGGTTAGGAACAAAGGGACATGCGATATATCCAAGTGAATTTTGTGCATTTAACTTTTAGACTTTGGAGCTACAGTGTGGAAACAGGCCCTTCGGCCCACTGAGTCCGCACCAACCAGTGATCACCCCGTACACTAGCACTAACTTACACACTAGGGACAATTTACAAATTGCAGAAGTCAATTCATCTGCAAAGCTGTAAGTCTTTAGAATGTGGGAGGAAACCTGGAGCACCAGGAGAAAGCCCACGTGTTCACAAGGAGAATGTACAAACTCCACACAGACAGCAACAATAGTCGGGATCGAATCCAGGTCACTGGCGCTGTAAGGCGGCAATTCTACCGCTGTGCCACTCAAAACTGAAAACACCAAAATGAGAAATTAGTGCAGTAATTGAAAGGTAGAAAAAAAACAAAACATTGCGAGTTATCTGAGGATATTGGAGTACAGTTCACTGTTAATCTGAGTCTTTCTACTTGTGTCTTAGGTCTAGCCATACAGTGGGGTGCCATTGGAGACGTGGGCATCATCTTGGAAACGATGGGTGATAACGACACGGTAATCAGTGGGACTTTGCCGCAGAAGATCGGCTCATGTTTAGAAGTTCTGGACCAGTTCCTGAATCAGTCTCATCCAGTCATGAGCAGCTTTGTCCTTGCGCAGAAGACAGTGGTTCTGAAGGCCGATGGCAGTGGGCAGCGGGACCTCATCGAGGCTGTCGCTCACATACTCGGTAAGTTGTTCAAGTCAGGCCATGGAACGGTTTTCATGGATCTTATTGCTCTGATCAATGATGTTGTTGATTTTAATGTTTGTTTAATTAATGGAGAATCTGCGTCCACGTTGACATTCGATCACCTATTCACACTAGTTCCATGTTATTCCAGTTTTGCATCCACTCTCTATACACTAGGGGCAATTTATAGAGGCCGATTAACTTACAAACCCACACGTCTTTGGGATGTGGGAGGAAAGCGTAGCACCCAGAGGAAGCCCACGCGGTCACAGAGGGAATGTACAAAATCCACATAGAGAGCTCCTAGGGTTAGTCTCAAACCTTGGTCTCTGGTGCCGTGAGGTGGCAGCTCCATCAGTTGCACCACTCTGCAGCCTATTACACTGGTCCAATATTATCTGGTTACTTTAACTTGGTGTGTTTTTAAAATAAAGATATTAATTCCGTGAATGTAGTTATGTTACTTTGCAAAACAATCATATCCCTGGAAGCTTACACTACAAGGCAGCTGATGATGGTTTCTGAACTCAATCGCTGGTGCATTCACATCTAGAGTTTTCTACTTCTTCTTTCATGTGGCGTGCACAGCCTAAAGTTGTCAGACAACTTGTTCTATTTGTTCTTCCGTTTGTGCACGTCGAGTTGATTGCATTAGTCGAAACGGGGCGGACCACGTGAAGGTTGCAATCTTCCACCCCATCTAGAGTTTTGTCTGAATAATACAGCAGGAGAATGGTGGGACCTGTCCAACACAGACTGGGATTGGGTCCTGGGTCTGTTGGCTCAGATACTCTAGGTTAAATGCATCATTAGCACTGGTGTACCAAGACTGAAGGGGGGGAAAGCTTTTATTTACATGCTATCCAGTCAAATCATTCTATACATGTCTACAACAAAGTCATTGACAAGTGCAACCGGTTATGCAAAGGGAAAAATACCAGAGTGCAGAATTTATTGTTACAGAGACAACATCAGACATCATAAACAAAAACAGGGATGTAATGTAGAGGCTCCATAAACTGCTGGTAAGGCTGCATTTGTGAGCAATTTTGGGCCCCCTATCTGAGGAAGGATATGCTGGCTCTGGTCAGGGTCCAGAGGAAGTTTACAATAATGATCATCCCAGGAATGAGTAGGTTAACCTACGGTGAGTGTTTGTCGGCACTGCGCTTGTACTTGCTGGAGTTTAGAAGAATGAGGGGGGACTTCATTGAAACATACAGAATAGTGAAAGGCTTGGATAGAGTGGATGTGGAGAGGATGTTTCCACTAGTGGGAGAGTCAAGGACGAGAGATCATAGCCTCAGAATTAAAGGATGTTCTTTTAGGAATGAGATGAGGAGAAATGTCTTTAGTCAGAGGGTGGTGAATGTGTGGAATTATTTGCCATAGACGGCTGTGGAGGCTGTCGGTGGATATTTTTAAGGCAGAGATAGATAGATTTTTTATTAATACAGGTGTTAGAAGTTATGGAGAGAAGGCAGGAGAATGGGGTTAGGAGGGATAGTTAGATCAGGCATGATTGAATGGCGGAATAGACTTAATGGGCCAAATGGCCTAATTCTACTGTGTAGGAAAGAATTTTAGATAATGGTTTAAATTGAAGGTACGCACAAAATGCTGGAGTAACTCAGCGGGACAGGCAGCATCTCTGGAGAGAAGGAATGGATAACGTTTCGGCTCGACCCGAAACATCACCCATTCCTTCTCTCCAGAGATGCTGCCTGTCCCGCTGAGTTACTCCAGCATTTTGTGTCTATCTTCGGCCTAATTCTACTATTCCTTATGACATCGGCAATGAGGTAGATTGGAAGATTTGGACTACACCCTAGTTTATGACGGGACCCTTCAGATGGGTTGGATTAACCGAGGGGAAGAATCTGTTCACGAATCGGGATAATCAGAGGCAATGTTTAAGTACACAGTCTGATCTATTTCTGATTTTGATTCTAATTTGACTGGATACCATTGCAAAGCAAAGCTTTTCACTGTACCTCGGGACACCTGACAACAGTAAACAAGCTAAACAAACACGTAGAACTAGGCTTTTAATGAAAAGATTAAACAATAAGCAAGTTGTTTATTCTTTTCATTAAATGCCTTGGTATGAATGTTCAATGGTGCTTTGTCACATGTACCTGGGTACAGTGAAATTCCTCTTTTGCATACAGTTCAGTAAAAATCCTACCGTACATAGCCGCAGTCATCCTAGAGTACAAGAGTAAGAATAGTAGATGATACTGCGGCAGTACACAAGGCGTTTCCAGCGCTGTTTTGTATGATTCCAGTCCAAAGATGTTACAAATGTTGTGACCTAATGCAGTAACTTGGCTATAAAGAATTTATTATAACCTAAGCTTGGGCATTCAAGACGTATCACGTGGAAACAGACCTTTCGGCCCAACTTGCCCACACTGACTACACATCACACCTGCCTGCATTTGGCCCATATCCCTCTAAACCTATATACCTATCTAATTGCCTCTTAAACGTTGCGATAGTCCCTGCCTCAACTACCTCCTCCGGCAGCTCATTCCATACACCTACCGCCCATTGCTTGAAAATGTTACACCTCAGATTCCTATTACATCGTTTCTCCCGCTTCACCTTAAACCTATGCCCTCTGGTTCTTGAGTTTCCCCCACTCTGGGCAAGATTCTCTGTGTGTCTACCCAATCAATTCCTCTCATGATTTTATACACATTCCTCCCATGAGGTCATTATAGGTTAATAATAACTGACAGTCCAGGTGTGGTACAAGCTCAACAAGTTTTCTCATGCATGTATCTACTTGCTGTTCACATGGACATAACCGTATCTGAATGCCTGCCTTGTTACACAGCCAATGATTTTGCAAGGACCATATAACCGCAGTTGTTGGTCTTGATCTGTTGTGATGATTCTCCTCCTTTCCCCCCCCCCCCCCCCCCCCCAAGGTGCACGTGACGTTAACGGTTTGAACCCGGACTTGACTCTCGCTGACCTGGGCCTTGACTCCCTGATGGCTGTGGAAGTACGGCAGACGCTCGAGAGAGACTATGAAATCGTCATGTCGATGAGAGAGATCCGGCAACTCACCATCAACAAACTGCGTGAACTAGTGGATAAATCGAGCAGCACAGGAGGTGGGAACTTGAATTTCTCTCTGCTGTTCTCATAAGACTTCACACCCAAGGTGTGGTTGTGGTTTTATCGGAAGAGTAGGTGTTGCCAGAAGTAGATGTGAAATAAGTTTGGACAGGTTTGCAGATGTACAAGCCCATGGACAGTCACACACTAACATCAGCCAGAATCTAAGATGGATATCTGATCTGTACCTCAATGTACGAATGAACTGCAGATGCTGGTTTACATTGAGGATGGACACAAAATGCTGGAGTAACTCAGTGGGACAAGCAGCATTTCTGGGGAAAAAATGAATTGGTGATGTTTCTCCAGAGATGCTACCTGCCCTGCTGAGATATTCCAGCATTTTATGTCTATCCTTGATCTGTACCTCAGCTCTGTTTACCTGTCTTGTCTACAAATCCTTTAACACTTACCATCAAACATTTTGTTAATCCCAATCTTCACACAGTAAAAAAAAGTCACAGTGCTGGAGTAACTCCTTGTATATCCTTCAAAGAGTCAGTTGTGTCAGAATTGGGACGCACTAACTTGCATTTGCTCGAATCTTGAACAAAACACAAAGTGCTCGAGGAACTCAGCGGGTCAGGCAGCATCTGTGGAGGACATGCAGAGTTAACGTTTCGGGTCCCAACCTGAAACATCATCTATCTGTTCCTTCCACAGAAGCAGCCTGACCCGCTGAGTTCCTCCTGCACTTTGATTTTTGCTTTTTGAGCTAGACTTCATGCCTTTTTTCTGGAGAGAGCATTTCAAATTTGCATTATCCCTCGATCTTTCCATTCTGTGCATATTTGTTATTTTCCCAACGTGCATGGTGCGACCAAAGCTTGAACCCGGCCTGGTGAAACACTGAGGGGAAGGTGTGGGGGTTTGCGGGGAGGAGAGAGAGAGAAATCTCTCATTTGCACATTGTCCTACCCCTTTAAAACACATTAAAGGTCATAGAACCATACAGCACAGAAGCAGGCCATTTGGCCCGCCTTGCCGATGCCAGCCAAGAAGAACAAAACGGCATGAATCTAGGATGCTTTCTTTCCTCTTTTTTTTAAACCCAGAATTAACATATGCACTCCATACATTTTTCAAGTTCGTTTTGAAATCCAATGGGGCTGTTGGTGGGTGGTCTTGCAAATCTCCATCTTGCAGTTCCCCATCCCAAAGTGCCACCTGACGGACTGATTATTCCACGACAGTCTAATTTTATTCCAGTTGTAATTTTTGAAAATGTTATTATCTTCTGTCATAAATTAAAGTACCATTTAAAATGCACTTACCCTTGCTCTAGGTAATAAATATGTTTTTATATTTTGTGCAGAGACAAAGCCCGCTCCCCTGACACCCGTAGACTCGCAGCTGAAAGAGCTGGACCTCAACGTTCTACTTGTCAATCCCGAAGGTTCAACCATCACCCAGCTGAATAACGTGCAGAGCAACGAGCGGCCGCTCTTCCTTGTCCATCCAATCGAGGGGTCGGTTGAAGCGTTCAAGAGTCTCGCGTCCAAAGTCAGCATTCCCTGCTACGGTCTACAGTGCACACAAGGTGAAGACTTGAACAGGCCTTGCGTTTTGTTTTAAACTTCCAAACTTCTTTGGGAATATTCCGCTAAATATATTATCAAAATGTTCTGATTCTAACAAGAGTTTCTACACCTATAGCTACGGTAAAATATATTGGAGACACAAGAAGCTACAGACACTGGAATCTTGAGCATATAACATAAGTGCTGGAGGAACTCAGCGGGTTAGGCAGGGTGTATGGAGGGAAACATTTTGGGTTGGACCCTTCTTCAGATTAACGGAGTAGTGGAGAAAAAGTCCCGTTTTCCAGCTTTCTTCCTGAATTCTACCTGGCCGGTTGAATATATATATATATATATTCAACCGGCCAGGTAGAATTCAGGAAGAAAGCTGGAAAACGGGACTTTTTCTCCACTACTCCGTTAATCTGAAGAAGGGTCCAACCCAAAATGTTTCCCTCCATACACGCTGCCTAACCCGCATATAAATATATATATTTATATTGTTTTCTATTCCTTTGACACCATTATTTATGCTAATTTTTAATGAGATCCGAATACCAAAGTAGCATTGACTAATGGTAAGCACACTTGCAGAAGGCTCCAAACATCTGAATCTGGCGGAAATACTGAGCCCTGTCACACTGCTAACTATTAGGGTGGCGCAGCGGCAGAGCTGCTGCCTTACAGCGCCAGAGACCTGGATTTGTTCTACGGGTGCAGCCTGTACGGAGTTTGTACATCCTCCCCGTGACCGTGTGGGATTTCTCCAGGTGCTCCGATTTCCTTCCACATTCCAAAGACGTGCCCGTTTCTAGGATACTTGGCTTCTGTAAATTGTAAATTGTTACTCGTGTGGGCCGAACTGTCCACACTGATCACACTGCAACCAGTTGCATTTTGAGCGTACATAAAAATGTTACATGGGAGCTTTTGTCACTTAAATACATTGTATTTCCTTTAGCAGTGTGATGATGATACAGCTGCCCCTTTTCCCTGGAGATCGCTCTGATCTAACAGATGTATTTTCCTTTGTTGCAGCAGACTATCTCTGTCAAATTCCCCAACCCAGCCTTCATTCAAAAAGAATAGAGTAGAGGATTACTCGGGTGTACTTGATGGAAACAGGCCCTTCGACCCAACTCATTCATGCACACCAAGATGCCACATCCAAGC
The DNA here is from genome assembly GCA_035221665.1 of Okamejei kenojei. Taxonomy (NCBI): domain Eukaryota; kingdom Metazoa; phylum Chordata; class Chondrichthyes; order Rajiformes; family Rajidae; genus Okamejei; species Okamejei kenojei. Next base: position 29,145,405 of record CM069153.1, read on the forward strand.
GAGTCCCATTTGCCCACGCTTAGCTCGTATCCCTTTTACACCTTTCCTATCCATTTATTCCTGTCCAAATATCTTTTAAATATTGTTATAGTACCTGCCTCAACTATTTTTTCTGGCAGCTCGTTCCATTTACCCACCACCTTCTGAGTGAAAAAGTTGCCCCTCTGGTTTCTATCACAATTTTCCTCCCTGATCTTAAACCTATGCCCCTTAGTTCTCGATTTCCCCAACCCTGGGGGAAAAAGACTGCGTATTCGCCATACCTAATCCCCTTATGATTTTATACACCTCTATAAGATCACCCCTCAACCTCCCATGCGGCAAGGAATAAAGTCCTAGCCTGACCAACCTCTCCCAGTAGCTCAGGCCCTGAGCAACATTTGGCAACATGCTGGTAAATCTTCTCCTCAATCTTGATCAGCCATGATCATATTGAATGGCGGTGCAGACTCGAAGGGCCGAATGGCCTACTCCTGCACCTATTTTCTATGTTTCCAGGTCTTCCTGATTGTTTCAGGAAATTGGACATTGTGCTGGCAATTTGTGTAAGACAGATTAATTTGTGCCGGTTGCTGTTTATGTGGATGGATGATAGATTTCTGTGTTTGTTTGCAGCTGCCCCCCTGGACAGTATTCCCAGCCTGGCTTCCTATTATCTGGGCTGCATTAAGCAGGTTCAGCCCGAGGGGCCGTACAGAATCGCTGGTTACTCCTTCGGCGCCTGCGTAGCGTTTGAGATTTGCAACCAGCTCCAAGCAGCGGCCAGCATGCCGCGGCCTGTCGACTGCCTCATCCTGCTGGATGGCTCCCACTCGTACGTGGCAGCGTACACACAGGTAACAAACTCTCCAGCTAGGAAGCTACTCTGTGGAATGTGGAACAGTACAACACGGGAACAGGCCCGTCAGCCAAAATGTCTGTGCCAGTCATTATGCCAAGACCATCTCTGATCTGCCTGCACGTGATCCATGTCCCTCTTTCCCCATGTGCCCATCCAAAAGTCTCCTAAATGCCACTATCGTGTCTGCCTCCAGCCCCACCCTGGGTGTTAGTTGCAGCTTCATAGCTTGCATCTCAGCAGATCGGCGCTCTCTCATACCCATCTCTGGCTCTTTACCCTTTTTAACATTTCCAGGAATTCTCCCTGTCTGCCAGCTTAAGGTTTTGATGAAGGACAAATGGAGGTTGTTTTTATTTTGATTGAATTGAAAGAGAGTTAGCATGGAAACAGGCCATTTGGCTCAGAATCCACACCGACCATCGATCACCCAGTCACAGTAGTTCAATGTTATTCCACTTTCTCATCTACTCCCCCCTACACACTAGAGGCAATTTGCAGAGGTCAATTAACCTACAACCCCCGCACGTCTTTGGAATGTGGGAGGAAACCATAGGAAGCCCACGTGGTCACAGGAAGAACGTGCAAACTCCACACAGACCACACCCGATGTCAGGATTGAAACCGGGTCTGTGAGGTGGCGGCTCTGCCAGCTGCACTGTTCCTGCCCCACTTCAGCTGGAACACGATATTTGTGTTATTAAAAACCACCTGGCAATTAAAAAAAACGGTGGTTAGGGCTAGAGCGTTTTAGACCCGCAATTTTCCTGGCAGATTTATTTTTTAATACAGATCGTTTAAATAGCCATGTTTATGTTTGTTACTGCAAGCTAAAAATATAAAAAGCTGTAAATTACAGTTTTTAATATTTTCATTGCACAAGTGTTGCAAGAGGTTGTTTGTCACTTGCAATGACAACTCGCAGTCAAACTGACGATCTGTGTCAGTGAGCGACAGTGGTGTCTGATTACTATAAGGAAAACCAGTCTTTCTTTCCTAGGCTTATTTATTTATTTTCTCTCTTCTCTCCCCCCCCCCCCCCCCCCCCAAGATGGCTGTTTATTTTGCTGCTAGTCAATTTCCAAGGTAACTTTTAAATGGTTCCCCGGTTCCCCACCTAAATTACATTATAACCACTTTGGTCCGTGTCATACAAAGGGTGTTCCCTCATTCATCGACCGAGTTACATCCACCGTCTTTCCTTAGCTGAGCGGCCTGCTGTAGATCCCCATCCTCCGCAGTACGTCCCACTTCACTTTTCCTTTGGTGTAGATCTGTTCTTTGCCCCATTGTTTATCTGTCGTGCATCTTCACAGATCCTAATTGAAGGGGGTCATTTGAGCCTCTTAACTAATGTTGGAGAATGGGTACTATGCTCATTTCCCATGAAAATATCTTCTTTCAGTATTAGAATTGTAAAAACTGACAATGTCTTAGCCCACTTCATGAATCGAAGAAGCTTCACCGGCAAGGTCAAAAAAAGTTTCCATAATTTAAAAACTACTTATTATTTGACCCCCTCCAATAAAATCTTACACAGAAATATCGACTCCTAGAAGTTTTGACCCTGCTGACTTCTCCAAAATCAGCGCTAACATTCCTCTTTCCGTGTCCTTCCAGAGTTACAAAGCAAAACTCACCACTGGCAATGATGCTGAAGCAGAAACCAAAGCAATGTGTGCATTTGTCGGACAGTTCACCAATGCAGAGCACAACAAGGTGAGTTCAGTGAAACTGGTTAGGAAAATAAGATTAACAAATCGTTCATGAATTCAACCATGAGGACAAAAAACATCTTCACAACGATTCCAACATGAAGGTCATCTGGTTACATCTGGTCATTGGTATCTCTAAACAAGGGGAGAAAAGGTCTCCTATTAAAGATGCGGAAACGATTACAACTTAATTACGATATTTCCTCGAGTTTGGCTAGCATTTTCATAAGTTCTAGGAGCAGAATTAGGCCATTTGGCCCATCAAGTCTACTCGGCCATTTTATCATTGGTGGTCTGTCTTCCCCTCTCGACCCCATTCTCCTGCCTTCTCCCCCTAATGCCTAACATTTTGTTTTTAAATTGGTGCCTTGTAAACGAAGTTAATCAAATTTGCAGCAAAGTTTTATTGTAATAAATATTGCCATGACCTTCCATATGTTTAGAAGATGTATGTCTGGCAGGGATGCTCCTGCTATCTGCAGGGTAGAAGAACAGTGGAAGTAGGTAGAAGTTGTGTGGAGGTCCTAGGAAAGGGTATCCCTCTGCCTAACTGATTGTACCCTGTCCATGGTGACACTGAAACAGTCAAATTTTGTTAGGTTAAAACGCACAATGCTGGAAGAACTCAGTGGATCAGGCAGCATCTGCGGCGAGAATGGACATGCGATGTTTCGGTGGGGGGGCCTTCAGACTGATGAAAGATTGCAACCTGCTTCTCGTTGAACTACTGAGTCACCCTCACATGGGAGTTTCTGTGCAACAGTGTGATGCAGTTGGTGGAGCATTAAGTGTTTGACATTTGGCTTTCCACAGCTCTTCGAGAAGTTGCTGCCTCTGGAGAACTTGCAAGCAAGAGTCGATGCAGTGGTCGATATGATCACCACAAACCACAAGGGCATTAACCGCAACACACTCAGCTTTGCAGCTACTGCCTTCTACTACAAGCTTAAAGCAGCAGATGAGTATGTCCCTGCATCGAAGTTTGGTGGTAACATCACCCTGCTGCGAGCAAAGATGACCCATGAGTTGCAGGAGGGTCTGGGTGGAGATTACCAGCTTTCAGAGGTAAGACATTGGCACCTGTTGGACACCATTTTCTCTCTCTGTCTCCCTTTCTTTCTCTCTGCCTTTCTTTTCTCATTTTCTTTATTTCCTTTCTTTACACTTTTCCTTTTTCTTTCTTTCTGTCTTCAAGTTCAAGTTCACATTTATTGCCACATGCACCAATTAGGGTCGAGTGGAATTTGATTTACCATGCAGCCATACAAACAAAAGAGCACAATACACAATAGAATGTAACATGAACATCCACCACAACATTCTTCACTGTGGTGACAGGCAATAACGTTCTGTCAGTCGTCCTCCTTTGTTCATCCATGGTCGGGGCCATGAACCATCCGCAATCACCGCTATGGATGGCCCGATGTACAAGCCCTATCGTCGGGATGCTCGAAACTCCGACGTCGGCTCTCTCTCGCGCTCTCTCGCTCTCTCACACACAGGTTTCATCTCATCTTCCTGCGTCCCAGCCTGCTCAACCTCTCCCTATAGCTCAGTCCTGGCAACGTCCTCGTGAATCTTCTCTGCGCCCTTACAGTGGGTCAGTTGCAAGTTCCCGCCAGTCTTACTCTTCCTCTCATCCCACCACCACTCCCTCTCCCGTATCTCTGTGGGAAACGAGATGAATGTGATTGATTGTTCCACTCTTGCACCTTCGCGTACAGGTCTGTGATGGGAAGGTCCTAATTCACGTCATCGAAGGAGACCACTGGACTTTCCTGAAGGGAGCGTCGGTGGATTCTGTCGTCAGCATCATCCACAATACCCTGACTGAGCCTCGCGTGGCTGCACGGGAAGGCTGAGCGACGGGACTGACCTCCTGTCAGCCCATCAGTGGCTTCCGCTGCCTGCAATAGACTGTACAGCTGCCGATTCCTTTCACAAATTTCTTCAAAAGCTGTAATTTTGTGTGGCTTAGTTGAAACTCCAAGCAGTAAATATAGTGCTTAATAGAAAAACTGGAACGTGGCTGGACCAAAATGGACAAAGACGAAACTCTGACTGACCTATTTCTGAGATGTTCTTTATCTGTGAGGAAATGGAAACCAATGATGCTTCAGGTTTCAATTTGTCCAGTGGGATAGCTCGTTAAACAATAATGTAACGTGGAAACTGTCACAAGCATGACCCATTCCTCTGTATTTTTTATGGAAGCAATGTTTACAGTTTGGGGGAACAATTATAAATTGTGTTTTGTCTGTGGAATAAAATAAAGGTCGAGTTGTTTTTCAGTATGAAGGTTGGCATTAAAATACAGTAAGGCTACAAACCAGAATTATCTGGAATAATTAGTTGTCCATGATTTCAAATGGGAATGTAATGAGTGCAGGACTTGGGACTTCTCATCCGTTTGTCTTGCTTGTTTGGATTGGATAAAGCTGCTGTTCGGAACAAGCGGTAACTGAGGCTATTCATCCTGATCAAACGGAAGTTGCCAACGCTGTCCCTTTACAACAGAAACTGGCATCTGTAGCAAATCCCATTTCTCCAACTCAGCAGCACTGTAGGCCAAGGGAAGTTTTAAACGCTGGGAATTGCAAACCATGTAAGCCAGCCAAAAATGTTTCACTGAAACAATGCTGCTGCCGTGAAACAATTAACCTGTGACCACAGCTATAAGGAAGAAAGCAGAAAACATTTCCTCCTATTTTCACACACTTACCCTCTCAAACTGCTCATTTAGCACCCTGCCCCTGAAAGTTATTTTCTGACTGCTCCACAACTCATTGGGTGATTAGCAGATATTTACGAAGCGTTGTCTGTCTAACCCACTGATAGTGCAGTAAACCCCTCTGCCAAAGTAGGCTTGCACAAAGGTGCCCCTAATTCTAGACAAGGATCGGAGTATTTCACACGGACAGTGACTGAATCCCAATACTACGTTATAAATGGGGCTATTGGGTGCATGTGTGGTCAGGGCCAATTTTCTCCCCGCAGAACCTAGTTGAGATAATTCTTAAAAAGGTCAAACATATAGAGTGACTCTATGGATCATGCTTTCTCAACTAATGTGACAATTAGTTTGACATGGAGGGGATAAAACTTTCTGTGCATTTATGGACATTGGCCAGTCCTGCTGTTCGAACAGTCATGTGCAAAAGTCATTGAATTTGTTTCTTGTATCTTGTGGCTTACTATATTTTTTCTTTGTTTTGTGAAACAGCTATTCTGGGCCATGTTCATGTCTTGTATTTTATGTTTTAATAAAAATCAATATCTGAAAATTGTTTCAAATTTATTTTTCCAAAACAGGTGGGTTGTTGGAGTATCTTAGTTAGTTAGCTAAATCAGAGTATTCAGCCTCTGCCAATAGATTAACTACCATTGACTATTTACTGATATGAGTGTAAATTAAATTTGACTAATTATTAATTTCTACCTCCTGTTCCGTCCCAGGTTTCGTGATCACTTTAGTTTTAATTCAAGCAAAGAATACTGTAGTTTTACCATGTATTCTCGGTAAGGCAATGCAATTTGTATTATCAACCATCAAATAAAACATCAGTTCACTTCAATGTAAAGTAAGTGGTATACACTGTTGCAGATTTTAGCCAGCCATCTATGTTTCTTCCTTCGGATCAGATGTAATTGTATTTTTTTTTAATCATTTTCTGAACAACACCATGTCCCAACACTAGTCAGATTTACTGCAATTTCTAAGATAACCCCATGTCACCAGCCTGAAATTTAATCCCAACTTGTGAGAGTTCTTACCCATGTACATAAAGCTTACCAAGGCTAACTTAAGCCTTCAGTAAGTTGGTCTCCAAATGTACAGAATGGAACTTTTTCAACGACTTTATGCCTGGAAGTTGGAGATGGAACAAACTTGCATCACTTTCAAAACTACTTGAGATTGTCACATTCCCTTGCTGTACTAAATGTAACAATTTAAAATACAGAAACGGGCTCCCACTACTTGATGATGATTAAATAAAACAGAATTCCAAGGGAAAATACTTTAGTTCTGGAAGTAAAGACAGAAATCCCTTCAAATACTCAGCAACTCAGTCTGCAAATGAAGCAGCAGAAAAACACATAGTGCTGGAGGGACATAGCAGGTCAGGTAGCATCTGTGAAGAAAATGGACAGATGCTGTTTTTGGTCAGGACCCATCTTAAGACTCTGAGACTGAAGATTCTAGAGTCTAAATAGACAATAGGTGCAGGAGTAGGCCATTCGGCCCTTCGAGCCAGCACCGCCATTTAATGTGATCATGGCCGATCATCCCCAATCAGTACCCCATCCCTGCCTTCTCCCCATATCCCCTGACTCCGCTACTTTTAAAAGCCCTATCTAGCTCTCTTGAAAGCATCCAGAGAACCTGCCCCCACCATCCTCTGAGGCAGAGAATTCCACAGACTCACCACTCTCTGTGTGAAAAAGTGTTTCCTCGTCTCCGTTCTAAATGGCTTGCTCCTTATTCTTAAACTGTGGCCCCTGGTTCTGGACTCCCCCAACATCGGGAACATGCTTCCTGCATCTAGCGTGTCCAAACCCTTAACAATCTTATATGTTTCAATGAGATGCCCTCTCATCCTTCTAAACTCCAGAGTACACAAGCCCAACCACTCCATTCTCTCAGCATAAGACAGTCCCGCCATGCCGGGAATTAACCTTGTAAATCTACGCTGCACTCCCTCAATAGCAAGGATGTCCTTCCTCAAATTAGGGGACCAAAACTGCACACAATATTCCAGGTGTGGTCTCACTAGGGCTCTGTACAACTGCAGAAGGACCTCTTTGCTCCTATATTCAATTCCTCTTGTTATAAAGGCCAACATGCCATTTTCTTTCTTCACTGCCTTATGTACCTGCATGCTTAATTTCATAGACTGATTTTCAAGGACCCCCAGATCCCGTTGTACTTCCCCTTTCCCCAACATGACGCCATTTGGATAGTAATCTGCCTTCCTGTTTTTGCTACCAAAGTGAATAATCTCACATTTATCCGCATTAAACTTCATCTGCCATGCATCTGCCCACTCCCCGAACCTGTCCAAGTCACCCTGCACTTTCATAGCATCCTCCTCAGAGTTCACACTGCCAGCCAGCTTTGTGTCATCTGCAAATTTGCTAATGTTACTTTGAATCCCTTCATCCAAATCATTGATGTATATTGTAAATAGCTGCGGTCCCAGCACCGAGCCTTGCGGTACCCCACTAGTCACTGCCTGCCATTCTGAAAGGGACCCGTTAATCCCTACTCTTTGTTTCCTGTCTGCCAACCACTTCTCTATCCATGCCTGCACTCTACCCCCAAAACCATGTGCCCTAATTTTAACCATATGTGGGACCTTATCAAATGCTTTCTGAAGGTCCAGGTACACTACATCCACTGGCTCTCCCTTGTCCATTTTCCTAGTTACATCTTCAAAAAATTCCAGAAGATAAGTCAAGCATGATTTCCCTTCATAAATCTATGCTGACTTGGACCGATCCTGTTACTGCTATCCAAATGTTCGGCTATCTCATCTTTTATAATTGACTCCAGCATCTTCCCCACCACCAATGTCAGGCTAACTGGTCTATAATTCCCTGTTTTTTTTTCTCCTGCCTTTCTTAAAAAGTGGGATAACATTAGCTACCCTCCAATCCACAGGAACTGACCCTGAGTCTATAGAACATTGCAAAATTATCACCAATGCATCCACAATTTCTAGAGCCACTTCCTTATGAAACCTGGGATGCAGACCATCAGGCTCTGGGAATTTATCAGCCTTCAGTCTCATCAGTCTATCCAATACCATTTTCTGCCCAATGTGGATTTCCTTCAGTTCCTCCGTCACCCCAGATCCTCTGGCCACTACTATATCAGGAAGATTGTTTGTGTCCTCCCTAGTGACGACAGATCCAAACTACCTGTTCAACCCATCTGCCATTTCCTTGTTCCCCAGAATAAACTCACCTTTTTCAGTCTTCAAGGGTCTAACTTTGGACTTAACTAATTTTTTGCTCTTCACATACCTAAAGAAGCTTTTACTATCCTGCTTCATATTCTTGGCTAGCTTACCTCATCTTTTCTTCCCGTATTGTCTTTTTGGTTATCTTCTGTTGTTCTTTAAATATTACCCAATCCTCTTGCTTCCTGCTCATCTTTGCTACGTTGTATTTCTTTGCTTTAATTTTTATACTGTCCCTGACGTCCCTTGTCAGCCATGGTCATCCTTTTCTCCCCTTGGAATCTTTCTTCCTCCTAGGAATGAACTGATCCTGCACCTTCTGTATTATTCCTAGAAATACCTGCCATTTTGTTCCACTTTCATCCCTGCTAGTGTATCTTTCCAGTCAACTTTGGCCAGCTCCTCCCTCATGGCCCCATAGTCCCCTTTATTCAACTGCAACACTGACACCACCGATCCACCCTTCTCCCTCTCCAATTGTAGATTAAACCTGACCATGTTATGGTCACTGCCTCCTAATTGCTTATTATCCTTGAGGTCCTTTATCAAATCCGGTTCATCAAGTCAGAAGCTTTCATAACACTAAATCCAGAATTGCCTTCCCCCTGGTAGGCTCCAATACAAGCTGTTCTAAGAATCCATCAAGAAGGCACTCTACAAAGTCCCTTTCATGGGGTCCAGAACCAACCTGATTTTCCCAGTCTACCTGCATGTTGAAATCTCCCATAATAACCACAGCATTACTTTTGCTACATACCAATTTTAACTCCTGATTCAACTTGCGCCCTATGTCCAGGCTACAGTTTGGGGGCCTTTAGATTAGTCCCATTAGGGTCTTTTTACCCTTACAATTCCTTATTTCTATCCATACTGACTCCACACCTCCTGTTTCAATGTCACCCCTTGCAAGGGACTGAATTTCATTCCTCACCAACAGGGCAACCCCACCCTCTCTCTACCCGCCTGTCTGTCTTTTCGATAGGAGGTATACCCTTGAATATTCAGTTCCCAGCCCTGGCCCTCTTGCAGCCATGTCTCAGTAATTCCCACAACATCATACTTGCCAATTTCTAACTGAGCCTCAAGCTCGTCCACTTTATTCCTTATACTTCGCGCATTCATATACAGCACTTTGACCTCCGTATTCACTTCCCCCCTCGCACTGCTCGCAATTGGCCTTGACCTTACTCTGTTGTCCATTCTCGAGCTTTCCTTCCCATTAAATTACAAAAGATTCTCGAATTTTCCTGTAGTCACTTCACCTTCAACTCCATGTTTATACTCCCAATTTGCAAATCCCTTCCCCCCACTATTTAGTTTAAACCCACATGTGTAAACCCAAACCTGCCTGCCAGAACGTCGGTCCCCCTCCAGTTAAGGTGTAACCCGTCCCTTTTGTACAGGTCACGCCTACCCCAGAAGAGATCCCAGTGGTCTATAAATCTAAATCCTTACTCCCTGCTCCAGCCCCTCAGCCACACATTCAGATCCCCTATCTCCCTGTTCCTGTCCTCACTGGCACGAGGTACTGGAAGCAATCCAAAGATAGCCACCCCAGAAGTCTGGCATTTCAGTCTTCTTCCCAACTCTCTGAAGTCATGTTGGAGAACCTCCTTCCTCTTCTTCCTGATGTCGTTTGTGCCTAGGTGCACAACTACTGCCGACTGTTCACCTTCTGTCTCGAGGATGTTCTGAATTTGGCTCGTGACATCCTGAACCCTGGCATCAGGGAGGCAACAGACCATCCTCGCATCTCGTCTGCCTCCACAGAATCTCCTGCTCGCTCCTCGGACAATGACGTCACCCACCACTAGGGCTCTGCCCGACGTCAGTCTCGGCGGTCGAGTCCCATCAGGATTGGAGCCACCAACGTGTCCACCGCTCGGACTGGAAACATCGTCTCCCCGGACAGCTCCCAAGAGGGCGTACCTGTTTTCATTAGGCACAGCCACCTGGGTCTTCTGCCCTCCACGTTTTCCACCCTTTCAAGAAGGGTCCAAGAAAGGTCCTGATCCAAAAACGTCATCTGTTGATCCCCTCTGCATTTGCTGCATGACCTGACAAGTTCCGCCAACACTTTGTGTCTTGCTCAAGATTCCAGCTTCTGCAGTTTCTTGTATTTCCATAATCCCTTTGGCATTTCTTTGTATCTTGACTCTTTGCTCTCTTACTTGTCTGCAGCATCAAAACATGTAACATCTAAACGGTTTGTTCCTTTGTCCAATTTTTTATTTATTATAAACTATGAAAAGTTGAGGTTCATGCATCAATCCCTCATTTATTATTTTTCAACCTTCTCCAAAGATGGGGACGCTTGCACAATAGTAACCTAATGCATCAATCATCTCCGATGTCCTCCAGCACTTTGTGTTTAGTTGTTTTTTGGCTGCTTCCAGAGCATACTGTGCTCAGATGCCATCCTGTGAATTTGTCATCTCGACTACCTTTCCATTCTAGATTGGAGTTTTCCACTGTACGCAAAGAGTAAATCCATTATTCTCACCTTGCTAAGAATTCAGAAATAAAGTCACCAGGGGATGTGTTAGAGCTGTGGACTGACAGGACTTCAGGTCCTCATGGACCCAGTTGTCGGGTGGCTCAGGAGTTGAGTCTACGTTTAGTTTATTGTCACATGTACCAAGGTACAGTGAAAAGCTTTTGTTTTGAGCAAAATATTCCCTGGAGTCAGCAGAAAGAAAGAGCTACAATAACATGAAGATTATTATGATTACAATTGAGTCATCCACATAGTACAGATAGGTCTTGTAATCTATGTCAAGCTGACCATTTAACATTTTGTAGGTATGTTACAAAACTTACCTTGAGCGGCGCTGCAGTTCTGCCACTCCACTTTGGCGCCTTTCAGAGGGGGACGGGTTAAAAGTGCCATTTTTCTCCAGACAGGGCAAATCGATCCATCTCAGGGGATTTCGTTGCTAAAGAGAAATCGCTCCGACATTTGTTTTATGAAGGTATTTTTAAACTACGCTAGATCATTTATTAGTTAGAGTAATTTAAAAATCATCTTCTAAAGCCGTGAGCACCGACAACGGGAAGGATTTTACGTAGGGGATAAAATAAGGTACACAGTTTATTTTTACATAAAAACGTGCTTCCTAGGAAGCTTTTAATCAAATTTTCATGTTGCGAAAAGGGGACAAAAAATATATACGAATTGGCAGTATTTTTCCTGCCGACTGTGGATTAAATTCACCGCAAACCGCAACGTTCCAATCCACCACGTTCCGCTAAAACCCACTCGCAAGTTGATTTAAATGGCCATTAATTTACGGGAATTAAACACTAAATTCCTTCCATTTGGCCTATAAATTAATGAAAATGAAATTTTAAAATCATGTTATATTGTGAATTATTGTGTGAATGTTATTTGGACACTTAGGCAATTTAAAAATGTATATCTTTTCTTAAGAAATGGATAGATGTTTAGATCTAGTAATTGAATTTTGTAATTAGCTACAATTAGGTAACTAACTAATTATATGCTTTAATTTCAGGTCATCCAAGTAAGATTGTTTCATATTTGTTTCAGAATACTTCAATCTATAATAACTGAACATTTCATTGAGTTCTCTTAATTTTTAAGAAAGTTATGGGCTTTTGACTGTTCTAGATCACAGCTTTTGAGTTAAGTCAATGGAAAGGCAATGGGGAACAAGATGCTAATTTCCGAGTATGAAAATGGCCATAACTTTCTTAATACTGAAGATATGAAAGTGAATTAGGTGTCAAATTAAACTTCTTTTTATGCTTTATCTGATGGGATAAATTGCAGACTTGATTTTTTAAATCTCAAAATTTTGTAACATTGCTACATTTTGCAAAAACATTGACATCTGCTTTCACAAGAAACATCCTACATTCTCCGGGGGGGGGGTATTTTGGAGAGCAGTAACATGCAGAGACAAGGAACTGCAGACGCTGGTTTAGTGAAACAGACACAGCGTGCAGGAATGACTCGGCGGGTCAGGTAAGGCAGCATCTGTGGAAGGAAGGGCGAGGTTGACCTCTGCCTCCCTCCCTCCCTCGCCGATGCCGGGCGCGGCCGCGGGCGGCGCTGCAGCTGGCGGACCCCGCGTTCCGCCCGGAGTGGAGAGCGGGCGGACCGGGCGGCGGGGGGCGAACGGGTTTCAGCGGCGGACACGAAGACAGCAGCGGGTAAGTGGTGTGGAGAACACATGGGGAGAGGGGAGGGAGTGTGGGGGGAGAGAGAGGGAGGAGGGGGCGTGTAGGAGAGAGGGAGAGAGAGAGGAGGAGGAGAGAGTGTGGGAGAGGAGGAAACGAGCAAGGAAGGAGGGAGGGGAGTGAAGGTATGGGAGAGTGAGGAGTGAAGAGGGAGAGAGCAGGGAGGCAGAGGAGCTGGGGCAGACGGAAAGAGAAAGGGCTGGGCTGTGTTAGAAATGAAAGCTTTTATTTTCCTTGGCTTCCTTCAGAGCAACATGCCACCAGTTAAATAGTTTTTAAAGTATGAGACTGTAACGAGGATAACACTTTTAATTCTAAATGATGGAGATACAAGGAACTGCAGATGTTGGAATCATGAGCAAAACGCAAAATGCAGCAAGTCAGGCAGCATTCGTCAGGTCCCGGCCCTGTCCGTTCCCTCCACAGACGCTGTCTGACCTGTTGAGTTCCTCCAGCACTTTGTATTTTGCCTTACATTGCGGAGGTTGCTTTGTACGGTTTCTCTCGGCAAACTTAGAAATGACATGGAAGATAGACATAAATGCTGGAGTAACTCAGTGAGACAGGCAGCATCTCTGGAGAGAAGGAATAGGTGATGTTTTGGGTCGAGACCCTTCTTCAGACAGAGTCTGGGGAGAGGGAAACTAGAGATATGGAAGGGTAAGGTGTGAAAACAACAGCTCAAAGCAGACAATGCTCATGGAAATGTAGAATGGTTCATTGTTAACTGAGGGGAAGATGACAAGAAGGCATATAAACAGTAATCAGGAGACATGGATGATTTATAGAAAACACTACATCTAAGTTCTCCAAAGATAAAATACATTTTTATGCCGTCTAGATGGAAGCATTACACAAATAAACATTAAAAGTGTATATGGAATAGATCTTATTGCAGGAAAATAGGAGATTCTTCAGTTTGGATTTGCAACCTATGGAACAGAAATGAAGAAACCATCAGTATTGGTCCAAACATAATTTGCTCAATGTTCATTAATTATTAAAATATCATGACGCGGAAAAATTACAGCTAATGGAAGTCTGGCTTTTTATCAAAGGACCAGAGTACTAGCAGATAAAATATTTACTGAGAAATCAAGTGGGGTGTGCTATTCTGGGCGATTGGCGGGTAGACAGCAGAGATTTCCTGATATGATATCTGGATTCCAAGAGTTAAACTGAGGAAGGATGGCAGAAACTAAAGGTGTATTATGTGGAGTTTTAGCTAAAGGATGCTTTGACTTATCTCCTTAAACAAACTAATATGACAAAGGTTGAGAGAGAGAGAGAGAGAGGGGGGGGGAACTAATTCTCTACCTAGCCCTCGGGCTCCTCGTCTTCCTTTCTTCTCCCCACCTTACATCAGTCTGAAGAAGGGTTTTGGCCTGAAACGTTGCCTATTTCCTTCGCTCCATAGATGCTGCTGCACCCGCTGAGTTTTTCCAGCACTTTTGTCTACCAGAATGCTGCCTGGATTCGAATGTATTTGCTATAAGTAGTTGGATAAACTTGCATTGTTTTCTCTGGAGTACTGGAGGTTGAGGAGAGACCTGATAGCAGTTTATAAAATTATGAGAAGCATAGATAGGGTAGACAGTCAGACCTCTCTCCCAACTTTATTGTCACATAAGCACAGAGGAAGCAGTGAGACCAGCCATCATTACATTCAGTGGCAGGCAGGTTTGAGTGGCCTGGGGCCTACTCCTGCGAGCGTCAGACTGGTTGTTTTGTCCAAACATGAATAAAAAGGCTTTGAGGTGTGAAATTAGGAAAAATGCTGTGTGTAGACAAATTTGATCCTATCTTTGCAAATGACAGTTAATAATAGGTCAATATTTTAAATAGTTTTTTGAGAACCATATTTATCGAGGGATTTGGGCAAGAGTACATGGAGTTAGGTTGCATATTCATCAAGATCACACTGAAAGGTAGAACAGATTCAAAAGACTAAGTCCTCCAGTCTTGCTCCTATCCTCCTGATGCCATGGAACCTTTTAAATTGAGAGCTTTGGATTAATGTCCCATTCATTTTAAAGTTATGTGACAATGAAGTAGCATTGAGCCATTCATAATAAACAGAATATCGGACATTGTATCACCCCCTCAGTATAATACTGAATTGCTGGATTTCATATTTTAGTAGCTGGAGAGGCTTCAAACACATTCTTTGCCTCATCAATGAGAACATCATTTACCAACAGAACAAAAGGCAGGAAAAGCAGGAGAGAGTGAAATAACATTGAGAAAGACTTAAGGAGTAAGGGGAACTAAATGGAAATTTACTGATGAGACTTTTCAAAACCAACACATCTTTACATCACAATGATTGCAGGTACTAGTTGGAGTTATATCAAAAATACAACACAAAGCTCTATGCCCAAACTACTTGTCTGCATAGGCTGTCTATGATGTGAACGATTTTTGTCCCTGAGCAGACTTGAAGCGTGTTTTCTAAATTTGGAACATTTAGGCAGAATAAATGCACAGCCACCATTAGTCGATGGATAATTAAAGAGACTGTGATGTAGGATTATCATTACTGGAATTTGTCCAGCCTCTCAGCTCGGTAAATTACAGATGCCGCTGAACTTGGAGGTTTGCAGACAGAGTGCTAGACCAGATGATCCCACATCTCTTTCCCTGCAAGTGCCACGCTATGTTGTGCTGGTGTCGCTGTCCTTAATGAATTGGTGAGAGCGTGGTAGGCTCTGACCCCATGCTATAAACTTGCTATAAACTTATAAAAGCACTGCAAAGTTTGATCTCAAGTTGCCACTAAGAGAATGCCAATCCTCAATGTGGAACTGGATGGGTAAAAGCTGAGTGTTGGCGTGTGCAGGGATCCTGCCTCTGAACTGTTGATTCAAACAAGTCTGGTTTGAGGAAAAATGTCACAAGCCATAACCAGAGTTTCATATTGCATAATCAATATTTGCAAATCTGGGAATAATGGAGGAAGGCATTTAGAGGGAAAACAAAGGAATTTTCAAAGGAATGTGACATTCTGGGATGGGACCCTTCTTTAAACTTTGAAGTGGGGGGGGGGGGGGGAAGCTGGATGAGAGGTGGGGGGCAATACAAAGCCAGGCAAGTGATGACAGCTATGGGAGGTTTTGATTGGCAGATGGCATGAGGAAGGCCAGAGTTGTCAAGAAGACAAAAGGCTGCAAGGTAAGGATAGAAGAGGAAGGGATATAGGTAGAAGGGGACAGGGGGAGGGGAAAAGGTGCAGGATAATGGGAGCAACCCTCTGTGCCTCCCCCGTTTTCACGCAGTATCACTCTGTGACTATGATTTAATATGACACAGATTCTGTTGACCATCACCTCTCGTTGACACGTTTGCAGGCTGTTGTTGGGATGTTTAAAAGTTCCGTGGTGCTACCCTTGCAGACAGCTCACGATGCCCAAACCTGAAGGGTTTGATTTCTGGAGGACAACACTCAATGGTGCCCGTTACGTGGTTGCCCCCATGGTGGATCAGAGTGAGCTGGCATGGAGGTTGCTGAGCCGCCGACACGGTGCCCACCTCTGCTACACGCCCATGCTTCACGCCCAGGTGTTTGTGCGAGATGCCAACTACAGGAAGGAGAACCTCTACAACGAGACGAACGCAGAGGACCGACCACTCGTTGTTCAGGTATGGAGCATAACAGGAATAGAGCTAAACAACACCTCATTACCATTCAAACCTGACCTTCTCACATTTAAACCCTTTAATTATATTATTGTTTGATTAAAAATAGATTGAGTATGTTAATAGAAAATTCAGAACTAAAGTATTCACAATTAGTATAATGCTAGTAACCCAGTAATTGTTGCCTAGTGTCCTAGTTACAATAACAGGAAGACTTCCTTGTGTTTCACTGGTATGCAGTAGTATCACCTGTGTACAGAAGCGATTGGGCAGCTGGATTGCAAATTTAGTTTAGAGACACAGCTTGAAAACAAGACCTTCGCTGACCATTGATCCGTTCACACTAGTTCTATGTTATCCCACTTTCACCCGGTGGTAACAAACCTTGGAACGGACACGACACTGAATCAAGTAAGTGGCAAAACTCTTGAAAAACGAGCAGCTGGACACGTTCTTCAGACCTGTAGATGTGGCTGGACTAAAATAACATCAACTCGTGGTCTCAAAATTCATCAGGGACGGAAAAAATGCTTGTAAATCCCCAACCCAGGGCCCCGCATTGACCAGATTCTGTTAAGAGGAAGGTCAAATCAGTCGGATGAAACTCAGCGGCAGGAAGAAATCCACAGTCCGCAGAGCATCAGCACCCTACGGGATGTGGCAGAAGTTTCAGGCAACAGTCCAAGACGTAACCAGGCACATCGTAAAGTGGAGAACATGCAAGGACGTAAGCTGTTGGTGAAATGGCCAAAGTCTAACAGCAAGGAGTGGGAAATCATCAATGCAGATGTGAGCTTAATCTTAAGTGGAATCAAGGGATCAGCAGAAAAGAAGTTGGAGAAGATGGGTGATCTAGTCTACAGCTATGGAAAGGAGAAATTTGGTGAAAAGGAACAACTCAGCAGGAAAGATAGGCCTCCTCCCCCCAAGTCCCGTCGTCTCCAGGAAATCCAATGACTTGTTAAAGAAAGAAGAAGCCTGAGGAAGGTGTGGAAAAAAGCAAGAACAGACTTCTACAAAGATCCCTTTAAGTTTGTGAAAGGCATTTTCACAAAAGAAAAAAGCGGATCCCTGAAAGCGTCAAAAAAGGAGGTTGAAGGACACATCAGAACCATCCACACTGATGAGTTAAAAGATGAACCGTTTTTGTCCCCTCTGGCATCCCACCAATCTCACCCCCACAACATCAATTTGACATCAGCCCTCCCAAGCTGAGTGAGGTAAAAGAAGTAGTGAGGAAGGCAAGAACGGCCTCTGCACCAGGCCCTAATGGTGTTTTGTATTGTGTCTGCAAGAATGCCCTAGATATTCTGAAATTCCTCTGGAGGAACATGAGGGTTGCGTGGGAAAAGGAAGTTATCCCCAAAGCCTGGCGAAGAGCAGGGGGAATCCTGGTCCCAAAAGAAAAAAATTCTTCCACCATCGAACAGTTTCGGCAAATAAACCTTCTTAACATAGAGGGCAAGATCTTTTTCAGTCTGGTGGCAAAAAGACTTACAAAGTATCTGAAACAAATCCATTTCATTGATACGTCAATCCAAAAGGCTGGCATAGCAGGCTTCTCGGGATGCCTTGAACATACCAGCATCATATGGCATCAAATCCAGACTGCTAAGAAAGAACGAAAGAATCTGCATGTCTTGTTCCTCGATCTGGCCAACGCCTATGGATCAGTTCCTCATTCGCTACTGTGGGCTGTTTTTAAATTCTTTCAGGTGCCGGCAATAATAACAAATCTGATAAAAAACTACTTCCAGGATCTGCAATTTTGTCTCACAACATCAGACTTTACCACAGCGTGGCAACCACTGGAAGTAGGCGTCATGGCGGGATGCACCATCTCCCCATTGACCTTCACTATGGCAATGGAGCTCATTATCAGAGCATCAAAATGGGTTGTGGGAGGAAACGGCTACAGTGTGGTCAGCGGTTACCACCGGTACGAGCCTATATGGACGATATAACAACACTAACAACAACTATCCCCTGCACCAAGAGACTTCTGGAAAAACTTCATCAAAACATCACATGGGCAAGGATGAAGATTAAACCCAGCAAGTGCAGAAGCATCTCCTTGGCCAAAGGTCAAGTCAAGGATCAAAGATTTCATATTGACGGAATACCTGTTCCAACTGTTTCAGAAATGCCAGTGAAGAGTTTGGGCCGATGGTATGATGCAAAGCTCAAGGACACCGAGCAATTTGAACAACTGAAAAAGGATACCATCATGCACATAGCTCGCATCAACAAGACCTTGCTACCAGGAAAACTCAAGCTGTGGTGCTTCCAATTTGGCATACTACCAAGAATCATGTGACCTTTAACTGTGTATGAAATCCCCATCAACAAAGTGGAAAAGCTGGAAAGAATGATCAGCACACATGTGAAACAGTGGCTTGGACTTCCACGATGCTTAAGTGCTGTCGGACTGTACGGGAGTGGCAAATTAGAATTACCCATTACAGGACTTGTGGAAGAGTTCAAATGCACTAAAGCAAGGTTAGTCATGACCCTCACTGAATCTGAAAATACTGTTATTCGAACAGCGGCCCCCCGTGTGGCAATGGGGAGGAAGTGGACCCCATCTGAAGCCGTTCAGGGTGCTGAGTCTGCTCTTCATTTCCGGGATATGGTTGGCCAAGTCCAACACGGGAGAGCCGGGCTCGGGCTCGTCCCAAAAGCTCCTCAATGGCACAAGGCAACATCAGTGCAGAAAAGACGGCTCGTGGTGGAGGAGGTGAGAAGACGGGAGGAGGCAGAACGACACGCCAAGGCCGTCTCAATGGCCAAGCAAGGCCAATGGACTAACTGGGAGAGCCTGGAAAAGTGGAAACTCAGCTGGCGTGAAATCTGGCAAATGGAAAGATCTCGACTAAGTTTTGTCATCAGAGCCACTTATGATGTTCTACCATCACCGCAGAACCTGAAGCAGTGGCTCGGAGAAGACCCCACTTGCTCCCTTTGCCAAGCACCTGGATCACTAAGGCACATTTTAACAGGATGCACTATGTGCCTCGGCCAAGGGCGTTACACTTGGCGGCATAACCAAGTTCTCAGACAGCTGGCATCAATCCTTGAACAGAGGCGAACGATCACAAATGCTTCCCCACCAACATCGGCAGGAAATGTCCACTTCACAACATTTGTACCAGCAGGCCAACCTCCAGAGCACCAGATAACATCAATGGATGCAAGCATTCTGCAGCCTGCTCGGGATTGGAAAATGGAAGTGGACTTAGAAAAAAGGCTTGTGTTTCTCCCTGACATTGTGGTTACAACACTCTGGCCAAACATGGTCCTGTGGTCCACAACAGCCAAGTTGGCATATGTTGTGGAATTGATAGTTCCATGGGAAGATGGTGTTGAGAGGAAAAAAACCAAGTACTCTCAACTGGCAACTGAAGCTTCCCAGAATGGCTGGAAGACCAAGATTTTCCCTGTCGAAGTGGGATGCAGGGGATTTGTTGCTACATCTATGACCAGGCTATTAAAGAAAATGGGGGTGAGGGGTCGCTGCCTCCAACAAGCAATCAAATCATTATCAAATTCTGCGGAAAAAAGCAGCAATTGGATCTGGATCAAAAGGAGAGACAACAATTGGGCTGCAAGATGAATACAGGAGGGTATAGAATTGAAGGGGGTGTAACTGGGACGCCAGGTATCACCGTTAAGCCTCTGTAGATGTTGTGGGCTTATCAATGAAATGTCAAAGAAGGAGGGTGCCCACCTGATGACCCCGATGACATACCCACCCTACCTTTCACCACTCCAATCCCACTGCAAATAGCAAGAGTACCGACTTATTATAGGGATTGAAACAACAAGTCCTATTAGCTCTACTTTCACACCCACTCCTTACACACTAGGGGCAATTTACAGAGGGCTATTAACCTACAAACTCGCACATCTTTGGGATGTGGGAGGAAACCGGAACACTCAGAAGAAACCTACGCGGTCACGGGAAGAACATGCAGACTCCACGCAGACAGCACCCCAGGTCAGGATCACTGTTCGGCACTGTGAGGCAGTGGCTCCACCACTGTGCCGTCCTGATCCGTTCTTGACCCTGATTTATGTTAATCCACTGTACATTGTAACCGGACCATTAATACTCCAAGTTACAGAAATTATGAGAGATCAGGCTGGTTTTATAACATTTTTTACTTGTTTTGATGCCTTTTCTTTATGTTTAAGTTCTGTGCAAATGACCCGGAAGTATTTGTCCAAGCCTGTCTGCTTGCTCAGGACTACTGCAATGCTATTGATCTCAACCTGGGCTGTCCACAGATGATTGCAAAACGAGGTACCCGAGGCTTTTATTATTTTCCTGATGTATTAAATTGCAGTGATGCTGATGTGAAAGATAATAATCCACAGATTTTTTAAAGTCATTTATATCATTACATTTGGTTATTAAGGGGTTAAAGGCAATGCATACGAAATTGCTGGTTGAATTGTCAGCAGTTTTGTTTATAAAATGCTCAAAATGTTAGCAAAGAGGCATTAAATATCTTGATATTTTACAATATTTATTCGAGGATCTAAAACTCAATGCAAAACAAAATTTTGAAGTGTTAAAACCTAATGGTAAAAGGCTGTGATAAATGTAAAATGTGCTTTCTTTTGAGGCACTGGTAATATATGAAGTAGTTTTAATCAAAATTGTACTTGTAATGTTTTCTTTATTTAAGTGCTGCATTTATTTGAACAATGGTACTGAGGTTTGTTAGTGATTTTATAGACCAAGCAAAGTTTATGAATATTGCCTTATTTCTCGCATTTAGTTTTGAAACAATGGATTTGTGGGTGTGAAATCTAATAAATCAATTGGGCCGTTCTGCCCATCAAGTCTACTCCACCACTCAATCATGGTTGATGTATCTTTCCCTCTCAACACCATACTCCTGCCTTCTCCCCCATAACCGCTGACACTCTTACTAATCAAGAATCTGTCAAACTCTACCATAAAAATATCCATTGACTTGGCCTCCACAGCCGTCTGTATGGTCACAGTATCAATCAGCAAAAAACATGAACCTGAATATAATGCTTAGGGTTGGTCATTAGGCAAGAAGCCGGTGAATATTCGTGATGTCCTGTTATGTGTTGCACTATTTGGTCTAAGGTATTCTAAACATTTGCAGTTTGTCAAATGCAAGATTCTCATGGATTGTGGGTACACAAAAAGCTGGAGAAACTCAGCGGGTGCAGCAGCATCTAAGGAACGAAGGAGATAGGCGACGTTTCGGGTCGAGACCCTTCTTCGGGGATTGTGTTCATTTGGTAGCATTAGTATCTTGTCTTGTTTCATTTTAACATAACAATTACAGAGTGTGGAATAGTTTGATTAAGATGATGGGTGTTCTTTTCCCATTGCATCTATATTCCTGGGATTGAGCTCTATCCAGTGAGTGATAGTGGGAATGCAGATGATGCTGCTACATATTTCTAAGTAATAGAAGTAATCAACAAAATGATATAAAATCATAAGAAATCATATTGAACTACATTTTTTAATTGCAGAGACAAGTCTCATTTAATCGAAGAAAAATAAGTTTCACTGGTATAAGACGAAGCTACTTCTGAGCTACAGTTTCACATATTCTTATGAATGAATTAGCTACCAAACAGTTCATGTTTGAATGGCTGAATCTTTCCTTGGAAGGCTAATCCTTTTCTATTTGAAAATTTGCGGCATTTTTTGGTGGGATGTAAGTAAACGTGAATAAAATTAGAGAGACGTCATGGGGTTATTAATTGCCATTAATTGGTCTTTGTATTTTGTTTGCAACCACCTTAAAATATCTTATTAGCGAAATGAGCACTCTCCATTCTCCTATTATAATTACTTATCTACTTACATGAGTGTGTACAAAAAAAAAAAATTAAATTCAGGAATCTCTGCAATGCTGACATAACGTTCACTTGTTTACAGAGCTAACCTCTCAAACATTTGACTATGATGATATGAGTATCATTTTCTATTCTTGACATGGTTTCAAAAAGCCAATATCTTTAATAATAATAATTGTATTTTAAATATTTTTTTGTCAGCAGTAAACGTCTTTTCTGCTGCAATAGATCAAGTGATGATTTTTGACTTTAAAAAACACCACTAATTAATTACTATACTTAATGGAAATATAAAGCCTCAATATCAGTGAGGTGATTAGGAATCTGGAGGTGAAACTTGCACTACCTTTGATAAATATATATTAATGGGTGGAGAAACGTTTACCTGTCTGCTTGAGTTCCTGCTGATGCTGAGAGCCAAGCTCTTTACTGAGGTTGCCAAAAAAAACCCATAATCTGAATCAGTAATACTTGAAAATAACAATCCTCCTTTAATTGGGCAGATACCTTTTGTATGAGAATATACAATCTAGTGATGAACCTCTGTGCTTCCTCTTGTTCACAGGGCATTATGGAGCATTTCTACAGGAAAAATGGGACTTGCTGCATAAAATGCGTGAGTTTTAGAATCAAAACATTCTTTGCAGGATCCCTGCAATTTCTTGGGGATGATTTATCATTTATTTTTTAGTTATTGTGTATTATGTGCTTCAAGCTTCAGAAACACATTCTGGGATGTGCTTAGTTTGAGTGGATGTTACATAAAGAACATTTTTTCCTGTTTTAGCATTTGCCCCTACCTATAGTGAGGCAAATGAAAAATGATATCAGGTGAAGAATGCTTATTGAAAAAAACACTAGACGAAGTGATACCATCCTCTGATGGTCCGTATAGCACGTAGAATCATGGCCTTTGGCCCAACTCATCCATGCTGATCAAGATGTCAAATTTAAGCTAATCCTTTTGCCTGGGTTTGGCCCATATCCCCTCGAAACCTTTCCTATCCATATACCTGTCAAAATGTCTTTTAACTATTGTTCCTGTACCTGCCAAAACACTTCTAGCAGCTTGATCCATATACCCACCACCCTTTGTGTGAAAAGGTTGCCCTTCAGTCTCCTATTAAATCTTTCCGCTCTCACCTTAAACCTACGCCCACTGGTCTTGATTTCCCTACACTGGGGGAATAAAGCTGCTTGGCTGTCACCTATCTATTCCCCTCAAGATTTTGTGCACCTCCATAAGATCACCCCTCAACCTCCTGTACCCCAAGGAATAAGGTCCTAGGCTGCCCAACCTCTCCTTACAACTCAGGCCCTCGAGTCATGGCAACTTTCTTGTAAATCTGCATTCTTTCAAGTGTATTCTGTAAGTACTCTACAGTTTAAATCTGTTTAATAAAATCAGTCTGTTGCCAGCAACTTTAGAATGAACTGTCCAATTCACAAGCCACATGTCAGCTCAGGAGGTACAGCCAGTCGGTGACATGGAAAGGGGAAGTGGGGAACAATGATCTGTCTGATGTGGATAACCAGAAGGTGGAACTCTGTCTGCACAATAATTTGTGTCTGGGTCACAATAATTATATGTTGATATACTAACATTTCACAGACCAGTAGAGAGTTCTAAAGCTACTTGTATCCATCTGACAATTCCTGATTTTGGGAGAAAACTTAGGAAATGCAGCTGGGTGATATCCTGGTGTTCTTATCATTCGCCTTGGTATTGGGTTAAAGGGAAAGCCAAATAAGAACAGTAAATGTGTTACTTTGAATGTATTCTGTTCTCTTAGTTTCTGAGGCACATAAGAGAATATCAGTTCCCATCACATGCAAAATCCGTGTCTTCCCCGAAGTCAGTAAAACTGTGCAATATGCAAAGATGCTGGAGAAGGCAGGCTGCCAGGTAATTAAAGATTTATAGTTTGATTTCTAATAATCTGAATGTTGCAGTGTGGCAAATATGTGACAAATGTTTAGCATCTATTGAGAGATGATTGTAGTTTTTGAGTAAGCGGTAGCGTTGCTGCCTCACAACGCCAGAGACACGGGTTCGATTCTGGTTATGGATGTTGTCTGTATGGAATTTGTACATTCTCCCTGTGACCACGTGGGGTTTCTCTGTGTGACCTGGTTTCCAAAGACCTACAGGTTATAGGTCAATTGACTTCTGTAAATTACCCCTAGCATGTAGGCTAGATATAGTGTACGGGTGATCAGTGGTCAGCACGGACTCTGTGGGCCGAAGGGCCTGTTTCCATGCTGTATCTCTAAACTAAAAGCTAAAGTTGTTAGTTTGGTTCAGTCATCAGTGCCCCACCCACTTGAGAACATTGCTTTCAAACACATTATGATGAATGCGTCAGAGTTCCAGTCCTCTAGAGTACTTTATGAACAATTCAACAGAATATACATTGCTCATTCCTTTACTACATAATCTTTGGAGCCACGTATTAGTCAATAATAGTCAACAATAATGCAAATTGGAAGTCCATAAGTAACTGCTTAAATGTAGGGTGTATATTTAAACATATAATTAATTTTCACAGTTTGCAAAGAACAAAATCAAAATGTAAGCATTTGGTCAATTGGGGTGTTCCTTTGCGCAAATAATGACATCCTTACTCAGTGTAGCAGTTTACTGCTATTAAATGATACCGATATACCCCATTATTCATTTCAACTAAAGGTTCAGATGTTTCATTTAAGGGTGATTTTATAATGACCTAACCACGCACACTGCAAAACAAATATATTTTTTTAATATTATAAAACATTACTGAAAAACAAATTTTATTATTTTTATTAACGACTAGTCATTTTGAATTCTAAATCATGCAAAGTTAACTCAAAAGCCTTGTGTCATACACTGAATTTTAAATATTTTCCCTTGGAGTAAAAGCTGTGACATTATTGCATGGTTTATTATATTAACTGTTTAAGGAAAAGATTGATACACCTGCCTTTGGGGCTGATATTAAAATCAAGATTAAACCAACATGATTAAATTCAGATTAAATTAATAACAAAACTTTTAACGGAATAAAGAGAATGGCTTGTTCTTAGTTTCAACAAACTTGTCATATTTAGTAGTTAAGCAAAAGAGTTCTATTGTTTGTTATAGCCTTTCCAAATGTTGTGGTTTTATTATGCAAATATAAGGGAAAAAAATCTAATCCATTGCAGCTGTTGACTGTTCACGGTCGTACAAAGGAGCAGAAAGGGCCTCTGACTGGAGTCGCTGATTGGGAACACATAAAAGCTGTGAGGTAAGAACCCTGGAAGACTGGACACTATGCAGGTGACAAATGCATTATCAGTGGTAATAGAGGTCCCACTGGGCTCTCAGTGACGGGGCTCCAGTAGTCTGACCTGGCGCCAGGGCAGTGATGTCAATGGGAGACAAACCCTTACTTGGTTGTAGCGGACATTCGGCAATAACGGACATTCGCAGCTAAAATAAATGTTGATTGCACAATATTCATTAGACCATATAATTCCACTTGTTACATTTCTTTTGCTGGGCTATCTGTGACACCATACAGGCACTCTTCAAATTGACTTTTTTTATGTTTGCGTGTGCTTTGCAGAATTACATTCAGAGAAAAATGGGAAAAAGTTGAATTCAAGGTTCCAGGCCAGTGAATTCTAAGGGAAGTTTTATCACCTGAAATTTCAATAGCAGAAAAGATTACTGGGTGGAAAAAATTATTTTCATTTTTCCGACACAGTTGAAGGCTGAAGCGTGCATGTGAAACCATTACCCCCCACAGATGCTGCCTGACCCACCGTGTTCCTCCAGCACTTTGTGCTTTGCTCAAGATTCCAGCATCTGCAGTTTTGTGTGTCCCTATAAAATAATCAGTCTTGTTGATTCCCTGTATTTGGTTGAAATAAGCCTGTGCTGTAAAGTGGAAAGTCATGTACACCTCTGTAGCCAGACAGCAATGTGACTATGGATGAAGATTAACGCACTGTAGACAAAGCAGCAATGCCTTTTTGGCAAGACACAGCATGATGATTATTTTCTTGGGTGCTCTGATAATCTAAGGTGTCAAAATATTGTTCAGGCTGATGGTCAGAACATTAAGTGATATGATTTGGACCATGAGCACAGAACCCAAGAACACTGTATATAGATGATTCACAATGTTGAAGTGAATTAAGAGATTAGACTAATGTTTCCGAGAACAATAGATTTGTAAAATAGATTTCCGGTAGAAATTAGTTCTGTCACATCTTTAACTCCTGGAGTTATTTTTCACAGAGTAATGCTTGGTTGTCTTTCAATAAGAATAATGGGAGAATACTTATTTGAATTAACAGCTTCAACTTAAATTAAAGCCTTCATATACTTTAATATTGACACAATGGATATCAGCTTGATAACAATTTTTTTTTAAATGTGAAAATTCTGTTTTGACGCAGGAAAGAAGTGAACATTCCAGTTTTTGCCAATGGCAATATACAATACCTAACCGATGTGGACCGATGCTTTCGGGAGACTGATGTGCAAGGTGTGATGAGTGCAGGTATATGCTCACAAAAGATTTCCTTAGCCTTATTTATTTTTGCTCTTATTATAATACACCTCTCCGTGTATCCTGTTTGTACATCCAGTAAGCTGACAAAACCTAACTCCCCTTACCGTTCTAAATTGCTTTGCCCATGTTTCTAATGGAAGTTGATGATTTAAGTACAGCTTCCACCTTGTCCATGCTGACCAAGTTGGCATATTGGCTTGGTCCCATGCTTGGATTTGGCCCACAGACCTCCATTGCTCTCGCTTACCACAGTCTGGTACTTTCCTTGAATACCCCCTCCTGATGATAGTAACATGTAAGGCAATCGGGAAGAAGGCACAGGAGCCTGAAGATATGACTACCAGGTTCGAGAAGAGCTGCCTCCCAGCATTCATCAGGCACTTGAACACTGCACAACACTAACCTCAGCAACTGTGATCTTCTATGGACTGTGTCTTTGGTTGCAGTATGAACTTCAGTTTACAATTAATGTTCAGAGGTTTCAAAGGTATTTTATTGTCACATGTACTAATTAAGGTACAGTGATATGCGAATTACCATACAGCCATATGAAAAAAAAAGCAACAAGACACACAACTACATAAAAGTTAACATAAGCATCCACCACAACGGACTCCCAACATTCCTCACTGTGATGGAAGGCAAAGTCCAATCTACTTCCTTGTTATTCTCCCGCGGTCGGGGCAGTTGAACCATCCATCGGGGTGATCGAAACTCCCTCGTCGGGGCGATCGAAACTCCCTCGTCGGGGCGATCGAAACTCCCGCGTCAGGGCGGTTGAAACTCCCGCGGCTTGGAGTTCCCGAAGTCGGTCTCAGGCCCGAGAATGCGGCCTCCGTGATGTTAAAGTCTGTATGCACCCACGGTTGGAGTTCCAAGATCGATCCCTGGCAAAGGGATTGCGGGCTCCGCGATGTTAAAGTCCCATAGGCTCCCCGCGGTGGAGCTCTCAAAAGTCGGTCTTCAGCAAAGGCCGCCAACTCCTCGATGTTAGGCCGCAATGCGGACAGAGATACGATACGGAAAAAAAAATTAATCTCCATCGAGGTAAGAGATTAGAAAAAGTTTACCCCAACACCCCCACCACTGATATAAAACAAGCTAAAGCATACTAAAAACATACATTTAACACATACTATTAAAACACAAAGAAGGAAAGGACAGGCAGACTGTTGGCGAGGCAGCCATTGCTGGCGCCACTTGGTGTTATTATTGATTATTGTTTATTTCATGTGTTATTGCAGTAATGGGCTTGTTAAGCTGCAGTCAGTAAAAATCTCATTGTTCTTTGGTTGGGACAGATGATAATTAAACACTCTTGACACATTGGTCTGCCTACCATGTAACCTTAATGCATGAAAGGCGGCATTTAAAGCTATAACTTTAAAGTCACTGGTTTCTGTGTCTTTTTGCGACAGAGGGTAGTCTACACAACCCGGCCCTGTTTGAAGGTCGAAAGCCGCCCGTGTGGGAGATGGCAGAAGAGTACTTGGACATCGTTAGCCAGTACCCTTGCCCACTTTCATTTGTCAGGGCTCACCTCTTCAAACTTTGGCATCACACGTGAGTTCACAAATGAATGATCTTCCATGTTGGCTTGTTGCTGTCAGGCTAAATAATCGTGTTGCAATGAACAGTGGTGACGGGATCCTCTGCATTTTTGCAGTCAGGTAGAACTTCTTCAGGTAAACAATAATTCCAATGGTACATCATAAAACTGTAGAGAATGTTATGTACATGTTATTCTAAAGCCCCTGTCACACTTCCACGACCTAATTGGCGACCTCTGCCGAGTTTGCCCTTGACTCATACTCGCAGCATGGTCGCCACGAGGCCGTAGGAGGTCTTCGTAACTCTTCCTCATGCTCGTGAGTGGTCTCCGTGTACTCGTGGCCTCAAGTAGGTCACGGCGTTTTTTCCAGCCTGATAAAAAATCTCCACGGGTAAAAAAAAGTTGGCATGGAAAAAATTGATACTTTTTACTCGTAGGTAGGTCGTAGTACATCAGGATGATAGTCGTAGGTAGTCATAGGTCGGTAACTAGCCCGAGAAAAAAAAATGCAAACATGACATCATTTTGTCATGTGATCATTTTCCACGCGTAGCTAGTCGTAGTTGGTCTTAGGTGTGGAAGACTAAGGTTGAGGGGAGTCGTAGGAGGTCGTAGACATAGTCTTAGGAGGTCTTTTACTTTGGCGAGTCATCACGACCTTGACATTTTTTTCAACTCGACTAGGGGCTTCTAAACTCGTGGATTAGGTCGTCCAAGTGGGACAGGCCCTTAAGATTGACCATTCTTGCAGGCAGGTCAGGAAGAAGTGAATTTCATAGATTGCCTATAGAATATGTCAAAATGCTGGAGGAATTCTGCGGGCCAGGCAACATCTGTGGAGGAAATATGGTGGTACATTCCCCCCACAGATGCTGCCTGGCCCAGTGAATCCCTCCAGCACATGTGCTGTGCTCAAGATTCCAGCATCTGCAATTTTGTGTATTTGTGGAATACACCAGTCTTGTTGATTCCCTGTATTTGGTTGAAATAAGCCTGTGCTATAAAGTTGAAAGTCGTGTACACCTCTGTAGCCAGACAGCAATGCGAGTATGGATGAAGATTAACAATATGCACCATGATGATTATTTCCTTGGGTCCTCTGATAATCTATGTTGTCAAAATATTATTTAGGGTCATGGTCAGAACATTAAGTGATATGATACTACTTTAATGCTAACTCTCCTAATTTGTGCCTCTCCTTCAATATAATGGCTTAGAGAAAATCTGCATCGAAGAAGCAATTCTTACAATAAGAAGCAATTTACTATTGGCAGGTTTGATGATGGTGGAGTGTGGGTCAGGAGATTAATGGGTTTGAGGATGGATGGAGAGGGCAAATCACAGTTGAGTTTACTGTCATATATGCAAGTACGGTGAGGTACAGCTAAAATGAAAATCTTGCAGCAGCATCACAGATACATAGACTCAGACAACACAGAAAAACAAAACTTATATATAAATGACACATCAGAAAAAGACTGCACATAAAACGAGAAATTAGAAAACAATTAGAACACAAGTCCATGGTGGTGCGAGAGGTGGTCTGTAGTGTTCTGTTGTCAAGGTAGGATTAGGGCTGTGCAGGTTGGGTCAAGAACCTGCTGGTCGTAGGAAAGTAGCTGTTCCTGAACCTGCTGGCTTCTGTACTTCCTGCCCGATGGTAGCAGCAAGAAGAGGGCACGGCCAAGATGCTAGGAATCCTTGATGAATGAAGGATAATTGCTGGTTGGCGTGGACTCGGACGGCCGAATGGCCTGTTTCCATGCTATACCTCTAAACTGCACTAATCTGAGGCAAATCACTTCACACGGTCTCCCTTATTATTCAAACTCTAATTTTAGAAAACCAAAATCAAATAAGCTACTCTCCCAGCTGGAGGTGTAATTTCCGTTCACTGTGCCTTACAGTGGCCTGCATGATCACATGTGGAGCTCCGAGTATTAGCAGTATCCCAGGGTGCTGCTGGTTTTTATAATAAGAACATACAGTACCATTGTACCTGATTGTACCATTCACGACAAGGAAAGAAAAGATTTTGAGGCTGTGCAGTATTTTTATCTGTTTTCATTGTCTTTAAAAGCTTTACAGTTGGACTAGCGAATACATTTTTAAATTGAAACATTTTTGTTGGAATGTCCTGTTTGTTATCAGGCACCCTAACGTTATTTTACTCAACAGAAGTCTTTGTTTTTCACAGGCTACAGGTTTACCATGAATTGAGAGAGGAATTAGCAAAAGTGAAAACTCTAGATGCCATTGTAGAGGTCAACAGAGAACTTAAACGGAGGTGCCAGGTATGCAAACTCAGTTACACTTTTACTTTGACCTTTCTGGTGGGCCTCTTCATCACCAGAAGATAAATTATTTCAGAAGTATGTTAGGCCAGAGAGAAAATAGTTCAAGTGGCATGTGCCACTTTGTTCTGGAGTTTGTTTACATGGTCATGAAAGGAAGAGGTAACAATTAACCTGATTGTCTAGATTAAGTATTGCTGATTGATACAGGAACGTTAAGAACAACACTGTGTTAGTCACTCAAATGTACAGAATTGAAACAGGCCCCATCTTCTCCGTTCTGACCCAGTTGGTATACCTGGCCAGCCTCATTTGCCTGCATTTGGCCAATATTTTTCAAAATCCTTCCTATCAAGGCAAGGCAAGGCAAGGCAAATTTATTTATATAGCACCATTCGTACAAGCAGCAATTCATAGTGCTTTACAAAAGAAACAAAAGAATAACATAGTAAAAAGACAGCAGAACAACCATACAACACGGGACAACAAAATAGTTAATAATCAAAAATTACAAAACAAGCAATAAGACAAATGCATGAATAGTAAAACAAAATCACTAAAACAATAAAATGATTTTAAAAGCACATAAAAGGGATAAGATTAGAAGGTTAAGATTACCTGCATGTTGGGTTATGGAAAAGCCACAGTAAACAACAGTGTTTTTAGGCCTGATTTAAATGAGCTTACAGTCTGTACACACCTCAGGTGTCCAGGGAGCTTGTTCCACAGGTGTGGAGCATAAAAACTGAACACTGCTTCAGCCTTTTTAGTTCTGACCCTGGGAACACAGAGTAAACCTGTCCCTGAAGACCTGAGGAGTCTAGGTGCCTCATATATAACAAGAAGGTCAGAGATGTATTTTGGACCCAGACCATTCAGTGCCTTGTAGGCCAGTAACAGAATTTTAAAATCTATCCTTTTACACACAGGGAGCCAGTGCAAAGATTTAAGGACAGGTGTAATGTTGTCCATTTTCTTGGTGTTGGTTAAGACTCTGGCAGCGGCATTCTGGATAAGCTGCGGTTGTTTAATTGATTTTTTACTGAGACCTGTCTCATATCTGTCCAAATGTATAAGAAAGAACTGCAGATGCTGGTTTAAATCGAAGGTAAACACAAAATGCTGGAGTAACTCAGCGGGTGAGGCAGCATCTCTGGAGAGAAGGAATGGACGGCATTTCGGTTTGAGACCCTTCTTCCGTCCAAATGTATTTTGAAAGTCGTAATTATAACCACTGCTTTGGCAGTTCATTCCAGATAATGACCACCTTCTGATTAAAAATATTACCCGCTGAGTTGCCCTTAAATCTCTCCCCTCACACCTTATGCCCATGCCCTCTAGTTTTCAAATCCTCTACTCGGGGAATTATAGGCAATAGACAATAGGTGTAGGAGTAGGCCATTCGGCCCTTCGAGCCAGCACCGCCATTCAATGTGATCATGGCTGATCATCCCCATTCCTGCCTTCTCCCCATATCCCTTGACTCTATTTTTAAGAGCCCTTTCTAGCTCTCTCTTGAAAGCATCCAGAGAACCTGCCTCCATCGCCCTCTGAGGCAGAGAATTCCACAGACTTCTGACATTAGGATCAGTAAATTAAAAAAAAAAACAATTTTGACATCCAATTTGGGAATGTAACATCGTAGGGGGAGGGAAGAGTCATTTATGTTATTATTGATGGGGAGTTGCTGCTCGAATATAAAGGGGTTTTTGTGAAGCTATTTACCTGTTTGTAAGAGGAGTGAACTTCACTCAATCAAGAGACAGATTATAAATAATCTACTATTAGGATTATATTAGCTTGTGTAGGAATAAGCACTTGCAGAATTTAAGTTTATTTTCTTGCATTTGTTCTATGGAAAAACGTACGCAAGCAAATATTATTGTTTATAGTTATTTCCTGATTTCTGTAGGATGAAATATCTAATTTAAAGGAAACAGAAACCAGAGAAAATCATTTGCCTCTTCCTCATTGGATTTGTCAACCATATGTTCGACCAGGGTGAGCAAGAAATTGTACTTAATTTACTTACACGTTTGGGGATTGTGTGTGATTGTGTGTATCCAAGGAAACCTATCAACAGCAAGGTGAATAGCTTTGCAACATGTTTAGCGATTACACTGCCAGGCATGTTTATAGACACAAGGAACTGCAGATGCTGGAATATAGAGCAAAACACAAAGTGCTGGAGGAACTCAGCGGGTCAGACAGCATCTTTGAAGTAGACAAATGGTTGTGCCTCTCACCTTCTCCACCTTTGAGCGTAGTAGTCTCCTCGCCTCACCCTCCTCACCGAAGATTTTCGAGCCAAAGACTCGCACTTTACTCACCAAGGCACTTCACCTCAACAAGGCCGCTCCGCTACAGCTGCACCTATTTTTATCTGCTACCTAATCAACTACTTTTGGGGTAATTTGTAAGTTACTCGAACCTGGACCTTTGACGCTCTTTTTAAATCTTCATTCCCTCTCACATCTTCATTCACTCTGACATCTCTCAGCCTATACTCGCTCTCGCTGCTTCTGGCAGCTGCTTCTCTCCGATCTTCACGGTAAAAAAAAATTGATGGGCAGATGGAATCTGTTGTAGGTGAGGATAGGAGACCGAGTGGGTTAAGTATGGGGGTGATGGCCTGGTGGTGACAAAACTGGGGAACGAGATCTTGTGGGGGAGTTAGAGAAAGGACGTTGAGAGAACCTTGGTGGATTAGAAGCAGAGTGAATGGAATACGGGGTGTGGGTGACCTGAAAAGTCACCTATCCCTGATGACCAGAGATGTTACCTGACCCACTGAGGTACTCTAGCGTTTTGTGTATATCTTCAATAATCAAAGACTTGTTCTCCCCTCTCGCATCAGGCAGATGGTACAGAAGCTTGAAAACGGGCACCACCAGACTCAGGAACATCTTCTTCCTTTCTGTTATCAGGCTTCAGAATGGTCCTTCCATTAGCTAGGGTACTGTCTGATTCACCTCTACCCCATTGCAGACATTGGACTGTCTCTGGAGCTGATGTTCTACGATGCTGAGAGTACTTGAGTTTGACTTGATTGTATTTATATATGGCATTATCTGATTGGATAGCATGCAAAACAAAGCATTGCACTGTACCTCGGTACACGTGACAGTAATAAAACCTAAACCTAAAATGTTTAGTTGTCTTCGTCATGAGCTGGACAATTAGGTGTTTTATGGAAATGGGATCCAGTGAAATCAACAGCGTGCTGAATACCCATAAATTCTGCATTTTTTAAACTGCTTTCTTCACAATATTCTCCCTGCAATATATTTATTTTAGACAATATTTTGAACATATTTCATAAAGATTTAAGAATGTAGTTAATGGAATTTGCTGAGTAGAAAATGTTCGTTATTTAAATTTAAATATTGGTCTTTAACTTGAAAGTTTTCAGCAAAGAGCTATCAGTTTGTAACTCCTAACACGGTCACCTTTGTGGCCTCTGAGTGCGAAGGTTTTGTACTCGTGATGGTTTTCTTTTTGTGTCTTATACCTACAAGCAGCTGAGTGAAGTGTGGATCATCTTGCTGAGGTGTACAAGATCACGATGGGCATTGATAAAGTGAACAGTCTTTTTCCCAGGGTAGAGGATTACAAAACTAGAGGTTATAAGTTTACGGTGAGAGTGATACGGGGGCACTTTTTTTTCCCGATTAGAGGGTAGTCCGTATCTGGAATGAGCTGTCAGAGGAAGTTACAGAAGTGGATACGATGACTACTTTTAAAGGATATTTGGACAGAATATGGACAGGAAGGGCTTTGGGGGTTATGAGCCAAATGCAGGTTTCTTAAAGGAACTGCAGATGCTGGTTTATAGATGTATTCAAGAGAGAGTCAGATATAGCTCTTGGGGCTAACGGAATCAAGGGCTATGGGGGGGAAAAGGCGGGAATGGGGTATTGACTTTGGATGATTAGCCATGATTGAAGGGTTGAAGGGCCGAATGGCCTACTCCTGTACCTATTTTCTATGTTTCTATTCCAAAAATAGATACAAAATGCTAGAGTAACTCAGCGGGCCAGGCAGTATTTCTGGAGAAAAGGAATACATGACATTTCAAGTCTGAAGCAGGTTCCTTGAATCTATGTGTGCACTGATGTTCTTGGTTATATTTAAGGGACAATCTCTTTAACACATGACTTAATAACTTAAAATTATTATTTTTGTTTGCTTGACAGACCCAAGGATATTAACTCTCAGAATGGAGAACACCCAACTGGTGGGAAATCCACTGGGAAAAGAGCTCTGGAAGAGGAGGATGGAAACCTTGAATTCCTTTCAAAGAATAAACAAAAAAAGAAAGCTCGGAATCCCAAAAAAAACTTTGATACCTCAGTGAAACGTAAGTTTACTAATTTGGCAATTGTGGGAAAATGTGCTCAATTTTATAGATAAATGCAGTGAATTATCACACCGGCTATTGCCACCAGCCCAAGGGGAAAGTATTGATCAGAACACACTTCAAATTGGCTTATTCATAGGCTACAGTACAGCACAAAGCTTCATAAACATCCTATCAACAACAAGAGAGCGGTCCTGAGCTGCCATTTAGCTCATTGGAGTCGTCCGGTCTAGTGTTAATCAGACTTTACTGGACCTAATCTTGCATTAAATGTTATTCCCTTTATCATGTATCTGTACACAGTGGATGGCTCAATTGGAATAATGTATAGTCTTTCCGCTGACTGGTTAGCATACAACAAAAGCTTTTCACTGTACCTCGGAACACATTACAATAAAGTAAACTAAATAATATGTGTAGAAAGAAACTGCAGATGTTGGTTTATACCAAATATAAACACCAAATGCTAGAGTAACTCAGCGGGTCAGGCAGCACTCTGGAGAAAAGGAATTGGTGACGTTTCGGATCGGGAAGAGGAGTCTGAGGAAGGGTCTTGAGCCAAAATGTCACCTATTCCTTTTTTCCAGAGATGCTGCCAAACCTGTTGAGTTATTCCAGCATTTGGTGTCTAAACTAAATAATATCTTGAATTGGAGCAAAAAAGCCAAATCATATGTTTGTTGCTTCCCAGTGATGTGAGCTCTAATCCTTGCTTGGCCCGACAGGTTGTTGTCCATTAAATCTATAAAGGATTTGACTGTATTTCCACACATAATACATCCCGCTAAAGCATTTTAATTGCACAAAATATAAGATGTCAGCCTTAAAGGAAGATTATTTAGTTCATTACGCTGTTCTAGCCTCATTCCGTATCTCAGTCCTTTCTCATGCCACACGATTAAAGATCATGGCAGAGTAACATGGCAAATTGTTTATCAGTCTGCTTGTAAGGGCCATTACTACAGATTCCAATGTCTGTAGTCTTGTGCCTCCCTGATATGAGGAGGTATTGGGTAGGCTAGGTTACTATACGCTAGTGTTAAAGAGAGGATTTTGGAGACCTCCAAGCAATGTAGAGGGTAAAACAGCATTGATATTTCCACTTGTTAACAACTGGGGCGCATAGTACCAAAGAATGCAGTAGGTGATGTACGATTGAAATCAAGCAAAATCTCCTCACTGTAGGTAGTGAATCTTTGGAACTCTTTACACAAGAAACCTGAGGATCCTTAGTCATTGATTGCATTCAAAACTGAGATTGATACATTTCTGGATATTAGAGGAATCGAAGGATAGGACAAGAAACGATTTGTTGAGGTGGATTAGCCAATGAACTGCTATTGCTCCTACTATGCTCACTCCTTTCCCACCCCACTCGCCCTACACTGCATCTTGCCATGCTTTATCCCATTTCTAATGGGGTTTGCAAAACTGCAAATGCAGCCTCAGTGATATCCTGGACAGATTCTTAACTAACTACCTGATTTTTATTTTGTACTTTCCTCCAGACATATAAAAGCCAAATTAATCTCTTGTTTTGAGCCTTGTTTCAGTGGTTCCCACAGCCTGATTTTACAGCCACTGGCATTGTGATAACATTCAGCAGTAAACTCATTTCAAAAGCTCCACATAATCCTCAGGAGTCCTGCCTGTGAGAACGAGTGCTAGCCGATGTGACAATTTGAATGACCATAAAGTGGGATATCAAAGGAGTGATCAAAAATATATCCATACACAAAGTGAGAAGAGACGTTTGAACTGGACTTAGATTTTCCCTCAGACTATATGACAGGTCGGTACTGTCCTACCTCAAAGTTCACAATTCCAGCATCTGCAGTTTCTTGAGTCAGTTTCAAAATGGTTGGTCGAGTGTCTGACTAGAAGAAGTTGGGAGAGAAGACAAAATATAATGAATTTGATCTACCCAGTAATTATTTGCTCATTAATAACAGTGAATGCAATTAGCCTTGCCATCATTTGGACAAACCAAATATGTTTCACTGTACCACAGGATGTATTGTGTGCTGGAAGAGGAGGGATCTGTTTAACTTGATTAATGTTTGGAATATTAATTTTGGATCTGCAGATCCAGAATAGAGTGCTTCTTTTTCTGTAGTTCAAGCTGATACTAGATCATGATTGAGGAGGTGAAATGTAATGGAAATTTTATTTCCACCACAGAATCGGAAGTATAAATGTTATTGGAAGTGCCCCAAAAATGCATCTGTTTTAACACTGGACAACTATATTGTCAGGAGTTCTGCTGAATTAGCCAAATGTCTGATGGAATACGGCTCCTTTTAACTTTATTTTTCTTAACTTTCAGCTAAATATGTGAAATGTGAACAGTGTGGGAATCCAAAGGTAAGATGTTCTTTTATCCATTTTTCAAGGTTGTGTGTATTCCTGGTGAGTTCATCTGTTGTTGGGCATCCCTAGTTACCTTCATGAAGTTGGCTGTGGGCCACTGCAGTACGTCTGGTGATGGTACTTCCATGAAACTGTTGGGACAGGTGATGGGACTGATGATGAAGGAACTTGTATTTCTTCATGTTTAAGAAAGAACTATAGAT
The DNA here is from genome assembly GCA_035221665.1 of Okamejei kenojei. Lineage (NCBI taxonomy): Eukaryota > Metazoa > Chordata > Chondrichthyes > Rajiformes > Rajidae > Okamejei > Okamejei kenojei. Next base: position 29,182,936 of record CM069153.1, read on the forward strand.
GCTGGAAAAATCGAAGGTAGACAAAAATGCTGGAGAAACTCAGCGTGTGAGGCAGCATCTATGGAGCGAAGGAATAGGTGACAGTCTGAAGAAGGGTCTCGACCCAAAATGTCACCTGTTCCTTTGCTCCACAAATGCTGCCTCACCCGCTGAGTTTCTCCAGCATTTTTGTCTACCATGTATTTCTTCATGCTCGGATGTGTCTGATCGGGAAGTGAACCTGCAGGTGGTAATGTCCCCAAACACCCACTGCTCTTAACCGCATGGTGATAGATCACAAGCTTGAGTCAAGAAAGTTTAATTGCCATATATACCGGCAACAGAACAATAACATTCTTACCTGCTGCAGCTTTATGGGGTCCTGGATGCAATAACATACCATTAATTATGTAATAATCAGTAATGCAATAAACCATAATACCAGGTAACCATAATAATGCAAAACCAAAGTCTGTAGTGCATAGAAGACCCAGTCCAGAGAAGATCACGGTTGCTGAGATTAGTATTGTGTAGTGTTCAAGAGCCTGATGGTTGTTGGGAAGAAGCTGTTCCTGAATCTGGAGTCTGAAATCTGGAATCTGAAATCATTTTTCAGACTCCTGTTCCTCTTCCCGATGGTAGCAGCGCAATGGGAGTGTGGCCAGGGTGGTGTGGGTCTTTGTTGATTTCGGCTGCTGTTGGAGAGCTATGTGTTTGATTCTGTGCCCTAAAGGTTTATAGCCAGAGCCTAACCAAATTGTTGTTCATTTATAATGTTCAAACACCATGTTCAAACCTGGGTGGAGATTCTCTCTTTTTGAAACTTATTATGATTTGATGCTTCTGCAGCAATGTTTAGTTTTTTTTAAAGAAAATGAATATGAAAAAAATGTCCCATTTGCTTCACATATAGAATGAATGGTCATAAACTCATTAATTTGCAAACCCACATTTCTTCTGGGCTTTCTAAAATAAACAGATTTAGATATGTTTGTCCTAAATTTAGTTTTCAATATTTTAACTTGCTGTCACGTTAATTGCACTTTTATATGTTACCTTGTTCTTCCATCCCCTTTCAAAATGTTATGCCACAGTGAACTTGAGGAAAATCTAAATCAAATCTGGTTAGTAGAGCAGGATACTTCCAACAACAAAACAGGTTGTATTGAATGATTAGTTAAATTTGATATCAATGCTTTGATAACAACTCCTTGGCTTGGTAGTTTATTTTGTGCGATAATGAACGAGGTGTGGATTCCATTTCTACCTCCCCAATCCGGATGATCACAGCAGGTGACTTGTGGATGCCTGCAGTTCATCTCTTGCCCCCTGATAAGGATAAGTAAAAGGTAAAAGTGCCCAAGGGTCCAGCCATACGCCTATTCACCCACCAAGTGTAGACTCGCGACCGTTTTGCCAAACACTAGCATCGGTCTACCACGGCTGCTAACCATTTCAACTCCCGTTTGCTTTCCCATACTGGCCTTACTGTCCTGGGCCTCCACCATTGCCAGAATGAGGCCACTCGCAAACTGGAGGGACAGCACCTCACATTCTACTCGGTGGAACGGTATAAACATTGAATTCTCCAATTTCACGTAATACACTGAAATAAAAATCAATTTTCTTGAATGGTTGAAAAGGCTTAACAATTCTGCAGCATGAACAGTGTGAAAAACGGGTCGGTTGGTGGCGTAGGTCACTTTTCCAGAATATTGTGTTGTATTTTTTGGTTTTGCTGAACTTTATAGACTGCATGATGATGTTTGTGGCATCATTACATCTGAACACTGATGATTCAACAGACAGCTTTGAAGATGACAAGCGACCGCAGACTGTGCAATTAGGAAATCAAGCTGCATGCTGCTACAACTCTCCAATCACTGCTGGATGGAAGCGTTGGGCTTTGCACATTGAGAGTCCTGATTGGTCTCGGTTTTAAGAGTATTCCTTGCCAGCACTGCAGGCTCTTTTAAATCACTTCTCAGTATCATCATCATTATTCCTATCCTTAATGGTTGTGTCATAATAGCAAGTGATGAGAAAAGGAAGGCCAGTGATTCTGGTTGAAACCCTACTCTTAAAACTAAGCACACGGAATTACCCGTTAGCAGATGTGTGAGGTTTACTGCTGTGTCTGTGCAGTAGATAAATTATGCTAAGGCCTGTATTATATCCACAAGCAACAAAAGTAAGTAATTTCTGACAGCTTAAAAAATTGCCTTTGACTTTTATTTTGGTCCAGTGTCCCTTCCATGTTACAGTTTTTTTTAATGTAACATCCAGGTTCAGAAAGTTTCTTCCCTTCCTGGGGGCATTGGTTTTGTCTTTTTGCACTATTATTTTTTTGTTTGGGCTTCACTTAACTTAATTTCTGAAAGGAACGGCTGATATGTAGAGTTCCGGGGAAAAACCTTATGCAGTGGTTTACGGGATTCATTTCCAATCCTTGGGACTGTACATCCCCTTGATCAGATGTACCTGTTACATTTAATTGTAACTGGTCAAAATCTACTTTGTGAGTGACTGACTGAGTATATGGGATTATACACTTCTCATAAAAATATATCATTTAATATCACTCCGGTCTAGCGTACTTTACATCATTTAAATTCCTAGTTTGGCATACGGGCAAAGAACATAACAGAGCAAAAGGATAGACACACAGTGCTGAAGTAACTCAGCGGGTCAGGCAACAGCCCTGGAGAAAAAGGATGGGTGACATTTTGGGTCGGGACCCTTCCTCAATTTGAAGGAGGGTCCCAACCCGAAGCATCACCTATATATTATGTCGGCTGTCACTGAATGCCTAAGCCACTCCTGTCACTACACCCCGACTGTCTTTCTTTGGTATAAACCAGCACCTGCAGGTCTTTGTTTCTGCGTTCTAACAGCAGGACAGTTGGGGGTGAACGTGTGTAATAGTTGTGTTGTATTTACGGTGATGGTGAGTCTTCAAGTGGAAATCAGGGCAAGGTATTTTGGTGTTTGCGGAACTTTGAATTTAATAAGTGAAATCAACCATTGACAAATAATACATTTCAATGTGTATTTTCTAAATCTAGGGAACAAAATGTATTTTCAACTTGTGTCGTGGATGCTGTAAGAAGAAAGCTTTCAAAGAGTTGGCTGATTGTGTAGGTGAGTAAACGCTGAGGACTACAAACTGGTGTAGAAATCACAAAGTGAAAATGCATCAAATTAAGCAGTGCCTGTGAAGGCAGACAGAGTTAACATTCCAGGTCAAGGTAGAGATGTCTGGTTGCCCCCACCTTCCTCCATAAAAATTCATCAAAGTTACAATCATCCACTTTTCACATCTTTTTCTGCATTTTGAATTTGAAAGCTCTTTTCAGAGACCATAGGGTAAGTTGTATATAAAATTATGAAAGTCATAGATAGGGTAGACAGTTTCCTTTTTCCCCAAGGTGGAAATGTCCCAGCACTAGAGGGCATAGCTATAAGGTGAGAGTGGGAAATTTTAACAGGGATGTGCATGGCACGATTTTTGCCCAGAGAGTGGTGGAGGTCTGGAACGCATGGCCAGGGGTGGTGGTGGAGACAGATACTATAGTGGCGTTTAAGGGGCTTTTGCACTGGACTGCATCCACACAGAAACCTTCAGAGTGTTTCCCAATCCGAAACCTTGGATCAACTTTGAGATCCGCACTCTTCTGAAGACCACACACCGGGCATTCATGTCTGATGATACAGTGGTCTACAAGAAGTCCAGATACGACCTTGGTAAGGCCATCAAAAAGGCCAAAAGGGACTTCTGCTCCAAGCTGGAGGATGAGACAGATGCTCGGCAGCTGTGGCGGGGCCTGAATGGAATATCACATTCTTCACGGCGAAATCAGGAGGCAGCTCGAATGTCGGCGAAACATCACTCCCTGATGAGCTCAATGCGTTTTACGCACGCTTTGATAGGGAGAACACCGATATGCCTTCCCGAGCCCCCATTCGCTGTGATGGTATTTCAGTCACAGAGGCCGACGTCAGGAAATCCTTCAGAGGGGTGAACCCTCGAAAAGCGCCTGGACCTGATGGTATTCCTGGTCGTGTTCTAAAAACCTGTGCGGACCAACTGGCTGGAGTTGCTACGGACCTCTCACTTCTGAGGTCTGAGGTTCCCACCTGCTTCAAAAGGGCATCAATTATACCAGTGCCCAAGAAGAGCAAGGTGACATGCCTCAATGACTATCGACCTGTGGCACTATCGCCCTGTGGTGATGAAGTGCTTCAAGAGGTTGATCATGGAGCAAATCAACTCCTACCTTGACAAAAACCTGGACCCACTGCAGTTCGCTTACCGCCACAACAGATCAACAGTGGATGCAATCTCACTGGCTCTCCACTCCGCTCTGGACCACTTGGACAACAAAAACTCATATGTCAGGCTGTTATTCATTGATTACAGCTCGGCATTTCAAAGTCAAGTCAAAATAGCTTATTGTAATGTGTCCCTGACAGGACAATGAAATTCTTTCTTTGCATAGCACAACAGAACATAGTAGGCATTGACTACAATTATATACGTAAATACACACATGAATGAATAAATTGATAAAGTGCAAATAACAGATGGAGGGGTATTAATGTTCAGAGTTTTGTCCGAGCCACGTTTAATAGCCTGATGGCTGTGGGGAAGTAGCTATTCCTGAACCGGGTTGTTGCAGTCCTCAGGCTCCTGTACCTTCTACCCGAAGGTAGCAGGGAGATGAGTGTTTGGCCAGGGTGGTGTGGGTCCTTGATGATGCTGCCAGCCTTTTTGAGGCAGCGACTGTGGTAGATCCCCTCGATGGAAGGAAGGTCAGAGCTGATGATGGACTGGGCAGTGTTTACTACTTTTTGTAGTCTTTTCCTCTCCAGGGCGCTCAAGTTGCCGAACCAAGCCACGATGCAACCGGTCAGCAAGCTCTCTACTGTGCACCTGTAGAAGTTAGAGAGAGTTCTCCTTGACAGACCGACTCTCCGTAATCTTCTCAGGAAGTAGAGGCGCTGATGAGCTTTCTTAATAATTGCATCTGTGTTCTCGGACCAGGAAAGATCTTCACAGATGTGCACACACAGGAATTTGAAGCTCTTGGCCCTTTCAATCATCGACCAGTTGATATAAACAGGACTGTGGGTCCCCATCCTACTCCTTCCAAAGTCCACAATCAGTTCCTTGGTGTTGCTGGTGTTGAGGGCCAGGTTGTTGTGCTGGCACCATATGGGCAGTCTCTCGATCTCTCTTCTGTACTCTGACTCGTCACCATCAGTGATACGTCCCACAACAGTGGTGTCGTCAGTGAGCTTGATGATGGAGTTCGCACTATGACCGGCTAAGCAGTCATGAGTATAGAGTGAGTACAGCAGGGGGCTGAGCACGCAGCCTTGAGGTGCTCCCGTGCTGATTGTTATCGAGTCTGACACATTTCCACCAATGCGAACAGACTGTGGTCTGTGAATGAAGAAGTCGAGGATCCAATTGCAGAGGGATGCGCAGAGACCCAGTTCTGCGAGTTTGGAGAGTAAGCGAGTAAGCTTGGAGGGGATGATTGTGTTAAATGCCGAGCTGTAGTCAATGAATAACATCCTGACATATGAGTTTTTGTTGTCCAAGTGGTCCAGAGCGAAGTGGAAGGCCAGCGAGATCACGTCCACCGTTGATCTGTTGTGGCGGTAAGCGAACTGCAGTGGGTCCAGGTTTTTGTCGAGGTAGGAGTTGATTTTCGCCATGATCAACCTCTCAAAGCACTTCATCACCACAGGCGTTAGTGCCACTGGTCGATGTCATTGAGGCACGTCACCTTGCTCTTCTTGGGCACTGGTATTATTGATGCCCTTTTGAAGCAGGTGGGAACCTCAGACCTCAGAAGTGAGAGGTTGAAAATGTCCGTAAAAACTCCAGCCAGTTGGTCCGCACAAGTTTTTAGAACACGACCAGGTATACCATCAGGTCCAGACGCTTTTCGGGGGTTCACCCCTCTGAAGGATTTCCTGACGTCGGCCTCTGTGACTGAGACTGAAATACCATCACAACGAATGGGGGCTCGGGAAGGCACATCGGTGTTCTCCCTATCAAAGCGTGTGTAAAATGCATTGAGCTCATCAGGGAGTGATGTTTCGCCGACATCCGAGCTGCCTCCTGGTTTCGCCTTGTAGGAGGTGATTGCATTCAGTCCCCGCCACAGCTGCCGAACATCTGTCTCATCCTCCAGCTTGGAGCAGAACTCCCTTTAGGCCTTTTTGATGGCCTTACCAAGGTCGTATCTGGACTTCATCTAGACCACTGTATCATCAGACATGAATGCCCGGTGTCTGTTCTTCAGAAGAGTGTGGATCTCACAGTTCATCCAAGGTTTCTGATTGGGAAACACTCGGAAGGTTTTGGTGGGAATGCAGTCCTCCACACATTTCTTAATGAAGTCTGTAACGACTGTGGCGTATTCATTCAAGTCCGTTGCCGAGTCCTTGAACATTGCCCAGTCTACAGACTCCAAACAGTCCTCTTCCCCCCCCATTTAATACCATCATCCCCTCAAAAAGGCTGGCAGTATCATCAAAGACCCACGCCATCATGGCCACACACTCATCTCCCTGCTACCTTCAGGTAGAAGGTACAGGAGCCTGAAGACTGCAACGACCAGGTTCAGGAATAGCTACTTCCCCACAGCCATCAGGCTATAAAACCTGGTTCGGACAAAACTCTGAACATTAATAACCCATTATCTGTTATTTGGACTTTATCAGTTTATTTATTCATGTGTGTATATATTTATATAATGGTATATGGACACACTGCTCTGTTTTGTAGTCAATGCCTACCAAGTTCTGTTGTGCTGAAGCAAAGCAAGAATTTCATTGTCCTATCATTGTTCATCGCAAAAGGATTTGAGTATAGGAGCAGGGAGGTTCTACTGCAGTTGAACAGGGTCTTGGTGAGACCACACTCGGAGTATTGCGTACAGTTTTTGTCTCCAAATCTGAGGAAAGACATTCTTGCCATAGAGGGGTTACAGAGAAGGTTCACCAGACTGATTCCTAGGATGTCAGGACTTTCATACGAAGAAAGACTGGATAGACTCGGCTTGTACTCGCTAGAATTTAGAAGATTGAGGGGGGATCTTATAGAATCGTACAAAATTCTTAAGGGGTTGGACAGGTTAGATGCAGGAAGATTGTTCCCGATGTTGGGGAAGTCCAGGACAAGGGGTCACAGTTTAAGGATAAGGGGGGAAATCTTTTAGGACCGAGATGAGAAAAACATTTTTTTCACAGAGAGTGGTGAATCTCTGGAATTCTCTGCCACAGAAGGTAGTTGATGCCTGTTCATTGGCTATATTTAAGAGGGAGTTAGATGTTGCCCTTGTGGCTAAAGGGATCAGGGGGTATGGAGAGAAGGCAGGTAAGGGATACTGAGTTGGATGATCAGCCATGATCATATTGAATCAGGCTCGAAGGGCTGAATGACAATAAACTCACTTGAACTTCTTCCTCTTTAACCCTTCTCAAAGTCCACTTTTCACTGAACATTTTCATCTCCTTGTATGGCTTTGGTCTTGTCATCCATTTTGTTTCTGATCACTCCACAAAAAATGTTTGCTTATGTGACCGACACAAAGTAAATGCGAGACTTTTGATTATATTAGAGACAAATACTCGCACCTACGTTACCAATTACAGTGACACCAGTCTGAGATGGTGATCGTTCCATTGCCAGAGTATGTTTTTTAAATAAATTTGTTTTTGGTTTATCAGGTCACGGGTTACTCTTCAAAACCAAACATGAGAAGCGGTTGAAATGGAATTTAATGGAAGAGGGAATACGTGAGAATGGAGACAGAATCCATGAGTGTTTGGATTCCTGAATAGATTGTCCATCCCGTTGACTTCTCATGGGAATTTGATCTGCCGTACACACACCTACATCTTTTTATAAACAGGGCTCAAGGTTAATTCTTTCACCATTCAAGTGTTGATTATTTTTTATCTATGCTGAGACACAGTTTTGTCAACTCTCCGCACTTATCCTGCTGCAATATTTGTACGGTACTCCCATGTCCCAGTTGACTAATCTGAAGAAGGGCCTCAACCCAAAACGTCACCTATCCATTTGCTGCAGAGATGCTGCCTGACTCGTTGAGTTACTCCAGCATTTTGTGTCTATCTTTGATTAATTTAAACTTGGTTTCCTGGTGGTCTCACTTGGCTGATAAGCTAATGAAAGTGATCATTTATCAGTAACTATTGAAGCCACCAGCAAAATTATACTTCCAATAACTTCCAATAAGTATTTCTCTTGCTGTAGTCATTGGAGAATAAAATCCAATAGAATGGTAAAATAATCAGTTTATACCAGATGGAAGGGTTTCCAATCTGATGAGTCACAAATTACCCCTAAAACCCCAACATCTGCTTATTTTCATTTCATCATCCTTAAAGTTTAAAGATGTTTACAAGAAGGAAGTTTCCAGTGTGTAAATTTTATCCATGAGAATCTGTTAAATATGCATTTGGAGCAAGTTAGACATCTTGACTCTGATGGAGGGCGCTGCCACCTCCTAGGAGTTGATCAACATTAAACGCTGGTGATGGAAACTGGTGACCTCTGCTGTCCTGTTCTGTTCACTTGAGCCTCGCTGCGCAAGACTTGCTAATTCAACGAACACTGCCAGGAACGCACAGCACCGTCTGCTGGAAGGCAATGCTCGAAGATACTCTGATTCTGTCTTTTGCTGTCGGGGAGAGCGCTATGGAGACGACTGCCCGACATTGCCAGTTGCAATAATTGAGCAAATCATTTAGGACTGAGCTTTAAAAAATGAAATTCATTTCCTTACAATTGAGTGGCAACAAATAAATTGAAATGCCTTCTTAAAATGAGTACAGTTAAATTATTGCTATTACAGTGATTGGAATAATTTACAAAATGGAAGGCAATTAATTCCTGCAAAACAACTGCAATATATTTGATAGATGTCAGCTGTGTGCATATGTAACTCTCAAATAATCTTTATAATGGAAAAGGATGTAGCAGTTTACCTTTAAAGACTCGTCTTTATTCTGACTTTTATTTTCATTGTATAACGTTTGATTAACGACTGTATTGTATGGCGGGTTATAGGATTCACTGGGAAGTTCTCTTTACTGGAAGTGACTTCTTTGTAATGTAATTTAATGCATGCAGGTCAAAGCTTCTCGCCTAAGCTTGTTTTTAATCCATTTGACCCTGAAGATTGGAGTGAATCACCACCGGTACAGAAGGATACAGCAATCATGTAGCTTAATTGAATTCATGTTATTAGAGGTTCTCTGATCACACGCTGTAATTCTCACGAGGTTCTACAATAGTTTGTTTCTTGTCATTAAAATAACGAGCAATGTTAAACAAAAATTGCAGGTATTTCCAGATGTAAGCATGTGCTCACAGTCCTTGAGAGGGTGGATTTGATCAACGGTAATGCCAAATAATCTCTTTAGATCTCCACCTAATTCCTCTTTTGCTTCTAACCCGTTGTGCCTTGCATGCCCATAACGTGCAATAGGTCTTTACTGTTCCTTACACTTTGAATCTGGGCAAATGCAATTGAGCATGAAGCCTTTGAGGAAGCTCACGATACTCCACTAAGACTGGGTCTGAGGTTTGATTTGATTTGATTTTTACACAGGCATTCAGTTACAGCCGGCATAAGGAAAGCTTAATTTGCTGAATTAAGGAATTTCTGTAAGTAAGTTTTAAACAATATTTTCTGTGCAGACTTTAAAGGAAGCAATTTGTTAGATTGGCAGAAATGTTTAAAGATAAATTTGTAATATTGGTGACTGCTAATATTTTCCTTTGAATTATTTCATAAAATTTCAATTTTATGTGTCATTGTTTCTTCCACAATTTGTTGCGAACCATTGAATGGGATATCTGGCTCCCACCATTTAGATAATCTCCCATCCTATGTTTCCTGTCACAAAGAGCTTCATTAAAGCACCATTGAGAAAAACTGTTCTTTCACAACTTGAAATATTTCAGTCCAAATATAAAGGTCATGTATTAAATAAAAATTGTCCTTGGTCAACAAAGTCCAGGTAGGTCATGCAGTTGGAATGATCATTTCAAAAGACGTAAGTTCCAAGCTTCCCAATTTGCCATTAAACGTAGTGCTTTTTACATTCCCATTTTTTACTTGTGCATCGTTACTCTTGTTTTCGACTTTGTGAATGGAATATAACTGGAAAAGCAAAGGTGAAGAAGAATGGAGGGAATGAAAGCTGCCCTGTAGAACAGTGAATTCTACATTAGTTTTCCATGGCAACTGATGATTTCCTGCAGCCAGCTGTGGAATTTTGCGTCTGTATTAAGTTTGGGAGGGAAATGAATTAAAACGTTTGGTTAAATGAAACCTTTGAGTCAGCCCATGCCTTTCGGCAGTTGCAGACACTGCAGGGAATGGATCACAGAGGAACTTACATCTTCAGCTTACACATCATCAGGCATCACCTTTTCTGACAGTGTAAGGAATAAGGCAACCCAGTAACTACGTATGCCTACAAGTGGCAATGTGGTTCAGACATGGCGATCGGGGAGAAGACGTGGACAAGACACTACCGGTCGTCCTGATTGTAATCACATGTAATCGTTTCGCTGACTGGATCGCGCGCAACAAGTTTTTTCACTGTTTCTCAGTACACGTGATAATAATAAACAACTAAACGTAATTGCACCATGGCTGCTTCTATGCAATCGAAATAGCAAATAGCAAAAAGTATCAGTCTCAGCTGAGAAGCAACATCTCAACTGTGCAGCACTTTCTCAGTGTCAGCCCTGACCTGGGGTATAATGAAGACAATAATGGTATTCAGGAGCAGATAATGGGGTTGAGAGGAAAAAAATAGATCAGTCATGATCAAATGGCCAAATAATCTAATTCTATTCCTGTCATGGTCCAATGAGCCACAGTTGACTCCATGTGATTCCAGCTCACATTCAAGGCTCACTGCATTGTCCCTGAGAATTTCAGTAAAGCATACCATGCTCACAAGCATAAGGTGAATATATGGTAAGTGAATATTTTTAATATACACTCAGAGCTGATCAGAAATTGTCATATAATACAGAATGGCTGGAGCTCTGGAGAGATTAATTCCTGTCACATTGGGAAAATTTCGAATTTATTTCTGACCTGGAGTCTATGCAACGAATTTAAAGTGCATGCCCCTGTTGTGGAAGTCCATCGCATCAGTGAGCTTTGAAGTATCTCATAGTCTGAAAGCATAACGCAGCATTTCCCGAGCAACAGAATAATGAGAGCGCCTCAGTATGAAATTGTTATATGATAATTGAGAATTTGATTTTGATATAAAGGTAAGGTTCAACGTCAGAATCATTCATTTAAGGAGCATCTAGACAAGTACATGGATAGGATAGGTTTAGAGGGAGATGGGACTAGTGTAGATGGGGCATGTTTTTTGGCTTGGGCAAGTTGGGCCCTTTCCGCTCTGTATGTCTAATAGATCACTGTTTAGAGATCAAGAAAAGCAACTTAATTTCAGGTAAAAAATCACAAGTGTGCGCCCAAGCATGTAGAGACCAAAGCAGAAAAAGCAATTAAAATAAAGCAGTTACGTTGAACAATCCTTGTTCTCGGCGTACCAGGGCCCCATCCCCGACCTCTACCTCCGTTACATCCACGACTGCTTTGGTGTCACCTGCACCCACACACAACTGACTGACTTCATTCATTTCACCACCAACTTCCATCCGGCACTCAAATACACTTGGACCATTTCCGACATTTCCCTACCATTCCTTGACCTCACCATCTCTATTGCAGGTGATACACTCCTGACCGACATCCACTACAAACCCACTGACTCCCACAGCTACCTGAACTACTCTTCCTCCCACCCTGCTTCCTGTAAGGACTCCGTCCCCTATTCCCAATTCCTCCGTCTACGCCGCATCTGCTCCCAGGATGAGGTGTTCCACACCAAGTCATCACAAATGGCCTCATTCTTCAGAGAACGGGGATTCCCCTCCCCCACTATTGATGAGGCTCGCACCAGGGTCTCCTCCATACCCCGCAACACTGCCCTCTCTCCCCATTCCCCCATTCGCAAACAGGGCAGAGTCCCCCTGGTCCCACCTTTCACCCCACCAGCCGGCAAATACAACAGATAGTCCCTCCGCCAGTTTCGCCACCTCCAACGTGACCCCTCCACCTGCCACATTTTCCCATCTCCCCCCCTGTCTGCCTTCCGCAAAGACCACTCCCTCCGCAACTCCCTTGTCAATTCTTCCCTTCCCTCCCACTCTACCCCTTCCCCGGGCACTTTCCCTTGCAACTGCAAGAAATGCAACACTTGTCCCTTCACCTCCCCCCTGCACACCTTTCAGGGACCCAAGCAGTCCTTCCAGGTCCGACAGAGGTTCACCTGCACCTCCTCCAACCACATCTACTGCATCCGCTGCTCCAGATGCCAGATGATCTATATCGGTGAGACCAAGCGGAGGCTTGGCGATCGTTTCGCCGAACACCTCCGCTCGGTCCGCAATAACCAATAAAGTGGCTCAGCACTTCAACTCCCCCTCCCATTCCGTATCCGACCTCTCGGTCCTGGGCCTCCTCCACGGCCAGAGTGAGCAACACCGCAAGTTGGAGGAACAGCACCTCATATTCCGCTTGGGGAGTCTGCATCCTTTGGGCTTGAACATTGAATTTTCTCAATTCTGTTAGCCCTTGCTGTCTCCTCCCCTTACCTCCTCTCCCTCAGCCCTCGGGCCCTGGCATTCCCTCTATCTCTATCTCCCTCCCCCACCGTAGTCGCACTAGCTTCTCATTTTCACACCACAAACAGCTTACAATGGCTTGTTCCCTTTATCATTGATACTTTTTTGCATATCTTCCATTCATTGTTCTTTATCTCTCCACATCACTGTCTATATCTCTCGTTTCCCTGGTCCCTGACCAGTCTGAAGAAGGGTCTCGACCCGAAACGTCGCCTATCTCCTTCGCCTCTTAGATGCTGCTGCACCCGCTGAGTTTCTCCAGCTTTTTGTGTAACCCCCCATTAAAATAAAGCACCCTTTTCCTGGTGTATTTGTCTATTTATGAAGACTATTAGAATCTCAAGGGAACATTCACATTAAAATACTTAAATGAGGATTACATACTATTTTCATAGATTTTCCAGTAACTATATCTTTTAACTGTACATTTCCTGGTTGTAGATTCAGAACCACTAGTCGTGGACAGACAGTTCCATTAAAGTCAGGACTTTCTATTCAATCTAACACCACGGCTGTCATTGTTCTTGTGTATTATTTGTAAGTTAAGCTTTCTGCAGTGCATTGGCTGGGTGCCACCTTTCTCCAAGAATGCCATGCCCATGACACCAGCATTATCCAGGAATACCCTGCCACTGGGTTATCCAGCATCTGCAAACCCACAGGTCCAGAATCCGGTCTTCTGCAAACAAGCTGCATTCTTTTCACTGCATTTGCTCTAATGATTCCTTATTTATTATACTACTTCTGGTCACTTAAAAATGTGACTATATTTCAATAAACGGAAATTGGATGGGGTGTGTGTGGGTATAATGCAAGTGCAGCAATAGTCAATGCCAAATTATGTGCAGAGATTTCTTGTAAAAGCACAGGGTCAAAGTTCTCTTGCCAACTCTTGCTCCTCTCTCGGTTTTGATCTGCTGGGAATCAATCCTCGGGAGTGCCGGACAATTCGATGGAGTCCTGGCTGAAGGTATGGCAGAGTCTGTGGGGGTCTGACTGCATAATACTTTGGTGGAAGGAATGCCCCCCTTCCCCCTCCAGTGGAGTGAGGGCAATGATGCATCGATATCAGTGCGAGGTGGGATGCAGCTTACAGTGGAGCCACAGTGGACAATCTGAGTTTTAAAAAAATGAATGCTCCATTAAACCTTAAAGCCATGGTGAGAATTGGCACAACACATAATTCAACAGAGTGACGTGTAAACTGACAAACACAGACAGATATATAGGAAGGAACTGCAGATGCTGGTTTAAACCGAAGATGGACACAAAAAGCTGGAGTAACTCATCGGGTCAGACAGCATCTCTGGAGAAAAGGAATAGGTGCCGTTTCGGGTGGAGGCATTTCTTCAGACTGTCAGGGGAAAGGGAAATGATACAGTAAATAGACATATAGATATATATAGATCAAATGAATAAGAGATATGCAAGAGATTATGTCTACAGTGTAAAACTTCCTATGATTTTAGCATCAAGCTATTCATCAAAACACACTAGAATTACAAGAGTGACAAATTCATAAACAATTCTTGATAAGACATAAACTGAAGCACATTACTTGGTCTAGATATTTTACAGCAATTCAATAATGTACCACAATGTGCCCGTCAGTATCCAACATAATTACTGAACCAAACTTGTTTGGTTTAACTACATCACATAAACAATTCAGGAAAATGTGTACCTTGATTGGTTCATCTACATTATCCAGAAATTATGTACTTGCTTTTTTAACATACTGATACATTATTACAGATTGATATAGGAACAGTTCAGTTCATTGTCACGTGTACCGAAAAAATCACAAGTGTGTGCCCAGCCCTGTAGAGACCAAAGCAGAAAAAGCAATTAAAATAAAGCAGTTACGTCGAACAATCCTTGTTCGCGGCGTACCAGGGCCCCATCCAACCTCCAACGTGACCCCTCCACTTGCCACATCTTTACATCTCCACCCCTGTCTTCCTTCCGCAAAGACCGCTCCCTCCGCAACTCCCTTGTCAATTCTTCCCTTCCCTCCCGCTCTACCCCTTTCCCGGGCACTTTCCCTTGCAACCGCAAGAAATGCTACACTTGTCCTTTCACCTCCCCCCTCCACTCCTTTCAGGGACCCAAGCAGTCCTTCCAGGTCCGACAGAGGTTCACCTGCACCTCCTCCAACCTCATCTACTGCATCTGCTGCTCCAGATGCCAGATGATCTATATCGGTGAGACCAAGCGGAGGCTTGGCGATCGTTTCGCTGAACACCTCCGCTCGGTCCGCAATAACCAACCCGACCTCCTGGTAGCTCAGCACTTCAACTCCCCCTCCCATTCCGTATCCGACCTCTCGGTCCTGGGCCTTCTCCACGGTCAGAGTGAGCAACACCGCAAGTTGGAGGAACAGCACCTCATATTCCGCTTGGGGAATCTGCATCCTCTGGGCTTGAACATTGAATTTTCTCAATTCTGTTAACCCTTGCTGTCTCCTCCCCTTCCCACCTCTCCCTCAGCCCTCGGGCCCTGGCACTCCCTCTCTCTCTATCTCTCTCCCCCACCCTAGTCGCACTAGCTTCTCATTTTCACATTACAGCTTACAATGGCTTGTTCCCTTTATCATCGATACTTTTTTGCATATCTTTCATTCATTGTTCTTTATCTCTCCACATCACCGTCTATATCTCTCATTTCCCTGATCCCTGTCCAGTCTGAAGAAGGGTCTCGACCTGAAACGTAGCCTATCTCCTTCGCTCCTTAGATGCTGCTGCACCCGCTGAGTTTCTCCAGCCTTTTGTGTACCCATGGATAGGTGACATTTCAGGTCAGTCTATAGAAGGGTCCCAACCCAAACCGTCACTTATCCATGTTCTTCAGAGATGCTGCCTGACCTGTTGAGTTACTCCAGCACTTTGTGTCCTTTTGCGTAAACCAGCATCTACAGTTCCTTGTTTTTACAAATTAACTGGAATGTATGGCCAGAAAGATAATGTCTTAGAATTTACTCAAACATTGACAATAGCTCTATTGGAACATTTATAATTGTGAATAGTCTATGTGCATGAGTCACTAAAACTTACCAAATGTTAATATGCACAATGTGCGCCTCAGCAGGGGAGGTGTGATTTGGGAGAGGACACCATTACACCTACAGGGTGAGTCACTGATAAACTGGGACAAAGGATAAACACGTGATAGTGATGTAAATCTGGCTTCACAGTGCCCTCCATAATGTTTGGGATAAAGATCCTTCATTTATTTATTTGCCCGTACTCCAGTTTGAAATTTGTAATAGAAAAAAAATCACATGGTTAAAGTGCACATTGCCAGATTTTATTAAAGGTTTTTTTTGAATACATTTTGGTTTCACCATGTAGAAATGACAGCCATGTTTATACATTGATCTCCCCCCCCCCCCCCCCCCCCCACCCACCCACCCACCCTCCCTCAGGGCAACATAATGTTTGGGACGCATGGCTTCACAGGTGTTTGTAATTGCTCAGGTTTGTTTAAATGCCTCCTTAATGCAGGTATAAGAGAACTCTCAGCACCCAGTCTTTCCATCACCTTTGGAAACTTTTATTGCTGTTTATCAACATGTGGACCAAAGTTGTGCTAATGAAAGTCAAAGAAGCCATAATGAGACTGCAAAACAAGAATAAAACTGTTTTATTCATCAATCAATTCATCAGCAAAACCTTAGGCTTACCAAAATCAACAGTTTGGAACATCATTAAGAAGAGAGCACTGATGAGCTTACTAATAGCAAAGGGACTGGCAGGCCAAGGAAGACCTCCACAGCTGATGACAGAAAATTCTCTCTATAATAAAGAAAAATCCCCAAACACCTGTCCGACAGATCAGAAACACTCTTCAGGAGTCAGGTGTGGATTTGTCAATGACCACTGCCTGCAGAAGACTTCATGAATAGAAATACAGAGGCTACATTGCAAGATGCAAACCACCAGTTAGCCGCAAAAATAGGATGGCCAGGTTAGTTTGCCAAGAAGTATTTAAAAGAGCAATCAGTTCTGGAAAAAGGTCTTGTGGACAGACGAGATGAAGATTAACTTATGCCAGAGTGATGGCAAGAACAAAGTATGGAGAGAAGGATCCAAAGCATACCACCTCATCTGTGAAATATGGTGGTGGGCGTGTTATGGCTTGGGCATGTATGGTATGGCTGCTGAAGGTATTGGCTCACTTATCTTCATTGATAATACAGTGTAATGAATTCTGAAGTGTATACACATCCTATCTGCTCAAGTTCAAACAAATGCCTCAAAACTCATTGGCTGGCAGTTCATTCTACAGCAAGATAATGATCCCAAACACACTGCTAAAGCAACAAAGGAGTTTTTCAAAGCTAAAAAATGATCAATTCTTGAGTGACCAAGTCAATCACCTGATCTGAATCCAATGAAGCATGTATTTTATATGCTGAACAGAAAACTGAAGGGGACTAGCCCTCAAAACAAGCATAAGCTAAAGATGGCTACAATACAGGCTTGGCAGAGCATCACCAGAGAAGACACCCAGCAACTCATGAATGTCCATGAATTGCAGACTTCAAGCAGTCATTGCATGCAAAGGATATGCAACAAAAATACTACTTTCATTTACATGACATTGCTGTGTCCCAAGCGTTATGGTGTCCTGAAATTGGGGGGGGGGGGGGGGGGGGGGGGGGGGCGGAGACGGACGGGACGGACAGGACATTATGTATAAACATTGCTGCAATTTCTACATGGTAAAACCAAAATGTATAAAAATGGCCTTTATTAAAATCTGACAATGTGCACTTTAATTACATGTGATTTTTTTTCTATTACAAATCTCAAATTGTGGAGTACAGAGGCAAATAAATAAATGATGGGCCTTTGTCCCAAACATTATGGAGGACACTGTATATGTGTTTGATCTGTTTAAAAACAAATTCAAAATACTTCCAATGTAAACATTCATACATTTTAAATATCGTGCACTAATAAGTATAACCAAAATCATACCAAATACTTGAAAGTCCTGTGTTAACTTTCATAAAGAGATGGGGCTGGTTTTTGCAGGTAATTTCACCCAACAAATTGCAGATTAGCTGATGTTTTGTGTTGTCAACAAATTATCTGTTAAATAGAAAGCCTCAAGAAAACAATTATGTTTTGCTCATCTTTCGAACCATTTTTTGACTTATCAATATGTTATTTCCCTGCATATTACTCAGCCCAAAATACATTGGAATTAAATTGATCACCATGTTGTGAAGAACTTACACTGCCAATGATCAACTCAAGTAACTAGAATCGTGTTGAAAATTTAGGCAGCACTGCTGAAACGTGACTGTTTGTCAATTTATGCTCTATGCACGGGGAAGATGACGTAACTTTGGCTGAAAGAAAAAAGTTACTTCTATTTCCCATCTGCAATATGTTGAATTTGAGTCCAAGTTCCATAACTGCATGCAAGGGATGAGGTCTTTATTTATTTTCCAGCACAAAGGGAGGAAAAGCAAAACAGTACACTATCCATAACTCAGTCCTAGCAACTGCAGTTGTAACTGAATAGCTGCAAACATCAAGATATTGTTGAAGGATATGTATTTGCCCTAATGACCATTTTTGGGGGTCATTAAAGTGACTTCAGATAACTCTTTCAGTTTTTAAAAGTGGTAACTAGGCCTCGATAACTGTTTAATATTTTACATGTAATAACAACATACGATTAAATTGGTGTGGAAAAGAGTGCATTGTTGAGGTGTAATGTATTACAGATTAACAAGAAATACCATTTCTTTTATTCTGACATGACAATTAGTCTGTCCTCATCACAATTAAAAAGGTACAGGAACAAAAAAAGTGAAACTTGTCACCATATTGCCCATAAACAGAACAGTTAAAAGATCATGAGTCAGAGCTTTCCTTCTTGCTGGTGATGTGCTTATTCTGTGTTCCAAAGACAATTTACATCTGTCAAAACCAAAACAATTATTTGCTATTGTAGTGCTTCAAGAGGAGTTTGAGGAGCTTGAGGCTCCACAAAGCTAAGCACATCCAAAGAAGAAACTACATTTCTCATATGTAACAATGAAGTCCAAGAGTTTACTCACATTAAAGCAACTCAAATCCCACCAGAACTCTCATGTTACCATCTGTCACAATTGTAAAACAAACCTGTAACTCTGCTAACAGCAAGACATTCACTCCATATAATCTGTATATTTCTATTTTTGTGTTTTACTACTACTGAAGAATTGTATTTAAATTTTCTTTTATTAAATAAAATAAACCATACTTTTATTTTGAATGTTGCTTGGGAGTGATGCCAGAGTTGAAGAATTTGTATCATACATACAGAGCATTAAGGTTTAAACTAAGGATGAATTCATACTATTCATTTTTTAATACTCGTAAGATTGAGCCAACAATTACTGCAGCAATCTAACAACCAATTATGGATCATCAACTATGACATCATACATTTTCATGGGAAAATTAGAGACACCAGTCAGTAACATTTAGGATAATGACATAAGGGAACGTTCCTTTCTATAGGCATTGTTGGAAAGTATTATAATCTGAAAGTCAACAAAATTCAAACTGATAATTCAGGACAGATCTGGTGCTACAGCAGTCAATTGCCGGAACAGCATACTATTATATATTTGAATTCTATCCCCTGATGATGGTTGAACTTTGTATATCAGTTCTTGCCAAACTAAGAAACACTACCAGCTAACTGTGGTGTGTCAGGGTGGTGGCGGGGAGAGGAGAGATGGGGGTGGCGATGCAAGTGGAGAGATGAGAGGGGAATAGCAGGGGAAAAAAGGAATGTGTTTCCAGGTCTGACTATGCAAGGACATAAATCATCAACCAATTTTAAAGCATCAGAAAATGTTGCAATGTACAAACGTCTGGCACAGCCTTGGCTGAACGAAAGGCGTGGCAGTGGCAAAGAATAGTATAGAAACCGAACTATGGACTTTTTTTAAATAAAAACAGTGCAAATTACTATTTTACACCATTATGACAAATCTTTAAAAGTACTTTTCAACAATGCCTTTAGAATGAATAGAATATTGCACCAATGATCGTCACTGCTTTTACTTGCACGAGAGCTTCCATAACTTTCTTATTTGTCCCATTCCATAGACATGGGCTTTTACCTCTCTGGGACTGACAGTAACATATTCCCCGGTACAATATCCTCCATTTATTTTTCCAACACTCTTTTCACAGTTTTGTAGAAACTAAAACCTTGCCACTTGGCTGTTCAGAGCCCTCTCCCACATATCACAATTAGGATCCTGAAAAGAATTTAAAAAATGTTTTTTTAAGTAAAGATTCAGATCCTGTAGCACACAGTTCATCATCTTCTTTAATCCAAAGGATTTTTGTTTAACTTAAACAACAAAACTTTCTTCGTGCCCCCAAAAACAGCAGGATAGAGGTTCACTTCTACAATTGTTTGAATTTCTTTAAAGCCAAAGAAGCAGTTCTTTGTTGAAGAACTGTGGAAGGCAAAGCACACAGCACCGGTTCTTCTTCAACAGGGTCTTTATTTCTTTACATGTTGGTGCTCATTCGAGTTTGACTGTTTGCAGAATTAAGTTCACCTTGGCTTCCTTCTCTTGGAGGAGACTGTAAAGAAATAAAAAACATTGACCATGAAGTTATGCTTTTATCACTAGGAATGCCTATTACTCTGTGCCCAAAACACATTAAATTGCAATAAAACTAAAATAACTTTAAATAAATGGCAGATTAATTGAATGCAAGATATCACATGACCATAAACTACAGTAAGCATTGTATGACTTAAGGTGATTTGCTCCAACTCAAAACTGCCAGATCAGAACAATTATGTGTTGTAAACATTATTTGAGCTTTGATTTATTTTGGCTTGGTTTGCATCTGTGTTTTCTAGGCACTGGGGGTAAATTTTAGGCCTCATCCAACTATGGATTGCTGAATTTTTTTCAGCCTTGAGGCCCTGAAAGCTGAACTCAAATGTTGGCACAGTAACATATGTGCTGTATAGTTCTCTGTTCAATCATCTTTCTCCCTCTATTCATCTTCACAATGGAGGGACGGACAACATATGCTTTCCTCTTTATCTGCCCCTCTTTCCCACAAAATAGCCAACTTTCTTCATTGTTTTTGTCTTGTAGTTTAAAAATAACCCACACTAATTGGAGTGATTATGTAAAACTAACCTTTAAAATGTTCTTTCATAAAAATGCTTTCAAGAAAGGAAAAGCTATTTGCCTAATTAATGCCATAAAAAAAGTGAATCATACTAATGCATGCTAAGAACTTTTCCGTGTTTGAAAATTCAGTCTGCAATACTCTGAAATGTTGCTGTCCTTCAGTGACCAAGTATATGTTCCACGCAGCCAAAAACTCAGTTCTTTCATATGGTCCCAAGTCTCTTAAGAAAATATTTTCATAAGCACGATGTTAGACCGAACCCATTCAGATGATTATTTTGTTTTGTTTTTATTACCTTACACATTGTTCAGTTATGGAGAATAGATTAAAAATATTTTCAAGTTAAATGATCTGACTAAAAGATTCAAACTGAAAATGACAATTCTTAAACTTCATAATGAGTTTTAAAATGTTTGCTTGTTACTTGATCAATTATATATTCTCTGTCCATATAGTTGCAAGTTAATCTCATTTTCTATATTTATAATATTTATATTCTAAATTGCAGCACAACATGAATAAATAAATTCCTCAGATATGCTTATTCAAATTGCATGTAGATGTACAGATTATATTAAATGCATAAAATGCAACTTTTCTGTGGCATAGGACGTACCATTGTACAAGGAAAACGAGACAACGCTATATAAAACATATACACAAATCTGCTCATTAAGGCTGAAATAAATAAAGGTGACTTAAATACTGTTTTTTTTAAAAATTTGGTCAAGAGTGTAGAATCCTTGTTTTGATTGTGGAAGTGTTGAATTATAGCACCATTACAACGGATCTATGTTATGCTTCTTTGTACCTGTTTTCCAGACTGTGAGAAGGAATATTAACATAGGGAGATGAAAAGTTATTCAAGATCGTGGCAGATTTTGAGAGGGTCAATAGTGGACATGTATTACTGTGAATCAGGAAGGTCATCAGTGCACTAGAGGCTGTAAAAACATTGCTTTACTGCTTGACATAATTAAACTAGTCAATAATTCATTAGAAAAGGAATTAGAGATAAATGAAGCAAACACTAAAAGGTTAAGAGAAAAGGACAGCGTTAAGGCACTTGGGGGCCAGCTGGATAGTTAGTACTGAATTAGGCACATTGAGCGGAATGGCATCTGCCTTTGTGATAAATGACTGGCTATAGAATGCTTCTCAGA
Source organism: Okamejei kenojei (assembly GCA_035221665.1). Taxonomy (NCBI): domain Eukaryota; kingdom Metazoa; phylum Chordata; class Chondrichthyes; order Rajiformes; family Rajidae; genus Okamejei; species Okamejei kenojei. The sequence continues at coordinate 29,205,024 of CM069153.1, forward strand.
AGAGCAGTACATTTCTGAAGGTTTAATCCTACAGAGCCTGGTCATTTTAAAAAGCATTTCACATTCAGTGTGACATTAACTTGGCATTTAGGAGGCTTTTAGAAAGGCACACGGTTATGCAGGAAATTGAGGGATATGGATCATGTGCAGGCTGATGGATCTTGTTCGGTAAAGATATTGTGAGCTGAAGGGCCTGTTCCTGTGCTGTGCTTTTATATGTTCTATTTTGCATGGTCTCTGCACTAACACCATTGAAATGTTTCATATAGTGGGAGAGAATGTGCTCTCCTTAGTGCTATTAAAAACATGGAGCACTAAAAATATTAAATGATTTAAAAAGCTACTTATGTAAAGTTTTAAACTGTAGGCTCTACAATGGAGCAAGTTGCGTTAGTAGGCAGAGACATGACAATGGCCAAATGGTGCCATTGATTCAAACAAGAGGGCATGACATGAGAATTAAGGGACAGAAGTTTAGGGGTAACGTGAGGGGGAACTTCTTTACTCAGAGGGTGGTGGCTGTGTGGAATGAGCTTCCAGCAGAAGTGGTGGAGGCAGGATCGATTTTAAATTTAAAAGTAAAGTGGATAGGTATATGGACGTGAAGGGAATGGAGGGGTATGGTCTGAGTGCAGGTAGATGGGACTAGGGGAAAACAAATGGTCGGCATGGACTGGAAGGGCCGAGAGGACCTGCTTCCGTGCTGTAATTATTATATGGTTATATGGTGCCAACTGTGGCACATGCCACCATTCAAATCTAAGCAGGACCTGGGGTTATGAGGAATGAACCCAGGACATTTGGACAAATTCAAGAGACTTTACACTGAGAGCAATGCAACCCAATTACAATGGGAAGATCACAGTCAGATTTGATGCAGGTTCAAAACCCATTCATTTTAACAGGGAGCCTAGGTCTGTAAATCAAAGTGAAATAAATGTTCACGTTTTTACATAAATTAATTTGGCTTTAGTTTAGTTTTTAATAAGTTCTAGATATTTTTATATTGCTCCTGATTTTCTTTATTTCTTTTCTGTTTATATATAGTTTAAATTAACTTAAATTTTAATAGTTTTATTGTCTCCATGTCAGAGAAATACAATAACTACTAGACTAAGTGGGACCCGTTGGGTCCCAGCATCACACAGGAGGGCTGGTCCCCCAACGCAATATTCCACCTCTCCACCAATTCCAATATTGGTGGCCAGTGGGGGGGTGGGGGGAGCGCTTTCTAGAGCGCTAGTGTGGGTGCTCTGGGCTGAAGGGACTGATTTCCGGGGGGCTAGTATGGACATTGTGGGCCGATTGGATTCTTGGGATGGCGGCTCAAACCTGTTGTGCTGGCAGCTCTCACTCACTTACGGCTGGTGGGCTTGCAGTTGACTCACGGCTATTCCTTGAAATTCCATTTCAGGCAGGGTGCAAGACCACCAAATTCAAGTACAGTTTCTTACCACTTCAAGCAGTGCAAGGTCACCAAATTCAAGTGCAGTTTCATACCATTTCAAGCAGGGTGCAAGGCCACTAAAGACAGCGAGTCGTGACCTCTCCCTCCTCCATCTTGCAGAGACTGAGCCACGCCCACACGCCTGGGTTTTATAGTCCCTCCCCCTCCCACCAGAAGGGGCGTGGCCTTCATGGCGTGATTGACAGGAGATATAATCTCAACATTTTTTAAACGCTAATAACTCTTATTTTTCATCGATGGGAAAAATCCTCGGCACCTGATGAGCGGAGGAGGACTCTGAGTAAGATGGCCAAAAATCATAGCCGTACGTGGTAGCGTTTTTTCCCTAAAATCGATATAAAGCGCAAACAGGAAGTGGTCAAGATTACACTTTCAATTATATAAATGGCAAGGCAACTTTAATTCGGCAAGGCAACTTTAATTCGGCAAGGCAACTTTAATTCGGCAAGGCAACTTTAATTCGGCAAGGCAACTTTAGCATTTCCAAACCAAAGGCAACACAGCTTTAGCATTTCCAAACCAAAGGCAACACAGCTTTAACATTTCCAAACTATATTTTCAAACCACATTGAGGGCGCTGACAGGTCAGTAAAACCACTCAGTTTAGTAGACATGTGTTCAGTGTTATTCACAGCTCAGAGTGAGAGACGTGACCCTCTCGCTCCCCCATCTTGCAGAGACTGACTGAGGTACTCAACACTTCCGGGTTTTATAGTCCCTCCGGAAGGGGCGTGGCCTTCAGGAGAGAGAATCTCAACATTTTGTAAACTCTAATAACTCTTTTACTTTTCATCGATGGACAAAATCCTCTTGTCCTGCGCAGCGGAGAGGGACTCTGAGTAAGATGGCCAAAAATCACAGCCGTAAGTGGCAGCGTTTTTTCTAAAATCAATATACAGAACAGGAAGTGGTCAAAATCAGACTTTTAGTAATATAGATGAACATGATTTCCAGGTCTGACAGCAGATAATGCCGCCAGTTTAACTGGGCATCAGGAGGCGGCATCAAGACGTTTTAGAACGGAGTCCTCCGAAACACAGCAGCAAGAGGCCCTCTTCATGCCACCAAAATAAATGCAGGTGTGTTCAAACAGTAATCTGAAAAGCAAATCCCATCCAAAGTGATTCACTCTAAGCATTCAGTAAATGAGCAAAGGTTTAGTTTAGTTAATGATCACGTGTACAGTGGTACAGTGAAAAACTGTTTGTTGCATGCTATCCAGTCAGCAGAAAGACTACAAGATTACAATCAAGCTGTCCATTGTGTACAGATACAGGACAATATAATGTATAGTGCAAGAGTCCAGCAAAGTCCGATTAAAGATAGTCCGAGGGTCTCCAATGAGATAGATGGTAAATCAGGACCACTCTCTAGAATATGAGAGGATGGTTCAGTTGCCTGATGACAACTGGGAAGAAACTGTTCATGATTATACATTTTCACACCTGCACTTCTTGCCTGATGGGAGAGGGGAGAAGAGGGAGAGCCCACAGTGAGGCTGGTCCTTCATTATGCTGGTGGCCTTGCTGAGGCAGCGTGGAGTGTAGATGGAGTCAATGAAAGGGAGGTTGGCACGTGTGCCATTGAAAACAAATGTACTTGACATTTTTTGGTTTTGTTTTTGTTTATCAAACAATATTTTAACTCACAACTAGCCATCAAAATGAATATTGTTTAAAATATAAGGAAATATAGGTAAATTCAATTTGACCATTTAAAATCACCACTCTCACCAAATCCATGGGAATAAAAATTTTGCACCTCTCCAATACAACAATATTCTTGTTAGAAACAAATCATGATTTTTCTAATATAGGAGCTAGTTCCAAGCTTTAAATTAGAGCAAAAACAGAATGGACATTGTGATCACCTGTTCAAACAAATAACATTTATATCTGTATTTAACAATTAGGCTGACATTGAAGGCAGAACAATACCTTGAAAGAGTTATCATTTAATGCCCAAGTACCTTAACGTGGATTTGATTGCGCAGAATAGCAGCTCGGAGTATCATGGCTTTTGCTCTTCTTTGGAACTCTTTGCCCATCTGCAAAGACTTTTCAAATGTTGTGCTGCGTTGATCTACATCCCGGGCATACAGAATCTGGAATCAAGAAATAAATAAACTGGTTTACATTTCCTCTTGCCCATGTTTGTTTTTCGACACAGAACTGTGAAGCAAAGAAATTATTCCACAATTTAAACATCAATATTCCATTGGCTGACAAAGTAGATTAACTAAAATCAATAATTTGCCTCTCCGACTCAAAACTCAAGCTGTTTCAATTATTTTTGCTGTGTTAGATATGCAATAAAGAAAACAAAAATTTAATATTAATCTTAAAGGAAATTATTTAATGTTTTCTCTTAAATCTTAACGCCACGTTTAATGAGTCGACTGCCCTGTAATCAAACTATTTTACAAAGCATGATTCTATTATGAGAAATGAAAACCTTTGCCCGTGTTTTAGAAGAATCTAGTCTATTCTGCCTGCATTCTGGTCAATATTTACTCCTCATTTTAGATCGCTGTTGTTCATGAAGCCTAGCTGTGTGAAAATGTAATGTTATATTTTCTTCAGAGAAAACAGAGAATTAATTTCCAAAAAATAAATCTAATTTACGGTAAAATCATTTTGGACTATATGAGATCATGATAGGTACCATATACAAGATAAGTCCCTTTTTCCTTTTCTATTTAGAACCCCATTCCATGAATTACCGAGGTGAATGCAGATGTGCGCACAGATAGTAATTCTGACCAACATTTCCCATGCAGAATGATCCAATCTGTTCTATTCAAGCACTGTATGTATGGTGCTCTGGCATTTATATTTACTTGTGTTCCAAGATCATATTTTCTACAGATCTGCCACAAGAAGTGTGAAGTTTAGAAGGATGAGGGGATCTCATTGAAACATATAAGATTGTTAAGGGCTTGGACATGCTAGAGGCAGGGAACATGTTCCCGATGTTGGGGGAGTCCAGAACCAGGGGCCACAGTTTAAGAATAAGGTTCAAGCCATTTAGAACGGAGATGAGGAGACACTTTTTCTCACAGAGAGTGGAGAGTCTGTGGAATTCGTTGCTTCAGAGGGCGGTGGAGGCAGATTCTCTGGATGATTTTTAGAGAGAGCTAGATAGGGCTCTTAAAAATAGCGGAGTCAGGGGATATGGGGAGAAGGCAGGAACGGGGTACTGATTGGGGATGATCAGCCATGATCACATTGAATGGCGGTGCTGGCTCGAAGGGCCAAATGGCCTACTCTTGCACCTATTGTCTATTGTCTAAGAACCCAATGCTGAATCTTCAAGCTGCTCCTGGAGCATTTCATTTCCAAGTAATGTAATGACTGTAGCTTTATTTTCTGCCTACACAAGTGGTTGTAACGTAGGACATTAAACAGTAATTACGGATGAGTAATGATTGTGTAAACAATTGAACTTCTTCCGCCTAGAAAGATCTTGCAGTTTTTCAGTGCAGCAAGTCACTGTTTCTTTGACAATGTTTTTGTTTACTTCCACTGCTCTATTTAGATGCCCATTTCGTGAACCACAAAGGTGAATGCGGATGTGACCAAAGATAGTAATTTTGAATAACAAATCCCATCCAGAATGATCCGGTCTATTATATTCAGTAAATAATCAAATGTTTATTGAGCAAACTGATTACTAAAAAAATCCCAGTCTTTGTCCCACTCTTGCAACTTAACGGTTTATCTTTTACTTATTTAAGATAAGTCTAGTTTCTGTCGTCTAGTTTCCCTTTTGAGCACAGTAGATGTCACCTGCTGCATTTCTGCCAAGCTACCGACTGTACAGAGGAGGTTCTGCTATTCTCGGCCTACTTTGTTTCACTGTACTGATTGTTGTGCCCACAACGGATGAAGATAACAACTCACACTCACCTTGCTATGCGAATCAATTCTACCATTGATTAATCCTTCCAGGATAAGGTGCGTCAGCTCATCCTCCAGTGCACCAACTGTGGTGTTGAAAGAAATAGCCATCTTGTTCATGTCAGCAGAAACATATGGGCTGAAATACTAAAAATATACAGGGGCTTTGAGTCAAAATGTGACATTCAGATCTGTTCTACCAAAACATAATACTCAGGCTTAGTTTTCATGTCTATGTTTATTACTTTGATATACAGCCTGACTGCAGACAATTTGATGAATTTCACAATTGATTGTATTTGAAGTCATAAGAAACTATAACATTTTAAAATAAATGTTGTTTAAAAAAAAATCCAAAATAGAGCAACTATAACACACAATGATGTCATCTTAAAGCACTCCACATGCTGCTTTCTTGTAAATATACGTCAGCAAAAGAACGATTTTAGTTTAAAAGATCAAGCTGTATTGTCTTGGTCAATCGAGAAAGAAGATTTATCAACAATGACAACTACAAATGATGTTGCATTTTTAACTTTACTAAAAATATCTGAAGGAATTGCACATGAGGACTAGCAAACAAAAACTGACTCCAAGACACTAGTGAAGATTAAAATATAGATGACCAAAGGCTCGACCAAAGACATGTTTAAGGGGTATATGAAAGGAGGAAAGAAAGATAGAAAGGCTAAGAAAATTTGGGAAGGAATTCCAAAACTTGCGGCCTTGGTAGCATAAGATATGGCACCGGTGGTGGAGCTAGTGAATTTGAGCCACAGGATTGCAGATGTACTGGACATGGTCCAAGCCAGGGCAGAGTTTAGATCACTTCACGTTAATGGGGGATAGAGCAAGGGAGCTCAGAGGTTTGTGAGAATAAACAGGTTTAAAGGTTAAAAAAGTTGGATGCTTCAGGAAGTAGTCACTATGTGACAGTCTGAAGATTGTAGAGGTTTAAAAATTTCATTTCAGAGTCTCAAATTAAGGGTAGTGCAGTCAGGAAGGATTGGGCCATTCCAAACACAAACAGTACAACTGCCACTAAAATAAATAATTTATTACAAAATGATGCGGAGTAATTTAAAACTTAGGAATGATTAAAAGTCATAGTTAGCATGCAATACCGGGCAATATCTTCTCCACATACCTGAATAAGGGCTCTGTTCCTGATTTGTGTATAGAGTGTCTTAACATGTGGAGCTAGGTACATATCCAGCAGAAGGTTGTCCTGTGGAAATGGAGGAACGGGGGAGGGCAAGAGAATATTTGTTAGGAGAGATGATAAAACACATGAAAGAGGCAAAGAAATAAACGATATTCCAGCAATTTGAGTTTTGAACATTTCAAATAAATCCAATAATTGCACCCTTTGTATAGTAGCTCCTGAATGCCTGGGGCCTAAAATCTTGCCATGGTTTAAATTGCCGCAGGTAAATGTCCTCTCAGTAAATTCTGCACTGAAACATGTTTTAAATTCTTCAAATTGATACCACTGAATCTTCAAAGGGAAAAAAAAACATTTATGCCACCTATTCTGCCTTTGAACTCTAGTATCACCTTTGTAAATGGTTTAACAATTTTTTTTTTTCTTGAGGTATGATGACCTAACCTAACCAATCAATTAACTTCCTTCCCATCTGTACTGCAACCTTTTCAACATTGGCAAATATTTGTTGGTCATATTTGTAGTTAGCACACTGGGTTTCTCTGTTAGCGACTCTGGTTACTGGTATCTCAGCAAATTTAAAGTTAATATTTTTGGATTGATGGTGGATTGCTTGGCATTGCTGAAACATTCTGCAAGAGAGAACTGCACCAATTTCCAGAAATTGTTGTTCACCAGTATCAAAATGTGGAGTTAACATCTTGAGAGCACATTCATACATAACACAACATTTCAATGTCCAAACATGATTTGTAGCCTATTTCTTTTAGTGCATCAATCCATAAAAATATACAATGAATTTATAAAAACGTATGTGGACCTGCTGAATAATTTCAAATAAGAAACTGCCAACTCGTATTCCAACATGGAAGGGCAGATCCAGCACGATAGACTGACAGAAGCCACCCACCCTGGAACATGCAGTTTGCTTTGCAATGGATTTGTGTTTTATTTAAATTCTGACTCACCTTCATTTCGTCTAGCATTTTCAAACAGGAAGCATATTTTGACTCATAAAACTTGAAGATGATATCCCGCACTTGTGGCTCCAATTCAAGAAATAACTTAAAAGAGCTTGTGGTGAAAGAAAGAAATGCTCAGATCAGAGGTTGGTCTTAAGGTTCATCAGTTTACAAACAACATTTCAGCGACAAGTTTAATTTTACATTCCAAGAAAATATTTTAGAGTTTTGGTCTCCCTTGACCAATTTCCATTTAATTTATTCCAATTATGTTTTGGCCAGATCAGCAGCAGCACATCTTCTCTCATTGTATCTTGTCCACTGCTGTGCTGCTTGCAGCGTACGCCATTTATACGGATCAGCAATATGCTGATGTTACCCAAGACAAACATGGAACTGTCCTTTATAGCAGTCATGGGCCTGATCCAGAGAATATATCTAACGATACACAGTTTTATCATTTACATTAATAATAAAGCAAATATTAAAATGTAGCATACATCAGGTGTAAAATTGCCTAGCAAAATGCAAGAAAATACTCAATACTCAGTCATGCAACATTCAATCAAGCATGTGCAACTAATTTTTGTTACGGGTTATTTTAATTAACACAGGCATATCCATTCCTCATGATTCTTCACATTTCTCCATTAGTTGAACTGCCAAAGTATATGTATGTAAAAAGATCAAACTTATCACATTTTAATTGTTATTTTACCCAAGATCAGGTGTGTATTTTAATAATCATGAAGGATTGGAGCAGGAGAGGTTAGTAGTCTACTGGTACAGAGTCATAGTTTTGTTCAAACACTGAAGGACTGATTCAGTCCATCATAATGCATTTAGAATGCTAATAAAGTAACATTCTGGTGCATTGCGAGGAGCTGGGATACTTATCGTAGTTAAATAGGCCATGAGCTAATGCAGACATTAGGCATAATCATGAATGATTAGCTGTTTTTTGCCCCATTTTCATAAATAAATCACATTCTTGGCAATCACGAAAGCTAAACTGCTTACTCAAGGGGTTTCTATTCAATCATTAAATTGCAAAGAATTTAATGTAGTTCTTCCAGCTTTCCCAAACTCAGTGAATGTGAAGGTGATCATACCTTTTTTCATATACTAGCTTATAGTTTTAAAATAATGCCTAGTGCGCACACTAGGAGAATGTATTATATTATCTTCACCTGCTGGAGATGACATTCCTTTGAAGTTCTTGCCTATCAAAAGTGGCCAGTGCACAAAGTCCACCGTAAACTGCTACGTTGCTGGGAGACAGCAGCTGAAAAATAATAATTAAATTACATCCAATGGGTGTTATTTTAAATCTGTGCTGTGATTTGTTTCACTATTTTAATAAGATAAGATCAACTTTTTAATAAGCAGGACGATAAACAAAACTTCAAAGAAAAATGTTTAAATTTAGATAGTAAGTTTAAATTTAAAACATTTGCAATACGTTAGATTTCTCCCAAAATAGACTCAAAAAGCTGGAGTAACTCAGTGGGACAGGCAGCATCTCTGGAGAGAAGGAATATGTGACATTTTGGGTCGGGACCCTTCTTCATGCTGGTTAGGGGTAAGGGAAATGAGACATATAGCCGATGATGTAGAGAGATAAGAACAATGAATGAAAGATATGCAAAAAAAATAACAATGATAAAGGAAACAGGCCATTGTTTGCTGTTTGTTGGGAGAAAACGAGAAGCTTGTGCGACTTGGATGGGGAGGGATAGACACAGAGGGAATGCCGATACTACCCGAGGTTAGAGAAATCAATATTCATACCACTGGGCTTTAAGCCGCCCAAGCGAAATATGAGATAAAGATTTCTCCCTTTACTTTCTGAAAATTAACAGAAATATTATATTCAGACTTCATGAAAGTAAATGCGACCACAGGCCATTTGGTAGATGTAAAGTGCAATATCAGCTGAATTTTGATAAGTGGGCCTGTTCGTCTAACTAGCTTGGGACTTCAGAGGTGCCAGACTGGCAGATGTTATGGACTATCAGATCTATTCCAATGAATACTTTTAATCAAGTTGCATAGCACTTGCACCGCAGTATAATTTTTCCAGTGATCTCAGTAATTCTAAAGGGAGCACGGAGACAAGGACCGCTGTGTGTTTTCAAGGGAGCATGGAACAAAGTAACATTCTGAGTTGTGTTCTATTAATCTGGTAATATAATGCAGCGTCAGCTTTGCTTCGTGGGTCTCTATAAATATATATTATTTGAGGCTTAAAAAAAAGTCAATTAATATAATTCATACTTCTATTTTACCTATTAATTGTACCACAACTCCCCCCTGATTTACAGCACCAACCCAAACATCTCTTAATAATCTGAAATAAGTATCATCTGTTTAAAGGGGAAAGTTTATTTTAAGCAAATGTTCCCTCACTTGGATCTCTATATTCTTTGTGGTAGTTGCGCAAAATGAATCGTCTCATTTAACATTACACCAATCTACTCAGCTGAAAACTTAGCAGTACTTTATGTTAATACTCTTGGTGACTTTACAGATAGTAATTTATTTCCTGGCAGCAGAGTGTGGCAAGAATTTTAAGCTTTTGTCCTTAACACCTGAAATTGAAACCTAATTCAATGTTTCATTCTCCAAATCACTTCCAAGGTTTCTATATTCTTCTAAGTTAGTACCCACACTTAACAATTTTCTCTGCAGAGGTGTAGATAAGATGGATGGCCAATCTCCCCCCTCCCCCACCCAGCCAGGGAATGGGAGTATAAATGGCATAGACTTAAGCAATCCAATTAAATTAAAAACATTTAAAACAGAGACAGTTACAAGAGACATGAGGGCCAATTGTATCTGCACAATGGGCGATGCATAAATGGAACTCGCTGTCAATAGAAGCTACAATTAGAACATTTAGAAGACATTTGGACAGGTGCATGAATAGGAAAGGTTTAGAGGGATACGGGCCAAATGGGACCATCCTAGATTGACACCTTGGTTGGCAATGGAGTAGTTGGGGCAAGCAGCCGTTTTCCATGCTGCATAACTCTCTTTTTATTAAAGACTTATTTGAGTATTGTCCATACCAATAATCATCTGATAATTGTATTAAAAACGATGAAGAAAATAAGCTGCAATGTGGGAGGGAGTTACCTACTCACTTTCAGGTAGGATATGACAGTATGACAACCTGGTTATAAATGGTAAACCAAACCGAAATTGGTATTAAATGGGAAAGGCATCATGAAACATTGAGCTGCAGTTTCAAGCAAAATATTAGACTTGGTCATCACCTTGTAGCTTTTAACCAGTTTTTACAATTCACATGTTAAAGTTACACTGAACTGAACCTTACCTCAGGAAAGTCACAATGATCAAAAGAAGCCAGTAAGAAGCATTTGGCCGCTTGCTTGTATTTTCGTGTAGCTAACTCTGCTAGGCCTATGGATTTAACATAGTGTAACATTCAGAATTAAGACATTTTATACTTAGCTCATTTTTGTATGTATGCAAGTATTTTGTTGAGAGTGTTGGTTAAAACAATGGTGGTATTCTTGCCTCCATGTCAGAAGCAGAAGTTCAAATAGCACATTTCACCACAACATTAAAAAAATACTGCATTGTCTGGGATTCTCTCAAATGAGACAATATCTGTTCCTATTCAGATGGACCCAAAATATCTCACAGCATTTTTTATCATAGGTAATTCTCCTGTTCTCCTTACAACATTCAATCTTCAATAATATCAAAACACTTGTAATTTATCTCATCGTGCATAACAAAATCGAAAAAAAAGTGAAATATATTACAGAAAACTATGGTTTCTATGTTTCAAAAGCATTTAATTGCCTGGTATTTACCATATCCCAAGAATGTGAAAAGTGCTACATAAATACATGTTTAATAGGAATGAGAGAATAGAAAACAATATTCTCACTAACCTGCTGCACATTTCAACTTGGTCAGCACGGCCTGATTCTGACTGTCCCTCTCGCCTCTTTGCTGTAAAAAATATATTGTTTGAGTAAAAAGGAAATTTAAGCAATCATAATCAAATCTTTAAAGGGCATGTCCCACTTTCACGACCTAATTCACGACCTTTGCCGAGTTTGCCCTTGACTCATACTCGCAGCATGGTTTCCACGAGGTCGTAGGTAGGTCGTGATGCTAGACGTAGGTACTCGTGGCATCAAGTAGGTCGGGCGTTTTTCTAGCCTGATGAAAAATGTCCACGAGTAAAAAAGGTTGTGAATAAGGTTGTGAAAGTGGGACAGGCCCTTAAAGCACAACTAGTCTAGAGTCTGACTTCATCAAATAAGGTTAGAACACATTCTTATGATTATATGCGTTTGTAAAATTGTGTGGACTACCCATGCATTTAACTGCGAACAATAAATCACAAAGCATTGTGAGGCAGCTAGTGGAGTTGCTGCCTCACAATACCTTGAGACCCAGGTTTGATCCTGTGTGGAGTTTGCATGTTCTCCCTGTGACTGTGTGGGTTTCCTCTGGGTGCTCCGGTTTCAACTCACAATTGACAACAAACAGTTTAGTTATATAAATAGTACAGCAGTAAGGAACTAAGTATGATGCAATGTATAGCTTACTTCCCAGTACCAGTATCTGCAAGTCTGGCGGAATCTCTTTGCTGTGATAAGTGAGATTCGAGAAATGCTACACAAGGAGGACAAGACATTCAACTTCATTAGAATTCCACTCACTACCTTTAACATTCACTTCTACCACCATGGCTGGTGTTTATAACTTCTGCATGATGCACTGCAGCCAGTCACTAAGCATGACAAAAATCCTTCCAAACCCATGACATATATAATCTAGGATGAAAAGGCAACAATGGCATAGGAACATCATGTATCCCAGGTTTGCCTCCAAGTCACACACAATCCATGCCTGGAAATATATTGGAAGAAAATAAATGACTGTAGTCAACAGTATGATTAGAAAACTCAGACGATCCAGGTCTCTATATTTTATTAAGGTAGACTATGCAGCCATGTTGGCCCATCAAATCTATGCCGATTCACAAAGCAATCTAATCGCTCAGCAAATTCTTTCTGTAACTTATTCTGGTGATAGATTAGGGTTTGGTAGTGCAATTTTATATTTCCTAAGCAATTTTAATGCATTAAACTGCAAATGTTCAAACTGTACCTTAATTGGTGCATGTGGCAATAAATGTGAACTTGACCTTGAAAGTAGTATCGCTTGTTTAATGGGCTTCTAAAATTGTCAGTAACAATGGGACTGACTATTGGAACATATTGTAAAACCATAGTTTAATAATTAACAAAGATTTAACATTTCTTTTAAAATGTAATTGGTTATTGCATTACAATTAATTATTACTCTAAAACAATTTAAATCCCTTTAAAATCCGATTAAAATCCCCGATGCTTTGGATAGCAGAGAACAACTTTTGTACGTTTTTTAAAAAATCCTTGGAAGTTTTAATACAACAAGATTTTCTGTGCAAAATCCAGAACCGTCCAAGTATATATACGAATAACTCATATCTGCTATTTGCTCAAAAAAAATGCTGCAATTCCAAAATTTGAAATGGGTAATACTAAGTGCATTATTATGAGATCATCTAATGCTTTATTTGCATAATTCAGTGTCAAATAAGGCAAATATGAATACAGTGCTCGGATTAATTCACTGACCTCTGCAATCTCTGGAGTAGACTCTGCTTTGCTTACATAACTGAGAACATGAGACCAATTTTGGAGGTAGATACTGACCTGCAACAAGCAAATTATATATCATTTAAATATTCAACACAGATATCAGTCTTTAACTCAAATGCCCCATTCAGTGATCTTCCAAACTTCAATTAATGTTTCAAAATGACAACTTTACCTACAGTTTCATGGGTACCAGACAGGAAGAAATGCAATACAACCAAATAATTTTTAGCTATATTAGTGTTTCCACTCCAGCATTCCTCACGAAACAAGTTTAAACGGGGGCATTTGCCTCGTGATTTTGACTATACTGATATGGATGGAAAGTGTAGATCAGGTTAAGGTCAGACTGATGTTATCGTCGGATCAGACAGAACATTAATCCACGTGGGGAATGAGTGCAGGGATACTGTAGCTTGCAGCTGGCAAAATTCAATATTTACACAGAGGCACCGCACCAAACCTATTAGTTAGCATGAGATTAGGTTCATGATTGAGATTAGTTAATGGGCACTGGTTTTAATGACTGGGCATCATGTTCAAACCAAGTGCTATCTGCAATTTAAAAGCATTTTGGACTACTATGCTGGCTTTTGAAGATGCTTTTAAATCGCACATGAACAAGCAGGGAACGGAGGGATATAGATGAACAGGCTAATGCGATGAGTATCACAGTTAGCACATTCATCGTGGGCTGAAGGGCCTGCTTCTGTACTGTTCTGTCATTATTGTGTTTAGGGCATTTGAATCACAGTGGGATGTGCTGCAAACTGATGGAAGTTTTTAGCTGGCACCGTTGTGGGCTAAGCAGCAGGATCAACACTATTGATTTCCCACGAGTTGACTTTGCCGCTTAAAAAATAACATTCCTCATGATTTATTCAACATACAGTGCCCTCCATAATGTTTGGGACAAAGACCCATCATTTATTTATTTGGTTCTGTACTCCACAATTTGAGATTTGTAATAGGAAAAAAAAAATCACATGTGGTTATTGTGCACATTATCAGATTTTAATAAAGGGCATTTTTATATATTTTGGTTTCACCATGTAGAAATTCCAGCAGTGCTTACACATAGTCCCCCCCATTTCAAGGCACCATATTACAAATCTCAAATTGTGACGTACAGAGGCAAATAAATAAATGATGGGTCTTTGTCCCAAACATTACGAAGGGCAGAATCAAATACACAGGACAAGATGTTAAGAAGTCCCTTGTGCCAGGAGGTGGGGAGCATTTCACGACATTCATTGATTGCTGAGAGTGGTAGACGCTCAACATCAGGGAGGCGGGGGGGGGGGGGGGGGGGGGGGGGGGTACGTATACGTATATCTTGGCCTGGGTAACCTTCAGAACAGTTGGGCACAGGACACATCATCAGTAGTGTACCCTTGCATCACTGGGTGTTTCGGCCTTTTAACACTATACACCCTCCACAAGGGCGGCCCGCTGCAGGATGATCAGCCCTCAGCGCGTGTCCCGTGTCAAACTGCCTCAAAGAATCACTATGACGTATTTGGGGCCCAGCATGGGTCTTTCCGCTTGAGCCAAATCCAACGGCTGCTTTTTTCAGCCGCGTCTGAGAGTGATCTTATGGTCTTCCGCAGAGCCTGACCGTGGATTCCAAGCTCATTCAGCAGTCTGATGGTAGATGTCGCAACAAATCCTCTGCATCCCACTTCAACTGGATAAACGTTGGTGTTCCAGCCACGCTGCGTTGCCTCTGCTGCAAGCTCTGTGTAACGCAGCTTCTTACGCTCATGGGCCTCCACAACAGAGTTCTCCCATGGAACTGTGAGCTCTATGATGTAAGCAGTCTTCTGTGAAAGGGAGCAGAACACCAAATCTGGCCTGAGGTTGGTTGAAGCAATTTCAGATGGAAAGATAGTTGTCGCCGACGTCCGCCAGCATCCTCCAGTCACGGGCCCTGCATAGGTTTCCTTCTTCTGATCTGGTGGAAGGATGTTTAGGTGTTTTCTGTCCTTCTCGGACAAAGGTTGTCACCCTTAAGTTGGAAGGATTGCTTGCTCTCGGAGGCAAGGAGTTGGTCACACACCGCCTGTTCTCAAGGGCTGTTGCCAGGCTTTTTAATACCTGATTATGCCGCCACGTGTATCTCCCTTGCGTGAGGCTGGTCTTGCAGCCTACCATGATGTGTTTGAGGGTCGCTGGAGTTGGGCAGAGGGCACAGGTTGGATCCTCGCCGTACTACTGATTGAGGTTCTTTGGTGATGGAAGGATGTCGTATGTCGCTCTGATGATGAAGCTGATCTTGCTTGATTCCATTTCCCATAGTTCTTTCCAGCTGATCTTCCTCCGCTCCACACCTTCCCACTGCATCCATTGCCCCTGTTTGGCAAGAGAGACCGCCTTTGCACTTCTTGCGGCCTCCTCCTGTCGCCGCACCTCCTCAACCACCAATGTCCTCCGCTCTGATGTTGTGGCCTTTCGCCAAGTTGGTTTACTTGTCGTAAGGCCAAAACCTCCTCTTCCCTGCTGCACTTGCCCCACGACGTCTTTGTGCCTCAGGGCTGATGAAGCTTGCTGTACTGCATCAGATGGTGTCCACTTCCGGCCCGTTACTAGGGGCGGCGCAACAGCACTGATGGTCTTGTCTCTAGAGTCCCTCAGTGTAATCTGGAATCTTACTTTGGAACACTTGTATTCCTCTGTTAGACTAGTGAGAGGTAGTTCCAGGTCCCCTTTGCCATAGAGGCCGATGTTAGTTAGACATCGTGGGACACCGAGCCATTTCTTTGCTCCATCTTCTCCACAGTTGTTATTGGGGCTTCATAAACGGTCAGTGGCCACATTGTCCGAGGAAGGAGTCCAAACTGTAGGCACCAGAGCTTCAGTTTCCCAGGCAGTAGGGTCTGATTGATGTTCTCCAGGCCGTTGACAATTTCTTGCCTTAGTTGTTGCACCTGCTCTTTGTCCTTGAGACTTGCGTTGTACCATCTGCTCAGGCTTTTTACTGGCTGCTCAGACACTGTTGGTATTAGGTCGTCACCGATGCAGAACCTTGTGTCTCTAAGCACCCCCTTAACTATGGAGATGCTTCGAAACTTACTTGGTTTGATTTTCATTTGGGCCCACTTGATGTTCTCCTGCAGCTTTCCAAGTAGCCGCTTGGTGCATGCTGCTGTAGTGGTTATTGTTTGTCATGTCGTCCATGTATGCCTGAGGATGGCAGACAGAGCCCAGCACTGGTTCGTTCACCGCCCACCACCCATTTTGAGGCCCTGATGATGACTTCCATGGCCATTGTAAAGGCCAAGGGTGAGACTGTGCAGCCTGCCATGATGCCTACTTCCAGCGCTGCCATGATGTACTGAATTCAGCTGTTGCGAAGCACAGCTGCAGCTCTTGGAAATAGTTCTTGACCAGTGTGGTGATGAGCTCTGTACATGTAAAAAGGCAAAAAGATTCCCAAAGGAGTTCATGTGGAACTGATCCAAATGCATTGGCCAGATCGAGGAAGATCACATGTAGGTCTCTCTTGTCCTTAGCTGCTTGGATCTGGTGCCAGATCATGCTTGTATGCTCCAAGCAGCCCGAAAAACCTGGAATTCCTGCTTTCTGTACAGATGTATCAATGAACTTGTTTGTTACCAGATAGGTGGATAGGCTTTGTGATACAATGCTGAAAAAGATTTTTCCCTCGACGTTGATATTGGCCGGAATTGGCTGATGTCTGATGCATCCTTTTCTTTAGGTATTAATACGCCGCCGGCCCTTCGCACAGTTTGCTTCTTCCACACCACCCTCATGAGCTTCCATAGAAAGCGTAACACATCCGGTGCATTCTTGTAGAGCTTGTATGGTACTCCGTTTGGCCCCGGAGCTGATACAGCTCTTGCTCGCCGGACAGTGTTCTCTACCTCTTTCCATTTCGGAGGGCTGGTGTCCAGGTTGAATTCAGGTGGTTGAATAGGCGGGATGTCATGTGGGATGACTAACTGCTCATGCCTTTTCGTGTCCTGGTGGGCCTTTTCCAGGTGTTCCTCCAATTCTTGTTTTGATGTTTTCAAAGTTCCACTTTTTTCCTTTGCGAAGAGGTCTTTGATGAACTTGAAAGGTGGAACCGTGTTCTTGTGTGTTCTTTCTTCTTGCGAAGTTTCCTCATGTTCTCTGCTTTTCGCAAGGTTGCCAATCGGCTCTTGATGTCCTCTTGGAGTAGCATGAGACCTTCTCTCTCTGCATCAGTTGCTTTTTTCCATTGCTTTTTCAACTGTCTCCTCTCTCTGATTAGCCTCTCGATCTCCTGCTGCCTCCTGGACTTGATTGGTGTTGGTAACTTCTTTCGACCTCTCCCTTTACTCACCCCAAACCATTCTTCTCCATAGCTGTAGATTGTGTTGCCCATCCTTTCAAGCTTTTCCACTGCTGTGCCCACTTGTTGCTCCAAGATATGCACAAGGTCACTGTTGACTGTCTCCCACTCTTTCTTTTCAACAGCTTTGGGCCATTTTGCGCCCTTTGATCTTTCCCTCCAATGGAGGTCTTTGTAGTTGTTGCGTGGGCTCCTCCACCGGCATTTCTGTGCTTGTATCACCCTCTTCAGTGACATGGGTGCTGATGCTCTGCGAACGTTGGTTTGTGTCCCGTCACTGTGCTTCATTCAACTGATTTGACTGGTTGCTTCGTAAGAAGTACTGGTCAATGCAAGGCCCATGTCTCTGCTCTCTCAAGCACTTTTTCCCACTTGGTGGATCTTCAAGCCCATCATTGATGTTCTTTTCTCCCAACCACAGATGCACACCTGAAGTTTGTGTCCCGCAGCTGTTGTGGATGTCTCATGTGCCATGCTCTCCTTGTCCGTGGTCATTTCCGTTCCTGGGTTTGTAACCGTGTTATCAATCGGTGAGCCATCTCGCAGGCTCTAGGGGTATTTCCTTTAATTTACTTTTTGTAGCATTTAGCATATTATTGAATATGCAGGGTGCATTTGTGGCAATTAAATATAACAGGCTAACTTACTATTTGCATATTAAACATGATAACATGATACTGGTGTTGAGTACAAAATATAAAGAACAATAACTCTGTTAAATAAAGGGATGTGGGGCTAGGATGTAGCAGTTCATCACAGATCAATTACAATCATTGCTGGCTTTTGTTTTCTATCTTTATTTCCAGGATTGACCTAAAGGAAAATATTGAATGAAGCAGAGTAAACAAGTAATTTTGAAAAGTAAAACAACTTTAAACTATTTTTCACAAGATGATGGTCCTCGATTGGGAAGAAAAATAATTGACAAACTGGGATTAAAAATATAACCAGTAAGACACATCTTTTCATCCAAATTCCCTTCAGAATTAAATTATATATGGTCTAAATAGTTTTAGCAAGGACAGAAAGTAATTTCAAAAATTTCTTGGTGCATAAATAAATGAAGTCTTTAATTTATTTGAAAAATATGATCAGAAAGTTCGACAAACAAATTGATGGCAATAAAAACATTTAAAACTAGGGTGAGAAACATTAGTACAAGGATATTAAACAAGCAATACATATTAAAATAACACTTTCACCCATTTCATCTGCCCATGGGGTTGAACATTTGCCTCTGACAATTCCCATTTTCAATTATACAAATATTTAATACTTAAAATTCATCTTCTCAATTTGGACAAAACTCTCAGTCCTTACCTTGAGAACGAGACAGTATCTTATAGGGGAAATATGTTTCTCACGTCACGGAAGAGGAAAAAAGAAAATGGAGCTCGAGTTGATACACTGACGACCACAAAGCAGTGGAGAGTTTATGCACACCAGCAAAGCAATTTAATGTCAATATTCACACTAAGAGCAAAATAATTCTGATAATTAGAAATTCTGGCTGATTTAGTCGGATTTCTGCAAGATTGCTCAATCTGGTACGTATTCTTTATGTTTTTCAGTACACAAAATAATGAATTGTCTAATTTGAATATACTATACCAATAGTTCCTGTTCCACTTGTCGTGGAATGGCAACGTCAATACTAATGCAAGAATTTTATATAATTCACTTTTGCCACATACCTTAATGACATTCAGACACATGTTGATGACGTGCTTTGCACTTGTGCAATAGTCTCTGGCTCGTGAGTAACATTTCAGTGCATTGCTAAGATCCCCGCAGTCTAGGTAGTGATCACCCAGGTCATCATGCCCTCTCCTGAGATAAAATTAAAAACATTCCAATCACTTCAAAATTCACATGATTAAACATGTCAGCAGTTAAAACAAAGTCCAGTATCTCAAAGGCATTTAAAGTCAGCAGTTAAAACAAAGTCCAGTATCTCAACTAGAAAGGCTGGGGGGAGGGACTCGGGTAGAGGGGGCTAGGGGTCAGGGTGTGGGGCAAGAGGCAGAGAAGGGAAGCACTCGGATCCAAAATGTAGGCGAGAAAGATGAAAAAGATAATAGACCGAGAATAAGGGATGGTGGGTTTCTAAAATGTGTATATTTTAATGCTAGGAGCATTGTAAGTAAGGTGGACGAACTTAGAGCCTGGATTGACACCTGGAAATATGATGTTGTGGCAATCAGTGAAACATGGTTGCAGGAGGGCTGTGATTGGAAACTAAATATTCCAGGATTTCGTTGCTTCAGGTGTGATAGAATTGGAGGGACCAGAGGGGGAGGTGTTGCATTGCTTGTCAGAGAAGATATTACAGCAGTGCTTTGGCAGGATAGATTAGAGGGCTCGTCTAGGGAGGCTATTTGGGTGGAACTGAGAAGTGGGAACGGTGTAGCAACACTTTTAGGGGTGTATTATAGACCGCCAAATGGGGAGCGAGAATTGGAAGAGCAAATATGTAAGGAGATAGCAGATATTAGTAGTAAGCACAAGGTAGTGATTGTGGGAGATTTCAATTTTCCAAAAATAGACTGGGAAACACATTCTGTAAATGGGCTGGATGGTTTGGAGTTTGTAAAATGTGTGCAGGATAGATTTTTGCAGCAGTACATAGAGGTATCGACCAGAGAAGGGGCAGTGCTGGACCTCCTGTTAGGAAATGAGGCAGGTCAGGTGATGGAGGTATGCGTTGGTGAGCACTTCGGGACCAGTGATCACAATACCATTAGTTTCAATATAATTATGGAGAGAGTCAGAACTGGACCTAGGGTAGAGATTTTTGATTGGAGAAAGGCTTTGAGGGAATGCGTAAGGATTTTAAAGGAGTGAATTGGGACACTTTGTTTCATGGGAAGGATGTAGAAGAGAAATGGAGGACATTTAAAGGGGAAATTGTAAGAGTACAGAATCTTTATGTCCCTGTTAGGTTGAAAGGAAATAGTAAAAATTGGAAAGAGCCATGGTTTTCAAGGGAAATTGGACACTTGTTTCGAAAAAAGAGAGATATCTACAATAATTATAGGAGGCATGGAGTAAATGAGGTGCTAGAGGAGTATAAAGAATGTAAAAAGAATCTTAAGAAAGAAATTAGGAAGGCTAAAAGAAGATATGAGGTTGCTTTGGCAAGAAAGGTGAAAGTAAACCCAAAGGGTTTCTACAGCTATATTAATAGCAAAAGGATAACGAGGGATAAAATTGGACCATTAGAGAACCAGAATGGACAGCTATCTGCAGAGCCAAAAGAGATGGGGGAAGATATTGAACAATTTCTTTTCTTCGGTATTCACCAAGGAGAAGGATATTGAACTCGGTGAGTTAAGGGGAAAGAGTAGAGTAGCTATGGAAACTATGAGATTCAAAGAGGAGGAAGTACTGACACTTTTGAAAAATATAAAAGTGGATAAGTCTCCAGGTCCTGACAGGATATTCCCTAGGACATTGAGGGAAGTTAGTGTAGAAATAGCAGGAGCTATGACAGAAATATTTCAAATGTCATTAGAAACGGGAATAGTGCCGGAGGATTGGCGTACTGCGCATGTTGTTCCATTGTTTAAAAAGGGTTCAAAGAATAAACCTAGCAATTATAGACCTATTAGTTTGACGTCAGTGGTGGGCAAATTAATGGAAAGGATACTTAGAGATAATATATATAAGCATCTGGATAAACAGGGTCTGATCAGGAACAGTCAACATGGATTTGTGCCTGGAAGGTCATGTTTGACAAACCTTCTTGAATTTTTTGAAGCGGTAACTAGGGAAATTGATGAGGGTAAAGCAGTGGATGTTGTCTATATGGATTTCAGTAAGGCCTTTGACAAGGTTCCCCATGGAAGGTTGATTAAGAAGGTTCAATCTTTGGGTGGTAATGGCGGAGCAGCAAGATGGATTCAACAGTGGCTGAATGGGAGATGTCAGAGAGTAATGGTGGATGGCTGTTTGTCAGGTTGGAAGCCGGTGACCAGTGGGGTGCCTCAGGGATCTGTGTTGGGTCCACTGTTGTTTGTCATGTACATCAATGATGGGGGTGGAAAATTGGATAAGTAAGTATGCAGATGATACTAAGATAGGTGGTGTTGTGGATAATGAAGTAGATTTTCAAAATCTACAGAGAGATTTGGGCCATTTGGAAATGTGGGCTGAAAGATGGCAGATGGAGTTTAATGCTGATAAGTGTGAAGTGCTACATCTTGTCAGGACAAATCAAAATAGGACGTACATGGTAAATGGTAGGGAATTGAGGAATGCTGTGGAACAGAGGGATCTAGGAATAACTGTGCATAGTTCCCTGAAGGTGGAATTGCATGTAGATAGGGTGGTAAAGAAAGCCTTTGGTGTGCTGGCCTTTATAAATCAGAGCATTGAATATAGGAGTAGGGAAGTAATGTTAAAATTGTACAAGGCATTGGTAAGACCAGTTCTGGAGTATGGTGTACAATTTTGGTCGCCTAGTTCTAGGAAGGATGTCAACAAAATAGAGAGAGTACAGAGGAGATTTACTAGAATGTTGCCAGGGTTCCAGCAACTATGTTACGGAGAAAGGTTGAACAAGTTAGGTCTTTATTCTTTGGAGCGCAGAAGGTTAAGGGGGGACTTGATTGAAGTCTTTAAAATGATGAAAGGGATAGACAGAGTTGACGTGGATACGTTTTTTCCCATTGAGGGTAGGGAAGTTTCAAACAAGAGGGCATGACATGAGAATTAAGGGACAGAGGTTTCGGGGTAACGTGAGGGGGAACTTCTTTACTCAGAGGGTGGTGGCTGTGTGGAATGAGCTTCCAGCAGAAGTGGTGGAGGCAGGATCGATTTTAACATTTAAGAGTAAAGTGGATAGGTATATGGACGTGAAGGGAATGGAGGGGTATGGTCTGAGTGCAGGTAGATGGGACTAGGGGAAAACAAATGGTCGGCACGGACTGGAAGGGCCGAGAGGGCCTGTTTCCGTGCTGTAATTGTTATATGGTTATATGGTTATTTGTTTGCTTCTGCCCGAGCTAATGGCAAATTATATTAATATGTATTTGGGGGAAAAGATGAAAAGTGGACAAAAAGGCAAAAAGGCCAAACATTTAAATTCACAGCATAGTGTGTGTTAGTTTGTATTTCATTTATAATTTTAAACCTCTAAAGTTTGGAAAATGTACATCCTACAGTATGATTTCAAGTAGTGAATGATAACACAAGCACACACATTATTGCCAGCCTTCATTTCCACATACAAACGTAGAAATAGCTCTCAGTGCACTGTGCAGAGATTATTTTGGGATGCTGTAACCCGACTTTTGGTAAACCGCTTCTGATGCCCTGGGATATTGGCTCAAAAAGTAGCATCATAGTCTATTAAAGCAGTATAACTTTGGTTGTATCCAATACCTCTGCCAGTCAATTCTTGCTCTTTTACATCAGAGGAGAGCCACAAGAATACAAAATATAATCTCTGTGGGATTCTACATTCAGAGCAATTCATAAATCAAGCTTCATGTAAAATCCCAATGTTTATGTAAAACAGACAATAAAAATAATAAGTATCTGTTTATCAACCATTCACTTTTTATTTTGTTTCAGTGACTGCAATGGCACAAAGAAAATTCTAAATTGCAAGGAACTAAATCCCCAGTTAATCTGGAGTCTAGGAAACTCTGCATTGAATTTTATTCTGGATCAAATGAAAAAAATAGCAGCTCTGGCATTTTAAACTTCCTTCAATTCCGCACTGATGTATCACCCTGGACAATTTCTAGCTAGGCCAAGTATATAGAATTAATAGTGCAGAAGCATGTTGCTTGGCCCAACAGGTGATAATGATATGCCATGCATTAGATGTGTTGTCCGCCCTGACTCGGACACAGACAACCTTTAATAAACAATTTTCAAATTGTTTGTTATCATCAGCACAAAAACGAAGGTACGGGTACGAAGAAAAACTTGCTTGCAGCAGCATTGCAAATTGAGAATGGAAGACATTTGCAATTGGGTATGGAAGATATATTCCATATCTTTTCGTAAGTTTTGTACCTGATGCTTTCTTTGATGGAATTTCCCTTGTAATTTTTCAGATCTGTGTCTAATTTCTCCAGTTTCAGTAAAGCTTTCTTCCGTGTAGACTCTGCCCAAGCTGTGTCCAGTGTAGGGGGCTCCAGACCTGACTCTGGCACTGTATCTGGAACACCCTGAGTTTCCCTGCAGAAGTAAAGTCTTAACAGCTCAATTTATATATTATTTAACTCGTAAGTAAATTCAGAGTTACAGTACTTAAACCATGACTGGCAACGTACCGTACATAGTCAACATAATATCAAAGAACACAATCAAGAAGAAATTAAAATATAAAAAAGTAAAGTACAATGCCCTGCATGATCAGCTTCTTTTTATCCATTAACATTCTGGAAGCATTGAACAGAATCTCTCTAACCCATTGTGCTTCCCATTCGCCTGATGTGATCTATTTGTAACCTACACTATCCAATTGAACTAGCAGCAATCACGAACAACCAATACAACAATTTCTCTTTTCTCCCAAGAGATTACAAGAGCTTAAAAAAAAAACGTTACAATTCCGCCAAAGAAACGTAAGCATATTGAATACTTAGGCATTTTAAAGCATTTCGCTCAAACAATGAGACACGAATTGCCACCTGGATTTCTGCCATCTGCTGCGAAAATATCCCAAAAAGGACATTCATTTTAGCCCACATTTGTTCGCTCCAATTCAAAAATTATGCATTAGCACGGAGGTTGAGACAGAGGCAAAGAGGTTAGATAACTGGACTATTAATCTAGAGACTCCGAATAAAGACCTGAAGTCGCATTTTCAAATCACTTCAGGACAAACCTCTAAGATGGTCACTGAAGGAAAATCTTGTTTAACAAATGGTTCCTGTTCAAATTGTTAAATATAATGTTGGATAAGGATTCAGTTTTATTGTTGTCACATGTAACGAAGTACAGTGAAAAGCATTGTTTCGCATGCTATCTAATCATATCGTATAATACGCTACATCAATACAGTCAAGTCAAACTCAAGCACAACAGATAGAGCAAAGGGGAAGCTACAAAGTGCAGAATATAGTTCTCAACATTGTAGCGTATCAATTCCAATGTCCACAATGGGGTAGAGGTGAATAGGACAGTACTCTAGCTTATGGAAGGACTGTTCAGAACCCTGATAACAGAGAATAAGCTGTTCCCAAGACAAATGGAGCACGCCTCCAAAGTTCTGCATCTTCTGCCCAGTGAGAATGGAGAGGAGGAATGACCAGCATAGGACACTACCTTAATAATTGTAGCCTTGTAAAAAGGAATTGTATTAATACCTGAAGGGAAAAACCACCTTCAGAAAGAGTAGGAAAGTGGCACTGGCTGGATTATGTTTAAGTGTAGCTCTGTTGTGATCTTTCCCCTTATGTGCTGTGCTTTTGAATTCCATCCCTTGGTTATAGCCATACCTTGTGGCTTCTGTCAACTTGCGGTGGATTTCTTCATACATATCTACATTAAACGTTCTTTGAACAAAGGACAGTGCCATCTTCAGGGCTTCAATGCGTAGCTGCGGACAGTGTTCTGCTATAAACAGAAGCCTCTCAATTCGCATCAAACCACTGTAACTTGCTGCATATTGCTCCAGATCCTGTAAAACACACAATACATACAGATGACCACTATTGTACCTGAAATATGTAGAATAACTTCAAGCTAAACTCATGTTAAAAAATAACCAAATATAATACATTTTATTTGCCACATAACCATCATCTTACACGGGACCATTTAAATTCAGTTAATAGGCAAAACAAACCATTCCACAAATCTTAAATTCACATCTTAAAATGTTGGCAATATTTAATGTCAACAAAAAGAGATGGGATTCAATTATAAACACTATCAGGGCAGAGAGCAGACAACATTTTGTGAAAACAAAAATGAAATAATATTTTAGAGAAGATTCGTGAGGGTGAAATAAAAATGATCTGTAGGTTTAGGAAAAGAGTATTCCAACTGGAGCTTTAGTCACTGATAATGGAGCAAAAAGACTCATATATGAGGCATCGTCTGCAGAATATACAGTGACTACTTTCATTTACATGACATTGCTGCATTCCAAACATTATGCTGCCCTGAAATTGGGAGGGGGGGGACGACGACACTATGTATAAACACAGCTGTAATTTCTACATGGTGAAACCAAAATGTATAAAAATACCTTTTAATAAAATCTGACAATGTGCATTTTAACCACATGTGATTTTTTTTCCTATTACAAATCTCAAATTGTGGAGTACAGAGGCAAATAAATAAATGATGGGTCTTTGGCCTAGCATTATGGAGGGCACTGTATGTAGAAACAAAGACAAAATAAATCAGAAAAGGAGCGAAACATTGTTCTTTGAGCCTCATCGACCATGACTTTACTGAAAGGCAGATCTTCCATCACAGCCATTCATCTGCTCCGTTCCTAGACTTTTTAATTCCTCCAATATCCAGAAATCAGTTCTTGTTTTTGAAATGCAATTAGTGACTGAACTATCACAGTTCTACAGAACAGTTGAATAAGTGGAAACAAACTGAACATGCAGGATTTCTGAAGGAAGACATTGAATGTCTCAGGTTTGCAATGTTGAAATAGGGACATTTATAGCACAACCATATTTGATGTGCCAAGCAATAATGGTTGTTAGTAATAATAATAATTAATTAACAAATATTTTTTTAAAGCTATTAATATAGGTGCCATCATGGTAGCTATCCTTAGATGGACACAAAATGCGGACAGGCAGCAACTCTGGAGAGAAGTAATGGGTAACGTTTCGGGTCGAGACCCTTCCTTCCTTCTCTCCAGAGACGCTACCTGTCCTGCTAAGTTACTCCATCATTTTATGTCTATCTTTGGTTTAAACCAGCATTTGCAGTTCCTTCCTACACATTTGGTAGCTATCCTTCGTCAGCACTATTCCATAGATATGCAGTAAATGAGCAATATTTGTTTTTCAAGAGATAGTAATTAAAATAGTCAAGAGACCATAATACTTTCAGGAATATAGCTGTAATGAGAGTTCACCAGTCAGAAGAATCACTTGTAATATGGAACACTGTAGCATAGTTACATTTCTGGACCAACAGCCAAGAGTTCTGGCCAATTGATCTAGAGATTTGTTTGAGTTTGACCAAGATATTTGGGGGAATTTCAATTTAAGTAATGAAGTGGGATTTGCAAATTTAAAAAAAAGCCCGTCATAGTAATTATAACCATAAAACTATCAGATTGTCTAAAAAATTCACCTGGTTCACTAACATTCTTCAAAGAAGGAAATCCGCCATCCTTACCCAGTCAGGACGAAACAGGACTCCAAACTCACCAATGTTGGGGGGGTGGGGGGAGAAATAGATTACCAGCGACATTCCTATCTCACCAAAAACATAAATTACTGCTGACGTTGAAAGAGTTATGAAACTGCTTCCACTCATCCTTGACACCCCCTCCCCTCAATTTAACTCTTTGCAACTGTATTTTCTTTCTTTAAATAACTTCCATCATTCACTTGGCTAGAACATTCAATATCACTGCAATTTGCTAGGTCAACCATAATCTCCCCCCCCCCCCAAAAAAAAACAACTTGTGCTTCTATCAGTGAACCTCCAAATTCTGACGTACCAGTGTGGGATTCTCCACAACATAATTTGTGTCGGGTGCATTCTGCTGATCATCCTGAGGGTCAGCATCTATTTGCATTGGTTCCACAGCTCCCTACAGAGGCACAGAGAAAGGTACGGACAAAGAGAACAGTTAGTGGTGATATTGGTCACGCTGATCCTTGCCGCTAATTAATACCTTGAATTAAGATAAAAGCATATAGAAAATGAACAAAGGTGCATTTTTTATTCTAAAATAAATTGCTATTTGAAAGAAAATATCAATTCAGAAAATGTTATATAATATTACTTAATGCTTAATACATCAACATTAAAATATTTTGGCCGAAAAAAATGCTTTTTCAAGCATGCTCATCTTTCAATAACCTGAAGAACCATCTATTGCTAGTGAAACATCTTCAGGCCAAATATTATTAGAGCATAACTGCTGAACTTGTTTAAAGCAATCTAAAGAATTGTTTTTCCACTCTCTAGTCACTTGTGGCCCAGCTAAATGTTCCAGTGAAGTTTGTTGTTCAAGATGGAACTGCAGATGCTGGAAAATCGAAGGTAGACAAAAATGCTGGAGAAACTCAGCGGGTGCGGCAGCATCTATGGAGCGAAGGAAATAGGCAACGTTTCGGGCCGAAACCCTTCTTCCTCGGTCAAAAGTGAAGAAGGATTTCGGCCCAAAACGTTGCCCATTTCCTACGCTCCATATATGCTGCTGCACCCGCTGAGTTTCTCCAGCATTTTTGTCTACCTTCCAGTGAAGTTTGTTTTTGCTTTGGAAGAGTTAGTATAGAGCACTCTCTAATTTCAATGTTAATCTTTCAGTGCTGTAACCCTAACAAAACTGTAGAGCAACAATAGAGCTATGAATATCGTCATCTCATGTGATGCCACAAAGTATGGCCACCAGAGGAAGTTCTCCTCAAAGTGTGTCCCCATTTTCAGGTAATTGCATTCATGGGTAGAACACATGAAAGTGAGGATGGATCAAAGTAAGATAATTGTGGGCCTACAGAGTTTGTGGTGTGCCAGTGGAAGTAGTTGCCTTGCCCTTGCTGTCATTGGGAAACTGCTAGTGAAACCAACACTGCACTGAATGAGACAATGAAATGAGAACAATGAAGGACTGAAGATGGAATAGAACATGAAATGGTACAGGATGGAAGTGTATCATGCCTCCCATGTACAAGGAGAGTCACTTGCATTTTAGATTAGGGCTTTTCCAATATTTCAGCAGGGGAAGAAATCCCATTGGAGAAATTTAGATGCAGAGCTCTGAGAAAGACAGACATGATTTGTGAGCAACAACATTAAAGACTGAAGGTGGGATAAATAGAGATGTTGAGGATTTATCATGAGAATTTCTCATCAGTAACGAAAGAAGGAACACTATCAATGGGGAAAAAAAGAGAAAAATAGATAATGTTTATAGCTTTAGTTTACATTAATAACATGGCATTGATTCATGAAATAATACTGAAGAATATGCTAAAGACAGCAAAAAATATGCAAAGAGGAAGAATTAAAAATGAATGCAAGCTAAATATGGTTGTTAAATTGGTGATTTTAATTAATACTACCTGTAAAATTCAACAATTGCAGTCCATTCAGCACTGTCCAATAACTCATTAACAAAATGGGGCAGCATGGTGACACAGCGGTAGAGCTACTGCCATACAGTGCCAGAGACCCAGGTTTGATTCCGACTATGGGTGCTTGTCTATATGAAGTTAGTATGTTCTCCCTGTGACCTGCGTGGGTTTTCTCTGGGACCTTTGGTTTCCGCCCACACTCCAAAAGCGTACGGGTTTGTAGGTCAATTGGCTTGGTATAAACGTAAATTGTCCCTAGTGTGTGCAGGATAGTATTAGTGTGTGGGTATCACTGGTCGGTGCGGACTCGGTGGGCCGAAGGACCCGTTTCTGCGTGTATCTCTAAACTAAATTGAAAGAAATATTTGTGGGTTCCAGAATTTCCAACATAAATTGCTGTTCCAAAGGGTTATGTTTTATTTCACCTTGAATGGAAATCTTAAAAAAAAAATCAGAAACGCTTCCCACCCAATGATGCAAACAACTTCCCATTCCTTAAGGTGTTAGCAAACTATCATTTATTTTTAAATGACATCCCTCACTGAAATATGGTTTCTATTCAAATCTATTGAAATCACGATTGCTTTCGATTACAGCTCAAAAATTTATTGATATTTCAAAGTTTGCTCTATATATGAAATGAGTTACAAAAGTTGATTAAAATAACCTTTGAAACTAAATGTACTTTGATAAAAACCGTCAAATATTGAAACGGTTACATTTAAACAAAATGCCCTATTCTTTCCATTATCAGTTAATCTGTAATCACCCATTAGAATACAAGGTTAATAACTTTCAAAAATAACTGATTATGTTCTGTAAACATAATTGTCATAATGAGGTGAAGAAAGGAACTACATATGCTGGTTTATACCGGACACCCACAAAATGCTGGATAACTCAGTGGGTTAGGCAGCATCTCTGGAGAAACGGAATAGGTGACGTTTCGGATCAGAACCCTCCTTCAGTCTGATGAAGGGTTCCAACCCGAAACGTCACTTATTCCTTTTTTCCAGAGATGTCACCTGACCCGCTGAGTAACTCCGGCATTTTGTGTCTATCCTTGTCATAATGTGGTAACGGATGGTCTCAGTTCTATTGATTTTATTTTTATTGCTGCAAACTACTTGTGTGGCTGCGATGCAGTCAACACCTAGAATTATAAAAGTTGCATGTTTTAAAACAGAGAAACAAATCTAAATCCACCTGTAGATGCATTTAAGAGATCGACAATCGACAATGCTGCTTTTAAATCTTGGGTGACTTTACAACATCTTCAACTATTATGACTGTAGCATTTGCACTGTCAAAATTCAAAAGCAGCATTGATGAGAAAAATTTAATTGGGTAGCAACCTTCAAGCTTGAACCTCATGGGCATGCATGAATAGGCACAGTATAAATTGCTCATAATTGTTCCTGGGAACACTCTAAAATATTATAACTGTTTTACAAAAGTGATCTCTGTGCAGTTCATTAACCTGGAATGGATCCACAGAATGCTTTCACTGGGATATTACTGTGTATGCCAAGGGTGCAAAGAATCATTACCTAATGATAAAATAGGCCTTTTGATTTGCTGCGTTGTGAAGGATTTTAAGGTTATTTTTGTCTGCATTTCAAATGCTTTTCCCGGATAACTTTAATAACATTCCCACATAATTTCAAAATATTTCTTTCCAAATTTGATCACTTTAATAAGTTCATGTTCCCAATTTGTTAATTAAATCAGGCTAATCGTATGAATGCTAAGGATGAACATATTCTCAGCTCTGTTCCACTAATTTCTAACTCAAAGTTCAACAGTATCAATGCAAAACCAATGGAACAGGAAAACAACATTTTTTAACCTATTCAATGTGTATACGAATTAACCAAAGGAAGCCCCGCTTCAGAAGTACGCCACTAATTATTCCACCGGTGCTGGATTAAAATGTATAGCATATCATATAATTATTGGCTCCAATAGAATACTTAATGAAGTAACTATTAATTTGGATTTAGAACACTAAAGTTTAGAATAGATTTGGCATTTCACCATCATCATCTTCAGACGATCCTCAAACTTTTTCCAGGACACTATCCCAGTTCCTTAGCTCAGGTGCAGGAATTCCTGGTATCCAAAAAGTCCAAGGAGGAGCTCAAAGTTTCATCAATCACAAAGATGATAATGGTATTATCAATTGCATTCCCAGTATGAACACCAAAATATGAACATCAAAGATGTTGGACATGCTCATCATATCAGACAGCACCTTTGTTAAGAGAAACAGTAAACATTTTAGCTGTTTCTCTCTACGCAGATTTTATCTGACGTGGTGATTGCTTCTAGCAATTTCAATTTTTATTTCAGATTTCCAGCACCGTGGTACTTTGCACTTGGATAAAATATAGACTAAAATATCTTCATATAAACAGTATGCTTCCCTATCTCAAACCAGATTAACGCCCATTGTCGAGCAGTATGCTTCCTTCATCAGATTTTCTGGTGATTGAGGTACCTCATAGAGCAGAGTGCAGGCTGACAAGCTGGCGCTAAGGCTGAAATCTCCTGCCGTGCTATGTAGAAACAAGTCTGATCTACTGCTGTGTGGTGTCAGGTAAAGGTCTGAGAGCGAAGAGGTGGCTGAGCTGGGAGTAGAGCTATCTCGACACCCTTCCTGACTATCTGCATTCCCTGCCCCTGACACAGTGCTTGCCTGGGAAAGAGGAACGAAATTCTGGTCAGTTATTGCAGTTCCATACGTGCTTAGAATTTAAAAGTTCTAGCTATACTAATTCAGATGCAAGCCTCCTAACAGTTCTAAAGTTACAATTACATTATTTATTACATAATTATCCATTAATTAAAGTATGGATTATAGACCTCTTGCAAATTTCATATTTTCTTATTGTAAAACTGTTGCATTACATTCCTTTCACTACTAAACAATACAAAATGCAGCACTGGCTCTTTTGATAACAGAATATACTATCAAAATAAACTTTTTTTAAGAAGGAACTGCAGATGCTGGAAAATCGAAGGAAGACAAAAATGCTGGAGAAACTCAGCGGGTGAGGCAGCATCTATGGAGAAGAAGTGTCTCGACCCGAAACGTTGCATATTTCCTTCACCCCAAAGATGCTGAGTTTCTGCAGCAATTTTGTCTACCATCAAAATAAACTTAAGCCTTTTGATAAATTTTGGAATTCTTTTCTCAAAATCTCAAGTCTAAACCAAATGCACATACAATTAATACATTAGGTATTAAAATAGCACTCATTCAGTACAGCATCACAGTATAATGGTTGTGGCACCATCATAAATAATATTATTTAAACCAGCTGAACAAAAATGTTTGATTATTAAACATGTACTGCTTTTGAACAATTACATTTATACTACTATTGTCTTGCATTTAATAGTACCGATTACTCCTTAGCCTGATAACGTACAAAATGTAAAGCGATTGATTAAATATCAAACTCCTGAAAAAGTCAAGAATTAAAAAGTCAAGATCGTTGGAAGCACATTGCTTGATAAATATATGTGCATTTTGATAACATTAACTGTAGAACAGTATTTCTGTAATTCTTGTACAATGTGATTCATTGTTGAGTTTCCAGTGATTTTGTGAAAGCTCACAAACCAATTGCTACACAAATTTTTAGATCTTGGTCAGATGGGCCAGTGTTAATTTCAAACCTGGCTGCTGCATCTTGAACACAAGCCCTAGTAACTTAAAGTGAATGGCGTTTGAAACTGAGAAATACAAACCCAGACTGCTTTCTCGGCTAAATGCACTCGACTTGCGTATTTTTATGCCTTTTCGGTGATCAAAATATTCAACTACAAAGACTGGGGCAAAAATTCACTGTGGTACATATAATAAATAAATAAATAAATAATTAAGAAACATATATTAATGAGAATTTTGTAGAAGCATGATTCTTCACATTGTATGAAGAGTACAATTGTCACTTTCAGGCAATTGAACCATCCCACCAACAACTAGGGAGCAGTCCTGAGCTATTATCTACCTCATTGGAGACCCTTGGACTATCTTTGATCAGACTTTATTGGACTTTATCTTGCACTAAATGTTATTCAAGTTATACCCTTTATCATGTATTTATGCACTGTGGATGGCTTGATTGTAATTTGTATCGGCTTTTTGCTGACTGGTTTGCATACAAAAGTGTTTTACTGTGCCTTGATACACGTGACAATAAACTAAACACACACTCAAAAATGTTAAAGCCCATTTTTTCCCATTTGCCATCTGGTAGATCCCATCGCCAATACATGTTCTACAGAGGCGAGTTGCTCCAGAAATGTTTGTTTTTGTACATTGCATCTACATTTCCTTGTGTCTCCATGAAGAGGGAAGAAATGAAGGGGGGGGGCAGACAACAATTATTATAAATGAAATAATTGGCAATCAGGTTGATAGGCCATGAGGGTCTTCTTCACACGGTAAATCTGGCAATTTGGAGCTTTAGTAGATGGAAGCTCTGAGGGCAGCAAGAAGGGCAGTCAGGTTTAGAAGTGACAAGACACATGCAAGGGTCTAAGTCACAGGGCAATTGAGGTATGGTGAATATTCCAAAGGTTGCAGAATGAAATTTACATTGTTTTGGTGATGGATACATTTTGGCTTTCAAGCCGAAAAGGTCAGAACTGCAAACTGCTAGGTCAGGACTGTTGAAAGTGATTCAGACTATGATACAGTGACCACAGTTGAAGAGGGGGGGCGGGTCAATGGTGAGGGTGCCTAGGCAATGGCTTATGTATTGTCAAAGCTGACCTAAATTAACTTTTAATTCTTCCCGTCTGCCAGCCAAGCAGTCAAACAGCAGGAAAATGGTCAAAACTGCTACCGTAACCAGCTTAGAGCATTATCTGCGCCAATCCCACCTTAAATTTCTATGTTAATGTCCCTTTAAAAGCTGCTCCCCAGCTACCCGATAAGAGAAAACTAAAAATGATACTCGAAGACCTCAGAGATGACGATGCTGGAAGGGCAATAACATTAATAAGGAACCATGCAAGACAGCTTTCTGTAGCTGGATGACGGAAGAGATTCGAGAATGTCAACCATGTTGAACAGTGAAAAGTCAAGGAGGGTAAACATCCATCAATGGGGATGTTGTTTGGAATTTTGGTGAAGGCCATTCTGGTGCTGTAGGAGCCAACCCAGAGATTATAAATTTGAGAGGGAGATGACAGTGGAAGGGCACACCAAATTAACAGAAAGGTTAGAAGTAATGGGAAGAGAAATGGTCAATGATGCCCAGAAAAATGCTTTAGCGCCGTTTCGAATTTCCAAAAATGGGAAGGAGTTGTATTTAATAATACAGCAAAGACTTTCATCCCTCTTCAAACAAACTAATCAGAAGACTTATCGAGGAAGACATTTTAAAATTGTTCGGGGCAGAAAAGCAAAGTTTTCTCTTCACTATTACTAAAGGCTAGAAGCATTAAATTCCAACAATAAAGTCCAGCAAAAAATATATATATCGAACTTCTGATGGGCTTAGAATATCTTCCTTTCTTTGTTACATAAGGAACACACAAAATTGATAAAGTCATTAACTATAGAAATATTCAATTTCAAACTGGATAGTTTCATTCCACGTTGACGAACATGTGAGATGCTTACAATATAAAAATTAAGGTTATAAAATCTGTTGATCAAATTCCTATCCTAAAATAGTATACACAAAAAGCATTACAAAGAATCAGTTGCTCTCATGTCAGGAATGCAAACATATTTTCTCAAAAACATATGTGTTATTGTATTGAATCACTTGTAATATCAGCATTTATAGTCCATCCCATGTGCACCAAAGTCAGGAGGCAGGTAAGAGTCGCTCACATTGCCGAACCTGGAGGGACAGAGGTCAGATCAGCATGGAAAATGTCCTTCTCTTAATGCCAATCAGTAGCTACATTATCACCATCCCTGATGATTCTTTCCTTTCCTTTCCAGTATTTAAAAACCTCTTTAAATTTTAACCCCCCTGGCTGCTACATCCAAATCAATGCTATTGCCCTCTATAAAGGATTCTTGTAACTTAGCCACTAGCCAGCTGAGCCCTATCACCACCTAACATAGATCAGTGCAGCACAGGTACAGGCACTTCAGCACACGATGTATGACCAAACAAGATGTCAAGATAAACTAATCTACTTTGCCTGCACATGATGTATATCCCTCCATTCCCCTCAAATCCATGTGCCTATGTAAACTTCCTACATGTCAAAGTATTTAATAAATACCTGAAATGCTGCTTGGTTTATGATCCAATGCGCCTAAAACAAGGTTAATCAGAGAAATATAATAAAACACTACTAGATTGAACACAGACCTTACAAAGCAGTAGGAAATAGAAGCTTTAAGAGTGGGTGACTGGTCAAGCATCAGGAAGCCTGAGCTGTTAGGCCCATCAACAGGCATCAGTCTGCTGAGGCTCCATCTGTTCCATATTCCTCCATCCCTTATATATCCATCTGCACGTCTAAACTTCCCAAATTTCAAAGTATTTAATAAATAGCAGATATTCAGCTTGGTTTATGATCCAAAATACCTGAATACGGTATATTAGCAGTAATGTTATCAGACATTTGCAATAAAGCGCTTTAAGAGTGTGTTGTTGGGAGGGTGACATGAGCCCAGCCAGCTAGCCCGAGTTGTTCGGCCCAACAGTTGGCATCACTGTGCTCAGGCTCCATCTGATCCATGTCCCTCCAGTCCTTACATGCCTATCTAAACTTCCTACATTTCATAATTTTTAATACCAGAAGATTTGCTCAGTGTATGATTCAAAACACTGAAATATATGTATATTTGCAAAAATTAAATCAAACAAGTTATAAAACAATTAGATTACTGATGAGGACACATGCAGTAGGGAATAGCAACATTGAGAGTGGACTCCTGGATGGATTTAAGGTGTTTATCATAAACACCTTAAATAAAGATATATTAATTATATCTACTTATAAACCACAATTAGATTACTGAACTGCAGGCGCATTTGCTGTAAAGCAGTGGGGGATAGGAGTGTGTTGCTGGGCGGGTAGCAGGAAGCCTGAGCGGTTAGGCCCATCACTGTGCTCAGGCTGCGGGAGGAGCGAGAGGGGAAGGGGAAGGGGGAGGGGGAGGTGAGGAGAGGAGGGTCCGGGGCAGGCGGGAGCGGGCGGGCGGTGAGGACACAGGGCCGGGGTGGACCGGACCGGGCCGGGTTCCCCGGGCGGGAGCGGGAGCGGCAGCCTTGGTAACCGGTTCACTCTGCCAGCCACCAACTGTCATGTTGGCCCGTCCCAGCGCCGCATCGCGGCTCGGCTCCCCCGCGCCCCGCTCACCCTCCCCAGCGCGCTGTAATCCGCTCTCTGATGAGGCAGCGGTCAGCACTTTACCTGAAAATTTAACACTTGAACGGGAAGGGGCATTTTCTCCCTCATTCAGCGACTCGAAGCGGCCACAGAGCAGCTCCGCATCCGGGCACTCTCATCACTGGGGGGTGACAGGTCAAACTCCGCAGGCGGGCACGCCGCAGCGTCGTGACGTAGAAGCGGTGGACGATGCCCCGCAGAGTCTGCGCAAGTGGTGAAGCGTGCGGCGGGGGAAGGAGCACTCTGCCACGCACAAAGATGGCGGCGGGGGACAGCGCGTCATGACGTCTGCGCGAATGGTGAAGCGAGGGAGGGGGCAAGTTTCTGCCACGCACAAAGATGGCGGGCAGAGGATGGAGCTTAGCGACGCCTGCGCGAACGGTGAAGCGTGGGATGGACGGGGCAAGTTTCTACCCCGCACAAAGATGGTGGGTGGTCACATTGTGCTTGTGTAGAGGTGGAGGTTAGTTAACTTGCATCATTTGACATTTTATGCACAAAGCTAATTGTGATAAAGTAAAGGATTTATACACAGGCTGGTTATGACGAAGAGAAGGAGGAGGATTTAATCCGTTGTGGAAAAAGGGTTTGTGAATTATGAAAGAATACAAATATCACAGTCTCATCTGTTACTGGCAGTTGTGCAGTGCTGCATTAACATATGGAACAACTACATTCTTACATTGCAGCTTAAAAGCCCATTAATGAAATAACATAGATAATAATAAAAAAGACACTAAATTAATAGCCATAACATTAGGTAACCACAATAGTGCAAACCCGAAGTCCGTAGTACAACCAAAGACAGTCTATAGAAGATCACAGTTGCTGGGATTAGTGTTGTGCAGTGTTCAAGCCTGATGGTTGCTGGGAAGAAGCTGTTTGTGAACCTCGTGGTAAAGTTTTTCTGGCTCCTGTACCATTTTCACAATGGTAGCAGTGAGTTGAGAGCATAGCCAGTGTGGTGTGGGTCTTTGATGATATTGGCTGCCTTTTTTAGGCTTCTCGATGGTGGGGAGGTCAGTACCCATGATGGACCGAGCAGTGTCTACCACTCTCTGTAGCCTCCTACGTTCCTGGAAATAGTTGTACTCTAGTGGAATTATCTCAAATATCGCTCTATAGTTTAACTATAGACCTGGATAATGAACCATCTAGAGTCTAGGAATGCAGATGTGGAGAGGATACCTCTTGCATCCTCTTGCATTCTTCTTGCTCCGGTGGGACATGGAACGATCATTTGTAAAATTATATTAGTCACTTGGCAAAGGGCAACATCATATTCTATTTATTAAGTCCTTGAGATATCTTTGTAAGTCTTAAAAGTTTGAAAGCTTAATTATTTCCTTCAGATTCCATGATAGAATATCAATTCATCCTATTCCAATTTATTGTGCGTTCCATATATATAAATAGGGGGAAAAACTCGAAATCACTAAACTTACAAAGAATATTGTGATGACGGGGGAAACCAAAATGAAAACAGTCATGTATAAAACATGACAGCTAGATATGTTTTCCTTATTCTTTGTACAGTAAAATAATGCGTTGAAGAGTATACCAGAATAATATTTTGCATTAATAGACACAAGATGCTGGAGTAACTCAGCAGGTCAGACAGCACCTCTGGAGAAAATTGATGTTTGATGTTCAAGTTGGGACTTTTTCCGACAGACCCGTTGAGTTACTCCAACACTTTGTGTCGTTCTTTGGTATAAAACAGCATCTGCAGTTTATTTTAATTATATAATATTTTGCATTGTTTGTTTAAAATGAATATGAGCCAAGATGAAATAATTATTTTGCTAGGTCATGAATACACTCCCTCTCTTTGTCTAATACTTCCAGCATAACTTTATTCATCCGTTGTGTGCTTATCTGCAAGGACCATTTGTACTGAATGACTATGTTTTCACATTGTATGTTCTATGTAATATTTATAAATGTGTTGCTTATGCCACGATATAAATGAAAAATGATACAAAGCCAGATAAGAAAATGAGTGGGACACCCAGCAGCTGCAAAGTGATAGATAAAGTTCAGTGATTTAGATTATTTTGTTTTCTACCATGTTGTATGAAATCTGACCAAAATTCAAACCTGACATTTTCAATAAACTTGTATAGGATTAATGGACATTGCTGTGACTGTTTATGAGAGATGGAATAGAACGGATCCACTTTAATAGGAAGATTAAAATGCTGAATATTTTTTTAAAAGATGAAATGTAGCAAAATGATGGTATTTAAAGAGTCTGGGGCTTTTATGTACATGAATCAAATACAAATAACAGGACCTGAGCTATAAGGAGAGGTTGGGCAGGCTAAGACTTTATTTTTTGGAGTGCAGTAGGCTAAGGGCTGATATCATGGAGGTGTATAACATCATGACGAGAATAGATTGGGTAAATGCACAGAATCTTTTACCCAGGGCAATTCAGACAAATTCAAAATTTGTTTCTAAATTAATTTGGGGGAGAAAAATTGTAAAGTTAAACAACAGGTTATAATACAGAATAGTTGAATGCTTGGCCATAAATGTGAAAAGTGAAAATCAGACTGCACTGTGTAAAACGGAGAGGTGTAGACGCTAGGAACTGCAGAAGATGGGTCTGCAGAAACGTTGGCTATTTATTTATCCAGAGATGTTGTCTGACCCGCTGAATTACTTCAGCACTTTGTGTGTTTTTTTGTGTAAAACCGAGAGTCAAGAGTGTTTTAATGTCCTATGTCTACAAGAAAATTTCAATAAAATACATAGACAATAATACTGCTAAATTAAAAGTAATTGCCCCCAAATCTATACTGTTCGGAGCCTATTTGGATGTTGTAGTCTTTAGAGAGATGCAGACACAAGGAACTGCAGAAGGGTGTGTAAAAACGTCTCCTATCTATGTTTTCCACACTTCGTATGTTTTTCTGTGTAAAACAAACTCGGAATAAAGGGTCTGTAAAAGGGTCCCGACCCCAAATGTTGCCTGTGCATGTTCTCCAGAGATGCTGCTTGTCCTGCTGAATGACTGCAACACATTGTGTGTTTCTCTGTGTGAAACAGACTTGGAACAAGCTAGTCCTCCGCCTGAGGTGGCGATCCAATGTAACGCAAGGGCTGAACACGCCCGCAGCTTGTGGACTCTTGTTTGCTGGCTGGGTTCGTCTGCAAGGGGAGCAGCCCAGCGCTGGCAGCGGGCGGTGGTGACAGCCGGGGCTCGGTTCGGCGATGGGTCCGGGCTGCGGCTCCTTCGCCCGCGGGGGCTCGGGCTAAGTTCGGACCATGCGTTTCCACGGCTCTGCCAACGTCCGGCTCTGCTTCCTGCTCGCCCTCACTCTCTGTACCTCGCTGCTGCTGTTGGTGGGGCTCCAGCAATGGGCACGCCAGGACCTGCTCGTCTCCATCCCCTGGAGGTCTGGCAATGCCACCCAGCTCAGGAGCTCCTTGCACGGGCAGGGACTGGCTGCGACCTCCGCCGGGAGCTCCAGCACTCGTCCCAGCCCTACCCCAACAAGGGGACCCCCCTGGCACCAAGTGGCCGAGGCACTCAGAGGTCCTCAGAGCGGCCTCAAGGAGAAGGAGCCTCCATGGAGAGAGAGGGCTGGGTTTACACCAGAGGAGGAGGCAGCCCTGCTGCTATGGGACACCCCCCTCCACCGCCCCGGCTCCGGCAAACGCAACGTGAAACTTGGTGACATCTTTATTGCGGTGAAAACCACACGGAAGTATCACAAGGCCAGATTGGATCTGCTCTTTCAGACCTGGATATCTCTGGTCCAGAACCAGGTGAGGACTTGCCCGGGACTTCAAATGAAGTTCAAAATCCCTCCCCTGATGATGCTTAATAATGTAATGTTGATACTATAACTGCATTTTAAGGACACTTGGACAGGTACATGTATATGAAAGGTGTGGGCCAATCGCGGGCAAATGGGACTTGTGGAAATGGGGTATCTTAATCGGCATGGGCGAGTTAGGCTGTAGGGCCTGTTTCATGCTATGTGACTTTATGACTTTAATCTCAGACCTTGAGCCTTCTGTCATCTCACCTTCTCTTGCATCCCTCTCCTAACAGGGATCACTTCATAGCGATCAATATTGTGCATCTCTTTTCTCCAAAGATGCTGCCTGGCTGCACTGAGTTACGCCAGCAGTTTGTGTCTATCATCAATATTGTTTGAAAGATAACGCATGGAAGCAGGCCTTTCGATGACACAGTGGCGCAGCGGTAGAGCTGCTGCCTTATAGCTCCAGAGACCTGGGTTCAATCATGACTACAGATGCTGCCTTTAGGGAGTTTCTACGTTCTCCCCGTGACCTGCCTGGGTTTTATGCGGGAGCTCTGGTTTCCTCCCACACTCTAAAGATGTGCAGGTTTGTAGGTTAATTGGCTTTGGTAAAAATTGTAAAGGGGCCCTAGTGTGTGTAGGATAGTGTTAGTGTGCGGGGATTGCTGGTTGACGTGGGCCGAAGGGCCTGTTTCTGTGCTGTATCTCTAAACTAAACTTCCAGCTCACTGAACCAGTGCCGACCATCGATCACCCGCTTACACTAGCTCTATGTTATCCTACTTATCATTCACGTCCTTCACATTGGAGGCAATTTACAGAGCCTAATTAACCTACAAACCCACACGTCTTTGAGATGTGGGAGGCAACGGGAGCACCCGGAAGAAGCCCACGTGGTTACAGGGAGAACATGCAAACTCCACACAGACATCCAAGGTCAAAATTGAACCCAGGTATCTGGCGCTGTGAGGCAGTGGCTCTACCTGCTGCGCCACTGTGCCGTCCCTTATAGAATAGTGGGTAATCTCTCCGATTGCACCTCCACCCCAAGCCTTGAGGTGAGGCCAATAAAAATCTCCTGTTTCTATGAATAGAAGCAGCATGGCAAATGCTGTAGTCTATAAGTATAGGGCATAGGCTTAAGGTGGGAAGGAAGAGTTTTAAGAGGGCTCTCGAGGGCGACCTTTTCATTCAGAGGGTAATCTGTATCTGGAATGAGCTACAGAAGAAGCTATAGGAGTGGATACAATTACAACTTTTAAAAAGTCATTTGGGCAGATATATGGATCGGAAGGGTGTTGGGGGCCATGGGATTACCCCGGTATGCTAACTTGGACTGTGCGGGCCTGAGGGCCTGTTTCTGTATTGTACAGCTCTATGACTCTGACATAGAACAAGGAGCAAGTCTCGTATTTTGCGCCATTTACTATCCAAGAGCAAAAAAATAAAAACACTACTCAAGATGTGAATTGCATCAGCTTCATTTTTAATCAATATAAATATGAACACGTGATCATTTAGAGAGTCATAGATTATACAGTACGGAAACAGGCCCTTTGGCCCAACTCATCAGTACCAATCAAGATGCATTCCTGAATTTACCTGCATTTGGCCTATATCCCTTTAAATCTTTCGTATTCATAAACCTGGTCACCTTAGTAATTGTACTCGCCCCTACCACATCCATTACAGCCTGTCCATATACCTACCACCCTCTGGATGGAAAATAAGTTGCTCCTTGTGCCCCCTTTAAATTTTCCCCTCTCACCTTAGACTTATACCCTCTTGCGTTATATCTCCCCCTACCCTGGGAAAAAGATCTATGTCTCGTGAGTTTATAAACTTCTATAGGGTCACCACTTGGCCCTCCAGTCCTGGTAACGTCCTTGTGAATGTTTTCAACACCCATCTAACTTGCACAGTGGCGCAGCGCTAGAGTTGCTTCTTCTTCTTGCGTGTGGCGTGCATAGCCTAAAGTTGTAGGACGACTTGTTCTATTTGATCTTATTTGATTGTGCACGCTGGGTTGATTGCATTCATCGAAACAGGGCGGACCACGTGAAGGTTGCATGCTTCCACCCCGGTAGAGTTGCTGCCTTACAGCGCCAGAGACCCAGGGTCGATCCTGACTACGGGTGCTGTCGAAGCGGTTTGAATGCTCTTCCTGTGAAGTTTCTCTGGGTGCTCCGGTTTCCTCCCACATTCCAAAGACATGCAGGTTTGTAGGTTAATTGGCTTCTGCAAATTGTCTCAAGTGTGTCGGATAGTGTTAGTGTGTAGGAAGGAACTGCAGATGCTGGTTTACACCGAAGATAGACACAAAGTGCTGGAGTAACTCAGCGGGACAGGCAGCATCTCTGGATAGAAGGAATGGGTGATGTACCGGGCCGAGACCCTTCTGTTAGTGTTAGTGTACAGGGTGATCACTGGTCAGCATGGACTCAATGGGCTGAAGGTCTTGTTTCCACGCTGTTTCTCTAAACCAAAATAAAAGCTAAATTTAATCACATCCTTCTTATAGCATCATGACTAGAACTGTACACAGTATTCCAGAGACAGTGTCCTCAATGTCCTATACTACTATAACATGATGTCCCATCTCTTGTACTCAATGCCCTGTTCGATGAAGGCAAACATGCTAACCACTTTAACAATGAACAAAATTGCTTTTCTGAGTCTGATGCGTATTTGACCAGACACTTGATCCCTTACTTTTATAATGACATTTGTCCATTTCCATTGCATTTATTTGTTTTACTGGGGTGAAACCTGAAGTGTGAAATCCTTCTTCTGGAAATCGTTATTAATGAACATTGTCATCAGTATGACTATTTTTCAGATGCTGTATTTTTCTGTAACCTTCACAATAACTGCTTTTCCAGCAGCTTTAAATATTGCAATTCCTCACCAGAAATCTATGAGGGTGGCGCAGTGATAGAGCTGCTGGCTCACAGCGCCAGATACACGGGTTCGATCCTGACAACGGGCGCTGTCTGTACGGAGCTTGTATGTTCTCCCCGTGATCGCGTGGGTTTTCTCCAGGATCTCTGTTTTTCTTCTACACTCCAAAGACATACAGGTTTGTCAGCTAATTGGCTTGGTTTAATTGTAAATTGTCCATAGTGTGTGTAGCGTTAGTATGCGGGGATCGCTGGTTGGCGTGGACTCGGTGGCTGTTTCCACGCTGTATTTCTAAACTAAACTAAACGTGAGCTGGATATGGCTGAGGCTGTACTTAATGTGCGAGTTTTTTAACCTGTCAAAGGTTACAAAAATATTTTCAAGTGAGAAGGAGCCTTCTTTAAAATATTCAATAATTTAACTTTTTGTTGGGACAACTTTCAATGAGAAGTTATGCAGAAATGCTTCAGTAGAATCATTTCTAGTCGAGTTTATCAATTCGGTCCACTGAGTCCGTGCCGACCAGCGATCACCCCTGTACACTAGCATTGTCTTGCACACTAGGGACAATTCATAATTTACAGAAGCCAATTAACCTACTAAACCCCTGTAGGTCTTTGGAGTGTGGGAGGAAACCGGAGCACCCAGAGAAAACCCACACGGTCACAGGAAGGACGTACAAACTCTGTACAGACAGCACCCATTGTCAGGATTGAAACCGGGTCTCTGGCGCTGTAAGGCAGCAACTCTACCGCTGCACCACCTGTGGCGTCTTTCTGTAATTGAAGATTATGTTACTGACACCACTTCTTTCCTGGAGATTCCCAACCCTTGTACTTTAGTTGCTTTATGCAGAGGAGTCTTTCTGTTGAGCAATCAAATTAACATTTTATGCTTTGGGCAACATGAGGTTTTGCAGTGCATTGAAGTACTACTCAGAATATTGTACCCAAATGAAGAATAGAATTGCAAGCTGTGTGAGACTCTTTGTAAATAAGTTCAGCACAAGTAAAGGATTTCCAAACTCAAAACCGATTTTATTTTTTAATTATGAAGCTTTCACAGCCCCAGGTCTGCATTATGAAACACTCGCTGTTGTTAAACTGGACCCAGGGCCTGCAAAGTGGTTTGTGCAGTGATTTTAAAAATGCCTCATTGTTCTAAGTTTTTCTCTGCTCATTACTTTGTCCTCCCTCCAACCTCCACGCTACCCCCTCTGGTTCCTTTTTTAAATGAATACCAGATGTTAGTTTGCTGAAGACTGGAGGATAAACAGGCAGATTAAAGTCCTGTGAACAGGATTGACACCAATACCACTGTAAAGTACAACAGTGGAGAAGGTGAACTCATTCCTAATTTAATCGCATTCTAGAAAATAATTCAAAAGGGCAGATAGGTTTATGATGTGGTTCAATGGTTAAGTATTGTTTTAATCAGAGAAGAAATAGTTG
The DNA here is from genome assembly GCA_035221665.1 of Okamejei kenojei. Taxonomy (NCBI): domain Eukaryota; kingdom Metazoa; phylum Chordata; class Chondrichthyes; order Rajiformes; family Rajidae; genus Okamejei; species Okamejei kenojei. The sequence goes on from CM069153.1 coordinate 29,249,295, forward strand.
TGACTCCTTTGTTTTACTAATCCATAAAGAGAACATGTCTAGCTTGAACGAGAATGGCCTTGATGGATTTAGCAATTGACACAGAGTGTTCAATTCTGTGAAGGTTTGTAGATGCAGTTTCCAATAACACAATTGACAATAAGCCCTTTGAGCCAGCACCGCCATTCACTGTGATCATGGCTGATCATCCACAAACAGTACCCCGTTCCTTCCTTCTCCCTATATCCCCTGACTCCGCTATCTTTAAGAGCTCTTTCTAACTCTTTCTTGAAAGCATCCAGAGAATTGGCCTCCACTGCCTTCTGAGGCAGAGAATTCCACAGATTTACAACCCTCTGTGTGAAAAAGTATTTCCTCATCTCCATTCTAAATAGCTTGCCCCTTATTCTTAAACTGTGCCACCACAATTGCATCCACTGGATGCAATACCACAATTGATGAATTGGATGAGAGATGGAGTCATACAGCATGGAAACGGGTGCTTTGGCTCAATTTGCCAATGGCTACCGAGATGTCCCATCTACCCTTGTTCACATTTCGCCATATCTCTTCAAACCTTTCCTATCCATCTCCCCAAAATGTCACTGATTCCTCTCTCCAGAGATGCTACCTGTCCCGCTGAGTTACTCCAGCTTTTTGTGTTTATCTACCTATACAAGTGTCTATTAAATGCTGTCACAGTATCTGCCGAATGAGTAGCGATTTATTTGTGATTGAGTGGCATGCTTTGATTGCATGTTGTAAAATTTCCAAGTTTCATAAAGCAGGAGTAAAAATTGAGTGGCCAGAATCCATAAAACAAAGAGATCAAATGTGTTAAAAAGTACTTTATGCCAAATAGGCCAAGGGGTGATTTCTAACTTGTAGTTGCAGTATTCAGCGCTGGAGAAAGTTATGAGGAGAACATTAGCTGCTCCTAGTCGACAACCCTGTGGCAATGCTGAAGCCACCTCTTTAATAAAGGATCGGGGGAGGACCATTTTAGGAAGATGTAATCATAACGCATTGGAATCGATAATGAAAATGAAGTTGAAAATTAGGCAATTGATTGAAAATCATGCTGGATCAGTTGTGTGAATCAGTCAACTGAGAAACGAAGAAAAACTGAAGAGCAGCAACATGAAGAGGAATTACTGGAACTGAACAGCAGATGATTCAGCAAAGTTAATTATTTGAGTCATCTCTTCATCAGAACCCAATGGGTTATGTGCTTGCATTCCAATCTGCTGTTCAATTTCCGTTTGATGCTTTCTAAGTTTTACCCACTAATCTAAATGATTTTTTTTCAATTAGTAAGAGGTTCATTTTCATTTGCCTGGTGTTATTAACTTGTGTTTCTTTTTTACTACACTTCAAGGGATGCATTTAGTTTCAGTTTATTGTCGCAGGCATAGAGAAAAGCTTGTGTTGTGGGCTAACCAGACAGCGGAAAGACAATACATGATTACAATCAAGCCATTCACAGTGTACAGATACACGATAAGGGAATAACCAGTAAAGGTAAAGCCAGTAAAGTGTGATGAAAGATAGGCCAAGGGTCTCCAATGTGGTAGATAGTAGTTCAGGACTGCTCTCTAGTCACTGTAGGATAGTTCAGTTGCCTGATAACAGCTGGGAAGAAACTGTTCCTGAATCTGGAGGTGTGCATTTTCACACTTCTATACCTTTTGCCTGATGGGAGAAGGGAGAAGAAGGAGTGGCCAGGGTGTGACTGGTCCTTGATTAAGCTGCTGGCCTTGCCGTGGCAGCGTGAGGTATAAATTGAGTCAATGGAAGTAAATGGATTGGAACCTACAATGGAAGTAAACAGTAAGAGTTATAAAAGATTGAGAGATGAAGCAAAATAAGACAAAGAGTGTGAGGGTGTGAAAGGAAACTGCATCAACATTATGACTCAAAACCAATCATCATAAATAGTTGAGAAAACACTGGAGGAACTCAGTCAGTCAGACAGTGCTGGAGGAACTCAGTCAGTCAGACAGCATCTGTGGTGGGAATTGACAGGCAATGTTTGTCAGTCTGAAGGAGACCCAACCTGAAATCAGTCTGAAGAAGCGTCCTGACCTGAAACGTTGTCTGTCCTCTCCCTCCACAGGGTGTTGCTCCAGCACTCTGTGCGTTGCTGAAGATCCCAGCATCCACTGTTTCTTGTGTCTCCTTCATAAACTGTTAATATTAATGTAACTTGGGCATTAATGTAATCTAGCAGAAATTTTCACTGTAGATTGGCTATGGGAATGGCAAATATTGCCCCTGCATCCAGTGACACGACACTGAAACTCTTGACAAAGTTCAAGGAACTGAGGAAAATAAACACCAAATAAACAACACATTTGTCCCCTGCCTGAATTTGATGTCATGTGAATTCCAGTGGATCACACACTCGATCAGCAAGCAAGGCACTTTTATCCCAATGTGTGATCTGTAAATTAGAGATATCACTGACTTACTCTCTGGCATTTCAGTAACCTCTGACGAAGGGTCTTAACGCGGCTAAGACCAATTTCTCATTCACCAAATATCGCCTGATCTTATATGTATTTCCACCATTTTCCGCTTTTATCCTGGAATTCTAGCATTGTCAGTTTTTCTTTGATATCCATAAAATTTTAGCTGTGTAATAAAAACAAATGAAAGCAAAAGAGGGAGATTGTGAGAGGGAGAGAGATAGAGGATTGTGTGTGGGAGAGAGGATTGGGAGAGAGATTAATTGGGAGCACAATTAATTGTGCTTTTTGTAGCCTGTAAATAATATTAAAACCCCAAAATGTTCAGTGTCAGCTGAAAGGAAATAAACTAGATGTCTTCAAACTGCACCAAAAATTAAAAAGCAACAAACTGTCTTTAGATTTGCACTGCTGAAGGAGGCTTCTTTATGATCAGGGAATGGGCAGTCCTGGCTGCAATCAGACTTTTGTGAATGGCTACAGGGAATAGTTCATGTTCCTTGCCAGCTTTTCGCTGCCTTTAAGGGAATTGGCTCACGCTGCATTTTTGAATTGTCATAGTCTGTAATACACTGGAGTCAGAAATTACTAAAGAGGATAGGATGATGGATAGAAAAGGTTTAGAAGGATATGGGCCAAATACAGGCAAATGGGACTAGCTTAGATGGGGCACCTTGGTTGGCATGGACAAGTTGGACCAAAGGGCCTGTTTCTGTGTTGAATAACTAGGATATGTCATGTGAAAGCAATATAGAGTCAGAGCCACCACAGAAGATAAATACATTCATGCATGTTCCCACAAAAGCTTTGTTTAATTCTAAAATGGTGGTGGTAGATTGACTCTCGGGTTTTAGTTTATTTTATTTTTGAGATACAACGTGGATACAGGCCCATTGAGTCTGTGCCGTCCACGATCACCCGTTCACAATAGTTCTATTCTACATACTAGGGACAATTTACGGAAGCCAATTAACCTATAAACCTGAACATTTTTTGGAATATGGGAGGAAAATGGAGCATCTGGAGAAACCCCACGCAGGTCATGGGGAGAACGTATAACCTCCGTGTAGACCGCACTCGTACTCTGCATCAAACCCATGTCTCTGGCACTGAGGCAGCAACCCTACCGCTGCACCACTGTGTTGTAAACACTTTTGTTATGGGAGTGGATAGATTTGGTTAATCCCGTTTAATTATACTTCACAGTTCATAATATTCCAATTTAATATTAGCTCTGAGTAATTATTCTTTTATGAACAAATGTTTTTCTTTGTGTTTCTCAATTATCCAGTTCACACTGCAATTGTCTACTCATAGGTGTCGTCCATGTTGATATCTTGCACATAAGAAATAGAAATAGAAGTAAGCCATTTGGTCCCTCCTTCCTTCTCTGCCATTCAATAAGAACATGCTTGTCTGATCTTGGCTTCAGTGCCACTTTCCATAATCCCACAGTGCAAACACTTAAACCTTGAGTATATTCACAACTTGTTTGTGTTTTCACAGGTCTCTTGAGTAGAAAATTCCAAAGATTCAGGACCTTCTGAGAGAAGAAATTCCTTCTCTTCTCAGTCTTAAAGGACCTACTCCTTATTTGAAGACAATGCCCTCAATTTTAGATTCACCTACATCCTCTTAGTATTTTTCTTGTCTAACCCCCTCAGAATCTCGTGTTTCAGCACATCAAGATTTGAATTATGTTAGAACACTTTTTTTTTCTGCAGTGAGATTAACAAATTGTTTGAAACAGGTCAGTAGAGACTTGTGGTTTGCTTGATGTGTTCACCTGGTTTGAATTTGTATTAATTAGATTTTAGAGACTGTGTTTTATCTCCTGGAAAGGAATGAGTCTAGCGTCTGTTTGATCTAGTGTATACACTCGTACATCTGCTGTGCCACCCGTTAATCTTTGGAGCTATTCTTCGGTTACACATGCTGTGGGAATGAAGGGATAGGAATCTGCACAGTCACATTAATCCAATGTTCAGCAGCACATTTATAATTTAGGGTATGCCATGTTTGAACGCACAGATCTCCAGATGTTTTGGCTTCGGACTTTAGAGATATAGCACGGAACCAGGCCTTTCGGCCCACCGAGTCCACACCGACGAGCGATCACCCCGTACACTAACACTAGGGACAATTCATTTTTAAAAAAAAATTGTTTTTACTAAAGCCAATTAACCTACAAAACTACATCTTCGGAGTATGGGAGGAAACGAGAACACCCGGCAAAAACCCACATGATCACAGGGAGAACGTACAAACTCCGTACAGACAGCACCCATAGTCAGGATCAAACCTAGATCTCATTTGCTGTAAGGCAGCAACTCTACCGCTGCACCACTGGGAAATTCTTCTTTTATATGGGCAGGATTTTAATTCTCCCCAGCAATGTTTTATATAAAACTCCCTGCTAAGTCATTGACTGAAGTGCAATGTTCAAAATTCATCTGTAATTACGTTTTCTACATTTTTTTTTGAATAGCAGCTGCTCTTTCCTACACACAAAACAGTCACGTTTTTATGACTCCTGGAAATTGTGATATCTTTGTTCTCGTCTCTCATGTGTCCCTTTGGGGGTCAATGATGGCTTACTTCCACTCCAGCTCTGAGGAGTCGGATGGGGGCAATATGGGATCCACAGACTACGCCAGAGGAGGTGTCCCGATGGGGTAGGCACAGGGGGGCGTTTGGGGGGGGGGGGGGGGGTTTGCAAACTGTCTGCTATCTACACTGGGTTTCTGTGTGTATTGATTAATGGATATACTGTTCCCAATCCATCCTTATCACTCCTCCTCAATTTTAAACAGTCGTGGGCCAAGGATTCCTGTTAGTTGGTAGGCTGTGCTTCTTCAAGAAGGCATCCGTCAAACATTTAGGTTCCAGTTAATAGTTACCATGTGCCACAAGGTGCAGTGAAAAGCTTTGTTTTGCATGCTATCCAAACAGATTAAATATACTATACAGAAATACCATTAAGTCAAACTCGAGTACAATTGAGAGAGCAAAGGGGAAGAAAGAGAGTGCAGAATATAGTGTCAGCATTGTAGTGCATCAGTTCCATAGCTTTCCTTTAGCCTATTGGTAATCCCTTGTTGTGGTGGACAGTTTGTTTTGTACATTGTGTTTTGCTCATGTTTCCAGCATCTGCAGTTTCTCGTGTCTCCAAATGTATTTTGCTCGTAGTTTTGCTAATCGATGTTCTGCCAGACAAATTGCACATTTCAGTAAGTTTTATACTTAAAATATAAACTTATCCATACCACGAAACAGCTGATTTTGGGTGTGTAAACTAATTAACCAAGGATGAATTAAATATACCAGACAGCCCGTTAATACTGTTTTAAGTGTATTAATACTCTTTGAAGAGATGCTGCCTGTCCTGCTGAGTTGACTCCAGCATTTTGAGTCTGCCTTCCCCTAATACTCTTCTTTCTTTCCACCAGACATTTATATTCACGGATGGTGAGGATAAAGAATTGAGGGCCAAGGCTGGTGAGTACAGCAGTAAAAGTATTGTGTGGACATTGACCAAGTGCTGGAGGTCCAGATGTGGCTTGCTCCACGTGGAAGGAGAGTTGATGCCCCCCAGGCTTGTGCTCGGTTGCACTGAGCGTTTCAATAAACCCATTCATTGAATTTTTCAACAAATTAGTTAGAAATCAGAAACTCTTCATGCACCATTATAGTTTGTATCCCATGACTGCCACTGGCAAAATACATTAAGCAAATTATTTTGTGATGGATCTGAATTTGCGCATTTAATTTGTGTCATGCCTTGTAACATGAAATTATGATATTTGATCGAAGGATACAGCTTGGAAACGGGCTCTTCGGTCCACCAAGTCCATGCCGATCAGAGATCACCTGCTCAATGATTCAATATTTGTATTGTCACATGTGTAAGCGCACAGTGAAATCCTTTTTTTACATACAGTCCAGTAAAGTATTGACATACCTAAGCGCATCCCCGATTAGCTAAGTGTACAAGAGGCAGGTTTAATCCTGACCAAACTCTGTACAGGGTTTATATGTTCCCGCTGCGACTGCGTGGGTTTCCTCCGGGTGCTTCCACCCACATCCCAAAGACGTGCAGATTTGTAGGTTAATTGGCCTCTGTAAATTTCCTCTAGTGTGTAGAGAGTGGACGAGAAGGTGGGATAACATACAACGAGTGTGAGGGGGACCCGGTGGACCACAGCATGCAGGGGGGAGCCTATCGAGCGGCCCATGCTAGTTCCCCCGAAGACCAGAGGCGGGAGGATGGAGCCAGTAATGACGGCGGATGCGAGGCGCGAGGCTGGTAGGAGAGGAGACCGGAGTCTGGTTGGGGCTCCTCTTCAGTGTCACTGCATAGGCAATTGAAGGGTCTGAAGAAGGGTTCCTTCACAGATGCTGCCTGATCTGCTGAGTTTCTCCAGCACTCTTTTTGCTCAAGATTCCAGCATCTGCAGTTTCTTGTGTCTGCAAGTAAATAGATGTTATGGATGTTTTTTCAAATGGTAAACCAACTCTGCTCTTCCTTCTCTTGTTTAGGAGGCAACATGATCAATACTAACTGCTCTGCTGCATATACACGCCAAGCACTTTGCTGTAAGATGTCTGTGGAGTATGACAAATTCATTGAATCTAAAAAAAAGTAAGTATGCTGAGTAAGTTATTAATATATAATCGTGTATTGATAGTCATAGAGTTATACAGTACAGATATAGGCCTTTCGGCCCATATTGTCCATGCCGACCAAGTTGGCATATTGGATGTCCCATTTTGCTGTGTTTGGCCCAAAGCCCTCTAACCCCTTCCCATCCACATATCTTTCCAAATGTATTTTAAGACTCCTAATTGTATTCAGTTCTTCTGCTTCTGACAGCTTATTCTACAAATAGACCACCCTCTGGGTGAAAAAGATGCCTTTAAGGTCCCTGTTGAATCTCCCCCCTCACACCTTAGGCCCATGCCCTCTAGTTTTAGAATCTTCTATCCTCGGAAAAATACTGTGAGCATTCACTTTATCCATGCCCCTCATGATCTTATACACCTCAACAAGGTCACCCCTCAGCCTCCTATGCTCCAAAGAAAGAAGTCCCAGCCTATCCAACCTTTCCTTATGACATGCATGCAACCCAGGTAGCATCACTGTGATTCTCATCTCCACTTGTTCCAATTAATGACATCCTATCTATGTGTGCACAACTGCACTCCCAGTATGAACTCACCAACAACTTGTACAGTTGCACCATTATGTTCCGACTTTTATGTGCTTTTTATATCTAATTGGTCATTTACTAGTTTAGAGTCTGCGGCCCCAAATTCCATGTTCTCTTCTATATTTACATTTTTTCCTGTAATTTTTAACTTTTTATCTCAGGATTGTTGTATGACAATTTCAATTCTCTGCAATGTTTTGGGTGGATTGGCTATTTCCTATCCAAAAGAAAACAATTAATGTATTTATTCCAAAGATCTATCAGCGTGGTAGATTGCATTACTGTAGTGTTTCTTAAATTGAGACATTACGGCGGCACAGCAGGTAGAGCTGCTGCCTCACAGCACTAGAAACCCTGGGTTTGATCCTGACCTTGGGTGCTGTCTATGTGGAGTTTGCACGTTCTCCCTGTGACCGCAGGGTTTACTCCGGGTGCTCCGGTTTCCTACCACTTCCCAGTGACATGCGGGTTTGTAGTTTAATTGGTCTCTGTAAATGGCTATTGGGTGTAGGGAATAAATGAGGAATGCAAAATCTTCAAATGTAATATTTATGTTTGTAAGTGTATTTTTGTGATTGCAGTTTATTGGTAGCCAAAAGTTATGTAATGATGTTTAAACGTCCCTGGTGTATGGCCAACTCGTACATTTTGGGATGTGGGAGAAGATTGCAATATCTATGAGCCACGCACGCGGTCACAGGGTGAACATGCAAACTCCACGCAGACAAGAGCAGACATCAGGATAAACCCAGGTCACTGGAGTTGTTGACACAGCACCATCATGCGGTCCTGCGAAACATTTCCATTTAGTTTGGAGTTAACTAAAATATTAATTTTCTCCTGTTATATGATTTGTTTTCTAGATGGTTTTGCCACTTTGATGATGATAATTATGTAAATATTCGCAGTCTGGTCCACCTGTTGTCCACATATTCGCACACCCAAGATGTTTATATTGGCAGACCAAGCCTCGATCACCCTGTTGAAGCTTTGGAGAGGGTAAGGAGTGGTGGGTCGGTAAGTGTTCCTAATTTACACCAATGTGAAGAATTAATGAAACCTAACAGCAGAAGAAATAAGGGCGACACAGTGGCACAACTGGGAGAGCTGCTCCATCACAACACCAGAGACCAGAGTTCGATCCTGACCTCGGGTGCTGTCTCCGCTGTTTGCACCTTCCCCCTGTGTCTGGGTGGTTGATGGTCAGCATGAACCCGGTGGGGTGAAGACACACACTAGGGACAATTTACAGAAGCCAATTAACCTACAAACCCACATGTCTTGGGAATAAGGGAGGAAACCGAAGCATTTGGAGAAAACCCAGGCGGTTACAGTGAGAACATGCAAACTTGGTACAGACAGCACTTGTGGTCAGGATCAAACCTGGGTCTCTGGCACTGCAAGGCGGCAATGCTACCGCTGTGCCGTTGTGGCCCGTCATTGGAATTTATCGATTGTTCAGCTCACCAATATCTCCAGTGTTACATTATTTACTGGCATTTATTTCTTCCAGCATCTTTTTTCTCATTCCAACATGCTCACACACCCAAGATGTTTCCTTTGGGGAAGGGCCGTGACCCAGATATCTTTGTTTACAAGCAGTACTGCTTATCGTATCATTTTTTTTTCTCCAAATTTTGAAAAGTTGGATTGTCAGGGATGTCCTGATGATTCTGGCACATTTCGAGTCATAGTTATGCAGCATGGAAACAACTTCAGCCCAGCGTGCCCATGCCAACCAAGATGCCTCGTGTAACCCGGTTCCATTTAAAGTCATAGAGAGTCATAACGTCTGCGGTTGCCAACTTTCTCACTCCCAAATAAGGGAAAAAGGTCAAAATAAGGGACAAATTCCCAATGGCAATACATTGACCGAGTCGGCTGTGGCTGGGTGAATGATGAGTTGACCTGGGTGCTGGACTGCACACAAAGCCCAGCTGGTGTGCCAGCTGAGGAGTTTTGGCCAGGGGGCTAGAAGTTGCGAGCAAGGTCCAGCACCCCATCCAACTCATGAACCAATGATCAGCCATGAGAAGGTGGGGTGGTGATGTCGGCGGTAAGCGAAGGTCGGACAGCTGGCCGGGCTGCCGACCGACGGGGCCAAGGGTGAGGCGCTGCTGCTGCACTCCATGGGATGCACTACGTCGGGATGGGTGAGGAGGGGCCGGACGCAACGCTGCGACCCGACAGTCGCCTCAACCCGAGTAGTAGCAGTCAAATACAGGACGAGCGGTCCCGTATGGGTTAAACTAATTTAGCCCAATATACGGGATGTCCCGGTTAATACGGGACAGTTGGCAACGCTAATAGGGTCATATAGCATGGAAACAGGCCCATCGACCCAACTCTCACATGCTGACCTAGATGCTCCATCTACACTAGTCTCACCCACATGCATTTAGCCCATATCACTCTAATCCTTTCCTATGTCTTCTAAATGTTGCTATTGCTTCTAAATGTTGCTTCAACCACTTCCTTTGGCAGCTCATTCCATATGTCCAGCATTTACTGTGTGAAACAAGTTGCCCCTCAGGTTCCTATGCCCTCAGCTTCTTGATTTTCCAACTCTGGGCAAAAAAAACTCTGTGTTCATCATGTCTAATCCCCTCGTGTGTAACTGGATGTTTTCATGAGAATATGAGATAATGTGCTTATTTCTTTGGTTATTTTTATGAATGGTATGGACTAGTTGTGGTCTTTGTGTCCTTTAGACCTCTGTGAAGTTTTGGTTTGCTACTGGCGGTGCTGGCTTCTGCATCAGCCGTGGGCTAGCATTGAAAATGAGTCCCTGGGCCAGGTACTGTCTTTAACTGTTTATCCACTGACTACTTAGTTTGGTGCATGCATCAGTCATTCTATTTGATCTGCCAAGTTTTCCCTCGATTCCCAGTAGCCATTTCCTTTACTTGTGTTTAAAATCATAATTTTAAGACCAGTATCTATCTGTTTAGTTGACTTCAAAAGTACTTGTATGGTCGTAATGCCACTGGTAATTACTCTGCATACTCAGACGCACAATGTAAAATGTAAATCTTCTTATAATTAATGGGGCCAATCTGATTGCTGCTGAAAAACACTCTATTGTGACTGTGCCAGATAAGCTCATTGATATTGGTCCTGGCTCTGTTTCTAAATGCCCTAGTTCTGCTGACTTCAGATTCTAAGCACTTGTTTTAAATCAGATTCCTGTGCTGTGCTAAATAACAACTGTCCTGTTGGTTAATGTTATATCCTTCAGATGGAATGTAAAATCTCAAGACCCTGCTCGTTAAGCTCATGTCATAGGAGCAAAATTAAGCCATTCAGCCCATCAAGTCTACTCCACCATTCAATCATGACTGATCTGTCTTTCGCTCTCAACCCCATTCTCCTGCCTTCTCCACCATAACCCGTGACACTCTTACCAATCAAGAATCTATCAAATTTTGCTTTAAAGGTGTCCATTGACTTGGCCTTCACAGCCTTCTGTGGCAATGAATTCCACAGATTCCCCACTGCTTGCACCATCTCTTCAGGATAGAATGAGTTTAAAAGGCTAAATGACTTGGTACTGTATTTTCTTATGGCATTGGTAAGTTTAGTTTATATATTAAACATTAATTCCTCTTGTTACTGAACCATTTGCACACTTGATGGGAAGTGAAATTCACTGATATCAACATGGACTATAAGTTGAATCCCTCAAGTACACACTCAGTTAATTCCATTGCACCATATGTGCATTCTGCACGCACGCTTCAAGTGTAGATTTTCTCAGGAACTAGGGATGAAACTGAACTAAATAACTACTTGAAGCACATAAAAAATACATCACATAACCATGATTTTCAACATTTATAGATCATTATCTCAGCAAATGACTTGCGTAAACAAAGCAGTAACATGCTGGAGGAACTCAGCAGGTCAGGAAGCATCTGTGGAGGGAGTATACAGATGACATTTTGGGCCAGGACCTTGTTCAGACTGATCCAAAACATTGTATGTCCATTCCCTCCACAGATGCTGCCTGACCCTCTGAGTTCCTCCAGTACTTTGCGTTTTACTCAGGATTCCTGTATCTGCAGCTCCTTGAACATTTCTGTGAACATTGCATGTTGATGATCACTAAATGTTTTCTATATCTGATTGACATGAATTTTTTTTTTAATCATCTGGATTAATGGATTGATACATTTCAGTCAGACTAAGAGGTATGAAAGCTGTTTACTATTTGTTCTTGAGGTAAAGAGTTTGATTGTATATTGCTTGTATTTTATTGCTTGGCTTCATGCAAAATCAATATTCAAAAATTCAAAATCAGCTCAAAAACATGACAAGCTCACTCTCTCTCACTCTCTCTCATTCTCTCTTTTTTCTGTTGGCCTTTAAGAGCCCTAAAAATAAACTGACATATCTTTTTTTTTCTGCTGACTGCAGTCACTTCCACATCATTTGCTATCCAGTTAACCACATCCAAGCATTTTCTCTGGTTTGTTCAATTTGTTCACGCTGCTTCTTGAATTCTGCGGCTGACTGATTGACATCTCCTTCCAGCAGGCCAGCCATGGTGTTATTTTTTAACTATCAGAAGCTGATTTATGTTCACAAATTGATTGGTACACAATGACATCCAACTCAAACCATTTACTATTGTGATGTTCATTATGAGCAATTAACTTCAAATCCAGGAAGCCACATACCAGGGAATTATTTATAACTAAAAAGCCTATGCGCCTAACATATTCAGAGAAGATATAGTGGCGTTTAAGAGGCTTTTGGATAGGCAAGTGGATTTAAAGGGAGTAGAGGGTTATGGATTAAGTGCAGGCTGATAAAAAATTGTCTTGGCATCACGTTCAACACAGACATTGTGGGCCGAAGGGCCTATTCCAGTGCTGTACTGTTCTATGTTCTATCATCTTTTCTCCTTCCATCATTATGTTAAAGTTCATTTCTTAAAACAGACAACTCATAATAAATTAGGTAAAACCAACAAGCTTTACTGATCATTGAGCCAGCGAGAGCGTTAGGAGATACAAAGCCAAGTATACAGCCGATACTTGGCTCTCCCTGGGCCAACACTCTAATGAATGAAGACATACACCATCTTTTATACTGCTTTGGAAACATAGTCACATGTTCATACAGAGTTGCAGCAATGACGTCTAACATATCAATCACAGCTCTACCCATTCAAAGTATGCTTGTCACTGATACAATACTTCCCATGCTATGGTGATATCGATCACAAACTTTAGTTATGAAACCCCCAAATAACAGGAACTTAGTCAAAGGTCTATCATCTGCAGTTCCTTCTTAAACAATGTAAGGATCAGTTGCCCACAGAAGTTTCTGCTAGTAGAGAATACCAATTTCTCAGGGAGCTCATCCTCTCCCAAGGCTTGTGCTTACAGAAACCTGAACCTTCTCAAGAAGTACATCCCCTCTCACCATTGTCAATATCTTTTGCTTGGGCACAACAGGAAGCAGCTTGGATGCAGTTTGAAAGCTGGCCTCCAATTTCCTGATTCCCACATTTCTGCAACATTTCTGAAAAGGCTGGGTTATACTCGGGCTATACTCAAGCTAATATTTTACTTAATCCACTCTAATTATAAAATATTTCATTATTAACTAGGATATTATCAATTACTCTGATTAGAACTGCTCAAAATGGATTACTTCTAAGCAAATTACCAATAATGAGTTTAGAAATAAGAAACGATGATGGGTATAACTGTACTGTCATCTGATTAGAGATACTCTTTAAAGTTTAAATTTGAGCTGATTCTCTTGGTTCTAAAAATCAATGTGTTTTGATTGTAAGTACGGATGAAAATCCCACTCGGTATAAAAAATACATTTCTGCTTTCTTTCACAGTTTTGGGAACTTTATCAGCACGGCGGAGAAGATCCGTCTGCCAGACGACTGTACGATCGGCTACATCATCGAGGGCCTGCTGGAGGTGAAGATGATCCACAGTGACCTGTTCCACTCCCACCTGGAAAACCTGCAGCAGCTCCCTGCTCCCACCATCCTCAAACAGGTCGGTTCCCCGAACTTCACCCTACCTTCCTCTTTCCTCCACGCTTATAACCATGTATTGTCTTTCCACTGGTGACTGGTTAGCACGCAACAGAGCGGCACGATGGCGCAGCGGTAGAGTTGCTGACTTAGTGCTAGAGAGCCGGGTTCGATCCTAACTATGGGTGCTGTTTGTACGTTCTCCCCGTAACCTGCGTGGGGTTTCTCCAGGTGCTCCAGTTTCCTCCCACACTCCAAAGACGTACAGGTTTGTAGGTTAATTGGCTTGGTATAAATGCAAATTGTCCCTAGTGTGTGTGTAGGATAGTGTTAGTGTGCGGGGATTGCTGGTCGGCGCGGACTCGATGGGCCAAAGGGCCTTTTTACCGCGCTGTTTCTCTAAACTAAACTAAACGCTTTTCATTGTACCCGAGTACACGTGACAATAAATTAAACTAAACTAAAAGCAATTGTAGGTGTTGGCATGTTATATTTTTTTGTGATGATATAACATGCCGACTTGACACCTCTTAAAAGTAAAAACATAGATTTTCAAATTTTTAATGTTACAAAAAGATTAATAAAGTTTAAAAAATAAAGTTTAAAAAATAAGATGTATTAATTAAATTGGGCAGTCAGGCCCCCAAACAGCTTAAGCTTATTGAACGAGCATTTGCATAGACACCAAAAGCAAGGAAGGATATGTGCACTGCAAAGCCATAAAGATGCTTTTGTCAAAAAATGCACTGGGTTATGTATGTAGCACCAGCATTTCACCCACGTGGGCAGTCCTCACGAGCCCAAGCAGTGAATGACAACAGATGATTTGACTAATGACTAATTAATCAGAAGCAAGTCTAACCATACCATGAAAAGACACTAACTGCCTGAGTAACTCAGCAGACCAGACAGCATCCTGTAGAACATGGATAGGTGACGTTTCGGGTCGGAGGCCAATTAACCTACAACCCTGCACGTCTTTGGGATGTGGGAGTACACCGGAGCATGGAGGAAACCCACAAGGTCACTGGGAACGTGCAGGCTCCACACAGACCACCCGAGATCATGATTGAACCCAGGTATCTGGTGTTGTGAGGCAACGGACCTACCAGCTGATGACCAAAGATAATTTCTTATGACCAAAGATAATCTTGATCCCCTTTTCCCAGGTTTCTATATGTGATACCTAACTTGTTAATCATAACTGCTTCAGGTTTCCTTGAGTTACGGGAATTCAGACATGAAGCGGAACGTGCTGAGAGTCCAGGGCCCCTTCAGCCAGGTCGAGGACCCTTCTAGGTACTGTGACCTCTCTTATATCCTGAGCCGGGTGGTGTGAGCTTTCAAGCTTCTGTATCTTTTGCCTGATAGGAGCAGGGAGAGGAAGGGATGACTGGGGTGGGACAAGTCTTTGATTATGTTGGTTGCTTTCTTTGGGTGGTGTGGATGGAGTTAGTGGTGGGGAGCCTGGTCTGTGTGATGGACTGAGCTACATCTACAATTCCCTGCAATTTCTTATGGTCTTGGGCAAAGCTGTTTCCATACCAAGCTGTGATGCAACCCAGCTTTGCTTTCTATTAACATAATAGAATTATAATAGTGTGCTTTCTATTAGGGGACTTTCCAAATACAGTCAGTATATGAAGCCATCTGACTGTGTTCTGCTCCACAACTTTACTGTCTTTCTGCTTAGGGTGTGAATAAAGAAAAAAGTGTGTCTCAAATTAGAATCCAGTTATAAGTGGGCCTGCAAGTAAGAATTTCATTGTTCCGTTTAGGTAGATATGACAATAAAATACTCTTTACTCTTTACTTTGATTTAATTGTTTTGCTCCAGGTTCAAATCTATACATTGTCTCCTCTATCACGATGTCTGGTGTCCCCCAGAAGATGGACAGTGATCGATAGAAAGAGTTGTGCCTCTTTTTTTTCCACCAGCTGGTTTACCTTCAGAGAAACTTCCGGGGAGGGGGAATTAAAGGGCCTCCTTTTAATGGGAAGGAAAGGTGTGACGCTGCGGGAGGTGTGATGCAGTAATTGGACCAGAGATCATTCCTGGATGAGCTGCACATGTTCTGTAAAATAACTAAAAACAACAAAACAAATCTTGAACTGCCAGAGACAAAATGTCATTTCTGTCCATTGGATTTGTGGACTAAAATGAATCATGAGAAAGCTGAGTGCCAAAGTGCGAGAGTTATCGCATCAAAACCGAACCTACTCTTCTGTGTGTGATGACTTGAAATTTGATCTCGTGCAATGACTTGGAGCCACTGAACATCATCATTCCTCACATTTCTATTTGCTGGGTACACAGATATCTGCAGCAAAATGTTGAAGAATTTTGCCACCCTGGTCACATTGGAAATGTAGGCTCTGTGTTTGCTGTGTGCAATATGTTCAAGGATTTCAAGTTGGCTGTGTTGGTTATGCAGTTCTCTGCAGTGTCGGTTATGCAGTACTCTGCAGTCAGCAGTCAAACTCTGCATTTGCTGGGATGCATTGTAATAGTTACATCTCCATGAGATGGCGGTTTCCTAGTGGTGCATATCACTGTGGCATCACGGTGTCAAACAGTGTCATAATTTGAGGGATATTTGCCACTGAATCGCTGAAATGTGCAGACTGACAAGGTAGCATTCAGTTCAAATGTGGACCTAAATTTGTACTGAGCCAAACATGATTTTAGTTACTGAATGGTCAGGTAAAACGATTTGATTACTACAAAAAAAAATAGGCTTGCTTCTTAATTAAATGTGTTCACACTACCAGCACAGTATTACGGTACCACTGCAATCCTAAATAACTTGTTTAGTTCTCTGTTTCGCCTATCGAGCCAAAGACAAAACCTTGTTTTTAATTATTTGTTTAAAACAAAGTATGACTAATCCACACTGAACAATCATTTCCCTCTGGAATGACCAGCTCAGTGAGGGTGGAACTGTTTAAACTGAATTTATTTTTTGGATATGCTATGATTTCTGAAATTGCAAGTAAAATAATTACCGGTACTTTCCACCTTGAAATGATGAAGAGAAAGGACTGTGTATGTGGATGATGCACAGAACTATCTAAAATTTCCAGAGGTTTCTCTAGTTTTTAAATTCTCATCTCCAGTAGTTCTATCAGTTAATCAGAAAAATGTAAAGTGATGGAGTAACTGCAGGTCAGGCAGCATCTCTGGAGAACATGGATTGGTTATATTTTGGATTGGGACCCTACCTCCTTTTCTCCCATAGATGTTGCCTGATCCACTGAGTTGCTCCAGCATTTTGGGGTTTTTTTCTCTCCAGATTTCTTCAATCTTTTGGTGTCTTCAATCACAGTTGTTTTGTCACCTGACCACCCTTGTTCCTTCACAATGTGGGTAGTTTAATCGCACCACTCCAGGCATCAGTCCACTATCATCGAACCAGAACTTCCAACTCTGGGTCGAAGATTATCTTGATGGAGGAATATTGACCTTCCAGTTTCCAACCATGAGTAGAAGTCCACTTATGTCAGACTCTGACAGTGACTCTCCTTGAATGCTACACCCCTGCAGCGATTCTGTAACTTCGGTAAGTACACCTCTTGCGCAGCTGTAGCCCACAAATATATGGACTTCAAGGCTTGGGGATTGGAATGTCTACTCGGTTTCGGTAAAATACTGGGCTGGAGTTCACATCTCAGGCGAGAAAGCTGCCTCTGTGGTAAACGGCTTCATTTTGAATAAAGGGAATATTTCATGTTCTGGCATTTGCCTGCATTTCTTAATCCTATAAATGTGATTATAGTGCAGCTGGAAGCACTGGAAACATTTGTATTGAATACACAAATGAGAAGCGGATGCCACATGTAGCTGGAGACTGGTGTAATCCCTTCAGTGTCTGTGCATCTGAATCTCACATTTACTCGTGCTCTTAACAGGTCACTGTGTCTTGAAACAAAATGTAACCTTTTGTATGTTAATCACAGTGTTATTTTATTGATGTCACTGATTCCCAAAAAACATGGCTACATTAGTCTATTCTCATGTACACTCAGGGGCAATCACATTCCTCATTCACATGAACCACACAAAGCAAACTAGTGATAAATATCACAATAAATACTATGACAAGTGTAAAACAGCAGAATGATGCAAGATTGTAGTGCAAAATCTGAGGTTTAAAAGAATATTAAAGTGGAATAAATGGATAACTGAATGAGGTGGAGTTAAGAGTAAGAGTTTGTGGCAGAACCTCAGGGAAGAGGCTGTGAAAGAGGTGATTGCTTCAGGAGTCGGAGAGCAGTGGGGAAGAGGCTGTTCTTAAGTCTTGATGACCAAGTTTCCTAGTTCCTGTATCATCTCCCAGGAGGTAGACCTGAGAAGAGGGAATGGCTGGGGTGGCAGCATCCTTGACGATACTTCTGGTCTTCCCGATGAACCGCATCAAGAAGATGGACAGGATGGAAGGAAAAGACTGTGATAGACTGGGCTGTGTTTACCACTCTCTGCAGGTTCAGGCGGTCAAGAGATGGGCAGTTGCCAAACCAGCGCTGAGATGCATCTTGTCAGAACATTTTCTAAAGTGTATTTTGCTTTAGATACACTAAAGCATCTAAAGTACTCTTTATTCTCGTTAGAATACTTTAAAAAAATATTATAATAATAATTAAAAGCATATGTACAAATAATAAACGACAAATTGGTTACAGAGTTCTTTACATAGCTTTAATTTTAAAAGTTTTTTTTAAAGAAAAGAAATAAGGAATGAAAGAGATAAGATAAACTATAAACTAATAGAATACTTTCTAAAGTGCATCTGGAGATTTTTGAGCGAATCCTTGTGGACACGCCAAATCTTCTCAGGGACCAGGTTTGTTTGCTGGTGACGTGGTCACCCAGGAACATGCAGCTGTTGACCATCTCTACAGCAGCCCTGTTGCTGAGGGCAGGGGTGTGTTCACCCCTTTTGCTTCCTGAGGTCAACAACTAACTCTTTCGTCTTGCTAAAGTTAAGGGCTCGGTTATCATCCTGACACCATGACACTAGGTTCTCGATATCTTTCCTGTACATTGTCCCATCGCTGTTGTAAGTCTGGTTGACAACAGTGGTGCCATCGGCAGGCTTAAAGATAGAGTTGGTGTGGGTGTACAGGGAGCAGAGCAGGGACTGAGCACACAAGCCTGAGAAACACCAATGTGGAGGGTCAGGGTGGAGGAAATGTTCTGACCGATCAAGGTCTACCGGCCAGGAAGTTAATTGGAGAAAATTGAACAGTCTGTATGCTTTACTCTCTGAGCTGTCCTAAACACTAAGTCTTCCCAACCCCAGGATTCTTCTACCAAGATATTTATGTAATGGACTTGTCAATTACTAAAGATTGTCATTAACATACAATTATGAGATTAATTTTTAATTCCAACAGCAGTACATTCTGATAAAGTCTGATTGACACTAGGGATTCTAATGTCCAGTTCCAGTTTTGAGGGCCATTGTGAAGTTCGACTGAGGATGTAATGAATGTGCACTGTGTTTACATTCAATTAAAAGGGGAAACTTATAAAAGGGAACATTGAGGAGGAGGCCTGAATCTCAGTCTCCTGTCGGACCTGGTGGACTTTCCAAGGAAATTATGGCGATCTTGTTCCAGATGTTCTGTGCCATTTGCAAATAATTGAATTTAATGATCAAACTCCCCTTGTGGGACAAATGCTAGTAAAGGATGCTGATGTTCCATGGTGGATGTTCTTAAGGAACAGAGACATACAGTGAAGCAATGGAGCTTCTTGGCAAGAATATTGAATCTTACAGAACATAGAATGGTACAGCAAGGAACAGGCCATTCAGCCCATAATATCCTTGCCGAATATAATGCAAAATTAAACTCATCTCATCTGTCTGTACTTGATTCACATCACTCAATTCCATGCATAGAAGGTTTGGATAACTCCAGGGAACAGAACTTCAACGTAGCCACCCAGGACTGGGTCCCCAGGAGTTCTGAGTGCTTTGGTTTTGTAAATAAATATTTGTAATATTAAAATGACTGTGAAGAAATCAGATGCTTTAAGAAATGAAAGTGCATATTTGCAATGTAAAGTACATTACACGCTTTTCTTAATCAGCGGCTTGCTTTTAGGATTGCATTTTTAATGTTGATCTGGGTTCAGCTATTCAAATCAAAGTATCATTGTAGTTTATAAATTAGAAAAATAATAGTTTGGGAGTTTTCCACAATGCCGTGCCTTCCCAGAGTTGAATAAAAACAAAACAAAAGTGTCATCACTTTCTCATGTTTGAAAACATTATGCAGACTTTAACTGGAAACCAGCCCGAGAGAAACTCAGGGTCTATTGATCAGCATATTTCAATGGACCGTCTCCAGAATGAATCACTGGGATACGCAGGGCTGAGTGATGTAGTAATTAATGATGGCCAGCAATGTGGTACAATCTCACCACAAGAATTAACAGTGAAACTGGGATACACATTTATTCACCAAGATGGTGAACCTGGTAAACCAAACAATTCTGGAGAAAAGCACTGACTTGGATTGGTTTAGCAAAGGTTCACCTCGACATGTGCTGTTCCTTTATGAAGTACAGGTGGTTAGCATTCATCCATCTGCGAGAGATGATGGTGCGGTTTTGATGGTACAGGGAAATGTTTAATCTGTGTTTGCATTCCCTGCTGTGGCTGACTAGGTCTATCCTTTACAGGCCCTCCCACAACTCCCACAGGTGAAGTTGTCTCTGGCCGTTGGATTGAGGAGTCTATTGCCGTTGATCATTTTGACTCCTTTTGTATAATGTGGAAATGTCTAGTGGGATTTCAGAAATACTTGCCAACACTCAGTGTTATTGTCTAAATGTAAAACTACTCTCCTGCAATTGTGCATGTTTACAGCTGCAAAGGCCACAATTCTTTTTAACTATCATAATATTAAGGAGTCCAATCATTTAAAAACTGGAGATATTTAAACTTTATAAATTCACAGTAATGACTACTTTAATGAAAATGTGGGCATAACATGAAATACTGGAGGAACTCAGTGGGTCAGGCAGCATCTGTGGAGGGAGTGGACAAACGATGTTTTGGGTCGGGACCCTTCTTCTGTCTCCATTTAATGTACAGATATCTTGGCTACTTTGTCCAGGTATCTCGCTGTCTAAGACGTACACCGTTTGTTGAAAAAAATAAATACATGATTGAATTAAACCATTTTTGGTATTTCTGTCATAAATAGTTATACTGTTATGTCCATTGGCCTAGTATAATTACATACTTTAGCATGAATGTTAGGAATGACTGCGACAGACAACATTTACCCAATACAGAACCAAGATTACTGAAACGTTAACATTATTTTCAACTTCGGGGGAAAAAAGGTTGCCTCAGTGATGTGGTACTACTCTGCGTGGGGCCGCATGGTTCAAATCATCTGATTGACTTTTCTACAAGGGATTGGCAGGATATTTGCAAAGTGACCTTTGCTTAGCTAGAGAAACCTGAGGACATGGGTTCAGGGCTGCCAACATTGGGTGAGAGTTGGGAGTGAGAAATTGCACCCCCCCTCCCCCCCCCCTCACATTCGTATGGAGCTTTTGCATTTTTCAGCTTGAAATTGTGTAATTTGGTGCATACTGTAGCTAGTCTTTTAACTTACACTTGAATGCAATATTTATGCTTTAAATTGGATTAGCTATGAATAAGGTTAGGCTAAATTACATTCCTAATTACATTCCACAGTAGAGCCAGGCTCTGATCAACAGATGCAGCACATGAATGATCGTAGTATATTCATGTATGGAAATCAGATTATAATCAAACACTTGGCCCATGTTGACCAACCTGCACACCTGGTACTACTCCTGACCCTGACTCCAGCCTTACACCTGGCCACCTATTTTACCCTGATCATAGATGCTGACCTGCTTAGGTTCCTAGTGCTGAACACTCCCATTGTCCCAGCTTTGACTGCACACCTAGTACTATTCCAGACCTTGACACTGGATGCACACTTGACCTTGCTCCTAGCCCCTCTGCACTGACAATATATCTGGCCCACACATAAAGCCCCATATCTGACCCCCTGGACTTAACCTATTACGTTCAAGTCCACAGGTACTTATCTCATGCTCTTTTATCTAATGCTATTTTATGGGGCACTTCATGGACCATATTTTGTATAACAACATTTGCTATATCCATTGGCTTCCTTGTTATCTAACCTGCTAGTTACTTTGTCAAATAAGTCATCAATTGGTTGAACACAATTTCTCATCCATAAAATTGTACTCACTCAGCTGTATGTATTCTGATGCAATTTCCTTGATTTTCCTAACAAGGAAGTCATTTTCACCCCCAATATTTTCAGTATTTTGCTGTCTTCCTCACAGCTGGGACTTTTCCGAAATGCAAAAGTCCCAGCTGTTATACATTATTATATTACAGTTAATATGTACCGAGGGCAAATTTTTGTTCCAATGCTCCCCATTCCCAATTACTTTTACATTGAAGAGATTGAAATCCAAGTGAAGTTTAAATGGCAGCAGAAAAATAAACCCTCCTGAATGGATGATATTCATTACGTGGTTGGTTGGAGTCAGTATCAGCACAATTATTAAATTAAACCTTGAATCTTCAGATGTCCTGGTTCCTAGCTAAAACTAAAGGCCAGTAATAACCTCCTCACACCTTTCCCCTGCAAGTATCTCTGTCATTCCTTTAAAATATGTCCCTTCTTTGAACAAGCCCTTAAACGTCGCATCTGAATCAGTTTCCATCTGATTACACTCCTTGAGGATGTTCATCTGCGTATTCAATTAATAAAACAACAAGATTGGGGATATTTCTATTCAACCTGTCAAAGAAATTGGGGGGGGGGCTAGAAATAGTCAGTGAGGTAAACAAACATAATAGTTGAGTGGCAAATGACAATAGTGCTACTTTCCCTATATTTAACTGAAGGAAATAATGGTTATCGGGCTGTATGTTGTGACAGCCAGCCTGACACCTTGCATGTCATTTTAATATTACACTTATCCCATCCCCCTGGATATTCCAGATTAATAAATTAAGGTTTTGTCAACTAATTACATCAGGCAAATTAAAAATCAATAACATTAGCCAACTCCGAAACACAAAGCGCTGAGCATTGGGATCCATACATCACGGACAACTGGCCTCGGTTCCCCGCTCACATCTGGCAGGGTTCTCTGTCTGAACCAGGGGCCACGGAGCGTTTTTGAAAGTGGGAGGGCTAAGTGATCACTGATCACTCACCTTGGGGATACCCGGTGAGGGAGTGGAGCAACCGAGTGGGGGGAGGGTGGGGACTTTTTGAAATTTGATGTATTAAAATCATGTTTTAGTGCATTGTAGAAGTATGATTTCAATGTTTTTTGTTTGAAGTATTTTTAAGAGGTAACTTTTTAAGGGGTAACTTTTTCCACACAAAGGGTGGTGGGTGTATGGAACAAGCTGCCAGAGGAGATAGTTGAGGCAGGGACTGTCCCAACATTTAAGAAACAGTTAGACTGATACATGGATAGGACAGGTTTGGAGGGATATGGACCAAAAGCAGGTAGTGTAGCTGGGACATGTTGGTGGGTGTGGGCAAGTTGCGCTGAAGGGCCTGTTTTCACACTGTATCACTATGACTATATCATACCTCCACCATGCATAAACTCAAGCATAGAAACATAGAAAATAGGTGCAGGAATAGGCCATTCGGCTCTTTGAGCCAGCACTGCCATTCAATATGATCATGGCTATTCATCTACAATCAGTACCTCTTTTTGGGTTTTTCCCCATATCCCTTGATTTCATTAGCCCCAAGAACTAAATGTAACTCTCTTGAAAACATCCAGTGAATTGGCCTCCACTGCCTTCTGTGGCAGAGAATTCCACAGGTTCACAACTCTCTGGGTGAAGAAAGTTTGTCCTCATCTCAGTCCTAACTGGCCTACCCTTTATTCTTAAACTGTGACCCCTGGTTCTGAACTCCCCCAACATCGGGAATATTTTTCCTGCTGTTACAGTAATTGAAAATCTAGCAGGCAAGCAGGATGCTTTCTCCAACCACCCCCATTTGAAGGCCACTATCTTCTACCCAGTGCTTGGTACCTACTTCCAGCAGCCACTGGTTGTCCTCCAGGATGCACCAAGCCGCAGCCTGAAGGGCCTGTCCCTCTTAGGCGATCTTTTGGGCGACTACAAGCGACAGTGGCAACAATTTTTGCTGTCGGAGGTTGTCACGAGGTGTCGTAGGTGAATGCTAGTAAAACTAGTCCCTGACAGTCGCCTAAAGAATCGCCTTAGTGGGACAGGTCCATAAGTGCGTGGGAATAGCATAGATCAGGGGAGCCGCGGCCAGCTGCGTCACTCGTTGTTCAGCCCACTCTCCAAGTCTCTGATAGACACAAAAAGCCGGAGTAACAGCCAATGTCCTCTCTGTGTCTGCGGACCGACTCCAAGCACCAGAGGCCCATTGATCTGCAGCGCTGCTCGATACGTGATTGGCTTTGTGGAGATCAGTGTCAGATGTCACCATGTCCCGGCACTCAGCCCTACACAGCCCTGCTAGCTGGACAGGGTTCAGTTTAGAGATACAGCGTGGAAACAGGCCCTTCAGCCCACGGAGTCTGCACCGACCAGCGATCCCCGTACATTAACACTATCCTACACACACTAGGGACAATTTACACTTATACCAAGCCAATTAACCAGACCTTCAGTTTGAAGAAGGGTCTTGACCCGAAACGTCACCCATTCCTTCCCTCCAGAGATGCTGCCTGACCTGCTGAGTTACTCCAGCAGTTTGTGTCTATCGGTTTAAACCAGCATCTGCGGTTCCTTCCTACACGTGTACCTGTCCAAATGCCGTTTAAATGTCATTGTGGTAATTTCAAGTGTAGAATGAAGACAAGAGTGTTTAGTTGTCGCGTGCAGCGACATCCGAACAATGACATTCTCAGTTGCTGCACCTTAACAGGCCGGTTAAAGCAACAACACACAGATACATGTAAATAGATTGATCTAGTTTACTATTGCCACCTGTAGCGAGGTACAGGGAAAAGCTTTTGTTGCGTGCTATCCGGTAAATGCAAGCAAGCCGCTCACAATGTACAGATAAATGAGAACGGGCGCAACATATATAATCAATTATACAATGGATTAATAATCAGTAATATTGGGTAATCATCCCGGCATATCAGCGGAGGCCCAAGTATTAGCATTACAACTAATGCCCCACAACAATGGAGACCCGGGTTCAATCCTGTTCTCGGGTGCTGACTGTGTGGAGTTTGCATGTTCTCCCTGTTAATTGGCTCTCTGTAAATTGGATAACATAGAACCAGTGTGAATGGGTGATCGATGGTCGGCACAGACTAGAGGGGCCGACGTGCTGTTTCCACGCTGTACCTTTGAACTAATTATAATATTGAACAAATCAAGGCTTACCTATCGGATTTGAACATGAGCAATATTATCCCAAGGATGCAGAGTATTTGAAAGGCATTTACCGCATAATCCCTGAGGTTATGCTTTGTAAAGTGAAGGCAAAGCTCATCTCTACAAGTTTCATTTTCTGAAGTTAATGTGTAGTTTATTTTTACCATCTTGCCTTTGCTTATTTGTTCCCGCGATACATGAATCCAAGACTTACATTTAAAGATGAACAAAATATCAATTTAAAGACAGATATCAACTAATTTCCGTTTGAGTATGAATATCCGATTTCTTTAACATCCCCTCTCTCTCCGTCCCTCCCCCACCCGACTACTACCTGGTACTAGCTGCAAAGTCGTCTTGTTGGGTCTCATTGTGTGAGAAAGAACTGCAGATTCCCCCCCCCCATTCCCCCCCTCACCCTTACTCTGGGTAAAAGACTATACGTTTACCCTATCTATTTCCCACATGATCTTATATATGTGTTATCCAATCAAGTCAAATTCTACTACTTGAGTACAGTCAACCTACATACACGAGCAGATATACAGAGGTTAGAGTTGCATGTGCCTCTTTTTGCTTCTATTGGCCTGGAGAAGGGTCCTGGCGTGAAACGCCGCTTACCCGTGTCTCCAGGGATGCTGCCTGACCCGTTACTCTGTCTTTTTTCTGTTTTGTGTTGTGAATTTCTCATTTGGACACTGAAGACCATTCTGCCAGCTACCACCAGAGGGAGATCCCACAGTTTGAGCGAATCCACCTGAAGAACGGATTTTGAGTTTTGCGCCGTTTGTTTGCGACCCTTTAACTCAGTCATGAGTGTTTGGTTGTCATCTGTCTCAGATAAAGCAATGGCATTCTATCTTGCAGCAGCACAAAATAATATGTAAACATAGTACTGAGTAAACAATGTGAGAAACGAGAAAAAAAAAGTTCAGTGCGTGTGTGTATACATATAAACATATGAAGAAGGGTCTCGACCCAAAACGGCACCTATTCCTTCTCGCCAGAGATGCTGCCTGACCCACTGAGTTACTCCAGCTTTTTGTGTCTATCTTCAACATATACACAAGCATATACATACACACACAAAGTCAAAGTCAAATGAGTTTATTGTCATGTGTCCCTGACAGGACAATAACATTCTTTCTTTGCATAGCACAACAGAACACAGTAGGCATTGACTACAATTATATACGTAAATACACACATGACTGAATAAGTTGATAAAGTGCAAATAACAGATGGAGGGGTATTAATGTTCAGAGAACTGCAGCGTTGAAAGAAAAGTTTAGAGTATTTGTTTCACCCTTGGTCATCCTTAAGGACATTGTCTGCCTAATCTATGTGTTCTGTACATTTAATACATGAATTCGTTCAGTCCAGGCAGTTTACTTGCAACGGGTCAGAGGGCATAAACAATGAATTAAATCAACACGTCAGGGCATCACGTGCAACTACTGAAAGTTGGATAAGTTTGGAAGAAGTTTATTTATAATCTTAAAAACAACTTAGATGTTGTAAACATCGAGGTTTGGTTGTAAGCAGTCAGTTGATTGCGAAGTCTGGGAGTTTAGTGGGGAGGGAGTTGGCAGTGAGTGGTAGTAAGCAAAGATTAGAGGCGGCGCCACCCACAAGGGGACGGCACTCCGGACAGGAGCCGAGAGCGGCGGCCCCATGGAGATCTGTCTGGCTGGCAAACGGGCCCTGGTGACGGGCGCCGGCAAAGGTGCGGAGTCCCGGGGGGTGGGGGGTGTCTGTGGAGGTGTTCTTTTGGGTGGGGAGAGAGGATCCTTTGGGTGGGGGAGGAGAGAACGCTGGCATGTGGGTGAGGGAGGGGAACAGGGTGCCCTTTTAACGTACTGGTGCTCTAAGGGAGGGGGGGGGGTGGTTGATTGGGTAGGAAGAGTCTGGGGGGGGGAGTGTGTGCTTTGGGTGGGGGTTAGCGTGTCAATTGGAAGGAGTGGGAGCTGGAGAGAGTGGGAATGGTGGGTGGGAGGTAACCTCGGTGGTCTGTGGGGAGGGGGGTAGTTGCCTCGAGAGGGTGGGGGGGGGGGGGGGGCTGTGGAGCAGGGACTGCATTGAACTTTAAAGTCCTGTTTCTCGTTCTGTGGGTAAGGCTGATGGAACACTTGGACTTTGGGTCCTGAAGTGGGGAACAGAGGCTAAAATCCATGTTTGTGTTGCAGGGATCGGGAGAGCTACTGTCAAAGCCCTGCTGGCGTGTGGAGCTGAAGTGATTGCAGTGACCAGGACACAGTCTGATCTGGACAGCCTTGTGCAAGAGGTTGGTCAATTCCCACAGTGTTCTTACATAGACACAAAATGCTGAAGTCAAGTCAAGTTTACGAGATGTGCAGTGAAATGAAATGTGACAATGCTCGCGGATTGTGCAAAAAAAAACTACAAACTAGAATGGAACAGAATCAGTAATTACATATTTGTGGGAAAAAAAGAAAAGACAGCAATTTTAAAAAGACACCGCAGAGCAGTAAATTGGTACAGTAAGTTAGTCCCTGGTGAAATAGGAGTTTACAGTCCTAATGGCCACTGGGAAGAAACTCCTTCTCATCCTCTCTGTTTTCACAGCGTGGCAACGGAGGCGTTTGCCTGACCGTAGCAGCTGGAACAGTCTGTTGCTGGGGTGGAAGGGGTCCCCCATAATGTTGCTGGCTCTGGTTCTGCACCTTTTGATGTATAGTTCCTACATGGGGGCGCAGGGGAGGAAAACACGGGGGGCCAGAGGGGACACGTCCCCCACATGTTTTGAGAGGTGGGGGACACCCCCCCCCCCCAAGTTTCTGTCATCCGGATTTTAAAATCTCCGCTTTCCGCGAGACAGTGGAGGTGGGACTGCTGATCGAGGGTGCCGATTGGACGAGAGAGACGTCGGTCAGCAGGAAATGAGGGCGGGACATGATGATTAAACGCGATGATTGGAGGAGGGAGGAGTGGGGGGGGATGAGGATAGAGCGCGATGATTGGAGGAGGGAGACGTGGCACAGACCTGCGCCTCATCCGCAGCCAGGATCGATCCCGGCCAAGTCTCCGGCGCTGTCCCGTCCCCACACGAGTGCCCCGCCCCCCAGAGACGTCGGTGTCCCCCCTGTCCCCCAGTCCCCTCCATATTTTGATAGCGAGTTCCGCTCTTGTGGGGGTGAGTGTAGTCCCATAGTGTGTTTGACCGAATGCACTACACTCTGCAGAGCCTTCATATTTGTGGGAGGGAAGAAAAAGGAAAAAAACAGCAATTTTAAAAAGACACCACACAACAGTAAACTGGTACAGTAAAGTTAGTCCCTGGAGAGATAGGAGTTTACAGTCCTAATGGCCTCTGGGAAGAAACTCCTTCTCATCCTCTCCGTTCGTACAGCATGGCAACGGAGGCGTTTGCCTGACCGTAGCAGCTGGAACAGTCCGTTGCTGGGGTGGAAGGGGTCTCCCATGATCTTGTTGGCTCTGGAGTTGCACCTTCTGATATATAGTTTCTGCAGGGGGGGCGAGTGAAGTTCCCATAGTGGGTTCGGCCGAACGCACTACTCTCTGCAGAGCCTTCTTATCCTGGGCAGAGCAGTTCCCAAACCAAATCATGATATTTCCTGACAAGATGTTTTCCACAGCCACTGAGTTACTCCAACATTCTGTGTTTATCTTCAGTGTAAATCAGCATCTGCAGTTCCTTCCTAAACAGTGTTTCTCCTGACCTTCCGCTATGAACAGTTTCTGAATTCTGATGAACTGAATAGTGCTGTGAATTATGGACTCAAAGTGCTGGTCATGCAGCACCTCTGGAGAACATGGATAGGTGACGTTTTGGGTCAAAATTTCACTTCTTCTTCAGAAGGGTCCCGAACCAAAATGTCACCTATCCATTTTCTCCAGGAATGCTGCCTGACCCACTGAGTTACCCCAGCATTTTGTGTTAATCTTTGGTATAAACCAGCATTTGCAGTTCATTGTTTATTAAAATAGTGTTGTGAATTAGCCTGAGAGTAAAACAGAATTTAACTACAGGCAAGCTGATTGATTGATTAAAAAGTACAGGATGGAAACAAGGCCTTTGGCCCACCGAGTCAGAGTCAACCATTGATCACCCTTTCACACTATGTTATCACACTTCTGCATCCATTCCTTGCATATTAGGAGAAATATAAAGTCCTATTAAGCTACAAACCCGCACGTCTTTGGGTTAAATGAGGAAAAAGGGAGCACCTGGGAGAACGTGCAAACTGCACATAGACAACACCCAAGGTCAAGTTTGAACCCAGGTCTCTGGCGCTGTGAGGCAGCAGCTCCATCAGGTACTTTTTACCGCCTCCTCTGCATGCGTGAAGTGTTTGCCCACCTGGGCCATTGATGGAAAACACGAGGCATCAGCACAGCCAGGAAGCCAGCTTAATTAGAGAGAGTTTATAGATGTCGGAAGATAGACGCAAAAAGCTGGAGTAACTCAGCGGAACAGGCAGTATCTCTGGAGGGAAGGAATTGGTGATTTTCAGGTCGTGACTCTTCTTCAAACGAGTCTCAAGAAGGGTCTTGACCTGAAACATCACCCATTCCTTCTCTCCAGCGATTCTGCCTGTCCCGCTGAGTTACTCCAGCTCTTTGTGTCTATCTTCAGTTTAAACCAGCAACTGCAGTTCCTTCTTACACACGTTTAATTGTCATATGTATCAACAATGGAACGATGAAATTCTTAATTGCTGCAACTTTACAGGCCTGTAAATGCAATAATGCATAGATAATATAGAATAAGCAATAATACAATAAATGAATAACCATAGTTTAGAGTTGTGTCCACAAGTGATTAACTTGCAATTTAAAATGTTCTCCTTCCTCTTTTTATCTTTCTCGCTTCATACCCTGACTTTCCACCTGACCTAACTTCCATGAACATCCTGCATTTTCTGATGTTGAGCTAAACTAAATAGTGGAGTTTAAATACTGGCAGATCCAATAGTGGTGTTTAAGAGGCATTTAAATAGGCGCACGGGTATGCCAGGTATGGTGGAGAATGGATCATGTGCACGCAGAGGAGATTTGTTTATCTTGGCATCGTGTCCAGCATGGACACTGTGGGCTGAAGGGCCTGTTCCTGTGCTGTACTGTTCTGTGATCAAGAATGTTATCACAGTTTATATAAAGCAAAGGTGTTTGTCTTCTAGTGCCCCAAGGTACTGACAATCTGTGCTGACTTGAGTAACTGGGAGGCCACAGAGAGGGCACTGAAGGACATTGGTCGTGTGGATCTCCTGGTGAACAATGCAGCCGTTGCCCTATTGGAGCCGTTCCTGGAGATGACCCAGGGCGCAATTGATAAGTGAGTAATAAAATGTTAGACACAAGATGCTGAAGTAACTCAGCAGGACAGGCAGCATCTCTGGAGAGAAGGAATGGATGACGTTGTGGGTCAAGACCCTTCTTCAGACTTCTTCCCAGAGATGCTGCCTGTCCTGCTGAGTTACTCCAGCAATTGTGTCTATCTTTGGTGTAAACCAGCATTCACAGTTCCTTCCTAAACAATAAAATATTAGAAACTTATCTTGGCCTTAAGGCCCATTGTCCTGGCGGTGACACTGGGTCTGAGTTGCAATGGTCGGCCTGGCCAGGTGATGTTATTGATGTTCCCCACCGCTGCTCTGCTGCTCCGTGCCACTGCAGGCCGCGTCCGATGCACGCGCTCGGACTTCGAGTGGCGCCCGATCTAATAGAGCCCCAGGCTGCTGCAGGGCCTCCAGCGGCCCACTCCCATGCCTCCTAGACTTTGGCCTGTGAATGCATCACGCTTTGCCTCACACCCGTTCAGCCTTCATACACCAGGGGGCAGGACATGATCCTCCGGGGCCACTCACCGCCTGCTCGAGTTTTGCAAACGGAATGAGTATCGAGGAGTAGTCGTTAGCATGAGTGCTGTCCCTCCTGGGAGCTCAGTTTCAACAACAAACTCTTTCCAAATGTGGCGACAACAGACATAGTCATGGAGAGAGTAGAACAGGGGCCCTGCAGCTCTGCGGAGCCCACAGGCAGTGTAGAATATCAGGCTGATTGCATCATTATCTCGTTAGTGACTTTGTTTTGCATTGACTTTGCAGATCATTTGACATTAATGTGAAAGCTATGCTGCATGTTTCACAGGTAAGAATATCACTGGGCACGCGATAATTTAGAATCATACAGCTTGGATACAGCATGGAATTATACACCATTGGCCCGGGCTAAATTCGTCCATACCAACCAAGATGTCCCATCTAAGCTAGGTCTATTACTTGCCCACACCTGGTCCATATCCCTCTAAACCTTCCTCTCTGTGTACCTGTTTAATGCCTTTTCAATGTTATAGTACCTGCGTCAATTACCTCCTAGGGCAGCTCATTCCATACACACAACACACTCCATGTGAGAAAACTTTGTCTCAATTTCCTGTTAAATCTTTTCCCTCTATGTAATCTTATTCTTGATTTTCCCCACTCTGTAGAAAAAATGTCACTTTATAAGATAACCCCTAATCCTCCTGCGCTCCAAGGAATAAAGTCCTATTCTGCCCAACCTCTCCCTATAGCTCGGGCCCTCGCATCCTGGCAACATCCTTGTAAATCTTCTCTGCACTCTTTCCAGCTTAACAACATCCTTCATTTGCCTGGGTGACCAAAACTGAACACAGCATTCCAAATGTGGCATCTCAACGTCTTATAACATAACATCCCAACAAAGGGTCTCGACCCGAAACATCACCCATTCCTTCTCTCCAGAGATGCTGCCTGTCCCACTGAGTTAATCCAGCATTTTGTGTAAACCAACATCTGCAGTTTCTTCCTACACGTCCCAACCTCTATACTCAGTTCCCTGACTGATGAAGGCCAGTGGGCCAAATGCCTCTTTCTTCATCTTCACCACCAACGACGCCGTTTGCTGGTCAATGTGTGCTTGCTAGCAATTCTAAAGTATTATGGCTAATTGGGCTAAGTTGTGGGTTGGCCTTGGTGGATGGTCACAGACCTGCAGGAGTTTGGGAATGATGAAAGAAAGGCATTTGCAATTTGATATGGAACAGAATAGCTGAGAACCAGTAAAAGTTGGATCTTGAATGATTGGTTTTGCCTAATTTGAAGTGAAAATTGTTTTACCACCATGGTTATCTACGTAAACGCATAATCTGTGCCATCCTAAAGTGTTGTCTGCAAAGCCAGTGACCTATCCCTGATGTATGAGGGACTTCCGGCCTGTGGGTCTGAGTCAGCAGCAGGTTGACATGTTGGTTGACACTGTACTCTGGTATATTTGTCTTTTCACCACCTTGTACCTGGGCTTTGTTTGACTGTACTTGGGTACAATATGATCTGATTTGACTGGATAACGCACTAAATAAAAGCTTTTCCCTGTGTCTTGGTACACGTGCCGATAATAAACCAACACCAATCCCATTTACACCCTGTGCTCTTGAAACCATTGGTATTGTCAGGGCACTTAGTTTTAGCAGATCACTTACCAAGGCTGGGAGCTGAACATCCAGGGATATTCAATATTCAGGAGGGATAGACAGAAAGAAAAAGGAGGTGGGGTAGCATTGCTGGTTAGAGAGGAGATTTTAACGCAATAGAAAGGAAGGACATTAGCTTGGAGGATGTGGAATCGATATGGGTAGAGCTGCGAAACACTAAGGGGCAGAAAACGCTAGTGGGAGTTGTGTACAGGCCACCTAACAGTAGTAGTGGAGTTGGGGATGGCATCAAACAGGAAATTAGAAATGAGTGCAACAAAGGTAAAACAGTTATAATGGGTGACTTCAATCTACATATAGATTGGGTGAATCAAATTGGCAGGGGTGCTGAGGAAGAGGATTTCTTGGAATGTATGCGGGATAGTTTTCTAAACCAACATGTAGAGGAACCAACGAGAGAGCAGGCTATTCTAGATTGGGTATTGAGTAATGAGGAAGGGTTAGTTAGCAGTCTTGTTGTACGTGGCCCCTTGGGCAAGAGTGACCATAATATGGTTGAGTTCTTCATTAGGATGGAGAGTGACATTATTAATTCAGAAACAAGGGTTCTGAACTTAAAGAAAGGTAACTTTGATGGTATGAGACGTGAATTGGTCAAGATAGACTGACAATTGACTCTTAAAGGGTTGACGGTGGATATGCAATGGAAGGCATTTAAAGACTGCATGGATGAACTACAACAATTGTTCATCCCAGTTTGGCAAAATAATAAATCAGGGAAGTTAGTGCATCTGTGGATAACAAGGGAAATCAGGGATAGTATCAAAACAAAAGATGAAGCATACAAATTAGCCAGAAAAAGCAGCCTACCAGAGGACAGGGAGAAATTCAGAGTCCAGCAGAAGAGGAGAAAGGGCTTAATTAGGAAAGGGAAAATAGATTATGAAAGAAAACTGGCAGGGAACATAAAAACTGACTGCAAAAGTTTTTATAGATATGTGAAGAGAAAAAGATTAGTTAAAATAAATGTAGGTCCCTTGCAGTCAGAAACAGGTGAATTGATCATGGGGAACAAGGACATGGCAGACCAATTGAATAACTACTTTGGTTCTGTCTTCACTAAGGAAGACATAAATAATCTGCCGGAAATAGCAGAGAACCGGGGATCAAATGAGATGGAGGAACTGAGTGAAATCCAGGTTAGTCGGGAAGTGGTGTTAGGTAAATTGAATGGATTAAAGGCCGTTAAATCCCCAGGGCCAGATAAGCTGCATCCCAGAGTGCTTAAGGAAGTAGCCCCAGAAATAGTGGATGCATTAGTGATAATTTTTCAAAACTCTTTAGATTCTGGAGTAGTTCCAGAGGATTGGAGGGTAGCTGATGTAAACCCACTTTTTAAAAAAGGAGGGAGAGAGAAAACAGGGAATTACAGACCAGTTAGTCTAACATTGGTAGTGGGGAAAATGCTAGAGTCAGTTATTAAAGATGGGATAGCAGCACATTTGGAAAGTGGTGAAATCATTGGACAAAGTCAGCATCGATTTATGAAAGGTAAATCATGTCTGACGAATCTTATAGAATTTTTTGAGGATGTAATTAGTGGATAAGGGAGAACCAGTGGATGTGTTATATCTGAACTTTCAGAAGGCTTTCGACAAGGTCCCATATAAGAGATTAGTATGCAAACTTAAAGCACATGGTATTGGGGGTTCAGTATTGATGTGGATAGAGAACTGGCTGGCAGACAGGAAGCAAAGAGTAGGAGTAAATGGGTCCTTTTCAGGCAGTGACTAGTGGGGTGCCGCAAGGCTCAGTGCTGGGACCCCAGCTATTTACAAAATATATTAATGATTTGGATGAGGGAATTGAATGCAACATTTCCAAGTTTGCGGATGACACGAAGCGGGGGGGGCAGTGTTGGCTGTGAGGAGGATGCTAGGAGGCTGCAAGGTAACTTGGATCGGTTGGGTGTGTGGGCAAATGCATGGCAGATGCAGTATAATGTGGATAAATGTGAGGTTATCCACTTTGGTGGCAAGAACAGGAAAGTAGACTATTATCTGAATGGTGGCCGATTAGGAAAAGGGGAGATGCAACGAGACCTGGGTGTCATGGTACACCAGTCATTGAAAGTAGGCATGCAGGTGCAGCAGGCAGTGAAGAAAGCGAATGGTATGTTAGCATTCATAGCAAATGGATTTGAGTATAGGAGCAGGGAAGTTCTACTGCAGTTGTACAGGTCCTTGGTGAGACCATACCTGTGGTATTGTTTACAGTTTTGGTCTCCTAATCTGAGGAAATATATTCTTGCCATTGAGGGAGTACAGAACAGGTTCACCAGACTGATTCCTGGGATGGCAGGACTTTCCTTATAATCTTATAGAGGGGGATCTTATAGAAACTTATAGAAACTTACAAAATTCTTAAGGGGTTGGACAGGCTAGATGCAGGAAGATTGTTCCCGATGTTGGGGAAGTCCAGAACAAGGGGTCACAGTTTAAGGATATATTTAAGAGAGAGTTAGATGTGGCCCTTGTGGCTAAAGGGATCAGGGGGTATGGAGAAAAGGCAGGTACAGGATACTGAGTTGGATGATCAGCCATGATCATATTGAATGGCGGTGCAGGCTCGAAGGGCCGAATGGCCTACTCCTGCACCTATTTTCTATGTTTCTATGTTTCTATTTTATTAGCAAGTTGCCTTCAGGCTAGCCTTTGCTACATTAAAGCAAAGGTTTATTGATAGTGATAAGTTCAGTAATCATTTTGTAATGTTTTTAAGATTATTGCAAAAGGGATGAAGTGCCGTGGGGCCGGCGGGGCCATTGTGAATCTCTCCAGTCAGGCCTCCCAATGTGCGCTGAAAGACCACGCCGTGTACTGTGAGTTCACC
Organism: Okamejei kenojei; assembly: GCA_035221665.1. Classification (NCBI taxonomy): domain Eukaryota; kingdom Metazoa; phylum Chordata; class Chondrichthyes; order Rajiformes; family Rajidae; genus Okamejei; species Okamejei kenojei. Next base: position 29,284,709 of record CM069153.1, read on the forward strand.
TTTTACTCAAATATTAAAAAGATGTACCTACTTCGTTTCTCACCACACCCATCACCCTGTCCGTAAATCGGTTTAATTCCAAAGTTGTGTTGCACCATACTCTGCTTGTAATGAATCGATGAAAGGAGACCATATCTTTAAAAATTGCTCTGATTTTCATGATAAGACAAGCCTCATATCTTCGAGATGTAGTGCCTCAGACATGCTTGTGATCCATATTTTAAGAGTTGGGGTGGATGCATTTTTCCAAAATTTAAGTATACGTTTTTTTTTGCCATTATCAGGCCATAATTGAGGAAACGTCTTTGAAATATTGATAGCTCAGAGCAAGCTCCTGTTATTCCAAAAATAATAAATTCTGTATGGGGGTCCAGTTTTGTTTTTAATAATTTTGAGAAGATTTCAAAGATTCCTTTCCAAAATTTATGGAGTTTTATGCAAGAGGCGAAGGAGTGTGTTATAGTTGCTTCTTGAGAAAGACACTTGTCACAGATAGGTGATACATTTGGAAAATGTTGTTCAGTTTAGTTTTTGAGTAATATAGTCTGTGTAGTATTTTAAATTGGACTAGAATATGTCTTACATTAATCGAACAATTATGTATGTATAATAGATATTTTTCCCATCTGTTTTTGGGGATTTTTTGGCTTAATTCCTGTTCCCACTCTCTTCTAATTACATCTGACGATGGAATTTCTATATTTAGAATTATATTGTACAAGTATGATATTAAATTATTTGACTGCGTTTCTATTCATAACTTCATATAATGTAGCTGGCAACAGAGTTTGGTATTCATAGAAACATAGAAAATAGGTGCAGGAGTAGGCCATTCGGCCCTTCGAGCCTGCACTGCCATTCAATATGATCATGGCTGATCATCCAACTCTGTATCCTGTACCTGCCTTCTCTCCATACCCCCTGATCCCTTTAGCCACAAGGGCCACATCTAACTCCCTCTTATATATAGCCAATGAACTGGCCTTAACTACCTTCTGTGGCAGATATTTCCAGAGACTCACCACTCTCTGTGTGAAAAATGTTTTCCTCATCTCGGTCCTAAAGGAATTCCCCCTTATCCTTAGACTGTGACCCCTTGTTCTGGACCTCCCCTGGGACCTCCCCTGGACCTCCCCTTCGTGGGTATATGTTTTCAAATAATCTCAAATTTGAAGATATCTAAAATATTGATTACCTTTCAGACTGTATTTCGATTGTAATTTCTGGAATGATAAAAGGTTTCCCATTTCGTACAAATCTCCAACCTTTTTAATTCCTAGTCTTTCCCAATGAATGAACGTTTTATCTATGACAGATAGTTTAAACGACAGATTATTAGCTATTGGAGAAAGAAGAGATAGATTTCTTAGTTTAAGAGTAAATTTTATTAGTCTCCAATTTCTTAAAGTGCTATGAATAATCGGGTTTTTCTTGTATATTCTATTCTTCAACTTTATTGGGGAGAGAAGGATCGCGCCTATGTTAAAAGGCGAACAATCCTCTCTCTCCATTACTAACCAATCTACCTGTTGACATGAATTATCCAGCCAGTGAATTACATTTTTAATATTCGCTGCCCAATAATAGTACAAGAAATTGGGGAGCGCCAGTCCACCAATTTGTTTGGGTTTACATAAATGTCGTCTATGAATTCTGTGTGATTTATAATCCCAAATAAAATTTGTAATCTGGGAATCAAGTTTAAAAAAAATGTTTTTAGATAAATATATCGGTATTGATTGAAATGAATAGAGAATTTGTGGTAGGAAAATCATTTTATGGCATTTATTCTGCCTATTAGAGACATCGGAAGTGTTTTCCAGAATTGAATAAGAGCGATTAATTTAGTAGTTAAGGGCAGGAAGTTTGCATTGAATAAAGAATTATATTTTCTGGTTACTTGGATACCCAGTATTTACATTTTTCTGTAGCAATTCTGAAAGGAAATTTTAAAAGGTGTGTCGACTCTTGGGGTTTTATCGCCATGATTTCACTTTTATCCCTGTTTATTCTATATCCTGAAAATGAACCGAATTCCTCTATTAGATTTAATATATTTGGTATAAACTTCAGATTTTGTAATGTATAATAATACATAATCTGCATATAATGATATTTTGTTATTGGAATGTTTAGTATTTTAGACGCGAATATTCAGATTGTATTCTTATACTTTCCGCTAAGGGCTCTATCGCAAGGGCAAATAGCAGGGGTGATAATGCACAACCCTGTCTATTGCCCCTGGATAAGTGAAATTTCGGAGAAAGTATGTGGTTGGTCAATATTCTAGCAGTTGGCCTGTCATATAATAATATTATCCATGAAATAAAATTCTCTCCCATCTGAAATTTTTGCAATACTGTGTAGAGAGGTATTCCCAATCTACTTGGTTGAATGCTTTTTCTGCATCCAGTGAAATAATTGATGTCTTCTTCTTCAATTTTGTATGAATACATTATATTAAAAAGAAGTCTCAAATTATTAAATGAGTGTCTGTTGGGTATGAACGCCGTTTGATCTACATGTATTAATTTACTAACGTATTTACTTAATCTTCTTGCCAGAGTTTTCGATATTATTTTCTGATCTGTATTTAATAATCCAATTGCTCTATATGAACCGGGATCTTCTATATCTTTATCTTTTTTGGGTATAAGTGTAATAGTTGATTCCGCTAGTGTTTCTGGTAGTGTCTGTTCTTTAAATGCATATGTATAAAGCTTATGTAAACGTGGTAAAATCTTTTCTAAAATTCGTTACTGAACCCATCGGTTCTTTACCATTCTTCAGTGAATTTATTGTCTCTTCTATTTCTTTAATTGAAACCTGTGCACCTAATTCCTCTTGTTCCAACGGGTTAAGTGTAGGGAGATTACAGTTGTCCAGAAAGTTTATCATTTTATTGTCTGTTAATGTTTTGGATGTATATAAATTTTGATAAAATTGAGCAAATCTTTTGGTTAATGTCTTTAAGCAGCATTAGCAATTCGCCTTTATCTGATTTGTTTTTTAGAATAGTGTGATCATTTTCCACTTTTTTCAGCTGACGTGCCAAAATGTTTGTGTGGCTTATCGCCAAATTCGAAATGTTCCTGTTTTGTAATTTGAAATAATCTAATAACTCTTGCAGATAAAATTTGGTTTAGTTTAAATTTCAATATTGCTATCTTGCTGTGTTTATCTATAAGTTGGATCTTTCGCATTTTCTAAATCAAGTTGTCTGATTTGTTCTTCTAGTTGCAATTGTTCCGTCCTATTCTTTTTATTTTGAAAAGCTTGGTATGAAATAATAGAACCTCGAATAAACGCCTTAAAAGATTCCCATAATAGAGAGGGTGAAATATCTGGGGTATCATTAGTCTCAAAGAAAAGTTCCATCTGTTGTTTTAAATATATACAACCGTCCGGGTTGTTTAGAATTTGGGGATTAAACCTCCAAAATGATTTTTTATTGAACATTCTTTCTAGTTTTAGGAAAAAGGTTAACAGGGAGTGATCAGAGATGACACTATTATGATATTTAGGATTAGTTGTAAAGGGAATTAGTTTAGTGTCCACTAATAAGTAGTCGATACGTGTATAGGTTTTATGTACTGATGAATAAAAGGAGTATTCCCTTCCGGCCGGGTTTGCAATCCTCCATACATCTGTTATATCTGTGTTTTTATGTATGTATATGTAAGAGTTCACTGGATTTTGATTTTATATTAAGTCTCTTTTGTTGGGCAGATTTATGCAAATATGGATCTAGAACGCAATTGAAATCTCCCCCAATTATCACGTTTTGGTAGTTGTAGTCAGAGATTATATTCAGGATTTTATTAAAGAATTGCGGATTATCAAAATTGGGAGCATAAATATTTACCATAGTGAGTGGAGTAGAATGTATCTCTCCAGTAATTATGACATACCTCCCCTCTTTATCTGCGATGGTATTCTTATGTTTAAATGGTATGCCTTTATGAATTATAATTGTGGTACCCCTAGATTTAGAGAGATAGGAGGAATGATATGTTTGACCAATCCAATTTGCGTTCAGCCTGGTCTGAGCTTGAACTTTTAAATGTGTTTCCACAGAAATATAATATCAGCATTGAGTGATTTTAGTTGGGCAAGAATCTTGCCACTTTTAATTGGCTCGTTAGCGCCCCTTATGTTCCAGCTACAAAACGTAATTCCTCCAATTTTCTTTTGAGTGTCGTCTTGCATTATAAGTTACATTGGTTCCATATTTCAGATGGTGCAACACAATACCTCAGTATTAAAAAAAGTCTGGATGTTGGGGTGTAAAGGTGCTCCCAGCTTTTAGACTCTTGTTGGTATATGCCTTGAAAATGTGCCCTTAAAGAAAAAGTCTAAAAAAGTGTTAAATAACATAAAAATTGTGAAATAACAGTATTAAAAAAAGAAAATACTGTGAGAAAAAACTACCTAATGGTGGAAGAAAAATTGGTGAAACCTTCCGTAGATGTAAGATCCATTAAGCTCCGTCACACCGGAGATCCCTTAAACCATCTGTGTGTATCTGTTCTCAACTCTATTCCTTCTCTAAAAAAATGTCGGGTCCGGCGGCCGCTCAAAAAAACAGTTCCAGACCAGGTAATGTATTCAAAGAGAGAGAGAGAAAACCATTGAACATGTATTGTCATTAGTTCTTCTGATGTCTTAAACTGAATAAATATTTACTATTTAACTTAACAGACAAACCCCAGTATATTTAAGTAAGAATCTGCTGGCTGGAAGGGGTTAACCAAAAATGCAGTCATGGCTGCTTGCCAGGTGTTTCATTCCCTTTCACTCCCTTCCAGCCATGTCTTCCTGAATCGATTACACATATTTTAGTATGTTAGTATATTAATCCAACAGAGCTTACTAGCGATCATAAGTCTATTTAACTTTAAAAAAAATAATGAATCATTATTCGGTTATGATAGTACATTTTAGATTAGAATACATAAGTTAGTCCAGTTATTTATGTGTTAGTATATAGTTATTTGTATCTTTGTTAGTGAGTTATTGCGTTCCGCTCCATTTAATTTATTTTCTATGCTGCGTAGTCCCATTTTATAACATCTTTCGTTCATGACTATCATGTCCTTGAGGTTGTATTCCAATGCTGATAAGGTGTCTAGACATAACCAATATGAATTTGGCGGCCATCTTATCGGCAACATTGTACTTATATTTATTTTAAAAGTCATATTTTCTCTGTTTTCCCCTCTAAATATATATAAAAGGTAAAGAACAGGTATCTCTAGATAACCATGACATTTTACTTATCTTTAATGTATTTAAAAGCTTCAGGATCAATAAAGAAATGCTCCAAGTCATTATATGTGTTCCTCATTTTTGCAGGGTAGATAATCCCATATCTTAAGTTTGGGATTCCTTTAAGGATTAGTCATGTCTTTGTAAAAGGGGCACGTTTCTTTGCCACTTCTGCTGGGTAGTCTCTAAAGAATCGTACAATTTCGCCTTCAAACATCAAATTTTTTGCGAATGGAATTTTTTGCATGTCTTCAAGAGCTGCTATGTCGTGAGGTTTCTCTATAATCTGTCTTGGTGGGGCTCCTGGCCTCGAGTATGCTCTCTGAACTCGGTGTGCAACATCTACTTTCGGTTTTTCAGACAGCTTGAATACTTGTTTAAGTAAGTTGGCAGTGAAATCTCGAGAGTCCAGTCCAGTCTCCTTTCCTTCTCTCACTCCAACTATCCTTAAATTCTGCCATCTTGACCGAGCTTCGATGTCGAGACATTTGTCGGTCATTCTAGCCAGTTGCCCAGACACTCGGTCTTGATCTTCTTTCATTCTCTTCATCGCTTCAGACATATCTTTTATCGCAGTTTCAGATGTTTAATAGCACTGCTTTGTTCTGCCGAAGTGGTGAAAACAGGCTCCAGCTTTTGATTGTAATCTCCTTCAACCCGTTCAATTTCTTCTCTTAGCTCGGTTTCTACTTTATCAATATGTTCCTGTAGAGTAGCAAATGTCTCAATAACTTGCTTATTCCCTGAGCTGCATACTTGTAGCCAGTTTGGAAATCTCCTTGTGTAACATATCAGCAAAGTCTTTTGACACAGCTTCTCTTAAAGACTGTTCCTGTTCTTTTACCTTTGTTTCCATTTCAGCAATAAATCTCTGACCATCAGTTTCTTCTTCTTCAGATCCTTCTGGAGTTGTTTGAGGTGTTTTCCCCAAGTCTTTAGCAAGCAGTATGGTCAGTCTTGTCATGGGTCGTTTCGGTAAATTCCGTTTTGACATTTAAAAATACCAGTATCCCCCGTTATTTCACGGCGATTTCTGATGACGTCACCTACGCGAAGTCAGGCATCCCTGGTGAGTATTTTTAGATCGGTCCTGTCTTTTATTAAAGGCTTTTAGCGCTTTTGTCGGGAGCGGAACTGAATGCTGCGCCTCTCACTGTTGCATGGCGCCACCGAAGTTCTGGATGGTTGTTTGATGTACGTCCAATGTGAAGTACCTTGTGTTCTTGCCCATTCTACATTCACACTCTCTGTATTTTTTAGTTTGGGTATTCCTGTGGTTACTGGAGGAACTCAGTGGGTCAGGCAGCATCTGTGGGGGGAACGGACAGACAAAACTTCGGGTCGGGACCCTTCTTCAGACTGATGGACATGGGGAAGAAAGCTGGATGAGAGAGGAGCTTCCTTCCCCTCCCACTCCACTCCATCAGTATGAAGGGTCCCAACACAAAACATCATCTGTCTAATTTCCTCCACAGATGCTGCCTGACCTGCTGAGTTCCTCCAGCACTCTGAGTTTTGCGCAATTCCAGTACCTGCAGTTTCTTGTCTCCACCATTGTTGACGATGAGCATTCTAAAAAGTGTGTTGAAATGAGTAATATATGGTAGCACAGATGTTGCTATGCTGTCTTCTGTTGGTCAGTTAATGTGGAATAGTGTGCAATTAGGCAGGATAAGTAACAAAGCATGACAATGAGATCTGTGCCCTAGTCAATAAACCTTGGGTGGAAATAGATTTCTCACTTTGCTTAGTAAAATGATTTGAAGAGCACCTTCACGACAGACATTATGCTGATGTGCCCAATAACTAAGTGGGCAGCACAGTGGCACAGCTGCTGCCTTACAGCGCCGGAGACCCCGGGTTCGATCCTGACCTCGGGTGCTGTCTGTGCAGTGTTTGCATGTTCTCACTGTGACCACGTGGGTTTTCTCTGTGTGCTCTGGTTTTCTCCCACATTCCAAAGACGTGCAGGCTTGTAGGTTCATTGGCTTCTGTAAATTGCCTCTAAGTGTGTAGGGAGTGGATGATAAAGTAGGATAACAGAACTAGTGTGAATGGGTGATCGATGGTCGGCATTGGACTTAGTGGGCCAAAAGGCCTGTTTCCATCCTGTATTAGTAAATTAAACTAAACAATATGATCAGCTCCTTGTTTCCCCTGCATGCAGGTGAAGCATACTTATGTAACCTCCACCTAGCTTGTGATCTTAACGCAAATCCAAGTGTTTCCAAAGTGCAGTTCAGGAACCTACAGTGATCTATTTAACTATTGCTAGCAATCATTACTTAAGCTTTCTCTCAGTTTTTGACCTTCCAATGAAGTGTTGCCATCTCCTAATACAGTTTGATAGAAGCAGCTTTCAGACCCAGAGGACATTCCATGAGTAAACCTAGATGAGAATTTTGATAAATCTTCTTTTCCATTAAACGGCCTTTCAATATTTCCAACCTTGACCGCAGTCGCATACTATTTTCAATTGGCCACAGACCTTGGCCCATAGTGTTTGTCAGTTGTGGTACCCTCAAGGGTGACACAGTGGGCAGCAGTAGTGTTGCTGACTCTCGGCGCCAGAGACCTGGGTTCGATCCTGATTACTGGTGCTGTCTCTATGCTGTTTGTTTGTACGCTCTTGCTGTGACCATGTGGGTTTCTTCCAATGTTCTCCAGTTTTCTCTCACATTCCAAAGATGTGCAGGTTTGTAGGTTAATTAGCCTCTGTAAATTGTCCCTAGTGCGCAGGATAGAACTAGTGTATGGGTGATCACTGGTTGGCACAGACTCGGTGGGCCGAAGGCCTATTTCGATAGTGTATCCCTAAACTAAAGAAAACAATGCCAAACTTTCAGAAACTGAATGCAGTTCCTCATTGGTGGGTTGATTGCAGACTCGTCACCTCTCATGTTTCTTGTTTGTCTTGGCTTTATCAGGTGCTACAAAAGGTGCTGTGGACATGCTGACTAAAGTGATGGCACTTGAACTGGGACCACACAAGGTAAGCACTGCATGTCGACACACACTGAACATGGGATTGACCCTTTGATGCCATCAATAGTTCTTCAGATGTAGTAAAATCTAACCAGAATTGATTAACAGTATGAACACACAACATTAAATGAGATCCTTCTTCGGAAGTAGGGTCCCGACCTGAAACGTGGTCCGTCCATTCCCTCCACAGGTGTTTCCTGACCTGCTGAGTTCCTCCAGCATTTGGAGACATAAGGAAGTGCAGACGCTGGCTTATTTAAAAAAAAGACACCAAGTGCTGAAGTAACTCAGTGGGTCAGGCAGCATCTCTGGAGAACATGGATAGGCGAAGTTTGGGGTCGGGACCCTTCGCCTGACCCGAAGCATCACCGACCCATGTGCTCCAGAGATGCTGCCTGACCTTCTGAATTGCTCCAGCATTTTGTATCTTTTTTTGTAAACCAGCATCTTCAGTTCCTTATGTCTCCAACTGCTGGAGGAACTCAGCAGGTCAGGAAGCACCTGTGGAGGGAATGGATAGACGACGTTTCAGGTCGGGTCCCTTGTATCTTGTATCTAATGCTTCCTTTTATCTAATGCTTTACCAAAATTACTTATAAAGTGTTTCGCACCGTTGGGATCCAGATGAAAATATGATGCAGGCAATATGTATAAATATTGCACCATTCTTGTAGCTGGTTGTATTAGTGCACCAGTTTGGGATGTACTTAAGCGAGCATTCACCACCAGATGGCATGTGGGACTACATCTGTCTTAGAATTGATTTTTCTTTGAAGTGATGAGGAGGATTAATAGTAGCGACAACAACTTTGCATGGCCTACTTATAATAATTGGCTGCACTGCTAAACGGGTGATGCAGCAATGTTATTGAACCACGCAGATGTGGCTTCAGACTCTGCTTTGTTCGGCCTGTACAATTAGTGTCTGTGCTGACTTGGTGTAAATAGGTTTGTGGAGTGTTAACATTGCGGATGTTGCCTAAATACCCGCTGTTTGTAGTAATGGAGCGGCATGTTTGTACTTGGCCCAGATACGAGTGAATGCAGTGAACCCCACCGTGGTGATGACGGCCATGGGCCGGATTGGATGGAGTGACCCGGCAAAGGCGTCAGGAATGTTGTCTCGCATCCCACTGGGCAGGTTTGCAGGTGAGTCGTGGAGAGTGGAACTTGGCCCTTCCGCCCACCTTTAGACTTCAGAGATACTGCGTGAAACACGCCCTTTGGTCCCCCGAGTCCACACCAACGAACGATCACCCCGTCCACTAACACTATCCTACACACTTGGGACAATTTATTATTTTTTTACAGTAGCCAATCAACCTACACATTTTCACTGAATCAGTACATGTGACAATAATAAACCAATCTCCCCCCCCACTCCCACCAGGCAGTAGATACGGAAGCTTAAACGTGTGCACCACCAGACTCGGGAATAGCTTCTTCCCTTCTGTTATCAGGCTTTTAAATGGTCCTTCCATAAGCTAGGGTACTGCCCGATTCACCTCAACCCCATTGCAGTAATTGGACTTTGTTTCCTGGAACTCGCCCATTACACTGCTGAGAACTATTATGCTCAGCACTGTAGTCCACCGATTCCAAAGACCACTGCTCTACCTATTGTATTTATGTTTAGTATTATCTGAACTGATTGGACAGCATGTAAAACAAAGCTTTTCACTGTACCTCAGTACACATGACAATACTAAACCTAAACCTACTCAGGACAGCAAGATGGGGAGAAACATTGCAATGACTTTGCGACAAAAAATAAATGAGAAGGAAAAGTGCAGACACTGTTTATGACCAACATGCAACTTGTTGGGAGGTGAGGTGGAGATCTCCACCTTGCGTTTGGGGCACCACATCCTCACTGCTGTGGGGAGTCAGACAATGGCTCCCTTTCCTTTGCACACAGTTACACTCGCATGTTGAACGAATTGTTTTGTTCTTCCCTGCAGAATTTTCTTTTAATGTTTAGTTTATTGGTGCATGTACCGAGATTAAGAGAAAAGATTACAATTGAGTGGACCACACTGTAGATACAGTATAAAGGGAATAATGTTTAGTGCAAGATAAAGTCCGATTAAATATAGTCCCGGGGTCTCCAATGAGCTAGATGTTAGACTCTGCCCCAGCCCATCTCCACTCAATCGGCACACGTTGAGTGTATATGTGCCGCTCTACATATTTTCCAGACTGACACTCAGTTGTCTGCTCATTTGCAGAAGTTGAAGATGTGGTGAACACAATAATCTTCCTCCTCAGTGACAAGAGCGCTATGATCACAGGAACCACTCTGCCTGTGGACGGGGGGTTTCTTGCCTCCTGAGGCCATTTGTGGGTAAATGAGGAGTTTGTAAAAGCCGGTTGTAATTGATCTTGAATTATATGAATTCGATTCTTTGTAATCAACTTATTTTTTTTCCTGGGTAATTTATAGTATAACATGGCTGCAGAATGTGGCATTTCCTCGTGTATAGTTATTGGTGGATTAACGTCCCGTCTCTGTATTTGGTGAAAGATTTGTGATTCAATAAAGTAGCAATGTTACAAAATTTTGAGACTTTAAAAATCGTCTGCAATTTATCCCATCAGATAAAGCATAAAAAGAAGTTTAATTTGACACGTAATTCACTTTCATATCTTCAGTATTAAAGAAGTTAAGGCCATTTTCATACTCGGAAATTAGCATCTTGTTCCCTATTGCTTTTGCATTGACTTAACACAAAAGCTGTGATCGAGGACAGTCAAAAGCCCACAACGTTCTTAAAAATTAAGAGAACTAAATGACATTTTCAGTTATTATAGATTGAAGCATTCTGAAATACATATAAAACATCTTACTTGGATGACCTGAAATTAAAGCATATAATTAGTTAATTACCTAATTGTAAATACAAAATTGACCGTTGTGATGGAAATAGTAATAAACACCCAGACTGCCTTGAAAATTCAAAAATGTGATATTCTCAAGATCAGACCTTTAATATTATTGTATTATATGCTGTAAGTCCGTAACAGATAGGTAAATAAATTACAATTTCTGAGGAAATATTATACAATAAAATTGCTCAAATTATAATTTCTGTGTGAGGAACTTATGTTGGGTTGTAAGATAGGGACTTGGAGCGGAGGTTTTCAGGAATGCATAGGCCACAAAGGAGTGGGGAACACACACACACATAGGAGAACAGATGGTTTGTTATAACATGGAGATGTTGATGTAAATACTTTGTTTGCTTTAAAGCGGCTATTACTTTGTCAGAAGTTGTATTTGATTTAGTTGGTGTTTAGATTATCAGTTATTGATGTGTTTTTTTTCTCAAGACATAGGCACCACGTGTCCCTTCTTTATGGCACATCTTTGAGCTTGGCTGTGTTATAAAGGGGATTTACGGTTGTCTATATTGGGTCGTGGGCACCAAGGCTAGATACTAGTCTGTGATCTGGTTTGTGCTGTTTAAATGTATTTATGTTAAGATAAGAGATAAGGCATAGGTGATGGTTGTGTGACCTTTGTATAAGGGTGGTTTCTTATGTTTATAGAAAACTGATAAAGTAACTCTGTTTTGATAATCTTCCATTTGCTGTGTGGAATGCTATTAGTGAGGAGGCCTTACATTCCTTTCATCCAGAGATAGAAGGGGGAGGTAGTAAATTAAACTAGGCCCGAGCTAGGGAAGAAGCAATCAAGTGTGACAATTAGTGGCCTTTGTGTGGTTGGGATTGTAGAAATAACTTAAGTTCTTACTACTTTGTAAGAATGGGGAAAAACTCATATTTAATCCATAAGAAACTGTATTTTAACTATGAAGTAGGGAAATTAATTGTGAAGTGTATTGTGTTTAATTAGGATTGTGAGTATTATACTTTGTTTACATTCTGAAATTTTAGAAGTAACTTTCTTTTCCAAAAGTGAAAATATATGTTTTGTGTGTATGTATTGTGTGATTGCTGTATAATGTGTATTTTATATTCTGAGAGGTGTTCTCTGAGAATTAGTTTTATATCTCTGTCGTTTTATTTCATTGAAATAAAATGATTTTGAGCAAAGAGGTTGAAGAAAACCAAAGAGGGGAAGAAGGTTGAAAAGGGGCCTGGAAAAGGGAAAATCATGTGACTATACGTGTTGTCAATCACTGGGAAGGATTTAGTTGATTGGTTAATGCAAATAAGTTAAATGTATGGTAAACCATAATGATTGGTTAATAGTTTGCCACTCCTTATTGTATTATAATTGTCTAATACCTATATAATGTGTTATGTTTAAACCAAAGTCAGTAGTTCTTTCGACCTGCCCTAGAGTTTCTAGCTCTGTGTTGGAAGGTTTAAAGAATTATCCAGCGCTGTCAGAATAAAGAATTGATTTTAGCAGCAATGGTTTGAATCAAATTTTCTTGAATTGGACTGACAAAAGAACTCAGTTTAACATTTGGCGACGAGGATGGGGATTCAGATGGTTCACCGACAACTCGAGGAACGAAAATAAGAGTCAAACTGCGCACTGATTGCCCCAGAGGAATTGGCCAAGCAGAAGTGAGTAGTTAAACACCACTCTGTTTTCCTCTTCTCCGTATATAGCTGTGTAATCGACCCTTCGTTCTTGTGTTGAACGGGATCCTGACAGAATCAGGTCAGTCTAACAAACCTTGTTGATTGGTAAGATAGACTTTTAAACAGACTGGTCCATTGGGAATGGAAAGACTCGGCCATTTGGAACGGAGAGACTCGGTCATTGGGAATGATCAATGGTAACTGACGGCTGAACTGGATAAATTTATTCTGACCATTTGGACTGGCAGGAGATAATTAAAGATTTGGAAACTGGGTCGGCTAAACACCGACAGTACTAAATTAATCTCGACCATTTGGAATGGTGCGAAGTAATTAAAAACAATTGAATTCGGATCCAGTGAAAAGTCATGGTTGCTAAATAAGAAATAGTAAATCGTTAACGTCATTATTATATTGTTGTAAGAATAAAGTATAAGAATATTAATACTGTGTATGAAATAAGTGGTTGTGAATATAGTAGTAATAAATTGATTGAATTATGGTGAAAGTGGCGTGAGAAGGAATGAGATAAAACTAATTTGGCCAGTTGGCAAGATAATGTAGTTAAATTAGATATAAATGTATTAAGTGGAGGTATTGAGACAAGAGTGTGCACTCAAAAGGAATAAACGACAGGAGAGAGAGAGAAGGAAAAGGTAAAAAAAAAGGACTGCGCAGTTTAAATGGTTGGCCTTCAATTAGCAGAGGGAGATGAAAGGGAGGCATGGGAAAATGATTGGAATTTGGCTCCTAGCGCATCTCCCCTATCAGCCCCTGGGTCAAGTTCCACCTACACCACAGTCCGAGCCCCAGTCAGTGGTGACAGGAATTTACCCAAATTTTCCTAGGACAGGAACCGATAGTGCACTCAACCCAGGCACCAGAAAAAAAGAGAAAAGGAGAAGCCCTTGTTTACAGACTCCGTAGCATGGCGTACAGGTCCCAGTCTAGAGACCAGGCGCAAGAAGGATGAGAGGAAAGGAAGTCACACAGTTGGGACTATAGAAGGGCTTGGCTGAGAAAGCCAAACCCCAGAAACAACAAGGGAAGGTGCTGAAATAGACGGAATAAGAAAGCATCCTCCAGGCGCCAATATCCTGTCAGAACGGTCCCTAACCCCAGAGCCCTATACCTCCTCCACCTAACCAAGAAGACAACGGCAAAACAGTCATGAATAATGTGTGGCTGCTGTGGAAACCAAATGAGATGATGGCAATTTTGTTGGGAGTGCCTAGTAAGAAAAGGAATCCACAAGCTTTCATTGAATTGTTAAGGGTAACGATATCCATATATCTCGCCGATTCCCGAGATTTATGGGTACTAGTTCAGCAAGTTTTAACAGCGATTGAGTATACCAGATTCTTGGTTCATTTAACCAATAACAACTACGCAGCCCTAGAGGTGGCGCACCCAGGGGCAGGTAACAATGAGGATCGATTGCAGCTTATGTTGGCAGCTCGAATTGTTATATCAAAGGTTTTGGATATGAAACCAGAGGAAGGAGAGGCTGCAGAAGATTTTCTGGAATGGTTTAAAACCATCTACGGCAACCAGTCAGGTGACACTCAGTATCAGCAAGAAAATGACTCGCCACAGTTTTGTGCTATGGTTATAAATTTTTTGCCTTCCAGTGTCGCAATGGCTATTAAAACCAATAATATGGACTGGTCAGAGTCTTCACCGGCCCGCATGTCAAGAGCTGTGAAAGCCTTTTGGAAAAACTGTCCTATTGAAGACAGGGAAGCCCAGGTAAAGGTTAAAAAAACAAAAAACGAATATGTGAGCAAGCGAACTATTTGCGCTGACTAGAGCCTGCACCCTGGCCAAAGGAATTACTGCAAATATTTACACGGACTCCCAATATGCTGTTGGAGTGGTTCATGATATGGACAATTATGTAAGAATGGGGGGGTTTCTAACCTCTTCAGGGACAGTGATATCTCACAAAAAATGATTTCTAATTTGCTACAGGCCATTCAGTTACCCGGTCAGCATGCTGTTGTCAAAGTTAGAGCCCATACTATAGGTTAAAGCCCCAGGAACATAGGAAATCGCCTTGCCGACGAGGCAGCTAAGAAAGTTTTAGAGGTCACCACAAGATGAGGCAGACTAAATATTATACTAGGAATAAGTCTCCCTCGGAAAAAGGAATGCCAACCATCCAAGAAGTACTTCAAATACAGGAGGACGCTCCTGCACAGGTAAAACAGCTGTGGCAGGACCAGGGTCGTGTGTACGATCCTGTCACTAGCTTATGGGTTACACCTGCCGGACAGACTTGTATGTCTGACGAGCTTGCGTTGTGGGTTATTGAATGTGTAAACTTTGAAACTCATTGTGGTGCCAAGGCCGTTATTGATATGCTTTTAGAGACCTGGTGGCATCCAAAACTTTTGGACTTGTCTCAGCGTATCAGCCAGTGATGTCTGATTTGCCAGCAGCATAATCCAGGTAAAGGCTTGCCCTGTGAACCAGGTAAGACCCCTTTACCTGCAGGTCCCTTTGAGACCTTTCAAATGGACTACATTGAGTTGGAAAGATGTCAGTGTTATAAGTATGTTCTTGTAAATATTTATGTTTTTAATAAATTAATAGTTATCATAAACGCCTCTCAAGTGTGTGGTAGCATTATGTTTTTGAATGAATGCTGAAGTTCATATATGTGATAAGTCTTTTGTTTGTTGTAAACCACATGTTATAAGTGTAGGTGTGTGTGTCGCTTTAAGAAACTGTAAGCAGGGGGGTGAAGTTTTTTACGGCTGTAAGGTTAACCTCTCAATTTAAAAGGGGAAATAAGTTAATTGCTGAAACACGACCAGCTTTTATGGTTTGTCTAAAACATTCTGGTTGGAGAAGGGTAATAAATCAGTGGAGCCAAGGAAGAAGGGAACTGACTTAGTCATGAGGTGAAGTGATATTTTGCTAAACCATTGTAATATAACATCTTTGATCAATCCTGTTTGACAGAAAAATTGAAAGTTTGTAGGGTTTATTTTAATCTGTTGTATTTTACCTGTTTTTAAGATGCAAACAGTACCATGTGACAATCCAGCTGAGATTTCGAAGTGGATTGATTCATTGTTTGCTGAAATTTTCAGAAACAGACAGTGTATAGGATAGTATGGAGAACTATAGAAGGGGGCAGAATAAGAATACGGACCACTCCTGGTACAGCATGAATAACGCCTGCGGAAATCATTTAGTGTCGACCTTTACGAACGCCATGGAATGACCATGCCTCCATGATGGTCCATTTCCACCAGGTGACTGAAGAAATAACATCCTATGTATTAACTTTAACCTGTGTTTTGCGAACTTCTCATTTACAGGTCAGGGCTGCATATGGTGAGGCACCAGTGCTCAAAGTTCCATCTAATATTGAGCCGGGTTGCTCTGTGCTGATCAGGAACTGGAAGCGTAAGCACCTCGACCCATGTGGGATGGACCTTTACAGGTTCTCCTCACCACTCCGACCGCTGCCAAAGTTGAGGGTCGCGCTGCATGGGTTTACCTGAACCACTGCAAATTGATTGGGGAGCCCAATCAAAAGGGGGGGAGAAGAGTAATTGTATTTTGAATTTAGAGGTTTTTTAGTTTTTACATTTCTGCTTTGCTTGGGGGTTTAAGTTTAGTTTTGAATCTTAATAAGTTTAGTTTTTGAATCCTTATTTTGCTATATGGTTAAGAATATGTGACTGATTACTGGACTGACTGACTGAAGGACGTTTAAATTGAGTGAATAGTTGTTTAAGCTAACTAAGTAAGAAATTAGCTTTTTGTGAGCCTTTGCATATTCCAGATAAATTAAAATGAGGCGATTCATCCTGTTATGCATCCTGATGCTACAACAGATGGAGGGAAATGAAGGAAAAAGTTGACTATGTGTCCAGGGACAACCAAGTAGAATCTTTCACCTATACAAATGAGATGTGGTACAGTGCAATGGCCCGGATACCTTTGGAATCTGGAACGTCACCAAGATTGACTATTGCAATGGGATCCTGCGTCAGCCTGATCGGCAGGTAGACTTAGATAACCGACCCCTGTGGGAATTATCCTGTTGGTTTCAGGGCTGCAAGTTTGACTTTTTCTGCAGACGGAATCCCTTGGAAGACAACTCGGCAAAGGGACATTTGTATGATGGACTATGCTATCGAGAAGCATTAGAGGTATACCCTTGGTTACAGAAGAAAGGACATGAGCAAAAGAGATGGGAAAAATGGGCATTTGGAGAAAGAGACTCTAATATGTTTGTACAAGCCCATAATGAATTATTTGGTAAAGGACAAACTGTGTGTTACCTTGCTATGAAATCAGTCAATAGCCTATTTGCAGTGTCTCCAGAATGGGGGAAGGACTGAACGGTTAGTAATATGTCAAGGTGAGAAGCCATTTCTGGTCAAAACTGTCACCAACCCTTATGATGAGACCTTAGCCCCACAGGCTAACTGTCTGCCACTACCTCGTGACAATGAGCATTCTTACCCGGGTTGTGAGGATAAGACTGACGAGGCTTATGCAGTGTCCTGCCATGTAACTTTACCATGAACACAGACAATAGACAATATAGGAGTTGCTTTACCAACCAAGGGTACGGGTGTATAGTTATCAATATCCCATCCAGCATCTCATGTTTAGTACAGATCCAACATCAGCCTAGCTGCGATAGTACCTCAGAAGTGATCGAATGTTCTACTCACAAGGAATGCATCCCCATCTATGCAGGATTACAGTTGGTTTGTGGTTGGGCAAATGGGACCCATCTTATGATAGGATCCCATCACTTCCCTATTCCGAGTGACGGCCACTGGATCTCGGAAAGCTGAATGAGATCCGCAAAGGGGAGTTCCGTAATAAACTCATATAGACACTGTAATGGGTCAAAATACACGGAAAAGGGTTACTACTTTTTCAATGGCATGGCGACCAATGTCTTAAGACCACCCTTTCCAAGGAATGTAGCCGTTGGTGCCCTTGTCCCTATCACTGTTCCTTGCCCAACAAGTTGGTCCCGAAAGGAACAAAGAACTTTGTGCAGAGCAGTATCCGCTGAATTCTGTGCCAACTGGGGGATCCTATGTAAAGAAGATACTTGGATACCATTGGATCTTTATTACTTTATTAATCATACATTATTGCCCTAGCTGTATGTGGTCTGTCACGTCTGTCACGATCACCAGACAGAGAGCTGGGGGTGTGTAGGTTACAATTATACTAACTGGTGGGGGAGTGGTTAGCATGGACATTGTCACTATCAATTAAAGGTGTATACACATCATCTACATCCTTCCTCTACAAAAACAAACAGTGAGTGACAGGGCCGACCTGTGCAGCAACATCCTCCACCCTCCGCATAGGATAATGCGGGCGCTTGATGGCCAAGTTCAAGTCCTTAGGGTTGATGCAGATCCGTAGTTCACTCTTATCCTTCTTCGCAGCGACAACCATGGTGGAGACTCACTGGGTGGGGCACGTTACTGGTTTCAGGATGCCCGTGGCCACCATCTCGCGAAGAGTAGACTCGACCTTGCCCCTCATGGCGAAGGATACACAGTGCGGAGGACGGATAACTGGCGTGATGTCGGGATTGAGGGCAATCTCGTAGCTGCAGGGCAACTTCGCCAGCTTCGAGTCAAAACGGTCTGGGTATTCGGCCAGCGGGTTTAGGGGTGCCTCTACCAGGTGGACATTACTGTGGAAGCTCACCAATCCGAGGTCCTGGCAGGCCTCCACGCCGAGCAGGGGGGCACATTTACCGTCTAGCAGGAAGAAAGTGAGGGGCCGAGAGGTCTTCAGCACCTTGCAGTGGAGAGTGGCCTGCCCCACAGGAACAGGTACGCCACCCCCATAGGCACGCAAAACAGCACTGTGTAAACAAGCTCATTATTTCTTATCTTGAACAGGCTTGTTGACATAACATTAGCAGCAGCCCCCGTGTCCACCTTAGCAGAGAAGGCCATGCCATTCACCTTGACTCGGACGGTCGGGTCTGTTATCAGAGCAGGTGCACCTCGCAAGGAAAACACACTCAGTTTGCTCTGGGAAGAGCCAGAGTCAGACAGGGGGAGTTCATCATGCTGGAGATGGGAACCAGACGCGGTATCATCATGTGTCAAGTAGCGAGAGGGTTTCTGCTGTGGCTGTGCAGGGTTCCCACGAGTACGGCAGGCCCTCGCCCTGCTGAACCTCCGCAACATCTCCCACGACCATGCCCTGGGCTCCCCGGCTCAGCGCCTCATATCCCGCTCCGACATCTACCTGGGCACCTGCGTCACTATTGAAACGGACCACCAGCCTCTGGTCACCATCCTCAACAAACCGATACACGCGGCCTCCTCCCGGCTCCAGCGCATGATGCTCCAGCTACAACGCTTCACTTTCACAGTGGTTTATCGCAAGGGCAAGGACATGTTTGTTGCTGACGCGCTGTCTCGGGCGCCTCTCTCATCCACAACCCGACATCCATACGAGGCGTCCGATCTGATAGTCTTAAACGTCAATTTCGTGCATTCCAGTCAGTTGAAGTCCCTGGCCAAGCACACAGCGGCTAACGCTTCGCTACAACGGCTGGCTGCGATCATCAAGCAGGGCTGGCCAGACTGCCATTCTTCCCTGCCGGCCGCAGCGGTGCCTTACTTCCTGGTTCGTGACGAGTTGGTGCTGTGTGATTGTGAAGGGGCACAAGGTGGTGGTGCCCGCAGCACTCCAAGAACAATACTTCGAAACTGCTCATCGTGGACATCCCGGGGCCGAAGCGACCCTCTCCATCGCTCAGTCAGTTCTTCTGGCCTGACATGCCTCGCTACTTCCGGGACAGAGTCTCCACGTGCCTTACCTGCAACAGCCTCGCTCCGCAGCAACAGCGGCAGCCGCTCCTGCAGCAGCCAGCTCCTAACCTGCCCTGGTCTGCGCTGGCAACCGACATCTTCGAATGGCACGGAAAGCACTTCCTGGTGCTTGTCGACTCTTACTCCAACTGGTTTGAAGTTGACTAGTTCCACTCCCTCTCTTCCTCTGCGGTCATCGAGAAGTTGCGCTGCCACTTTGCCACTTTCGGGTCCCCGGTCAGCCTGCAGTCGGACAACGGCTGCCAGTTCACCAGCGCCGAGTTCCGTGCTTTTGCAGAACGATGGAACTTTCGTCACTACACCAGCACCCGGAATACCCGCAGAGCAACGGACTGGCTGAGCGCGCGGTCCGCAGTGCAAAAGGACTGTTGGAACGTTGCTGCTTATCCCACTTCTGACACCATGTAAAGAAGATACTCAGATACCATTGGATCTTTATTACTTTATTAATCATACATTATTGCCCTAGCTGTACATGGTCTGTCACGATCACCAGAGAGAGAGCTAGGGGGGTGTGGGTTACAGTTATACTAACTGGTGGGGGAGTGGTTAGCATGGACATCATCACTATCAATTAAAGGTGTATACACATATCATCTACAACCTAGAGAGCAGGAGAGCCAATAAAGGGCATGCTATTGGATGGGGTATCCTTAGTGCACTGACGTTGGGAGGAATAGCAGGGTCTGAGGCAGCTAAGAATCGTAATTATATAGTCTGTGGACTGACTATTTTGGGAAATGCCACTACCTGGGCGCTCTGGAACCATATCAGAAATGCGTATGTTCTCGTTGCAGAATAGATATGCCTTGGACTATCTGTTGGCCCGTGAGGGAGGGACGTGTGCTATTCTGAAAGACAGATGTATGATGTATGATGGGAATTCAGGACAGAACTAATAACATCACCAAACATCATAATGTCATTATTACTCTGCTTGATGGGATGAAAGAGGGTATTTAATGGGGAGACTGGGGTTTTGGGGGATTATATAATTGGATCAATAGTATGGCCATATATGCAGCAATAGTGGTTTTGTGTTTGTTCGTGGGAATTGCTATTGTTAAATGGTTTATTGCTAGACCAGGGCCCGAAATTAGCTGTTGCCCGGGTGCCAATGACCACTCAAAGTGCCACCTGGCAACCTAAACGCCGAGTCATTTTGCCCGGCTTGGCACGCAAATACTGGTTTATACCGAAAGACACAAAAACTAGAGTACCTCCGCGGGTCAGGCAGCATCTCTGGTGAATAGGAACGTGATGTTTCGTGTCGGCAGCGGCTCTATTGCGAGGCAAAGATACTAGGTACGAGGTGACGAAGGGTCGGAGCGAATGACGGGCCCCGCTCAACGGCAACAGTGGCCGCGCTAGAGGCTCCACCGCCTCCTCCTCCCGCACCCCGCCCGGTGGAAGGAGACCTCCCTCTCCCTCCCTCCTCCCGGCTTCGGCGTGCTCGAGGAGTTGTTTTGAAAGCTCCGTTGGTGGATTTGCAGCAGTATCTTTTGATTTGCAGGCAGCGGCCGCTATCGCCCTGATAACGGCCACTGCCTGCAACCCGCTAACGGCGCTTTCAATACATCCCCTCTCGCACGCCGAGACCGCGAGGAGGGAGGGAGGGAGGTCTCCTTCCGCCGGGCAGGGTGTGGGTGGAGGAGGTGGTGGAGCCGCTGTCGCGGCCGCTGAAGCAGCTGCACCAAAGATCCTATAGCTATAGGATCTTTGAGCTGCACCGTGGCGAGGAGATCCCAACCGCCTCCCCCTTTGGCGGCGGCACTTTGGCGTTGGACAGGGATGGCCAAGGCAGCGGGGCGATGTTGTCCGAGGAGTGCTGACCTTTCTTCCTCCCCATCTCCTCTGCCAATTTCCCCCCCTCTCTGTCTCTGTCTCTGTCTCTGTCTCTGCCTCTGTCTCTGTCTCTGTCTCTGTCTGGTATGCCCCCCTCCACCCCTCTTATCCTGGGACCCCTCCTCTCCATCCCGCACTGATCCCCATTCCCTCCTCTATTCAGTCCTCACTGACATCCCCTGTGTTCCCCTCCCAATCTACCCCCACAATCTACTCATCACCCTACCCACCTCGAGTTGATTCTCCTGCTATCCCCCTATTCCCCATCCATCCTACACTGGTCCCCCAATTCATCCTGTACTGACACCCCTTCCCATCCATCCTGCACTTCTTCCCCCATTCATACTGCACTGAACCTCCCATTCATCCCGTACTGACCCACCCTCCATTTACCCTGCACCAATCTCCCCCCATCCATCCTGTAGTGATCTTCCCATTCATCTTTTACTGATCCCCCATTCATCCTGTACTGATCCCCTCATGCATCCTGTGCTGATCCCCTCATTCATCCCGTGCTGATCCCCCTCATTCATCCTGTAGTGATCTCCCATTCATCCTGCACAGACCCTCCGATCCACATGGTCCTGACCCCCCCCCCACATTCGGACGGCCCCCCAATTCATCCTGTGCTGATCCCCTCATTCAAGAAGAATGGGGGGAACAGTCTGAAGAAGGGTCTCGACCCGAAACGTTGCCTATTTCCTTAGCTCCATAGATGCCTCACCCGCTGAATTTCTCCAGCATTTTTGTCTACCCCCATTCATCGTGTACTGAACCTCCCATTCATCCTGTACTGAACCTCCCATTCATCCTGTACTGAACCTCCCATTCATCCTGTACTGATCCCCCCCCATCCATCCCGTACTTATCCCCCCCCATTCAACACCACTGACATCCCCCGTGGTCTCCCCTCACCATTTTACATACTCCAACCAACACGTACTAATTCACCTGCCTCAATCCATCCATTCCGCACTGATTGCCTTCTCAACCCCCACCATCTATCCACCCCGCATTGATTCACACACCCCCGACCCTTTTGTGCTTCATGGTCTTCAGAGCAAACATTGACTATGTTTGATAACGGAATGCAATCAAATGTGTTTTAATTCCCAATGTTATTATTTGTTTTGACATCTTTAAACATATTACCAAAAGAACATTTGCTGCAGTTATGTCCTTTGGCCATCTCTTGTCTGTTAATGTAATGTTTAACCTGTCAGATGGGTATAGTCAGTTTTAACAGTTATTATCATAAAATGCCTATAGAAATTTCCTTGCAACCTGTATATTTTGTTATGGATAAATTATGTGGGAAGTGAGAGTGTTTCTGTGCCAATAGCAATAACGACCCATGCTATGGCCATGTCACAGTAATTTTCTGTCCTTCATAGAAAACATGCTTGCATCAATCTGTAGTGTGCATGGTTAAGCATATACAGTGGCTTGCAAAAGTTTTCATACCCCTTGAACTTTTCCACATTTTGTCACGTTACAACCACAAACGTAAATGTATTTTATTGGGATTTTATGTGATAGACCAACACAAATTGACGCATGATTGTGAAGTGGAAGGAAAATGATACATGGTTTTCAAATTTTTTTACAATTTTAAAAAAACTGAAAAGTGTGGCGTGCAAAAGTATTCAGCCCCCTTTACTCTGATACTCCTAAATAAAATCCAGTGCAACCAATTGCCTTCAGAAATCACCTAATTAGTAAATAGAGTCCACTTGTGTGTAATCTAATCTCAGTATAAATACAGCTGTTCTGTGAAGGCCTCAGAGATTTGTTAGAGAACATTAGTGAACAAACAGCATCATGAAGCCCAAGGAACACACCAGACAGGTCAGGGATAAAGTTGTGGAGAAGTTTAAAGCAGGGTTAGGTTATAAAAAAATATCCCAAGCTTTGAACATCTCACGGAGCACTGTTCAATCCATCATCCGAAAATGGAAAAAGTATGGCACAACTGCAAATCTACCAAGACATGGCCGTCCACCTAAATTGACAGGCCGGGCAAGGAGAGCATTGATCAGAGAAGCAGCCAAGAGGCCCATGATAACTCTGGAGGAGCTGCAGAGATCCACAGCTTAGGTGGGAGAATCTGTCCACAGGACAACTATTAGTTGTGCACTTCACAAATCGGGCCTTTATGGAAGAGTGGCAAGAAGAAAGCCATTGTTGAAAAAGTCATAAGAAGTCCCGTTTGCAGTTGGGGGACACAGAAAACATGGAGGAAGGTGCTCTGGTCTGATAAGACCAAAATTGAAGTTTTTGGCCTAAATGCAAAACGCTATGTGTGGCGGAAAACTAACACTGCACATCACCCTGAACACACCATCCCCACTGTGAAACGTGGTGGTGGCAGCATCCTGCTGTGGGATGCTTTTCTTTAGCAGGGACAGGGAAGCTGGTCAGAGTTGATGGGAAGATGGATGGAGCCAAATACAGGGCAATCTTGGAAGAAAACCTGTTAGAGTCTGCAAAAGACTTGAGACTGGGGCGGAGGTTCACCTTCCAGCAGGACAACGACCCTAAACATACAGCTAGAGCTACAATGGAATGGTTTAGATCAAAGCATATTCATGTGTTAGAATGGCCCAGTCAAAGTCCAGACCTAAATCCAATTGAGAATCTCTGGCAAGACTTGAAAATTGCTATTCACAGACGCTCTCCATCCAATCTGACTGAGCTTGAGCTATTTTGCAAAGAAGAATGGGCATAAATTTCAGTCTCTAGATGTGCAAAGCTGGTAGAGACATACCCCAAAAGACTTGCAGCTGTAATTGCAGCGAAAGGTGATTCTACAAAGTATTGACTCAGGGGGGCAGAATACTTTTGCACGCCACACTTTTCAGTTTTTTATTTTTAATAAAATTTAGAAACCATGTATCATTTTCCTTCCACTTCACAATTATGCACCACTTTGTGTTGGTCTATCACATAAAATCCCAATAAAATACATTTATGTTTGTGGTTGTAACGTGACAAAATGTGGAAAAGTTCAAGGGGTATGAAAACTTTTGCAAGCCACTGTATGTTACCATGGTCCAGGATTTATTGACACTGGTTGATCATATGCTGAATAATGCAATCACATTTTTGTTTGGAAGTGGAAAGAACTAATAGAAATTGCATTAATTGCAATGTGTAAAAAGAGTTGAGATATTGTATTATAATTTTGCTGCATGTCATTGTAGTATATATCATGTCTTGATTGGTGAATATTAGTTTGAGTTATTTGAAGCAGAAATAATATGTGAATGTAGACAAAAGTGCTGGAGAAACTCAGCGGATGCGGCAGCATGTATGGAGCGAAGGAAATAAGCAATGCTTTGGGCCGAAACTCTTCTTCAGACTGATGGGTTTCGGCCTGAAATATTGCCTATTTCCTTCGCTCCATAGATGCTGCTGCACCTGCTGAGTTTCTCCATTACTTTTGTCTAATTTTGATTTTCCAGCATCTGCAGTTCCTTCTTGAACATAATATGTGAATGCTTCATTGAGCATAATTCCGACTGGTAACTATGCACTTCGTCTGAGCACATTATTGCACGCGACATGCAAACTGTCTTAAATGACCACCTAAATTGTCATTTGGCAACCTAAAAAGCTGTCAAGGTTGCCCGGCTGGCAACAGGGAAAAAAAGTTAAGCGAGAGCCCTGTAGACTAATGACAGCCTTGGGTAATGTGGAAACTGGTGAGAAGATATTATTGCAACATCTAGATGAAGAAGAAATTCCAATGTGTAAGATGAGGATGTTGAAAGGATGGTAAATGCGCAGGTTGAAAAATAATTGAAGATCAATGTATTAGAATGAATAAAATAGAGATAGACCAGTGGTATGAAACCCAGAATAGTTGAGCACCCTAAGGGCTAGGGTATGAAGCACAGAGAAGTAGGGAGCAGCATTGGTGTCAACAAGCCAACCTGCTGACCTACGTGATCCGGGTTTTGGGGGCTATAAAGCATCTGAGGTTAGGAATAAACTTGAATGACTAATAAGCCAATGCTGATGAATTTCTGCTGTGTTATTGACCAGAAGAGGGAATGAGGAAATATTATACAATAAAATTGCTCAAATTATTATTTCTGTGTGAGGAACTTATGTTGGGTTGCAAGAGAGGGACTTGGAGCAGAGTTTTTCAGGAATGTATAGGCCACAAAGGGTTGGGGAAACACACACACACACATAGGGGAACAGATGGCTTGTTATAACATGGAGATGTTGATGTAAATACGCATAGCTTTGTTTGCTTTAAAACAGTTATAACTCTGTCAGAAGTTGTATTTGGTTTAGTTGGTGTTTAGATTATCAGTTATTGATGGGGTTTTTCTCAAGACATATGCACCACATGTCCCTTCTTTATGGCACAGCTTTGAGCTCGGCTGTGTTATAAAGGGGATTTATGGTTGTCTATATTGGGTTGTGTGCACCAAGGCTAGATACTAGTCTGTGATCTGGTTTGTGCTGTTTAAATGTATTTATGTTAAGATAAGAGATAAGGCATAGGTGATGGTTGTGTGACCTTTGTATAAGGCTGGTTTCTTATGTTTGTAGAAAACTGAGAAAGTAACTCTGTTTTGATAATCTTCCATTTGCTTTGTGGAATGCTATTAGTGAGGAGGCCTTACATTCCTTTCGTCCAGAGATAGAAGGGGGAGGTAGTAATTAAACTCGACCCGAGCAAGGGAAGAAGCAATCAAGTGTGACAATTAGTGGCCTTTGTGTGGTTGGGGATTGTAGATATAACTCGAGTTCTTACTACATTGTAAGAATGGGGGAAAACACATATTGAAATCAAAGGTAACTGTATTTTAACTATGAAGTAGGGAAATTAATTGTGATGTATTGTGTTTAATTAGGATTGTGAGTATTAGACTTTGTTTACATCTGAAGTTTTAGAAGTAACTTTCTTTTCCAAAAGTGAAAATATATGTTTTGTGTGTTTTCTTGAATTGGACTGACAAAAGAACTCAGTTTAACATTTCTAGCAATAGTCCAAGTCTTTATGGAGAAGATCAGTTGCTAGCTGGTACATTGGCATATCATAATCAGTAGCATCATCATACTCCTCAGATTGTAACCAATAAGCAACTCTGTACACCTTGTTTTTCCTCAACTTTGCAATTTTGGCATTCAACCCACACATGACATGCCTTTCTGCC
The DNA here is from genome assembly GCA_035221665.1 of Okamejei kenojei. Taxonomy (NCBI): domain Eukaryota; kingdom Metazoa; phylum Chordata; class Chondrichthyes; order Rajiformes; family Rajidae; genus Okamejei; species Okamejei kenojei. The sequence continues at coordinate 29,311,386 of CM069153.1, forward strand.
CACTACTTTCCCATTAAGAATGTCCTGTAGATTCCATTTCTTAAGAAAATTATATTTTTTAAATAGCCTAAGAATCCAAATAAGAAACTAATCCCATTCACACAAGAATTCACAATATAACATGATTTTTAGATCTGGAATTCTGAGGAAGACTGCGGCAGATACCTGGTTCAAACAATGTACGGTGAGAGCGCTGGAGTTTCCAGTCACTGCTCATTAGAGCTGGCAGTGCGATTGTTAGCAGAGGAGTAGTGATAGATAAGGACATACAGACATGAATTGGATAGTCAAGCTGGAAAGTTGTGCAGAGATTTACGAGGATGTTGCCAGGACTCGAGGGCCTGAGCTAAAGGGAGAGATTGAGCAGGCTAGGACTTTTTATTCCTTGGAATGCAGAGGATGCGGGGTGATCTTATAGGTGTATAAAATCATGAGGGAAATAGATACGGTAAATGCACAGGCTTTTACCCAGATTAGTTGAGTCCAGATTCAGAGGACATAGGTTTAAGATGAGGGCAAAAGATTTAATAGGAACCTGAGGGGCAACTTTTTCACACAAAGTGTGATAGGTACATGGAATGAGCTGCCGGTGGAGGTAGTTGGGGCAGGTACTATCACAACATTTATAAACTATTTGTACAAGTATCTAGATAGGATAGGCTTAGAGGATGTGGGCCAAAAGCAGGCTGGTGGAACAAGTATAGATGCTATATATTAGTCGGCATGGCCAAGTTGGGAAGAAGGAAATGTTTCCATGCTGTATGACTCTTGACAAGCAAGATAAAATCCATGCTGGAACTAAGATTCTAAATAATGCTGGGGAGTGGAGAGAGAGATCCGGGGAGTTCAGGCACAGTGGGAGCTCTTTAGCAGAAGGAAATATACAGCTTAATTTGTCGCAAGTTATTTAGGTGAAATTTTTCATGTCTGTTACAATCAGTGGTAAAAGGACACCCAATACAGCACAAAAATGGCAGTAAATATTTATTTTGTTGATTTATGAGAATAGGATAAAGACTTGTGTGCGATATGTTCAGAACAAAGTGCTGGAGGAACTCAGCACATAATCACACATAATCTGTGGAGGGAATGGACAGACCACGTTTCAGGTAATGTTTTAACATGTACCTAATGGTAAAGAAGGCATATGGTATGCTTGCTTTCTTAGAGCGGGGCATTGAGCGTAAGAGTCAGGAGGTCATGATGCCTTTATAGGAATTTGCTTAGACTGCATTTGGAGTATTATGTGCAGTTCTGGTCGCGAGGGGGCAGGGGCAGATGGAGGGCAGGGGCAGAGGTCAGAGGCAGAGAGAGCTGGGGGCAGAGACGGAGCGGGAGGGGGGTAGAGTTTGAGGGGTTGGGGGCGCTGGTTCTCGAATGCAATACTCCAGCTCCAGGCGGTTGCGGGGGGTGGGGGGCGCGGCCTGCAGCGTCACACACGCACTAACCACCCCCTTTGATATAATATTAATATTATTCATTCGCTCCTTTTATCTCATTAACCTGCCCTATCCACTCATGCATAGCCCCCAACTCACAGGCATGGCGAGAGAGGGCAGAGGGAGGGTAGGGGCAGAGGGTTGATAGGGGCAGAGGGAGCAGGGGGCAGAGAGGGAGGGGGTAGAGTTTGAGGGGTGGGGGGGGGCATGGCATCACAGGGGAGGGCTGGTTCCTGAACGTAATACTCCCACACTCCGGCTGCTGGCTCCAGGCTGCAGGTTCCAGGTTCCGCTTCTGCCCAGGTCCAGTCGGTGAGCTGGGGCTCGGGCACGGCCTGCGGCAGCAACCTCCCCACCATGCGCCAACCTGGGACGAGCACAGGGCCCGAGTACGGTGGGGAGTTGTCGGAGGGTGACGTCACTCACAGCGCAAGCAAGAACAGCAGGTACACAGATATTTATTTTAATGTCTCTCGATGTGTCTTGTGTGGGGGGTGGTGAGGGGGGAACCGCTTTCAGTCGCCTCCTCCACAGAGAGGCGACTTTTTCCATGCCACCTTCCTCGCGGCCTAACACCAAGGATTGGTGTGGCCTTTCCCGGAGACGGGCCCGGAGCTTCAGCAGCGGGTGCAGCATGTACTTTTCATCGTGGAGCGGGCGAGCCCTCACCGGGGTCGCCAGAAGGGAGTGCTCCGACCGCTGGCCCGCGGCAGCCTGAAGCCGCGGTCTGCGGAGATTCCAGCTGGCGCAGCATCCGGAGTCTGGTATCCCTCGTTGGGGACCGCGGAGAAGAGCTCCGACCGCCGGCCCGCAGCCTACAACAGCTTGAAGCCAGTCTGCGGTGCTTCTAGCCGCAGGCGGGGCGTGGACTTACTTACTTACCATCCGGAGTGGGATCTCTTGCCGGGAATCCCTGTAGGAGAGCTCTGACTGCCAACCTGTGGCCTAGGTCATCTTCAAGCCGTCTCCGGTAGGGATGCACCAATTCGGGACTTACCTTACATCTGGCCGCCCACAGCGGCAATTGCGGAGGTTTATGGTCCCGACCACGGGGAAAAATGGAGGAGGACTGACTGAACTTTGTGCCTTCTACCACAGTGATGAATGCTGTGGTGGATATTTTGTGTTAAATTTTATTATTTTGTATTGTGTGTTCTTTTATATTGTACCGCTGCTGGCAAGTTCATTTCACTGCACTTCATTGTGTATGTGACGAATAAATCTGACTATTGACTATTCACCCATTGTGACATCATCAGCGGTTTTTATTCTGATTTTTTAACATTTTCATTAATAACTCGAAAATTAAAGCATGACTTTTTCAGATAAGGCGATTTGGACTCCAGGTGAAAAATCTCTACTTGAATATGTAACAATGTTACCGTTAGCATGTCGTTTTTTCGAGAAGATGTGATTATACACAAACAAATAAACACACACATACACACACACACATCCAAGATCAGACTATTAATAGGTACTGGACCAAGTGGGACCCATTAGGTCCCGTCCCCTCAATGTGCAGGGGGTGGGGGTGGTGGGCGGCCTGCAGCGTCACACACACACTAACCACCTCTTGCATACACACACACACACACACTAACCACCCCCCTTATTCATTTGCTTTTACCTCATCCCACGCTCTATCCACGCATGCATAGCCACCAACTCGCAGGCGCGGCTAGAGGGAGAGGGATACAGGGCAGGGGCACAGAGAGAGCAGGGGTAGTGGGAGTGCAGGGCAAAGGGAGGGCAGGGGCAGAGGGAGGAAATGGGCAGAGGCAGAAGGGCGGGGGGGGGGCAGAGAGGGAACAGGAGGGGGGCAGATAGGGAGGGGTGGTTGAGTTTGAGGGTATGGGGGGGTGCGGTGTCACAGGGAAGGGCTGGTTCCCGAAGGCAATACTCCCTCAATCCGGTTGCTGGCTCCAGGCTCCACTTCTGCCCAGGTCCAGTCGCCAGGCTTGGGCTCGGCCTGCAGCAGCAACCTCCCCCCCATGTGCCAACCCGGGGCGAGCACAGGGCCTGAGTACAGGGGGGGGGGGGGGGGGGGGGGGGGGGGGGAGTGGTCAGGGAGTGACATCACTCACTGCACGAGCAAGAATGGCAGGCACGCAGACCCATTGTGACGTCATCAGTGCAAGACAGCCGTTTTTCTTCAACGTTTTTTCAGATTTTTGAACATTCCCATTAATAACTCGAGAAATAAAGCATGAATTTTTCAAATAAGGCGCTATTGGACTCCAGGGGAAATTTCTCTACTGTAATATGTAAAAAATATTACTATAATATCATGGGGGGTGGTTAGTGTGTGTGACGCTGCAGGCCACCACCTCCCACCCCCCCAACTGCGCGTTAGGACGGGACTTAACGGGTCCCACTTGGTCTTTGGTCTAGTATATTAGATATATTGTAGCGGCACCTGCTGGTGCCTTGAGATAGTCGAATCCTTCGATTGGCTACTTTGGACACGTGACCGTGGGGAGGGGTAATTTGCACGCTTTTCTGGGCAAGCCCATTCATTTTGTTCACCACCGTTAGTTAGCTGTCTTAAGACTATCGTTGTTTTCGTTTAACTTTCGTAATAAAGTTCATTGAAAATCAACCTACCGTCTCGACTCCGCTAAACTGGTGACTCCGATGCGCCCAATCGATAGTGGACAGCCTCAAGCTGCCGGTGTTCTGGCCCTTACAGTCTCGAGTGTGGTTTGTGCACGTGGAGGCACAGTTCCACCTGCGCCATGTACTGGTGGATGAGACTAAGTATTTCCATGTCGTAGGGGCACTTAACACAGGAGACAGCTTCCCGATTGCTGCCTTTCCTGCAGAACCCGCCCGCGACTGCCAAGTATGATGGCCTCAAGGCCCTCCTCCTGCACACTTTCGGGCTCAGCTGCCGGGATCGCGCCGCCCGCCTCCTGCACATGGACGGATTGGGCGATCGCAAGCCTTCCATGCTCATTCCATGCTCATGGCTTGCTCTCATGGACGGCCACCGTCCGTGCCTGCTTTTCGAGCAAGCCTCTTTAGAACAGATGCCGGACTACGTCCGCCTCGTGTTCGCGGGCGCCGATTTCGCCGACCCTCTGCAGCGCGCCGAATGGGCAGACAAACTTTGGCTGGCGAAGCAACAAGATGGTGGCGCCATTAACCACGTGCCCGCACCAGCGCGCCCTTCGCCTCAGCTTGACCGCGACAATGAGTTTCAGCTAATGGAGGACATGGAGATTATCCGCCAATCGGACAGCCCATGGGCCTCCCCGCTTCATTTGGCCCCTAAAGCATCTGTGGGGTAGAGACATTGCAGGGATTACCGGTGTCTGAATGCCATGACCACGGCGGACCACATTCAAGACTTCTCGGGACTTCTCGAGGGCGCCACTGTCTTTTTGAAAGTTGACCTCGTCTGGGGATACAACCAGATCCTCATTCACCCCGACGACGTCCCAAAAACCGCGACGATCACCCTGTTCAGCCTGTTTGAATGGCTCTGTATGCCTTTTGTGCTAAAAAACGGCGCACAGGCATCCCAGCGGCTTATGGACCAGGTCGGGCAGGGCCTGCCTTTTGTGTTTATTTATCTGGACGACATCCTGGTCACCAGCCACTGGCAGCACGTCACCCATCTTCGGACACTTTTCCAGTGCCCTCACGAACATGGCCTCGGGTCCCGTCCCCCCGGCGCTACGCACCTGCTTCTACCAGAGGTGGACCATTTTAAAATTAATAACGCGGTGGCTGGAGGCCGATCCCGTCTCGCAGATACCTCTGCCGTGAATGCGCTCGGGCACGTGTGGGTGACCCACTGGATTGCCCGGTTCGGGGGCACTGACATTTCCAACACACGACTGGGGGGTCCAGCTTCACCTCTGCCTTGGGTCTTCCGCTGCCCACTCATGGGCACACCCGGTTGCACAATACCCCTGCCTACCCCGCCCGCCAGGGCTAACAGGGCTGGTCAAACGTTTTGATCCGCAACCCAACAGCGCTCGGCGCTCCGGCGTCCCCGCGGCGCTCAAAGCTCGGCTCACGGTCCGGACTGGGTGGAACCAGTTCCGTGGTCTTCTCTCCCTCCTCCCCACCGCAACCGCCCCTAAGATGATATGACTGCCTCTGCCGAGCTGGGTGTAATGTTTCGGGGCCGTGCGAGTGCCCCTGGGGGATTTCCCCCTCCTCGCCGCCGCCGCGGGCAGTTAATATCCCGGCCGCGCGCCGCGCCGCCCCGGCGTTGCTGGCGAACTCGGGGAGGGTGAGCACGTTGGTTCCCGTTTCCCACTTCTTTTCCTGCCACGGTTCACTGCGGTGCATGCCAATGGTTTCGCAAAACGCCATATATGCCTATGTTTTTATCCGTGCAGACGACACCACATAAGCTCGCCCTTGCAGAGAGTTTTCGAGGACCATTCCTGGTGCTGCTGCGATCGGTCTTCCGCTACTTTCCACAGTGGACGTGGAGGAGGCTGGAGGAGGTTTTCTCCGTCGGCCATCTCAAGCCTGCCCACGTGGACGTGAACAGCCCAGTCGTAGTCGCTGGCTGCTCGGTAAAGAGGACGTCCGCTGGGCCGGTGCCGCCTGTACCGAGTGTGCCTGTTTCCTCCCGCTACCTGTGTTCCTGTTATTCCGCCCCCTACGAGATCGCCAGTGGTTATCAGCGGTCCCCAGTAACGTTACTACGGCCACCCCCTGAACGTTGCCACGCATTCTGGTCCTGTCCGGGTCCCGCTCGGTTCCGTACTCGGGTTCTGTGGGGGTGGGGGGATAGGGAGGGGGGGGGGGGGGGGGGTCCTGTACAAGCACCTTCTTGGTGCCATTGGCCTTGTTGGGGAAGAGAAACCCTTCGATGGGCTACCTCAGACACATGACCGTGGGGGGAGGGGGTATTTGCGTGCATTCTGGGCAATCCCATGTTTGTTCCACGCCTCTCCGTTGTGGTAGCGACAAGACTGTAAGATTTTCGTTGTGTTTTCGTTAACTTTTCCATAATAAGTTCAATTGAAAATCAACCAACCTACCAATCTCCATCAATTATTCCATCTCTACTATCCATCCAACTATCTATCTATCTATTCATCTATTACCTCCATCTATCTATCATCCATCTATCTACCTTCCATCATTTCTCCATCATAATCCATCTCAATCTATCCAATCAATCTATCCATATCATCTACCCATCTATCCATCTATCCACTATCATCGATCCATCTAATCTATCACATCTATCCACATCTTCCAATATCCCAACTTCCATCCAATCTAACATCTTCATCCAACCAACCATTCCAACCATCTTATACTCATCACATCCTATCTATCTAACTTGTGTGTGGGTGTCACATTTCCCTTTGATTTCATGGTTCGCCAAAACCACAACTTTCAAACCCCCGAGAAATTTTCCATTTGCTACGCATTATACTTTAACTTCCACGGTTTCACTCCTCAATAAATTTTGACATTTTTTACATACACTTTTAAACACCCCGTCACCCACCCCCCCCCCCCCTCCCCCCACCAACACACCACACAACACACTCTACCTCCTGCTGGCCAGCCACCAACGGCAGCTGCTGCATGCCCGCTCTCCTCCAAAAACTCCCGCCATTGATTTCCCGAGGGGCCGGGGGGGGATTATCGGGGGGGGGGGGCTCTGCCAATTCCGTCCAATTTCACTTCCTCCCTCTCCCCCCCCCCCCCGGCCCCCCCGGGACCCCCTCGGCCCTAATCATGCTGGCTCAAGACCGCATACTCCTCCTCCAAATACAGGGGGGAACAGCCGACTTTTTGCCTTGAGCCAGGAGGAAAGAAGGACAACATTCCAATCCACCAACAGAGTCGCTCTGTTAATGGGATATCAATCCACAGTGAGTTCATTCTCGCGTAACAACCCCCTCCTCCCCACCGCCCCTCCGCCCTCACCCCCCGTACTCGGTGTACTGAAGCACGTTCGGGACCACCCCAACCATGTTCTGCACTTGGGGCTAGGGTATACTTTTAAAAACTTGTGTGTGGTGTGTGTGTGTGTGTGTGTTGTGTTGTGTGTGTGAGTGTGTCGTTATATGTGTCGTTATTTGTGTCAAATTTTGGCCTATGATGTGGTTGCCAAAACCACTCTTAAACTCCGAGATTCTTTCACCATTTCGCTAGACATTACACTTTTAGATCACTAATGCACCCCTCATTACATTAGGGTAGAGGACATATATGTACACATTTAAATAAAATAACTTTTTCCCCCCTCCCCACAACACATTCATTTTGTTGCCTGCGGGCCATCCTGCTGGCCAGCCACCAATAACGGCTGCTGCTGCCCGGATCCTCCTCCACCAAAACGCCGCAATTTTTCTTCTTTCGATGTGATTTTCGCTGCTCTGCTGCCTGCACCCTCCAAGCCCCCACCGACAATTTTACCTCTCTTATTTCGCTGGAGATTTACATCCCCCCCCCTCCTCCTCACCCCCCCCCCACCACCCCCCCCCGGGGCTCTTCAGACAATTTTCCTTATTTCGCTGCCTGATTTTACTTCCTGAATTCCCTGCCCCCCGCCCAGCTCTATCAACGCTCCTCAAGCCAAAGATCGCTTGTTCCTGTGGACTGCGCAAACTGGCCGATCTTTGACTTGAGCCGCGTCACAGAGCCGGCTCCTCAATGGTATGTCCGGCCCGCAGGCGCATTGAGGGCGTACGCAGCATCCTGACGGCAGTGAACGCAGCGTCACAAACATCGTACGCCATCAAGACGCCTGCATACCGTCGAGACAGAACTACGCCATCGAAACGCTGTTACGCCGTCATGACACTGCGTACTCCGAGGGACAGCGTATGCCCGTCTTGACATTGATGCCTGCCTCATCAGCTCACAGCTTCACGCTCCGCCACAACAGCATCACTCCCCCTCCCTCCCCTCCCTCCCCCTCCGCCCGACCTGCCCCTCATCTACACCTCCCCTCTGCCCCTCACGTTCGGACCAGGCCCAACAGGTTTGCACCTGGTCTAGATATATATATAAAATTGCCTTTGCTGCATGTAACATAATAATAAATAAGATACAGTGAAAAAATATACAAAGGAAAACTGCAGAAAATGAGGGGGGATTGGGAGGAATGATGGTATAGAAATAGGCGAAATGGATATAGATTTAAGCAGGAGGAAAACATTTAAAAAGAAATTAACAAAAATTATGAATTTGGTAGATGAGCTCAATATCTCACACACACACACCATACTATTAAATCCGCACGATGGACAATTAAATAGATAGGCCCAATTATACAGGAGGTTCGGTGTTCCCAAAATTTGGCGGAACGAGATTTTGCATTTGCACCGCTCTATGATCTTTGGTTGTGCAGTGAGTCGTGCCCCAGGGGCGGCGCCGTCAACCAAGAGACTCCGGGCAGGAAGAGGAGAGCGGCGCGGTGCCCCATGGAGATCTGTTCCTGACGGTTCAAAACGGGGCCCTCTTGACGGGGCGCCGGCAAAGGTGCAGAGTCCCGGGGTGGTGGGAGAGGGGAGACTCTGAGGAGGTTTTCTTTATGGTTGGGAGTGGGGAATCCTTTGGTGGGGAGGAGAGAAACTCGTGGCTTGGGTGCCACGTGTAAGAGGGGATGCTCTAAAGGTTTGCGGGAGGGGATTGCCCCTTGGTTGAGTGGTAGAGGATGGGTCTTGGGTCTAGGACGAGTCTTGGGGGGACGGGGAGAGAAAGTGTTGTGTTGCTTTGGTAATGGTTTAGCCGTGCCATTGGAAGTGTGGAGCGCGAGAGATAGGGAAAGGTGGGGAAGATTTGGTGGGCGTATCAGTCGGTTGGCTCCGCGAGTCAGCCAGCATCTAGCTAGTTTCGTCCTTTCGACTTTAGTGTGCCTAGTACCAAGGTTACTAGACCAAGTGGGTACCCAGAGAGGGGAGAGAGGGTGGGGGAAATGGAGGGATACACACATACAGAGGGAGGGAAGAAGAGAGGGGCGGAGGGGGGAGGGAGGGAGATGGAGGGGAAAGGCGGGAGGCAGTCGGGGGGAGGGGAGAGGGGAAAAGGAGGGCAAGGGGGGAGGGGAGGGTGAGGAGGGGAAAGAGGGGAAGAGGGAAACAGCAGGAGGGGGCGGAGAAGAGGAGGGGGGAGAGAGGAGATGGGGGGAAAGAGGTATAGGGCGGCCCTCAGGGGGAGGAGGAGGGGGCGAGAGAGAGGAGGCGCGGGGGGAGGAGGGGGTGAGAGAGGTAGGGGGCAAGAGAGGGGCAGAGCGGGAGGGGGGATCGGAGGAGGGGGAGGAGGAAGAGGGGGCTGGGGGTGGAAAAGGCGAGGATAGCCTCCCGGGGAAGAAGAGAGCCAGGGGGTTGGGGAGAGGAAGGGGGGGGGAGGCGGGGGGGGGGCAGAGTGGAATAGATAAGCTTCGGTGGGGGGGGGGGGAAGGGAGCGGGTGGAAGATTTGCCCCGGGGGGAAGAGAGCCCGGGGGAGAGAGAGAGAGAAAGAGAGCTCACAGGGCCTGACTGCTCCCCATCCTTCACTCTCAAAAGCCGGCGGCCGCAGTCTGAAAAGCAAGTGGGCCGCGAAAAGCGAGCGGGGAGAGCAGGGAATGGGGAAGCGGCAGCGGTGTTCACAAGCGGCTTCATATCCAGAGCCCAGGGGCTGGGGAGGGCGGCTGGGCTGCGGGGCCGGGGCAGTGCGTCGTCGAACAGTGAGAGCGGACGGGGGGGGGGGCGAGTCGGGCGGCGAACCAAATGACTAACGAATCGGGGGGAGACGGACGAGGAGAACGCGGACAGCACAAACTGGAAAACATGCGCAGAGAGAGTTAGTAATGTGGAAACGGCCCCCCCACACACGCTAACTACCCCCTTGATATTATTAATTTGCTATCCTATTTAAAACCCTACCAAACCGCCCTATCCACTGACGCATAGGCCACCAACTCGCAAAGCCGGTCTAGGAGAGTGTGGGGGGGGGGGGTAGAAGAGTGAGGCAGAGGATAATAGGGAGAGAAACAGAAGAAACCGGGGTAGAGACAGGAGGGCAAATCAGGCAGAGGAAGGAGAAGGGAAGGAGGAGAAGGGAGGGTGGGGGAGAGGGGTTGAGAGATGGGAGGAGAAAGGGAGGGATAGTGTATCGAAGGGGGGGGGGCTATGAGAGGGGGGGCAGGTGGGTTGCCTTGCCCTGTTACGCTTGGTTCCCGTTCCTCCGTCCACGAATGCATCATCCTGTCTTGTTTTCTTCTGTGTTGCGTGATGTGGTCCCCCCCGTTTTTACGTTCC